>JARBWI010000015.1:4800000-6000000 GCA_037576405.1 Campoplex capitator
TTTTCTATGGTGCAATATATATTTCCGTGCTATATATTTTTATATGAATATAAACTCCGTTGAACAAAGTTTTACTGGATAAAATGAGATTGAGAGAAAGACAGAGGAATTAAAAATTGGATGAGCCTCGGAAAATGAGAGATAGAGAGAGAGGGGGGGGGGGGGGAGGGTTGGTGTGAAGTGAAACTGAGTTTTATAACGAAAAAATTCGAAGCAAAAGGATCTCGTCGTCGTATTTTAGACATACTTCGTTCTTTAACAGGAAATGAGAGCAGCGATTTAAAAATGTGAAAAACCCCAATGAGTTTTTCAACGAGCACCAACCCCTTTGCTTCTACCTCGGTCCTGATCTGCCTCTCGACGAAGTCGTTAACGGGCTCGATACGAACGTCTCCGTTGAGTGACGGAAATTGACAATTAAAAGTTGAAAACTCGATCGATGAGGAAACAAGGGAATTCGGGATGCCACACAAATTCGTGTGAGGCTTCTATAGGAGATACGTTGTAAATAAATAAACGAAACATATTTCATGTACAATCTAACGCGTTAATTTTCTCATCAAATTTTTATTTCATTCATATTTTTCATTGCTTATAGTCTAGAAAATATGATCTTTGATATGTGGACTCAATTTATAAAATAATTCACATACAAATATACCTGTCGTTATTATTATTGTTATTATTTATTACACATCATCATCGTCATCTTCTTCATTGTTATTCACTCGCACGCGTATATTTTTATTAGCGACATTTTTTTTTTGTGGCAATGATCAGTTTAATTACTCACGTACCTTCGTTTTATCAGTTTAATCCGCAGGTTTTCATCCTTTTCAGCTATGCCGAAACATCATTGGAATTGACACGCATTTTTCAATACTTCGTTTATTCCGAGAGGATTTTTCAACGATGTCGATACAAAACCTGCTCTATGAAAACTTTTTAATTAAAACGAATACAATGTTTGAATGAATCTTTTCTCTGGTCCATCTCGGTTTATCGCTCGATCAATCATTGAGATATACAATTAATTCAAATTACGGAGATTCTAAATTTTTTTTCTCCTCCTTGTTTACGCAATTAGTCAATACGTTTTTTTTTTTCTTCCAGATTTTTTTTTAGTTTTCTCTTATTTCAGCGAGTACGGATTTACCAGTGCACTCTTTTTTCATTCGCGTTCAAATGAAATTTAGACGAAAATGAAATTGGGTTGGGGTTGACATAACGACGTGTCGCACTCCGGTCCGGTCTTCTTGGTTCGCAACCACTTGCCATGACAGTGAGGGGACGAGAGCATGCTCCATCTGGTAATCATCGCCTCGGTACCTCCGTCACCCTCGCATCGCCAATCCAAAACTCGTCGCAACGCTTGCGTCTGACAGCGAACACAAACTCGAGTTCCTGAACAAATTCAACGAACCAAAACAAAAAAGTCAATCTGTTTAGTTGGATCGCAATTACTGTACATGTTACGGGCGTCAAAAAACGTTGCATAAAAAACTATGTGTGCCTTCGAATTTAAATAATGCAATCCAAAACTAATATTGTCGAACGACTTAATGGGAATTCGGTTGATATTTGAAATAAAATTCATTCGTAAGCGCAAGGTTTTTTTGATTGAACGGTTCGAATGAAAAAATCTGATACTTTTCGAGCAAGACCTTCGGAAGGTTTTAACCATGATTTTTTCGCTTGAAACGAAATATTGTTGAAATCTTGAAATATTTCGTTGAATACGCTCAACAAAGTATTTCGCCCACGCCACCAAAATCGTTTCATCGTTTTAACAAAGTTTCGTTTCAGGGTAAAGAAGCTTTGTTTCGAAATATTCGAAATTTTGTTGCCTGAGAAAAACAAAATTTGTCGAATAGATGCAACAAAATATTCCAATATTTCAACAACATTCCATCATGTTCAGTGTTTCAGAATAATAATAATACAATGTAGCCAACGATTCATAACCATTTTTTGTGCTCTTCGAACCTTTAAGGAGCTTCGGTACAGGCGATACAATGTTGCCATGCTAAACCATGTTAAAAGCACAAAAAATTTCAAAAAGTTAAGAATTTTATAAAATTTGATGAACATATTCGTTTAGTGCCAAATTTGACAATACAAATTTTTTCAGATTTTTCTTCTACACAGTTATCGAGTAATTGAAGACTGAAGTTCACGTGTATAAGCATAGCGTTTCCATATATATAGGTATACACTTCGGTCATAAGAAATCTGCTTTAATGCATAATTACTCGGTAACTAAGTAGAAGAAAATTTTGAAAAAATTTGTCTTTTCGTACTTGATGTTGAAGAACATTATCAGCAAATTTCATTAATTTCTTAACATTTTGCCTTTTGTACCGAAACTCCTTAAATAATTTATTTAACGTACTCGGTATAATGGATTGACCGATTCGACAGATTTTACTTTTTGCAATTCAAGTCGAACAGTTCTCATTAAAGTTGGGCAAAATAGATACAACGATCCATTCGTGACCTTAATCGAACGGAATTCGGTGCAGTTTCCGCTAATTTGAATTCAGGACGTCACTCCTTCCTTCGTCCCATTTTTTTTCTATCTACATCCCGACGAGTTTTATCTCTGAGATGCAGATTACAGTCATTTCCGATTAATTTGATACCGCGGAGTGAACGATGAAAGCTCGAGTTACGTTGGAACATGAATTTATATTGCTGGCTAATGCATATTTAGAGGGAAAAGAGTTATCGCTTCGGGATTTACGTACACGACACACGTCGATCAAACGATATGTACAATAATCATTAGGAATAATGGCTTAATTCTTCAAAATAGTATTTAATAATGGGGAATACGTTACGAATTTTACTCAATTTAATATATTCATCCACAAGAACAACTTTTTCTACGAAATTTTTTCCATGTTTGAAATTTAAATCAGCTTTTATATTTAAAAACCCAATTTTCACATGTACTTTTTACGGCAGATTTTTGTTACAAGATTGTAATTAAAGAGTTTATTCGTACCTTCTGTTAATTCTGAAAGACTGGGCTCTTTGTAGCAAGGTTTGGAAGCTTTCGTCACTGTAAAAGTCACGCAATACCTGAAACGAAAAAAAAAAACAAACAAATCAGAAACTCATTATTTTCGTGTTTTACATCAATTTTCTCTGCTGCTGAAAGTATCAAAACAAGATTAACGACAGCCCTTTACTCACGCGTTTCTGTGTGTGTTTTTGTAATGAATTTGTGATAAAAAATAGGGATTCAGAGGAGAGTGAGAGCTATACGAAAAACGTAATAATAAAAAGCAAAAATGTTCAATCGATGCGAGTATAAATGCTCCGTTGGATAGAGCAATGTTTCGGTTTACATTTTAGGACTTTTTTCATCGAGGTCTTGCGATTTAAAGAAAAAAACCTTCACGATGCTCTTGGCAAAATGTAATCGCACCCTCCGCATTGGGAGGCAACGAGAAATCTCAGAAGTTTCCTTGCAAAGTTATTTCAAGGTCTCTCATCGAACTTCCAACGGAGGCGAGTCAGAAATTCAACGAAAATTTCTTTCAATGACTCTTTAGTATTCTTCATATTAGAGTTGTAAGCAACCGAGCTTGCCTATCATTTTCAACCGGAAATTGAAATTTTTTTGTAATATCACTGTGTTAACCTGATGAGGTAGAATTTTTTAATTTTTTACCAAAGTCTTATTGTCCAATTTATCAGAATCCAGGTTTTCAAACTACTAATTTTGAATTTTGGGAGAGAAAAACCGTGTTCACGGCACTTCCGGTCGAGTTTTTCCACAAACGACGTGTATTCGATGCTTTAAAATGGTTGACTTCGCAATTTTATTGCGAAAAAACTAGATGGGCAATCTAGTCCAAATTTTGACAATAGCCTCATGAAATGTTCATCTACATCATATATAAATTTCAGGTCAGAATCTTGGATTTGATTCATTTGCCACATCAAATTGTTATTTATATTTTTTATCATAAATTATTTTATGATTAACGATGTACTATTTGTAACTTTCACAACAAAACAGTTGGAAATCATACAGCTGAGTATATGGAACGCGTTGCATTTCCGTATCGTACGTGAGTACTCGGTCCTCTTTACTGGCCACTGGCTCGAGAAGGATTGCCGCTAGTGGTACAACCATGCGTGAGACACAGTCTTCATTGTAGGAAGATTGCACGTGTGAAGTATACGCTGCATGAATAGCCATGGAAAGCTGGTGAAGAGAAGTTTATACTGACAATGAGTGCACCCTGCACTCTTTTCTTATCGACTTTTCTGTCTAGGCTATCTAGGCTGAATATGTATATCGGAAGGTAGTAAATTTGATCTTCCATGTACACACTGTTTTATACGTGAAAAAAAAAAAAAAAAAAACAAAAAACAAAAAAAATGTTAATTCGAGGCTTTCCGAATGGAAACATCAACTAGAAACAAATGAATTTCACCCGAGGGGTCGTCGCAATTCAAATTTCATATCCTTTCGGAATATTGATGCCGCGCCTACTATGCTCGGCTGGAACTGTGAGAGCGTCAGCTGCCATTCTTTGTACACCGACAGTTAGTGAAAAGCATTGAAATATACGAGACACCCGGTTGTATCTGATACACTCTTTTGAATGTTTTTCTCCATAGCGAAGCTGAGTGATATTACAGGCTTCGATACAGCAGTCCATGGTTCTTTACATCGTTGCCTGCTCCGAGTAGGTCATGCATGTACGCATCGAGATGATGGGACGTGTAGCATGTGACGCGTTCAACTTCGAACCACATATATACATACATCTATACATATTTACATGTGTAACCACATAAACCTCAAGCTGAGCACAATCTCACCAGTAAATCCTGGTTTGCAGTTGCGATGCAGCAGTAACCTTCGATTTCCGATGGACATGTATATGAACTTCCATACTACTACGTGCACATACACAAGGGTTCGTACATACGTATAGATAGACAAAGATCGAATATGGGAGAGAAGAGACGAAGAAGCATCCAACTGGAATGGCTTTCATTGTATATGAGGCTCTTGAAAATTCGTACTTTATAGTTATGGAGAATCGATAGATTTCAACATTCTGATGATAAATGTTCTGAGCTATTATTTTCTGCCATTTCTCCTCTTTCATATATGATTCGATTGCTGATTTCGAGTTCGCGCTCTGTTTAATCTCTAAATATTTTGTACGATTTTTTTTCGCACTCTGCCTTTTATCATGTTCGAGCAAGATTTAAACAGTGGGGCTGTCACTGCGTTATTGGTAGCGCAAGATAGTACACGTCTGGTCGATCGTTGAGTCGAACTACTTCGGGCGATCCTAAATGCGATCGCAGATTTGCTCTGTCCCTTTGTCAGGTGCTAGTAAATTCGCAACTGCGTGGAACTATCGTCGAGCGATAACGTCGATGGCTAAGAGCTTTGGGTACTATAGTTGATTTCGTCAGTCGATTGATCTACTCAAAGCTCTTAAAGCATATGAAACAGAGTATCGTGCAACAAATTTTATGCGAAGCCGATAAACGTGGATATACCATGTGAATACAACGATCAAATGCATTCTGTAATCATTTGAAGCAAATAATTCGTCTGTCGGATCATATGATTTATGGGAATAAAAATGATTTTTTTTATTGAAACGCCCCGTAAACCGTTTTATATGAATGCGGCAGGACTCGCATAAGCTTTCTCATTAAATAGTTGGCACCGAGCTGCAACAGCGTCTCTTGATCAAAACATTTTGATATCGTTGATTAATTTAATTCTAAAGACTTATTGACCTTCGAAGATGAACCGAGAGCTGTGCGTTTATCATATGTATCGTCTTGTTTCGTGTCAAAGCGGCTGAATGCTGCGAAATCAAGAGACAAGCGTCGATCAGATCGTTTTCGAGGATGTCCAGCACTTAGCGAGATTGAATAAAAACAGAAGAAAGAAGTAAAACTCCTACCGGTTGCTTTCACAAGTTCTACGACGTCAGCTTAGATTTATTACTGCAGGCTGCTTTCTCATTTGATTTTCTTGCGAAGCAATATTCGATTTCCCGGGACAAATTACGTTGGAGCTTCGCCATTCCGGCGTAATACTTGGATTTAGCTTGATTGAATTTGGAAAAAAAACAATTGTGAGAAATAACCAAATTGGTCTCAAAATTATTTGACGAAGAAAAATCAAAAAAATTAGCTATCGTTGTCGTTTCATATAATTCTTTAACTTTTCATCTTAAATTACTAATAATAGAAAGACGGAAATAACGAGCAGATTGGCCGCAGCTGCAAGAGGATTGTCAGATAGTCAGAATAAGAAACGCGAATGAAGGTATTCGAGGAGTCGAGGGTGGATAACTGCTAGCGGATGTAGCATGAGAGAGTGGAGGCAGTTCTGTAGATGACTTTATATGGAATTGGTGTGCGGTCCTTATATATTTTTATGAACAGGGTATAAGGACTTCTGATGCCGGAAGTAATCGTCTACGGAGCGTTGCACCGAAATTCTTTACCTTGCAGGCTTCGTATACTTCTGCATACATTAATATAAAGGGTGTGCCAAAAGAATTGCATCTCATATTTACAGGGTGGGTAGATCGTGAAATCCTGAACAGTGAAGCTTTTTTTTTGTAATCGGTTGACTCGATAAAACTGCGTTGCAGCTAAACGAATCAACGTTGATGCAGGAGATTCGAACAAATATTACGTCGCACTGAGGAAAAAAATTCTTTGATCGTTTTTCTCAACCTAAATATTCAATTCGATACGAGCAACAAAATATTTCTGAGATAAGACAAAATAATTTGTAAACGCTGGAACAAGTTATTGGTCGAAGCAACAAATTCATGTTACAGCAAGAAAATAATATCATCGAAATAAGCAATTCATTTATTGTTACATTCATTAAGCTGATTCAACTGCACCATTCGTTATTCAACAAGTATTGAAAAGAGAAAGAGAAGGTCTCTCGTGTATCATTCCCTGTATCTTCACAGCGCACTGATCCAAGTGTTCCTGCATCGTTGATTAATATCCAAATAGCCATACATCCAAAAAAAAGAATGCAAAATAAATGTTCGCTTCCGAATTTAGTATCCTGTAAATATCTTGCTCGACTTTCACGGCTCTTCAGCTATATACGTAGATGTACATTCATGGAGTGAGCAGAGAAGAGGCTTAGCTAAAGAGGGAACGGTATGTTGGTGCGCGAGAGGTCTTTCAGAGGGCTCTTCTCGCCAAGGGTTTATACGACGTTGCACAGCTTCGCGATATCTGTATTCCGAACAATTCTGAATACAACAGTATATACATTCATCCTACGTGCGAACATGTTGAGCAAAAGGAAAGGCAGATTCCAATAGCCTGAACATGTGCGATAGGTATACAGCAAAAGTGGATTTTCTCCTGGTCGTACGTTACGCGCAGCATGTGTAGTTTCCAAGTAGCACGAACACGGAGCTAGAAGTCGAAATGTAGCATTATAGTGTACGTACATACGTACGATGAGAGGGCGATAAACTTGCTAAGTATACCTTGACGAGTGAATAGCTTCGTCTGAAAACTTGAGGCAGGGTCTATCTTTCGATTGCGTTATTCACACGAGTCTCACTGTTGTAAAACTCATAAATATTCAGATAACAATCGATTAATGCGCAAACAAAATCTATAGCAACGGGTCGTGAGTGATTTTTTCACTGGGATGACAAATATATCTTGGTATTTCGAAATTTCTGAATGGCATTTTCATCCTTTATTCCGAACACGCTCAGCCAATTTTTCTTTAAATTATGGAGAAAAAAAACGTTAAGGAACACGTGACAAGAACAAATGCTAAGTTTCATCGAAGAAAAACAGTGAAAAATGCATTTTATTCGAAATTTATGTGATCCGGATGACTCAATTGCGACGAAATAAAATTCTGCTTCAACTCATTTGGTGTATAAGCACGCAATAAAGATATATACATGAGAATTTTGAAACGCAGAGATGCATAGATCCTCTCTTCGTTCCCATCTTCCTATACCCAGAGGCCCTTCTCCATTATTCACCAAAAGCCGTCCATTCACCCGGAATTCCCGAGACGAGAGGAGCATGCAAGAGAGGATGAGAGAGATTCTCTTGCCAGTTGACATTTGCACATGCACACATAACACCATATGTATATGTCGTATGTATATATGTTTCGAGGTCTATGCTGTGTATATCGATAGTAGTTATTTATCATTTATATATGTATATAAACATGCAGTACAAGGCTCGTTAGGCTTTATTACGAACGCATGAATAACACGACGGTTGTCTGCATAACGAGCCACAGTCGCATATCTCATTTCTACACAATTTTTTTATCTTCTCGTTCTTTCTCTCTTCCTAACCCTTCGCTCTTCCGTGTCACTTTTCATTTAGCTGAACTTTATTTTTTTTTTTTTTTCGTTTCAATTCCACACATAGCTTCTCATATTTTATGCTCTTTCATGTTGTTCGTTCTCAAAATGTGGAATTCTTGGTTTCGGTATTCTTATGGTATCGTGATATCGTGGCTTCCGAAAATATGTTGAAATTATCTTTTCATATTAAAGTTTTATGCGATACGTTTGCATAAATAATTTTTAATAATGTGTCAATTGATATGCATTGGAAATTTTTATTGGCATGTATTCATTACTCACTCTTTGGATGGATCGTTCGCAGAGGTGTCGCGATAACGCAGGCGAAGATTAGTTCTTATGTCATTGCTGTCATTCATATGTCGCATGCCACCCAATTCCGCCGGTAGTAGCAGTGCAACTTCTGTAAAATGCCGGAAAAATTCGAGATGTTCTTTCAGTTTCATTTTTTTCATTTCTTACAAGCAACGCTGCGACGTTTAATAAAATATTCAACGCAAAATGCTCGCTATAAAAAGTTTTCATAACATTTTTATATGAAAACGTGTCTGGAAGACTGCTATACGTGAGTTTCGCTCATCAGATTTGAATCAAACCTAATTTGTATGCATTTTTTTTTCTTTCCTGATGCACCACTGCGTCACATTTACCCGAGAGCCCCAAGGAAAATTGTGAAAACCATCCGCACTGAGAAAAGTTATTTGTTTATTGAACTGAATCCATTTTGTTGGTTCTACATTTCGTAGATTCAACCAATTTTTTTTTTGATTGAATGCCAAATGATTCAGTTGATTAAATCAAATCATGGAAATCTCTAATTGCTTTAATAGTTACAAAATCTTTTGTCGTATCTCAGCAATATTTTGTCGCCCGAATGGAACCAAATTTTTTGGTTGAGAGAAGCGAGACTTGTTTCGATTAACAAAATTTTTTTCCCAGTGCAGCCGGTACAAAGCTCTTTACTATCTATAAACGTACGTTAATACCGATGGAGCTTGAAGTTATAAAATGAGATGAAAAAGATACGAGTTAATCAAAGCAACAGAGCAGAAAAAGTAGGAAAATACATCGTAACGATTTTCCGATGCAGAGGCCAATGTGATCCTAAGGTTTCCATCAAAGACCTCGTCCATAACGTGTCCGTATCAGGGATTCATGGTTGAAGTCCCCGATCATCTATATCTAGCATCTAAATCCTTTGAAATCAAATTCACTAGTTAAGGGAGACCATCGACTACAGGTTACACGAGGGTTCTGCTTTGAGAAGTGTAGATTACTGCAGGATTTTCTCCCAAGGAACAATTGGCCCTGCGAGATGATCCTCTCAACACCAAAGAGGCCTTAACACGAAACGACCCGGAATAATTCATCTTCATTTGCAATTTAATTTCCAATTGTATTTGAGACGTTCTTCGCGCAAGAAGACAAAATTTTACTTAGATCTCTTTCGTATTTTTATTCAGGAATTTCCACATTGCCAAGTGTTTTAAATAACAGTATGAAGTTTGATCACATTAGTTTTAGACATTGTATTCAAAGTATCTGTAAAAACTGTTAAATCCATAGATCCATAGAAACTTGACACGTAAATGATGAAGCGGATAAAATATCCGGATAAAGTTCCGTGGTTCTTTAACTTCGCAAATGTTCAGAGATTCCGGCTCTATTAGTATAACACTGATCTTTTATGTTATGAATTTTTTTAATTCCACTATCATTTTTCAACTTTTTGTCAAGATTTTTTTGTGTGAAAATCCATGAAAGATTGACTGTTCATCGACAGTACTTCTGCTTGCACAAGTTTCTTGAAGTTTATCATAGAAATAGAAATCGTACGAAAAGAAAAAAAACGTGCAAAGAAATTTAACTGAGAAAGATTCTTCTAGTTCGTCTTGACTTTGCGCCATTATTGAAATGATGTGTTCCGCAAGTCTGGATCTCTCTACTGATGATGGAGATGTATGTTGAATTCTCGTGCAATTAAGCCCCTCACTCTAATTGCAGCAATTAATTAAATCTCGTTTGAATGGGAGGCGTTTATGGTTCTGCAAATTTGATGGCGAACGTTGTTCTACGCTCCGGGTTTACAACTCAACAAGCTAAAGTTCGTGCTCTTTATGGAATAATTATTCTAGCAATTTGTCTATTTTAAATGCTTCACGTTAATCTCCCAGACATTAGACATCATTCCCGCAATTTATTTGGCTTGACAATTCAAAGCGACGAAAAACTTTGGTTTGATTCATTTTCGCTGTTCATTTCACATATACGAAATCAATGCGTATTCGTTCGGTTAATCGTCTCTATTACTTGCCTTTCAATGCCAATTGGGGATTTCGCTTGTGACATTTGGTGCCTTGGCAGCCTCGATATTGAGTCAATTGAGGACAATGCTTTCCACCATTTTCGGCTGCTCTCTCGACCATTCTCGACCTTGATTGTGCACCAGGACCGCATTCGCTATTGCATGTTGACCACGGACCCCAACCCGAAACGACACAATCCAGAACTGAAAAAATCGAGTTGAAACTCATTATTAAAAAATTGAAATATTAATTCTCATTGAAGATAATAAGCGCTCAATATATCAATGTATGAAAGCAAACAAGATATAGCACGAATATATCCCTAAATTGCAGAACATGAGTCGTTCGTGTTCGTGTTAAATCTTGTAAACAAGCTCCGAATCTTGATAGAAGTCTTTATTGAAAAAAAAATTCTCAGGGGTAGCTGTCATTTTTTCGTTTAGTCCAAAGAAAACCCATGATTTTTCTTTAGATTTTTGTTAAAGTGATTCTATAGGAATACACGTATCATGGGGTCCGTCGGATATTTCTGTAAACTTTTACTTTTTATTTGGCAGTAAGACATAAACGAGAATATTATATATAACAAAATGACATTGTGGTGCACAGGAAATTGGTGGAACTAGCTGTAAGTTGTGTCCAATAAACTAAATCGTTTGTTGGGATTTCATTTGATGAGATTTTCTTTTCATGCATATACACTGTAAATTATAAATTAGATGTAAACGATTATCACTGTTTCCAGAATCATGTCGACGTTCGTTTTTTTTTCTTGATAAATATCTCAAAAGTGTTTGGATCTAGTTCATGAAGATAGCCGCATTTAGGAGAATTGTAAAAAAAAAGTAAAGTTTTTATTTCCTTGTACAAATTTATGGATTGATAATACCGAAATGTCACGAAAAACAAACTCGAATAATCAACGCGGAGGGCATAAAACACCCCCGAAACGGAAACGCCCCGCAGGTAAATCGAATCGAGTAAATTTGATTAAATCAACGAACCTGTATTCGTCGAGTGTCAAACTCAAACGATTCGGACAATAACCGCCTTCTGTCATTCTCGGTATATTCGGTTCAATTCGATTAGTTAATTTCGACGTTCGTTAAACATTAAATTATCAAGGACGCATTTAATCACTCTCGTTTATAACGAGAAATAATTCAATCACTATTTCTCTCAATCTGACAAAGGAAAAAAAAATTTTCAACTGTGCTAAGCACGCACAAAATCTGTCAGGACAAACGTCATTTCCTTAGAAGAATCGCTCTCAGGACGAAGCTCAATAAATTGAATTTCTATCAACTTTTTTAGTTTATGTATCCACCAAAAAATGATCGCGTATTATCATTTTAAACATGAAAAAAAAGTTTCCACGTGATCGTAATTCTCATTTCTTCGATCGTTTCATGATTTCAAATGTAGCGTCGTAAAAAACTTTTGAGTTTAAATTTTTCAATCAAATAAAATCGATTTTCTCAACATTGAAAAAGGCAAGAGAGACTCCCTCCGTTGATAACAATTTCGTGGGGAAAGTGTAAAGACAAAAAAAAAGTGTCTTTCATGAAGTCTACACGAATACAATGAACAGGAGGGGTTCGAAGTGTGTTTTTTATTTTCTCTAACTTTGTTCATTCTCGTTGCCTTATTCCTTCGGATGTAGGGCGCATTCACACCCTTTCGGCGAGGGCACAAGCAGTATTGTCGGCGGTGCTCGAGGACGTTATCGAGAAAACCCTCGAGGACGCGAGAAAAATGGCCGAGACGGCAGGCAAGGATCGAGTTTCTCTCGAAGAGGTCGAGGAAGCTTTGAAAAAGCTTTGTGAACGTTTTCATCCACGAGCTGCCAGGATTGCCAATGAAATCATAGAAAAAGGTCAACGCGGATTGAGCCGAAAATAAACTTATTTATCATCTCCTCTTCCATCCACCTAGTCGCGCACCTTTACACGCAACTTCGATCCTGTCAATTTAGATTTTCATTCTCTTAATTGTTAATTGTCATGCACATGCTTTGGCATTCTAATTTTACATTAAAGTCAATTTTGATAACCGTTTTTATGTATAATTTTGTAAACTTTTAAATGTTCTTTTGCATTAAATGATCAATTTCTATGGGTTCTATGGTTAATGTCACCCCTTCATTTTCTTGCAAGATTCGTTGCCCTTTGTCGGTCCCAATTTGTGGCAATTATTGAATTAACGAATCTGAGTGAATATTACTATTTCGTTCAGTGGCAATTTAGTACGAAATATCCCGCAGGAGAGTACTCTTCTAGAATAAAGAGTAATCTCTTGGATTTTCTTCGATCAAACATGCATGAAACAATTGGGAACATTAGTCATTCTTTTACCGAATTTTTTGTATCAAGGTATGAAGTTTGACTTTTTTCTAGAAATGTTTTGCTCAATTCGAAAGAACTTTAGTTACAACGTTATTGCTGCATTCGATACGCGTTTTGTGTAGTGCATCATTCTGCACGGGTTCACGTTTCTCATTTTATCTAGTCGAAAATCCTTCTCACGTTCGGCACTTTGCTAAATCTCACCAACTTAAATTCTCACACTCTCTCGTACAATCGTTGTAGCAAGAAGAATGAAAAACACGAAGAATATAAAGCAGAAAAAAAATTTGAAGAAAGTACGCCATAAAGATTCAGTCGTCGTACGAATACCTATCATACATCTCTGTTTCATTCATTAAAGGTTCACACTTCGGTGATACATGCGTTGATAATACGTGACGTACAATCGTCGAATCAATGATTCGTAGGTTTAAGAAATTATTTTATTCGTTCCATGAATTTTTCAAATAAAGCACTCGTTTGCAATATTTGGCAAAGAACTTTGGAAAAAAAGTAAATTTTCGAATTCCTCATTTACGAGAAGCAAAACATATTTTTACAAATCTTTCACATCAAAATTACTCTTTTTTTTAACACATATTATTATTGCTCGACAATTTGTTTTTTAGCCAATTGATCGATGTACAGAAAATTGTTGAATGCTCGATGTTCAGTCCAACATAAGTTGTTCCGTTAAACGAGTTTCCGAATTAGTTTGGAAATCCATTGAAAATTGAAGAAAATGTTCAGCGTGAATATGAACAAACTATTCAGAGTCAAAACTCTATTAAAATAATTAATTTTTCGACAAAGGCAAAGCGGAAAGTGCGCCATTTCGGAGAAGATTTCTCTCGAGCTTTCATGAAATAACGAATCAACTGAACGTTGTGTCTTAAAATGTAGTGTAAACGATTTAAAAAAAAAAAAAAACAGTGAAATTGAGTTTTTCAGCGAGGAAACAAAGTCCCGTTGCGTCAAAAATATTGTCAGCAAATTGCACAAAGTACCCGACTCCGTAATTATGAAGGTTTCTTACCGTCGTCACAAACTTTTGTAGCAAATGTGAAATGTAATAAAGGAAGGAAGTCACTCGAGTTCCATGCTTGTAAACACATGTATGTATTGTAACTATACGGTGTCCCCAAAATTGCTTTTCAGATAGGACTCCACTAAAAGACTCTATAAAAAATACTTATTTTTTTTCCGGTTCAATGTATCGAAAATGAGTCAGTGTGACAAAGAAATAGCTACTATCGGAGCCCTCCATTTTCAGCCTTACTAAGAAAAGTGTTAATCATAATCGTGGAGGATTCTACTTGCCCCCTCCTATTAATCAATGCGGCAGATTCTTTATAATGAATTCATGAATATTTGAATAAGGATACATCGGCGGAGTGTTAGAATGACAGTCCGATGATTGGTCGCCACTATTGAAACACTCTATACATAGATCTTTATATGTCTCTATGTGTGTCTGTACATAAAAATGTCAAGGAACAAAATCTTGTGGATATTTCAACTTTGCTGTACGGCTTTTTGTTTCTGCAAACTCTTCACCTCTCGTTGCCTATGTCTCGGGACGGAAATGTAAAGAATTCTTTAGCCTCGAGCGCTTGACTCGTTAATTTTTCATCTTTTTTTTTCCCCCCCTTATATATCTTGTCACCACAGTTTCTAACACCACAGAAGGTAGGACTCTCGTTGTCTATGAGAGAGTGTATGAAGAGGATTCAACTTCCGTAAGTAGATTGAAGCTCGGTGACGTGTTACTATACAACGAAGAAGAAAAAGGTCGAGGAGGAGATCTGTCGCTGAAATAAACCACAGATATATATTTTCGCTTTTGTTTTTATTTCTTTCTCTGTCAGCGACGAGCTGTTGCATGAAACTTTATTTCCTTGCAAATATGGACTCGGAGACGAAAGCAGAATTTTTGACACGCGTCAATAATACTCGTATTTTTTTTTTTTTTTTCTATCAGGTCAAAGAAAATTGAACAGAATTACCAGTTGATGAACAGTATTTGAGATCTTAGTTATTGACATTTCTTTTTTATAATATTGACACCTGAAACATTGCTTCCCTACCAATGGCAGTCAGGCTGCTTTCGTGTTTCGATGCGGAGTTTGCATTGAATGTCCAACAATCGATAACTAACTCCTGTAAAAAAAAATCCGATTCGAATGAATTGACAATCTTTTTTCATAAACACCTTTCTTCTTGGTCCTGCATAAAAACGTCGTACAGTCTAGTGTTCCTTCTACCGTGTCTTCTTTCGCAGCCAATGCATTACCATTTTCTTACTAACTTTAATAAATAACTCAGAAGACATTTTTACGCGTTTTTTTTTCCTTCTTTATTGCAGGTGTACCATTTACAAGCATTAGTTCGAAAGTGTCTAGAGTCTCTCTGCTCTCATACATTATAAATAATACGAGAGGCGCGTCTAGACCGTAAGGTGGCCGGAAACGTAGCAGCCAGAGGTACGTTGAGAAAACGCCACTGAGTTAAAATAACACAGTAGACGGAATCCTTCTTCCGTCGCACTATCCTGTTACCTTAAAGTGACGACTAAGAAAACCGACTAAAAAATTTTCAGCCCTGAGGGAAAAAATGAAGAAAAATGTTCAACGATAAAATGACGGACATTGAAAAGTGTTCGGGGACGTAGAATAAATTTTTTTCAAGTCTTTTTGAAAAACATCCCTTATTAATTGTCACCCTTTTCCCCGTGGAAATACACGTATATTTTGGAGTAAGACCGATGTAATCTCGTTAGAGAAATATCTGGAGGCTTTTCGTGCATGAGGCCGATAATTTTTTTAAATTCAAAGTTCTTCAAAGGGTCAAGAATCTAATTATAGTAAAAGCGTTTTTAAGGACTTTTATTTTAGTGAAAAAGGTAGTCCGCCAGCTTCCGTTGAAAATTTATACAACGATCTTAGACATTGATTATAATGAAATGCAAGTTTTTTTTAATCAGAATTTGAAAAAACTTTGCTCTAACCACTTTTTGACAAACTCGCCGTTTGGACAAACCTTGCCAACCGTTTTACATCTGTAAACGTTTTTTTATACTTTTTTGTTATCTTATGTTCGTTTTTCTCGTTCCGTTTACTAAAGATTGACACTGTCCTTTTTATTGGTCGACGAGTTCGTCGACGTGTTGTTATAGCACGTGACTCGTTTCCTCATAAATATAAATAAATAAATAAATAAATAAATATAAATTTATTGCTGTCATGCTCGCAAATTTTTCGAACGAACGTTGAAGTTCGTACAGAGTTTTTTTTTTTTTTTCAAATATCATGGTATAGAATTGATTTATCACTAAGTGTCTGGTTAGATGTTTTGTTTGCTATGTTTTCAATGTTTGATAAGTTCACAACAGCACGGTCGAGGTTGAGTTTATAGAAAAACGCAAGATTCTTCGACGATATTCTATTCATGGAATACATTCCCAACAAAAATACGAATTTTTCTATCTCTTGCATGATACGAAAAAAACAAATACCAAAATCCAGAGGATCGTTGTTTGTTTCTGGTAGAATCGGGATGGAGCTGGTTCAAAAAATCGTAACTGAATTTTGTAACCGAAGCATTGCGAAAACGAGAAATAAAAAACGGTTTCGATATACATGAATCTGCCCCGACGAGACGGAGTTTTGTAGTGCCGTATACGATTAAATCTTTTTCGAAGCGGCAGTTGAGCATATCACACTTGGGATTTCAATGTGATGTAAAAGACCAAATAGAAGAGAAAGAGACCACCGCCCACACCAGGTACAAGTAAATTACACTGCAAAGTAAAGACAGGATGATTCATCGCAGGAACAGTTCAACTTGGTAGAAACCTCGCCTTTGTTTGGAACAAACTGACAGCGAGGATTTTGAACATACGTCCATCGAGAACTAACAAACAAAAGGTCGTAATTCACTTGATTTTATACACATAATACAATGCGACCGTAGCTCTTTTCCTTTCCAACAGTTCGCTATGCATATATGCGCATAATATCTGCATAAAATATATGTATAAATGAGTATATACTTATATTTGAAGCTGGAGAGAACCGGACCTCCATTAAAACCGGACATTATACACGTATAGCGATAGAGACACATAAAAATCGTCGACCGTACGGTTGGCTTTAAAGGAGAGGGATACGACGGGACCAAGCATGTGCAATTTATCCTGTCTCGTTAACTCCCTGAACAAATAACTTATTCTCCTTTATTTTACCCACGAAACTCCTAAAATGCGACCACAGCACTTTAATCGAATCGAAGTAAAGTCGTACGTTGTTAAATAACGATGAGCTTGAGATATGCACGATATTTGGTAGAGACAAAAAATCGTTTGACACACAATATGAGCTTTTTTTTTTACAAATATTTATATAACATGCAGCAATGAAAATAATTTGTGTACTGAAAAATGATCAGAAAAAAATTCTCGTAAAAATGATTTTCATTGCTTTTGAGAGAATTATTTTTAAACAGCACATATCACGTACGAATATGGTGATTATATTACGACTCGAAATATTTGATGTAAAACGAAGCAAACGTTGAAATCATGCAAGATCAATATAATTTTTTTTTTTTTTTTTCATATTGTCTTTCAGTGCTCTTTTATGGGTAAAATTATATTTTCGGGTGTGCAATGTGGTATTACTTCAGTAATACCAAGATGAAAGGAACAATGAAAATGTGAGTGAACGAAATAGGTTGAAATTGACGCAGAATATCTTCGAAAAAAATAGCGTTTAATTTTTTTTTCTCACTTGGACGAGTGAGAAGAGCGTGGAGATCGAATAAAACGAAAGCGTCTCGAAAACTCGGAAATAACAAACCGTACGAAGGTTTCTTCGTGTACAAGTATGCAGTTTTATATTCCCGACGAAGCGACCAGAAGCGCAAACGCTTATCGTCCTTTTACTCCGTTCTATATATACAGATGGTACACATATACGACTGCTGTGGTATAAGAGAAAGCCTCGCGTGGAAATTCCCAAGGGAACAAAACCGGCGACAAAATTCTCTTTCTCTCTTTCTCTTTCGCCAACCCCATCTCCCATTCGAGAAAAGTTTTATCGTCCATGAACACCGGAGTCGACATCAGCACGAGGAAATACCGGAAATAGTCGTCCTCCATATGTATAGCTTACACGTGTAGGTACCATGAAGTGTAATAAAAAATTTTTTAACAAATGCATCCTATTTTTGTCTCGCATCGACAAAATTCATTTCCTGTTTATCAGACGAACCGAAGGACACATTTTTTCACAGCGAACGTGAATAAAGAGAGAGATCAGTTTGTCAAAAAAAGCGAGTTTACTTGTAGATTGCGAGAGTTGAGATTTTCTGATGTTAAAATTAAAATTATTTTGTGAACTTTTTCTTTTTAATCGAAGGAATGTTTCAGAGCGCTCGCGTTGAATTTTCATTCGAATTACGTGCAACATGTGGAAATTAAATTATCCCGTATTACTTTCGAGATTTTTCCATATAGATATTCGTCGATGAAACGCGAACACAAAAAAGCAATCAAATTACGAGGAAGTTTGAACAATCAAGCGATTCCTCGAGAATGGCAGAATAATTTTCAACAATCTTGTGTAATTGGCTTATTAAAATATCAAAGTAGCTGAGCATCTCGGAGGCAGAGAAACTAACAGAGAAATTTTAAGCAAATTGAAATATCCTTGACATGCCGAGGCAGAAGATTGTACCGGAGTACTCCCAGGACGTCTAGCTCCAAAATAATTTCATTTTAAATCGCTTCTTAAAAACATATATGAATCTACGTGAATATTCATGAACTGCACACATATCGTAGCACATAAACATACGGGATATATAGCATTAGAGAAACAAATATATATACCCATTTCGGGTCTTGCTATTCAACAGAGTGCTATCACTGTCGCGCCCGGAGATTGGTATACAAATAAATCAAAAAACGCTAAAAAGGACATTGTTCTTTGTTGATGAATCCTTCATGAGATATTCAATATTTAGTGAAAGCGAATTCGAAGAGCTGTGTAGGGAGAGAGAGGGAGAGAGAGAGAGAGAGCGAGTCCCATTGTTCCAACTGCCTGATGAATGGGTTCTAGAGTAAACGCTCTACTCTTGCAGCTTCCATACTTTCGTTCAACAAGAATCAGATTGGCTAACTCTAATTATTTGATGTCTCATCAACGGTTCAACGAATCGAAAAAGGGATTTAAAAAAATCTTTTCAGTTCAGGATTTGGTGGTTCAATTATCGTTCATAGATCGGACGCGAATTTTGAAAAGACAAACTCGTACATATAGATGCATGTATACGATATGCTCGCACGAGGAAATATATTTAAGAAAGTCGAGAACCGGGCAAAGTGCTAAGGCAACCAAGTGGATCGACCATAGGATTACCGAGGCAGCTTTTCGAATATGCTAACAGTGGCATTAACCGAAGAGTCGGATGAGATTACCAAGTATAATAGAGCAGGTCCACCGCTCTCACACCTACCTGAATATATATACCTTTATCAATGGGTCCTTCGTTTGCCTGCGGAAACTCTCAACCGCTTTGATAATCTGGAGCTATGCGCATTTTCCTATACTGTTATAAGTTACTTAATCTGTGTGTACACAGTATTTATTAATTTTGTTTTATATTAATTTCAGCTGGTTCATTGTATATACCCTTCGTGAACCCATTGATAATTTCATGCACATACCCATGCACATGCACATACGATGTAGGGGTATAATTTCGAGTGGTAATTAAGAGAATTAACGAGAAATCGATAACCGCAAATGAATTACAGCTGGAAAAGTTTGCGAAGTAACGTCAGCCATGGTAATTAGTACGTACCATTCAGTTTCATTTTTATATACAACATCTACGTTAAAACGAATTGCTTGGTTGGATGATTGATTGAATAATGAATATTCTTGGGAGTGCTGGTAACAATCGTTCATTGGTTTATATGTTTGCACTCAATTTCATCCAGTCGATCTGTTATTTCTGTTAAAGTCATTGCTACATGCTAGTTAAATGAGTTCTAAATTTTGACAATATTTTTTTTTTTTATACCCGCAGTTTAATGCACTAATTGAACGTAGCGAAGATAAATTTGTGAGAGAACGGGCCTTCTTGACTTGGAAAAATATTAGTAACGATGGATTTGCCGAACCGTCGACTGATATAGATGCAAATTTCCATGATGACGTATTTTCATCGGAATTTTTCAAAGGATAATCTGTATTTTTCAACTGATTTCAGTGCACCAAGTCTCGTTCCATTTCTCAAGCGATCCTCTGCGAATCCACCACCACGTTGATTCTTTTAAGTTGATGCGTTTTGAGATTATGGCAATTTTTTTATGGGAGATTTTTTTTGTCGTAAAATAAACAATCAGGGAAGATAATTGATGGTCGAATTGGAATAAACGTTATTTGAAAATGTTTTATTCCACGCTGTTTAATTGAACGACCTATTTATTATGATTTCATAAAGTGTAATCATACGCTCATAATTGTAGTAGCGAGAGTAGAATAATTAAAAATTTTCGCACTTTCATCATCTCTTCGTCGAAACGCGATGATGGGAGTCTGTCTCGAATAGTAATCCTATAACTATAATAGAAGTCCAACACTTTTGTTTTCTCTCTTTCTATCTTCAGGAGAGAATGAACGACGAGAATAATAATTAATTCCCAACCGTGGTGCCTCACGGCTTCATAATAACAAAATCTTTGATGAATTTTCCTCGCGAAGGAAACCCCCCTCGAACGGTCTCGCTAGCATAACAACGAATTTTTAACGCATTTTATAAAACGAAGCTCCTTTTCCAGCAAGCTTTGACAACCCAGAGCATATCGATAACAAGAACGAAGAAAAGTGAAAGGTGGAGAGGTAGAGTAGGGGAGAAAACTTTAATTTGCAAAACTTTTTTATCAAGCTCTCAATTCATCATCGTAATTTATAATGAATTCTTTACCGAGAAGATATTTCGAAGCGACGCACTTTGTAATCGAGGCGAAAAGGAAGTGAATTGATGCATTTTTTTTCTCCCGCAAGGCTTTTTCTGGTCTATACCAGCTCGTGATGGTTTGTTGAAGTATAATGTTTGAACGATACGATCAAATGGGGTATGTCACTTAATTTCATTCCAACGATTCACTATTCTTTTTTTAATAATTAGTGTAATTACTTATTGGCTGATATTTGAGAAGATGATTATTAACGACTTTTAAATGGATTTTTTTTTTTTTTGGGAAATCGATGAGCATAACTGAGCTGTTTTTCTTGATGGATATGCAATTCACACGATCATCGACGATTACATGTTCGTAGCAGTTATACATGAAATATTGGAGTCAATTGAAATTCACTTTGATCCATCTAGTTTTCCAACCGGTTATATATAACCATGGTGATTAATTTGCTGGATGAGCACTTCAAAGACCAATGGAATCATATTCCAATTTCTTCTCAACTAGGATCTAGTTGAATCAAATAACTTTTGTTTTGTCTCACGGTCAGTTTTCGATTTCAATATTTTTATATCCTTGATTAACCGCGATTGTATCGTATATGTAGAAAAACAATATCGTGCCAATTCTGGTATTTTATCATGCACAAATATGAATAACTTTCTCAATTTTTGATCAATATTGAAAAAAATTGTTACGCAATCGTTTTTCGAGTTGCTCAGTCCAAAAATGGATCAGTATGTTAAGTTCAAAATGTCGACTTCAATAAAATGACGTCATGCGTGAGCCTTTTTGAGAAACTTTGATGAAATATATTTTCTAGTGCAAAGTAAAAGCTGTCTAACTTGACTGAATAGAAATTTAGTTGATTTGTATGGAAAAAAATCGAGTAAATTATCGTAATAGATCGAAATAGTTTTTCTGGGTGTATAATTATGTAAAATTATGGTTAATAGAGTCAAAAACGTTCGAAATTGAAACTCTTGACTAAAATAAGAACATTAAATTACTTGATATCACTCGGGTAAAAGAAAAATATATATAAGTCGATGACCGTTGAAGCGACGACATACAGACAAAGAATATGGCGTGGGAAAATGGAGTCTCGTTAATTAAAGTGTAGAACGACTAGAATGAGACACGAAGACAAAAACGATGCGATGGTGAAGACGAAAAGCAGAAACGATCCTCGTGGAAGTCGTGGACGACTTAATGATCTTTCGGATTAATTGACGCCGTGTCCGGTGATAAACGGAATGAGCTGAGCAGACAGAACGGTCGAGATACTCTAATTACACTCTGTCGTTCTAAAGTCAATTTTCAGAAACGCTTATACATACACGAATAAAGACTTTACTTTTTCTATGCATACAAATTAACGAATGAATGGTTGATTTGATTAATTGTTCAATACTCCAAATTTGGGAAATTATATTTTCATCTATTCCTCAAAATCTTTCTGATTTACGCGCTAGTGATAAATCGTATAACAAAAATATGATATCGAATTCATAGAATTTTTTGTGTTATTGATCCGATTAAATTCGTTCGAATGATTTGTTTTTGCGAATATGGACATTCTTGATGTGCATATTTTTAATCATTTCGAAAAACATTCAATTGAATTAATTAAATTGAGCGCAACGTATGAATCACGGTATAAACATAGATTTATTCAAAATTCCCAGGAGATGAGCACGATATAAATTCCAAAAATACACAGGAACACCTGCACAACGAATGTGAAATATGTCATCCCGGATCGGAGGAAGGGTGGTAAGGTGGTTTTTAATTAATTGAATCGCTGACGAGAAGACTTCCGTAGGGTCTCTCAACGTGTTGTAAAATGTATGTGTATCTCCGGAGAATTTTGGTCCATTATCAAATTGCAATTCCTTCTCCTCTCATATTTGTGAAGCCTACAACTTCCTCATTTCCATAAAACAGGCACGTAATATACGCGAGTGAAGCGAGAAATGAGGAACTAAATCTTCACAAATGAATACGAAGCACGATAATATTCGAAGAAACGTTGGATGAATTGTGCCATAAATAAAATAACCCAGTTATAGATGACACGAATAACGTATTAATGTTAGATGATTTTTTGGGTCTCGAAACATTTGAATAGATCAACGTCGTCATCAAACTTTATCAAGTTTTCCGGTAACTAAACTGAAAAAAAAAAATTTGTTGATTCAACAGAATTTTCGTTGGATCAACAAATCGTGGCAAACAAAATGAAAATAGTTGAATGAACGAAAAGTTTTGATTGATTCAAACCCTTCATTTTCTGGCTCAAATAAATATTTCTCAGTACGACGAAAAGATCGTTGAATCAACAGAAGTTTCGTTCCATCAACAAATTTCGTTTAGTTCTCCACGATTCGTTGGTTCAACATAAAAATATTCTTGAATCAACAAATTTATTTTCTCAGCGTGTATTCGAGTACATCGTACAGATCTTCCTCCAATTACTTTGACTTACTACATCAAAATTGCGAATAGATTTTTCCATCTTCCACACTGAGATAATAAAAGAGTTTAGTTGAATTAACCAAGGCTTCGTAGAATACATCGAAAGAAATATTTCGTTCATTCAAAAAATCGTTCAGTTGCACGAATTATTAAATTTATTTCACTAAACAAAGATACGTATTGAATCAACCAAATGAGATTTGTTGTCGTGGATTTTGTTGGATCAACGTAAGATATTTTTCATTTAATGAAACTGATATTTGGTATAACAGAATATATTACATTGGACGTATTTGACGAAGCTATTTGGTTAATTCAACTATTCTCTTTTCTCAGTGCACTGTTTTCTCAACGACAAAGTTGAGTTATTGTGATATCTTCAGCTAAATGGCCATTCAATTTATCGTAATTGTTCGGATACACATTTTCGAAGTAATGAGGCATCAGCATTACATTAATTTGCAAGCGTTTTAGTTAACGATCGGTAGACATTTACAAGCTTTAATGTCAGTATTAAATGAGCCCTCGAAAGGGCCTTAGGTACGTGTACACGTAAATAAGTGACAGTCAAACGTCAGTGTATATTATAATAGTTTGCAGCACATGGGACAAAGATCGCTATTAGCGTTATCGAATTAACACGATCCTCCCCACATACATGCCCATCTGGCTGGAAGGTCTGAGACAGTATATATATACATATAACCCCGTGTTTATATAAGTTGTTTATTAGTTTACATAGTCGTATTGTCGACGGTAACCGCTAATACCTTTGGAAAGGAGGAGAAAAAGAGACAGAGGGAGACTGACTCTGTACACCGTATCATCGAGTTACTCGAGAACTTTGGGATACAGCGATGTTTCAACAGTGAATTTCCTCAGATGCCTCATCTATTCAGAGCACGAATGTATAGGATGCTTCATGCGGAGGGCATTAGAATTCTATTTAAGACAAGTATTCAATCATTTATCGAAGTTACCATTTCGTTAGTTCTCATTTGTAAAGTTCTTTCTTTTTCGAGCCAAGTCTTAAAATAATCTTCTGAGTAGAGTGGCATCATTTTTTCGTCAAGTGGAAATGCAGGTTTGGGTTTTTTGAAAATTCAGTCATTTTTTTCGTTTCTCGCAAGGATATGTCGTAAAGAATCAGAAGCAGTTCGACAGTACACATCATAGGCGCAGTACAATTGGCTCTGGGAAAAACTAAATTATCAAAAGAAGGGCAGATCGTTGTTAAAGACCTAAAGCCCTCACCGATAGAGCCTTGTTACGAAAAACAATCATTAATTCGAAGGTGTTAATCCATTAGTTATAACATTCAACGAAATTTTGGAATTTTGAGAATGATTATTCAATTAGTATGGCGATTAGACTGAACAATACAAATTCACCTCATAAAGGTGAAAATTATGATGAAGTAGTTATCTCGTGGCAGCATTTCGGTATTACTGTCTCCATTAGAGGGAATTTAGTTTCATATTAAAATTTGGTTGTTACAAGCCATCCATCCAAAGTGGGAAATGGATTAAAGTGCTAAAAATGAAAAAAAAAGGCTCGCTATTTGTACGGAGGGTCCTATGCAAAACGGAGGCAACAGACATTTCAATCCAGACGAATTATGCACTCAAGGATACGTATATAGGACCGGACAATTTGAGAAAGGAAGGAGAGTGAGGTAGAGTAACATTAAGAGAATTCTCGTGTTTCATTGGGTCCTACGAATGGTTGACCGATATTTCACGCTCGGAGTCTCGCAACGAAGTATTCCAGGCATGCAGTAGCAAATAGTTGCTTTATACGCGTATAGATACATGGTTTTCTTACAAGCAACAGGGCGTAACCAGTCAACACGAGAACGGGTAAAGCCATTTCAATTAAGCCCCTTTATTTCCACCGGTCTAAACGTATGTGAGTAGGGTTATAGGAGCAATTTACCCTCCAAATATGCACTGCCGGTACAGTTGTATCCACGAATTACGTCAAGCTCCATCGCACGTTTTGAATACATGTATGGATAGACACTGTGTATATTCTCTCGAGACAACTATCCTCATATCCGACTCCATAATTCCTGAAGACATAAATGTATGTACCCCCACATATAACGGTGAGCCAAGACGTCTCTAGTCTTGTTCGTATATATTTTCATCCATCTCACATTTCAAGAAGGTTGATGAAAGCAGTACGTTTATCACCGAATGGGCAGCTAATTATTATAGATCCATTTCTCCTACCAATCAGACATGAGTAGTCAAATGAACATTAAATTTTATCTGGGAAAATACTGTTAGCGGAAACAGCGACAAATCACGGTGAATAGGGACACAGATTTTTACACGAAGCGAGTTCGCGGTTCTCTCCTTGGCCAGCAGTATCAATGAAAAATAGAAAAAGAATTGATCTACCCTAAACTCAATCGTTCGAAACACACTTGTCATAAATCTGTGTCCAAAAATATTTCACCGGGACGCATCAGTCGGGCCAGACTGCGTCTTTAATGCCCCCCCCCCCCCTTCTTGACCATTCTCATCCTGCATCAGATAATAGTGATCTAGCCCTGTACTGGTTGGCCCGTTGCATCATATAGCTGAGGATGTGCCTACCTAAGTGTTTCCTGTAATCTTGCTCCAGTGGCCTGCCACCCGGATGACTTCAGCCACTTAGTTAGGGACTCGTCGCATCCCAAAGGTTTCCAGTAGTTTCCCTATACCCTCGCCAAATAAGATGCAGTGGCTACAAGTTGACACAAAAAAGGGAAATTGACGGAGAAGGAATGGAATTGAGAGTGTGAAATCGAGAAAACCTTTTCAAAAATTGATTCTCACATAAGTGAATCGATATTTACGTTTGAGATATATTTTTTCTTTTTTTTTTCATTGAATACTGTTTTGTGACGCAATTATTTTTATCTTTTCCATTGTTTTTTTCGGCACAATGCGAACAATCTTCGGTAATGGTTAGAGATTTCCGTAACAATCCGATAACAGAGTGATAATTCGACGCGCTGATCGGATTGTCCTCGCCTGGTTGGAAACGATAAATAGGGATTACGGTTGGACCTGATCGACTCGTTACTCTCGATGCAATCTCATAGGAATTTGTACGCTCACATAATTCACTGATTGGATGAACGGAATCTACGTTCGTTATACAAACTCTCGAATTCTGATATTATCGACAAAATTTGTTTTTCAATATTAGCATAAATTAATTCAACGCTTAATCGTCACGGTGCAATTAAATTGATTAATTTCTTGATGAAAATATCAGTTGAAGAGAAAATTCATTTTTGGTACGAAACAACCTAAATTGTAATGTCATATCAGTTTGATGTCAATGCACACAGTGCTGACTATGTTCTAACCCCTTTTTCCCCCACTTATGATGTTCTCATTTTGTTATACAAATATTAGATTCATAAAACAAACTGTATCAAATTTTACATTGTAACAATGCTATTGGCATGATACGTGCTACTATTATTATCTTCATAACTAACTCAATTACACTAGCTGTATATAACATCATCTTCATGACGCATCGTGCAAGTTCTCATCAAGTATCAAATTTAGCCTCGAATATTACATTTGTTTGCTGGCTGTATCGGCCGGGTTTTTTTACAGTTTCCTTGAGCCCGCGTGAAAATTCAATGCGGTCGTGAAAAAGAACAATATGGTAGCTGCGAAAAATATACGCAAAAGTATTAACAAATCGTCACAAAACAATAATAACGGTAACAAAACGGTAATTTAATTCTGGTGCTATGCAGTACTGACAAATTCGATAATGTATTTGTTTATTCATGAATGTAAATTCGGCGATGTTCGTGGGAACTTTAATCGGACTCAATGTCGATGTAATTTCAATCTGTTTATTTAGTTCCATGCAATACTATCATTGAATGTTTCATTTCGCTGTGCTTACTCCTCCAATATATAAATGACTCAGCTGTAAATATTTATTTTGCAAGATTTGTACTTTTCTCGTACATTTCGTGTATATGGATTGTTCATTATCTGCGGTATCATAAAATCCAGTTGGCTATTTACTCGATATGCTATATTCAATTGTTTGTCTATCTTTTGTGTATTCGCTGCAGTAAACGCGAATATTTTTCCACTTGAGGTATAAAAAACTAAATAAATCAGTCTCCAGCAATCTTATTTAATTGATTCTGTGAAGAAAAGAAATGGAAAGAAATAAGAGATGAAGGAAGAGAGAAAGAAAGAAAGAAAGAAGGCCGCAGGGCAAAAAAAGCGATGAAATTTTTTCCACTAATTAAATTTGAAACGGTGCGGTTTTTCAGAAAGAATCAAGAACTTTTTATACCGAATCTCTCGTCTCTCACAATCTCGCGCCTTTCTTTCGCTTCTTGTTCCAATCCGATCGCACCGAGAGCACTCGCCAGTAATTATCGCGTCAAATTTCCTTTATCAACAATGGAAAACGTAGTCTCTACGTTGCAGCCGCTACGGAGATATCGTGGAAAGAAAGTTAACGACGAAGTTTATATTCATTTCTCGAATTTTTTTTTTTTCACGTCATAATTCGGCAGAAAGTAAGTAAGACTGATTGAGAATCAAGTTCATTTCTGCCTGCTTCGTTTTCATACGATTGCGAATATATCGTTTTACTGCAAATGCGTTATTCATTTAATTAATGCAGCGAATATAAAAATTAAATCGGAATCTTCTCTATTCCTTTATACGTGAAAGAATTATTCCGGTAATGAAGTATCCGCTTTCGCGTTCTTTCTAAGTAAATAAAACAGAATAACTGTGTTTAAAAAAAGGTCCCAAAGCATTATGGATTACTGTCTATTTCACAACGAGCTAAACAATTCGTAAAACGTAATGTAGATAAATAAATAATTGATAAATCAGTAATTATCGATTGTAACATTATTTATCATCAACGCATCGTACATTTTGTGAAAACATAGAAATTTTTCAATGGAACACGTAGCTCTATGCGAACGGATGGCATTATTATTTTGTTATTCTTATAGATAAACATTTATTTCACAAAGTGAATGCACTGCACGGGGCGCTGAAAGTCCCGATTGATCTATAATAAGTAGAGAAGTAAAAGGATGAAAGAAAGAGAAAAAAAAAATAACTCCAAAGGAGAATGAACGTATAAGAGTAAAGAAGAAGATGGTACTTGTTAAAGTGGCAATCGGCTTCGCAATCGATTTTCCTGGATGGTACGCTCGATTGATTTCTCAAACCCTATCTTTATAAAGCTTTCATCCCTTGAGACGAGGAGCGAAAGAAAGTGAGAGAAAATTCAAACGAAAGACGCTTGAGTGTTTTCTGTCTCTGTATATGCGTTTAAAGGATCATTGCGTGAAACAGATTGAGAAAACGGCTGAATATCACGCTAAAACTCACTCGCTTTGAATAACAATTTCATGACAGTTTCATCATTTCTCGTTCTCGTAAAGAGGCTGTCTCGTCTTGTAAGTTATTGCAATACTTTCCTGCCAACAATTTGTGAAATTAAAAAAAAAAAATTTGTTAAATGCTTACATTAAGTTTTTTTTTTTTTTTTTTTTTTTTTTATATTCATCTTCCACTGGTATACCCTTTCGGGTTTTTACCGTCCCCCCCTGTTTCCCCGTGCGGCACGGACCGACTTTCGTTTTCACTGTACCGCATTTGCCAAGGGTGGAGGGAAACCGCGAAAACCTCACCGATACAGCGTGTAGCCACAACTAATGCCCCCTGTTGGTATTGCGAGTATACTCGAGCACGGCCACCAGATAGCGCTTAGGAGGGCCACCTCCTCTTTCCAGCTAGTTCCATGAGCCAGCTGATGCACGGCTAGAGGGCCACCATCCGAGCGATAAGAACCGCTCGGGAGGCACCGTCAAACCGTGCTTCGACCGCCCATGCAACATAGCGAGGATTTTTGGACCTTCCAATATTTAAGGTGGTTGCCCAGTCACCAGGATTGCAGCTCAGAAACACATGAAAAATTTCAGAGGTGTATGCCGGGATTTGAACCCGGGTCGCCTGCGTGCGGACCCGAGCCCTCGTCCCCTAGGCCACTGCTCTCCCTACATTAAGTTTATTAAGAGATTTATGACATAATCGTGTCTGTGTTTGTCTTTTTTTTCTATTTTCTATTGCTTCGTGATTCACCGTAAATATAGATAGAGAACTATAATTATTCAAAGAATCGAACTCATCGATGTTATCCATTTTGGTATAATTTCACTCGTTTTAACTTTATTGAAAAAAAAAAAATAATTGGCAAAGATTCGAAATTCACTAAAATAATGTGTGTCATTCTGTATTTTCATTGAGAAAGGCGTGTGTTTTGATTTTCAAATTAACTTACTTTGATATTTGCAACTCACTCAAAGATGGATATATATATATATATATAGATTCTCGATAGATCAATCGCGAACTAATTTTCGTTCGATGGTAAATGGTATAATAATGAAGAACAAACGTTTCGATATTCAGGTGCAATGTTACGAGATGTAATTGAAATCTCAAAGAACAATAAGAATAGGTGTAGCCGAGAGATTGAATGGGGAAAAGTGCTTCACTGGCTCCCGAGAACGATGGAAACGAGTTTCAGGAACGAGAGGAAAGTAATTAATGAAAGTATCGGATAAGATTCGAGCAGCCGCGATAAGATTGTCGAACAATTGAGAAAGTCAGTGGAAAATTCACGAGGGTGTAGCAGGTAAAGGAGAAAAATCGGAGTTGAAAACGTGTACGGTTTTTAAGCTTCAGATTTATATGAAGATTTCATTGGATCGAAGTAGGTAAAGCCAAAGAGTTGCAGCTATTTGAAAAAAAAAAAAAAAAAACAAATCAGTAAACGAAGAGGGTGTGAACTGTCATTTAAGAAAATAATATATGAATTAAAAATGGTAGCACATTCTTATCGACCCGAATAGTTTCTGTTTTCAGCAACGATGATGAATCACACTAATTGCCAAAGTTAAACTCATTCAACGATAATTCTACGAGGAAATAATTAATTAAGTACATTATAATCTCGTCAACTCGTTGCGTCATGATTATGTGTATTCTCCATCAATTCAAAAGTAATCAAAAGTTATATATGACAGCTAATGAGTGAAAACGTGAATTGAAATGTTTTAATTTGCACTTGAAGAGACGATTGTGCAAGTGGCATATAGCCGCTGAGAAATTATGTATTCAAAATTACCAAGTCAATTAACGAATAAATACGAATTTGAGGACAGGAATCGCAAACCGTTGAGGAAAACTGCTCAACGAAATTCATTGTTCATTGAAAACTAAATTTAATTACCGAATTAATGAAGTGTCATTCAACCTTAATGGAATGGATGGACGCGAAGACTTGTCACATTTCAGAGAATTCAGGACTTTTCCGAATTGGTTGCGATTCAAAATGGGCGAACTACATTTTCAAGGAGATTGTAAACAACAACAAAATATTATTTATCAATAATAATTTGTATTTCGAGCTGTGCTATTATCAATGGTAACGTGCTTAAATTTTATAGACACAAACAATCGACATAATTAACAGAACAATGTATATATACGATTCATTAAATCCAAAGTATCTCGGTCAAGATTTCACCGCTGTTTTTTTTTCTTTTTCACCATTCTAGGTATACTTAATCTACAAAAAAATGTATTTCCGTGCAAAAGTTGAACTCGCACTGTCCCCACCAATCAGAAATGTTCAAATTGAACATAAAAAAAACAAAAAAATCGCAATATCATAATTTCTCTTTATCGTGAAATTATGCTCGAATAATAATAACAACTGAGGGTACGGACATTGAATAATACGAAGTGTGGGTGTTATGAGCTGTATTGAATTACCATTTTTTATGGACCATTCGAGGCGAGAATCCTTGGATGAGGGCGCATGTTCGAAAGAAAAAGGCTCTGCTGGTTGGGTGCGCGCAGCCACACACAGATTCAAACGAATGCATACTCGTGAACAAGACGTTGAGAATATTATTAAAAGCGAGGATCAACGCCGAGGAGGTTAACCAGTATACGGACTAAAACCAGACGAATGTATATGGAAGGAGAGAAAGGACGCGCTTATATATATACCGCGCGATAAAGAAGCAAGCTGTGCGCGATTCGAGAAGAGACGCGAGGGCGAATGTACGAGGATATATGCGAAAAAAAAAGCCGCTCCGCGGGGTGAGAAAAATATGAAATGATGTAGATTGTCGATCGAGGGAGCGAGATATCGAATTTCTCGTGGATAATTCCCTGCACAAATTGGTCACTTGTACGTACATCTTTTTTTCATATAGGCTTTAAAATATATTCAATTTCTCAATTTACATGTTTATGTGGCTTCAGCGTAAGAGAAAAAAAAATAATAATTACATAAATTACAGGTAATCGTTATCGATCGAAAGTCGATGCATCGATATTTTGGCTTATAATTTTGGGGTCGAGAATTTGGCCATTTTCATTATAAAAATAAGAAATTTTTATTAATTGTGAACGAAAAAAGCAATCAGCGAAGCGTGGATAGTTTCACAGAAATTTTCTCTCGAGAACCGCGATCGATTCCGGTTTTGCGTGGGTGGCTCTAATGGCTATTCGAATCGGTTACTATGGGATTGAACTCTCCTTACAAGTGGACAAATGCTTACTATCGGAAAGGCGCAACTTTCACCGGATTGTGAGTCCAAATGTGGGGCTATGATTTTGTCTCTTCCTATATATAAAGATTTAAGGCAGGATTAACGTTTCGAAGAGATCCGATGTGGTGGTCTCCTTATGGTGGTGGTTTAGGTAGAACGATTAGCATAACCGGCCCTGCTGGGTCCCGGGGTTTTCGGACATTAACAATATTATATACGTGAAAAAAGGTCTGTTTCACCTTCTGATATTCCGAACGGTTACGATGTCCCTGATATTTTATACCTGCTAATAAGATAAGAATGAATCGACTGCATAACACATGGACCGTGAACACATGGACGATCGAACCTTAGGTTACAGAGAAAACAAAAAAAAAAAAAAACGGACCAGCGTTTCGTCGAAGTGAAGATTTAGCTGAACAGAAGTGAATTTGTAGAGAAGAATGAGAGTCAATCGGTTAAATATACTGAAAATAAAATTTATCGGAATCATAAATACATTCATTTATTTGATTCACACATATACGAGCTATAATGTCCGGATTTCTAGATTTTACAACGTTTTTTTAAGAATGTTTCGAGACGTTACACACTTTGAAGTATTGCCATGAAGTCTGTACCGTTGAAATTTTAACTCAAGAGTAAAAACTTCGTTGGAAGGCTGTCCATTAATTCAACGTGCCTAATTACTTCTAAGTTCAGTAATTAATCGAGAATTTATCCTGTTCATGGGCACATCCAACTAATGGCCATTTTATCGTGTTTTTTTTTTTTTTTTCCTTACCAAGGAATTCTTCCAACTCACCGTTGTCTACAGTCTCAGAAGTAATCGTTAATCTTTCTCGTTATTTTCAACGCGCCTAGCAGTCTTGAGTTACATTCCCGTTGAAATCGTCCACCCAATTACAAGCGTTGAGGAGACTTTGCTTCATTCATTATCAACGGCAATGTAGCCTCATGGTCAATAAAAGTAGCCTCTCCACCGAACTATTTCCAGCGAAAAAAAAAAAAAATCTTACGAGCATCCGACCAGGCAAAAGACATGCTAATTTTACGGGAACTTTTAAAAATACACGATCATGGCTATAACAAGAAACGTGTCTGCTAAGGAGATTAGGAAGAAAGCTTTTTCGAGACGCAGCATAGAACCGAGCTAATACCAGAAGCCACCGACAGGATCGAAAGATTAGTTTTACACTTCTCTCAACTTCGATCGGAAGACCGTCTATTTTTTGAGTCTGATTGATCCCATCCGACCAAGATTTTTTTATAATGAACTCTTTCAATGCCACACGAAAAGATTCTTTCAAAAATCGTAGCATCATCAAATACCGTCATCGAAGATGTGCTACGTAGAAAATCGAAAAAGTGCAATGAAGTTGACAAACATTCAAATGTTAGCGTTTAAAAATGGGCTTTTTAGCAATATTAAAAAATAAATAAAAACAAACAAATTTGAAGAGAATCAGCTGTAGAAAGTGATTTTGCTGAATGAGAATATAGTTTCTAGTCTCAATCTTTTTCCAATTCCAACCGGAAGTCTGTGTTCCCAATCTATCCGTATTTTTATCGAGGCCGAATAGAAAAAAAAGAATATTTTTGATACGAGTGAGCATTTCTATTTATGAATATCCCGAAAAGGCTTTCGTAGAAGTGCAATTAAAATTTCTCGTCATAGGTAATACGAACGAGGCTGCGGTTGGAGTTGGGGTGAAATGAGACCCGTTGGACAGGAGAGATCGAGTGAAACCGAGAAAAAAAAAAAAAAAAAGTACGAGAAGAATGCGGGAGTCGTATGGGGTAAAATAAAAAAATTCAAAAAAATGAATGAAAAAGAGAGATAAAAAAACAAGGTGATCCCAAGAAGAAGGAATTTGCATTCCAGAGGACTATCGCCCAGGAGGGGGCCCTCGCCACTAGTCTCCCGAGGCCACGGGATGCCTATAGTCATCGGCACGCTTTCGTTTAATCGTATGCTTTGGGGGAAAAAAAAATGAGAGAAAATGGAAGAGAGGAAATGAGTGCGGGGGTGAAAAAGGGAAAGTTAAAAAAGCTGAGAAAAACGTATAATAGGAGAGGTAAATAGGCAAAGGCATCTCCGGGAGCAGAGCACATCTCTGTATACTTGTGTATATACTGATCATTAGCTTAATGTGACCATGAAAAGTTTCGCCTCAGACTTTTTCATGAGCCCACTCGCGTTTCTACACCCAATGAGCGTTTCCCAGCCACCCTCGTAACGTTCAAATGTTTCTTAAACAAACAAACAAAATAACAGTCGAATTTCAAAAGCTTCAATCCGCGCTATTGTTTATTACCAGAGCTTTATATCGTCGTGCATCATCTCGTAAAAAAGTTTTTCGCTAGCTCTTACGCTATAAATCCCAAAAATGTTAGAGCACTGAGTCTACAATATGGCAGCATATTCAATGTCGAAGTTATGATATTACGGTTTCAACCAAATTTTCATTGTTTCGGGATTAGCTGTGATCTATAAATATTTGTTGTAACGCTTTTTTCCTGTCAAAGTACTCAAACATTCGCTCTCGATAATTTTCTCGACGCCAGCCTAAGATTTCATGAGACAAAATTTTTTTTGAAACTATCGCGAACGAAATAAAAGATTTTTCTCGGCGGTGGCATGTATTTTCAACCAAGTGTGATATAAATAGGTGAGGTGCGAAATTACAAATTAATCTATTAATTTCAAAAACAAATTCAAGAAAAATAAATTTTTCTTAAAATTATTCTCGATTCATCTCGACACTTCGATACGTGAGAGCACAAAAAAGGCCGAAAAAAAAACCAGTTTTTTTAATTCTTATTGCCTCATTCAGGGTCTCGACAACTCGCTGTCTTGATTCCTCGTAGTCTATATCTCCATTTCTGCATTTTTATGTCTTCTTCTAGTGCCTTTGAGCTCAATTCCGAGTTCGAGAAACTCCATTTCTTTTGCCTAACGGAGATTTTCGCTCATCGCCTCGTTTAGCCAAGAAATCCGTGAGCTTCGAACCGAAAAGCGAAGGAAGAAGAAAGGGGGAAATAAAAAAATGAGCAGTAAAAGAAATACGAAACGACCCTAAAGCATATCGTCGTTTCGATGTGTTCAGTGGTCCATATACCCTTTGCTCGCTTTTCCTTCCACTCGAGATTTCTTGTTTTCCCATTCTCTTTTTCTTTTTTTTTTTTTAAATTCTTTTACGTCTGTGCATACCTGCCTTTCTTTTTATCCTCAACCACCAGCTCCTCGTATCTTTCTATCATTTCGTTTCCGTTCCTTTTGTAACCGTGCATGGGCCCGCGGTTTTTTGTTTGTATACCCGATCTAAACAAACGTTTCCTCCCCATGTCTGACGTACTTTCTGGCGAGACCCATTGTTTCGACGTACAGCAATTTCTTTACCCTCCAACCCTCCCAGATTTTCGTCTGGCTGACCGGCTAGCAATTTATATATAGATATATATAAATTTCTCCATCTCTCTCCCTCTCTTCGTCTCTCTACATATACACGAATCTTTAAGGGATAGAAGTTGGTCCGTCTGGTTCGATGTTTGACTACTTAAAAATCAAGAGCTTCTTAGCGAAAATGAATTTTTCACACAGACCATACTTTTGCGGTGATAGTTAATTTATTTAACACAAAAAAAAAAAAAAATACGTTGTGTGAAAAGAAAATTTCAATGTCGGTTTCTGAAATTCGCGCAAAATCGACGGACTATCGAGACAGATAAATATTTATCTGTCTCGAACCAAGGAAAAGGGATCCAGATATGTACAGAATTTCCTGAATTTCCGATCCACACCACTTCGTGTAAACCTTCAAAAAACCCGTTTTTTTGTAATCGTGCACAAAAGCCTGAAAACCCTCTTCTCATCGATTTTTTTAGAAAACTGCTTTTTCAAGCTCAATCTCAATAAGCTAAAAAGCTTAACGCAAAAGTGTGGACCGAGCCTCTCTACTTCAAAATATTTTTTATTTTCATTTTTCCTTTCAGTTATCCCTGTACCTGTATCTCGTCTACTTATTCTTATCCCAATTTTGTGTATCGCTTTTGTAAATATGTTAGTATTTCATGAGAACAGAATTCTTCAGCAGCTTGGGCCTTAAATAATATCGATTTTTATTAATCGTCTTACCGTGAACACAGGCAAGCTGTTACAACGTTTTTTCACATAACCACATCCGAATCAATTCACGAATCAAATATTAAACAAATGGGAATCATAGAGAGTTGAAATTGAAGTAGAAAATTGGTTTTCCGCACACGCGGCTATAAATTCATTATAAATTGATCTATAGAGTGTAATATTTCTCAAACAAAAACGCAAAAACTCAAAAGGGACGAAAAAAGTAATCCGTAAAGCGTGAAAAGGTTGGACGCGTCAATACTAATTCCTCTCTTCTGCCTGTAATCATTTTACATGTTGTATTTTTATCATCCATATCAATCATGATAAACGATTTGATAAAGTTTATTTACCCGTTAATGTTCATTGCCTACGATCATAAAAATTGTTAGGCTGTCGACACACCAACTGTGCTAAAATTACTTTTATCAACGATTGAAATAATTGAAATAACTTTTTCGGATCACCGTTTTTATATTTATTCTTCGTGACAAAAAAGAGCGATGGAGATAAAGTAATCGAATAGAATCTGGAATAGACGCTGCAGGCAGGCAAATTACACGCGTTCGAAAATCATTAATTCCAACGAAGCATTGATCAAAGGCGAATGACACAGCTTCGATCAGCACACTTCTCCGCGGAGAACTTGCTATGATTTTGTACACATGTCAGAGCAGAGAGGTGAATACACACAAAAGCTGCTGTTGATTTGGACCACAAGTTTGAGTTTCGCTGTGCATACACACGTTGCTTTGTATGCATTTTCAGTTCAAACCGTGGTCACAAAGTAAATAAAACTATAAATGTATGCACAGGTACACATGTATACATATATATGTATAGCTATTTATATAAATAGGTAGAAAAAAAAATGTTCATATAATATTTTAAGGTTTGGATAGCAAAACGAATTTGCTGCAATGACGGTGTACTCTAGAATCGTTCCTTGACCTACACGACGACGTAATAGATTTTCTCTCTATATCCTCTCTGCTACATTTTTTTTCCATCACTCACCAACGGAACAGCCTTCCCGTCATCTAAGGTGAAATCACTTCAACGTATATCTTGAAACTATATTTTTTTTTTTTCACTCCAATCTCGTTTTATGTTATTCAATTTGTCGCTAAGGAATAAATACTTTCCTAAGTAAACTATTTTTCTCCGTTGAAAATGCTGACGTTGAGAAAAAAAAAACGATGCAGTTTAAATGATGAGAAAACTGTAATTCATTCTGTCTGTCTGATGCATCACAAATTACATTTTGTATTAATTATGATTTATGATTTCAGAAGAAATGATATTTTAAAATTTTATAGGTTCACCGATAAGATAAAGCAATGTATCGAAAAAAATATACTGATTGTGAGAACATTTTTTTTTTTTCATTAAACTGAATCCATTTTGTTGGACAAAAATTCGATGGATCCAATCACTTTTTGTTGAATGGAAAATAATTCGGTTTATTCAACTAAATCACCGACGTCAAAGGATATTGCTCGAACAACTAGTATCATTTATTGGTTTACGCATACTCTTTAGTTGTTTCGATGAATATTTGTTTGAATTATCTCAATTGTTAAATGAATTGATTTATTTAAATGATATTTTGTTGAATTAACATGAATTCGTTTAACCGCACAAACGTTTTATTGGCTCGACTATAACGAGTTGTTTCAGAATTTGCAAATTATTTTCTCTGTCTCAAATTTTTTTTTCCAACGTATGTCTTACAAGCGGGTGAGAAAAAAAATATTTTAACGTTTTTATTTACATTCTTTGTTGGATAAATATTGTATATTTTCGGAATTTTAACTCAATAATTTGAATTTACACGGATGGGGTGCAAAAGCTCCGAGAGATTTGACGGCATGTCATCAAAGCCTTTGCGCTATACAATTTTACACAACTTTTTTGAATTTTTCCGGCAGTATGTTTGATGAATAACTTATTTATGATGGTATATGAATGATCGAGTATCGTTTAACTTTCAAAACTCGTCACTTCTGCTACAGTTAATATGCATGTATGCGCATATATATGTGTAATTTATATACACTTGCTTTTCATACAGCCATTATGATGCTAATTTTGATGGATATCTGGGCTACCGGTTTCGTGCGGTCAACGACACAATCATCGATTATTGAATCGTCCAGAACTAACGTTCATTCGAATTAAGTACGAGTCTTTGGAAATCTTTTCAGGAAACGATATTCAAATGCACAATTGCGACGTCGGATTTCCTATTTATTCTGTGGGATTCACGATTTGAAATACTGAGGTTAAAAAAATCGAACAGTAAATGAAAATAAAGGAATAAAAAAAAAAAAAAAAACAAACGAAAGAATTCAATTTACATATTTCTTTCGTTTCATTTTGCGGGCTCTTTTTAAAATAAGTTTGATAGAGTTCTTTTTTCTCTAATAAGTGCTTAAACCGTGTATCCAGCCAAATCAACCCTGAAATGAAATTTGCAAACTCTTAATGAGATTTGGAAACAGTTCTGAAATTGGAATAAATCTACACGAGACATTCAACCATTCGACTTTGTACTTGCGACTTATTTTGTACTTTATGTTATTTATGATTTCCTACAATTTGCAATTGTTTCGAAAAGAACAAATTGTAAATTGAAAAAATTGAAAAAGGAAAGGACTTGATTTTTCAGAGTGATCTGCCATCATCGTTATCGCGAAAAATCTTTGAAATTCGCAATGATGGCAATGCTTGATTGCAAAAAAATATATAGTGGAACGGAGATTACTCATCTGGTCTGCAAAATTCACCGTTAACTGAGAAAAAAAAATTGAAATTGTGGCGAACAAATTAAATTAAATTTGTTGATTCAACAAAACTTTTGTTGATTCAACGATATTTTTGTCGTGGTGAGAAATTAAGTATTTGAATGAACCAAATTTCGTTTGGGTTAACAAATTTTATTTTGTTCGCTACGATTCGTTGAACCAACAAAAAAATTTGTTGAACCAACAGAAAATTTGTTGAATTTACGAATTAATTTTTCTCACACACGAACTGCATCAATTATTAGTATTCCTTTCTCGTCGATCAGCTTTCGTCAGGAAAAAAAATTTCACTCCAACCTGCCTATTGTCCTTACACATTTGACTCGATCGTCGTAATGAAAAAGTATATTCCAGAATTCTGAACAACGAAACCAATACTTTGCTGAAAGCATGTCATCACTTAACTGAGAAAAAAAAAATACTGATCGAAACGAATTTCGTTTCTCTCAACCAAAATATTCAATTCGATACTGGCACCAAAATATTTCTGAGGTAAAACAAAATAATTTAGTCAAATTAGTCAAATCAACAAATCTTTGGCACAGCTAAACAAACTCATGTTAAAGAAATAAAGTATCATCGAAATTAACTAATTCCATTTATTCGTACAAACGATTACCGTTTAGTCAATTTAATAATTAAATTTCAGGCAAATATTTATTGAAGCAACTATAAAGTACGCGAAAGCAAATAAATAGTAGCAGTTGTTCGAACAAAATCATTTGGCTTTGGCGATTTGGTTGAATCGTTTATAAGAAATTTTTCATGATTTCGTCGCAATAACCTGAATCATTTTTCATTCAACAAAAATATTGTTAAATCTGTCCGATTTTCGTCCAACAAAATGGATTTAGTTCAATGAAAAAAATTTTCTTTCTCAGTGTATTAAACATTTTTTTCGCGCAATCGCTCAATATAACGGTTCATCTTTGCAAATGAGTAATATCAGAAGATTGATCGTTTGTGCACTCAGAAAGATGGCCAATCAGAACATGAACATTCTGCTGCCTCCTGATTCACGAACGATATATTTCCATTGGATTAGATCGCTTTTTTTATTGAAAAAAAAGTACCTGATGCTTGAATAAAACTTTCGAATTCGTTCATTCACGATTTTTGCGAAAGGGCTGAGTTTTTCATGCTCCACGTGGCAACTTATAGAATTATTTCCATTGAACAAACAATCACCAAAACTCCATATTGCTATTACTTATGACATAAACTCCAATGTGAAAACCACAATAATCGTGACAAACGTTTTCTCACTCCAAAACTCGTTGATAGAGATGAGAATAATAGAAAATATTTACGTTGGACAATCAGCATCACAACAATATTATTTTATTTAGTTTCGTTGTTTACTGGTAAAAAGAGAAGTATAGTTTCCTGATTATTTGAAAAAAAAAAAAAAAAAAAAATATATACAACTCTCATAATTGAGGACCATTTTAGTCAGCATGAAATAAAATTTAAATAATTAATCATATACAAAAAAAAACTCACCACCGCATGCTTCCTTAAAGTCGCTGCAACAATCGCCGAGTTTGAGACACGCGTGATCGCAATAGCAGGGTTTATCATTGAGACCTTCGACGATTGAGTTTAACAAAGCTTTTTGCACGACACACGCGGAATCTTTGCCCGAACAGCAGAGTTTGGATTCGGCGCAACTACCGGCGTGTGAACTTTCGAATAAATAACAAAACACGAAAGCCAGGATGGCAACAAAATTCATATGTCTTTCCATTGTGTTTTCTTTAAAAATAATTTTTTTTTTCTCTTGTAAATCAACTGTTTCGATAATGTTCGTGGGGGAAAAAAAAATACGATGAAAATTGAACCGATGATTAGGATCGAGTGATCGATCGATTGGTATTAGTGGTAAAAAAAAATTGATGTCAGTTGATTGATTTTATCCATATAGTTGGAAAATTAGGAGTAAATCGTTGAGTTTTGTCGAGTTATTTATATTATTTTCAATAGTTAATCGAGCGGTAATCGTGGGGTGAACGAGAATTAAAAAGTAAGCGACAAAGCTCGCACGCAGTCTCGAAGGGCCTCGAGGCTCCAAGGCCTACGCGATACAACTGCGACGTGTCGACGGACGCTGCGGTGTTTTAAGAGTCAAAGCTTTGCCATTGAGAGGATACGAGAGGGAACGAGAGAGAGAGAGAGAGGGAAAGAGGGAGAAGGGAGGACAGATAGGCTCCCCCACTACTTTACGTTGCACCCTGCACCACCATCCACCGCAGAGCACCATGGACCTTCGTCAGACTCGTCTTTCACCCTCCCCTTTCTTCCTCTCGATCTTCGTACTCCCCTTAATCTTTGTCCTTCTCTTTCTCCCTCCTTCCCTCCCTCCCTCCCTCTCTTCCTCTTTCGGCAATGTGTTCACCTCTATTACAAACCACTTTTCACAAAAGTAATCTTATCCTGAATTTCAAGCAGGAATAATGTCATACTCCCACAAGTGTCACGGATAATCTCTTCACTCGGAAACAGAATAAATTATGATCATATTTATTTTTCTTCGATTTTAATTTCTTCCGGTAGACGAAACAACTCAAACTTATTTTCTTTTTAAAATTTCTAATATATACACCGACAAAGCGAGTTGGTTGAATCAACACAATTTTTAATTGGGAATGGTGAACGAAATCCAATTTTTTGATTCAATAAAACTTTTCTTGATTCTACGACGTTTTAGTCGCATTCAGAAATAATTATTTGAGCCAGCAATTTTAAGTCACTTAATCAACCAAATTTCTTTTGCCTCTCAACGAATTTCATTTTGTTGGTCACGATCGATTGATTCAATAGAAATTTCGTTCAATCAACAAATATCTTTTTTTTTATCAATGTACTTTATTTTTATTCAGCTAAAATTTTTTCCCCTTTGTGTAGCAATCGTTGTGTTTTGAGTAGCAAATCGTTTGAAACGTAATTTCTTGTTTCGAAAAGCAAATGGCATCGAAACGCCATCTTTTAGATCGGGTATCACTCGCGTAGCTTCGAACATTTTGACACGTTTTTTTCAAGTCAAAATCTTTCTTCCGACGTCATTTTGAAATCATATTAGAAAAGTAATCTAAAGGTATTCGTTCGCTAATTAACCCATCAGCTGTATCGGTATTCGCGAGTACATGTTCCTCATTCCTCTATTTTTCTTTCGATCTGCTTCTCGAAAGGATCAAAAACGAGTTAAGAAAAAAATTGAATAAAAAAAAAAACTCATCAGGCCTCGTATATTCTGTGGTTTATTTTGCAATCAAATAGTAGCATGGAACACGGTTGTTTAATCAGAAATCGTAAGAACCCTTTTGGTGAAGCTTAGTGTAAAAAAAAAAAAAAAAAAAAATATTATTCAACAAAATCTACACAAGAATTTTATCCGAGCGATTTTCAAAGATTTGCATTTCATATATTTATCAACTCGAGTTAATTATCGGTCACGCGGTACATATATCTGTATTCCGAAAGTCGAGCGCGTAACGTGAAACTGTTATTTATGAGGTTCGATTCATCTGATTGGATTGATTGGTAAACATTTGGATTTGTGGACGAAATATAACGTGATGCAGAAACGACTTCTCATCGGGAACGAGCCAAATTATTCTGTATCAGTCACACATCGACAGCGTATATATTCATCGGTCATAACATGTTTCTATGTACATTCTTACACGTGTCGTTACGAATTCAATTGCATGAATATATGAAGATATATGAGGACACACAGACACGCATTTATGTATATATATACACGGTGAGTGTGACGTGCGGCGAACGAACGGATACTGGGATGCTCCGAGTATTTCAGCTCTCCGAAGCGTTACCCGCCACTCTGGCAAATTTACCCCGCTCTCGCGATCTTGTCTCGATCGTACAACTTCTCTCCGTACGGGCTGTGGTTTACCCGAGTCGACAAGTTTCATCCGTGAGAACCGCGCGTTCTGCTCGTCCGGAGACGAGAGCATGCGCCGATTACAGGAGCATGTAGGGCAGCATGCAAGAACGTGGGTGGGAGAATGGCTCTCGTTGTTTGATTGATTCTGTGCATGGAGCTTCATTTTTCAAAAATCGTTTCGTTCTTTTATTAGGTTTCTCGAATGTACATTAAAAATGTAAGTTATGAATCGAGATTAACATTTTATTTGGACTGAACATTTTTTTTTCTTTTTTCTTTCATTCAACTTATTCTCTATTTTATTGAACACAAATTTGGTAAATTCAACCATTTTATTTGTCGAGTGGCAAACGATTCAATTAATTGCAATTGAATCGTAATAATTTATGGATGAATCACACAAATCAATGAAGCCAGAATGATTTTGTTCAAACAAGTTTAGTTGCTAAAATAAATATTTTTTCGAATCTCAAACGATCAAATTGACTAAACGATAATCTTAAGGCTGAATTAACGAATTAGTTTATTTCAATGATATTTCGTTGCATTGACACGAATTTGTTTAGCTGCACCAAAACTTTGTCAACAAAAAAAAGCTGAACCAAAGCTGCTCGCATCGAATTGAATATTTTGCTCGAGAGGAACGGTACTATTTTTACTGCTTCCATAAGCATTGGTTTTGTTCGTCGAATTTGTTTTTAGTATTAATCGAACGGTAGATTTTCAGGTTGACCAATTTTTACTGTATTCGCATTGATTTCAATGATAATGATAAGCCGAAAAATTCTCAAGCGTTTTTTTCTCTCTCTCCAATCATGCATATATTCGATTTTGGAATCTGTCGTCACGCCGGTTAATTATGGAATAAATATTCTGCCAAATTCATTCGAACAGTGTTTAATTCGACAATTTCATTCGGATATTAAAAAAAAAAAAAAAGAACGATATTGCCGTACATAAAACATTTCGACCCACGTCCTACGCAATTTTATCACTATACCGGTGCATATCGGGGTCATCGCCAATGCAGCCTTCCATCGATGGCTGACTGAGTAGAATTAGTATCGATTTTTTAAAAAAAAAAATTGTCCCGCGCAGCACTTAACACGTAAATACTATTCGATTGGGGATTAAAGCTTGGTCGTTCATTAAATTAATTCCTGGCTTACGGGAGCATAGGCTTTCCGCTTGGGAACATAATATAATGTCATTGGAGAGTCATCTAGTGCGAACTCAAAAAACTGCGACAACGCAGAGAAAGCGGCGATGGGCGAGGGCAAGAGAAAGAGCGAAAGAGAGAGAGAGAGAGAGAAGGGAAAAAATCGCAGGACAGCGAGAGTCCATTACGTTGAATTGAGAAAGAGGCAGAATTTCCCGGTTCGAAACTCCCGAGCTCATTGTCATTTGCATAATACGGGTGAATAGAGGATATCACGAGTGTAGAAGATGGGAGAAAAAAAAAACAAATAGTGCGAACAAAAGTGTCAGAGATGGAAAAAATCAAACTTTGATTTTCCCACAATCGATTCAGACCCGAGCCATTATGTGGGAGCTCTCGTATAACAGAAATGTCACAAATCTTTATTTATTTTTTTTAAATATTTATCAAGTTTCGGAAAATGCTAATTCCGAAAGTAACAGTAGGGGAGACCGGGGCAAAAAGGGGGTACTTAAGGAAATATTGTACTTTTCGGAAATTTGAGAAGCTTTATCTGTTTCTTATTCTCAATAACCAAAGAACGTATTAATAATTCATGACGTGAAATTTTGTAACTTTCCGGAAAAAAGAAAACAATTTTTAGCCAAGATGAGATATTATCCCTGAAAAATTTGGGAAAATTTTTTTTTTTTTTCACGGTTGTCGAAAGATAGGTTACCATGGAAAGGGTTACCTCAGAGAAGAACAAGAAGAAGGGGGAAAGAAATCAAAAGTCGATATTATCGAATGATATTTAAATTTGAATTGACTTTTCAATAAAAATAAATCGAATAGATTGTAAATCGTGATAAAAGTGATTTAATAATTATTTCTTAGTGATAATTATTGTTTAAATGTCACTCCGGAAAGTTACAAATATCGAAAGTGTTGGAGCGACTTCAGAAAACGTTCAAGCTTCTGTACAAATATTAATTTAAACATAAAATATTGGCGATTACCTTATAATATCGTTTTCGAATGGTTCAGGGGTGAAACGGGGGGTAGCTAATGAAATATTGGGTTAAGTCAAAGTTTAATGCACTTTGGTCACTTCTTTTTACATGCCAATCGAGAAATGTGTGATCTTTCAATTTTGGAAAAAAAATATGAATAAATATTCATACTTTTTCATCTACCCCGTTTTGCCCCGGTCTCCCCTACTTTGTTAGTTTTCACGTAAGTTCTACTCATCCTAGATGATAAAAAAAAGAACATTTTTTTAACGCGTGACGAAGTATAGGGCGATTTCAACGCCAGCTGATTGTCTTATAATGTCACAAATCTGTATTTTATTTTATTTTATTTTTTCAATTGAACATAATTCAAGTTTGGAGTGAGACATAAATTTTGGATGTATAAATTTAATTATTTGCTCCCGAAGGCTTTCAATTTTGTAATTTCTTCCAAATTCGTTATCCAACATGTATCCATGGACGTAAACGTGTATACATCTCGCCACAAATATGTAGGGGAGAGCCGGGCAAAGCGGAACACCCCCCCAAAAAAGTGAAAATTTTTTTTTTCGATGGAAAATTGAAAATCTTGATGATTCTTCTTAGGACATCCATTGAAAACATAATAATCAATAGGGCGACCAATTTTTTCAAAAAATGAAAATTTTTTCGAAATTGAAAAATTTGCTCATTCAACTGCGAAAAAGCGTTGTAGAAGTGATATTCGTTATAAAATTGTATATTTCTGACAGAAAAATGAAAATAATGTTTTTTCCTGTTGAAAAAATGAAAAATTCGATCATGCAATTTCAAACATGCGTTAATAACATACTATTCAATAAAATGATACATTTTTTGAACATGGGAAATAAAATACGTTTATTAATTAAAAAAACAAAAGTTCAACGAGAAGTGCCCATTTCACCATGGTCTTATTTACAAAAATACCACATATAATAAAGATCATCTCCGGCTCCGGCGCAATTGCATTCGGTATAAAATTGCATTCGATGATAAATTCGAAATTTTTTCATTCAAATAAATAAAAAAATTCAACTTTCGGGGAGTTTGGAATTTTTAATTCGAAATTTTCGACTTTTGAATTCGAAATTTTGGACTTTCGAATTCGAAATTTTGGACTTTCGAATTGAAAATTTTGCACTTTCGAATTCGAAATTTTGGACTTTCAAATTCAAAATTGAAACGAAAAAAAAATTTCGAATTTATCATCGAATGCAATTTTATACCGAATGGAAATCTTGGTCCGATTGCAATTGCGCCGGAGTCGACGGAGACGATCTTTATTAAATCTGCGATTTTTGTAAGACCATGGTAAAATGGGCACTTTTTCTTAAACATTTGATTTATTAATTAATAAACATATTTCATTTTCTATGTTCAAAAATGTATCGTTTTATTGTATAGTATGTTATCAATGCATGTTCAAAACCGCATGATCGAATTTTCCACTTTTTCAACAAGAAAAAATATTATTTTCATTTTTCTTTTAGAAATACACAATTTTATAACGAATATTACTTCTCCAACGCTTATTCGCAGTTGTATGAGCAAATTTTTCAATTTCAGAAAAATTTTCATTTTTTGAAAAAATTGGACTTCTTATTGAATATTATGTCTTTAACGCATGTCCTAAGACGAATGATCAAGATTTTCAACTTTCCGTCGAAAAAAAAAATTTTTACTTTTTTGGGGAGGGTATTCCGCTTTGCCCGGCTTTCCCCTATTATTTTTATTAAACACAAAACTGAAGTATGAAGTGAGGAATAAATTTTGAGCACGTTTGATTATTTTACTGCCGCGAAGGCTTTTTAATTTTGTGATCGTTGATATTAATGTTCGCATTATCCAACATGCAACACAAACGTGTACATATTATTATATAGAAAAGCATCGTTAAAGCATTTCTGGCCTCGCATAGTCAGCAGCATAACATGTCGCGCTTGAATGGTTCACGAAGTTTAGTCGCGAGAAAATGATATTTAGTTGGGGGAAGCAAGAGGCTGCAAACACGCACAAGCATAGTTTCTGTCCCGGAACTGGATATCCTTCAGAACTTTTGCAAGCTGAATCGCTCACCTATATTAATTATACTTTCGTCTGTCATTTACCGCTTTTGTTTCATCCGTTTCGTTCTCACTCTTACCATCTCTCTCTCTCTCTAATAAACTCCCTCTGTCTCTAATAAACCGTGAGAAACAAATGAAATTGCTCGCTCTCATATCCAGCCAGAATTACCAGCAAAACATTCTAATTAACGAGAAAATAATCATATTTGCTCCACAACCTTAGACTCTTAGCCGCCTTCTCAAAGAGCCTCATCTTTTATTATTTCTCTTTGTCTATTTGTACTGCAATTGAAACGTATGTGACAGGTAATTTTTTCTCCCATCTCATGTCTCCATCGAAACATCCTTTTCTCTCAATATCCTTTCAATTTTTGGCTGACGAATTTAGCGTAACGCTTTTGTCAGACTTTCGATCTATTTTTCACGTCTATATTCATCCACCCCGAAGGATCATCCGCTCGGAAAAGCATCAAATTTTAATTCTTCAACGATAAAACGATTGTGGCCGCAATTATCTTCGTACATTCTTAACTAGAAAAATTCTATTTCGGACTCGGTATATACTTCTGCGGAGCAGTTGAAAATTTTGTTTCTCGATCGATTTGGTGAACGCGAGAGATGATTATTTTCTTGCTCATATCATTGAAATATTGGAGCCTTTATTATATTTTTCGAAGATTCGAACCCTTTAAAAATATTCAGACTCGTGTAAAAGTTAAACTCGAATTAACAAAACGCGCGATACTCGCGAAGCGTGGGACCACGCGTGAAAACTCAATTCATTAAGTTTTCCTGTTACATTATTTACGAGTGAACAAATTTGTACTCTACGGAAGTAAAAGTCCAGTGCAAACGACATTTTGATTAAACGATAACTCTCGCCACGAGAGTTTCGCTCGCTCCCAACACTCCACGTACTCCAGCTTACTGAAACGCGAATTCGTACTAATTTTCATCCACCATGTATATATACGTATCAGAATACATGATCGTCGTACATCCGTATAATTTTCTTTTCCTCTAATATCTCGCATCAGACGAACATGGCGATTTGTTATTTTAGACCGGAGCAATGGACTCAGTTATGCACGCGACTGTTATATATGTGTACTCGGGGATTATGGCCAATTGCAATTATGGTACACAAAGAAACACACAAATGTGCATACTCGTCATCGGTATAATTGATAAACCGTGCTCGCGCAATGCTCTAATTGCGAATTCGTGTACCGATACGAGTTGAGCATAAAATGAGGTTTTCGCCAATTTTCTCAAAAGTTTACGAATCCATTTTCCATCGACTTACCTTCCAATGAAACTGAATTTATCGCATTATCATTCTATTTTACATGAAAAATCGAAGAGGATCCTCCGCAAAAAACATTTTGCGGGTCCTCGTAAAAAGTGAGAAAAGAAATGTTGCTGGTCGAAACAAATTTCGTTGCTTTTAACCAACACATTTTGTTGGATACGGGCAACAAAATATTTCTGAGCTTCGACATAAGATTTTGTAAATTTTGTGAAATTTTTAAAAAAAACGAAACTTTTCTGAAATAATGAAATAATCCGCGGAAATATATAAACCTGAGAGTAGCACCGAACGGTTGCGAATGTATTTCGCTAAATCTTTTTCCACAATTTTTCATTACCATCAAAAAGTGCTAAGGTTTGAATCATATTATTTTCATTCAGACTAACTGATCGGGTTTTCAAGAATTTTGCGAGTTCGATGTCGTGTATTTTTTATACCAGCACTATCGATCGAACTGAGCAACGAAAATTTGAAGTACAAGTGAGAAAAACATTTTTTTTAAAATAAAAACTGTAACATGAAAATATTCATGCCTATTATACTGTTGGTCCAATCATTTTTATCAATATTGAAATAAAACTGAATCAAAAAATGATTGTATCGTGAAATTTTATTTTATTTATGCCTTGTGCTTAATTTTATTATATTTAAAAAAAAATTTAATTATGTTAAAAATATATGCCTTTGTGATTGTCACGAATCAAAAAAAAAGTGCGAATATTATCGTTGGTTTTCGGGTCACCTTGAACATTTAGCATATTGTAATGTGTACGACGCAAAATAATGTAAAAAAAAGTCATAAGTTGGAGAGACCTGCAAAATTTGTCGTCAGAAAAAATACTGGAATTTTGTATAATGATAATGAAATGTGACTAATTCAGATGAAAAATCAATTTCCACTTTGAATCGTATGTTTATTTATTAATACTTCATGATCCTTTATCGTTTTAACCTAAATATGCTCATGAGAACACTTGAGAATAATTGATGTATGAGAGGAATTCACCGAATGTCATTCTTAGGAGCCTTCACTCTTTTGACGGGTGCAAATTTTTCACGGGCTTCTCTTCATTGAACGTTGAACAGAGGGTGAACGGGGGAAAATTCGAAACAAGTGTTATTATAAGACTTCCGGGGCTCGAAATCGAAGTGGCGTATGGCAATTGTTCAAACAAAAAAACAACTACTGAATGATTGAATTTAAAAAAACGGCGGAAAACGTCTTGTATCCTAACCTCAAATAGTGTTTGTTTTTGGATCGAAGCTCGATTTATGTGGCTCAACTCGTAAAAGCTCGTACATAAAAAAATAATTGAATCAATGTATTGCCAATGAATTTGTGTCAATTATATAGTCAGAAAAACAAAACAAGCGCGTATTTTGAAATTACGTTCGAACTTCGCTGGCGCACTGCCGGAAGTCGTTCATCGGCGTACACTCGTGGTTATTCGTCATGATTTGGCGTGCGTGCCTGCCATCAGCTGCCATATGTCATGAAAACTGATTTTTGTCAAGTGCGCATGTCGTTTGCGCACGTGGAACAAGGTCGGACAGTGTCATTCAAGGGTTATCGGTGATATTGTACCAGTTACACGTACGACCGAGTAACCGAACGGACGACATCGATACATTTTTACTTCCCTTCGAAAAAAAAAAAAAAAATTAAAAAACAATCATGCTGCCACGATTTGTGAAACCGACGATTGTCGTAGCTCAACAGGGCGCCAAACAATTGTCAACGAGCGCGCAGGTAAGCGTTCCTAAAGAGAATCGTGCCATTTTTTTTCATTTGAACTAACTAAATCTTTTCTAAAGATTCAAATTCTTCAATTTGATCCCAAAGCCTTGTGTAAATTTAACATTTGATTGAAAAGTTTTTCCTCGCACGACTTTCCGCTTGTCCTCCTCCAGCGTCCTGGACTATATCAAATCATGTGCTCCATGTGAACGACGATCCCAAATTCGAGGCGATTTAGACTTCGAACGTATTATGCAACTATGCAGTCAATCGGGAGATTACATCTTTCTACGGAAAGAAAAAAAACTCCACTAGTCTTTCGTAGCATCATCAGAGCAATTTTCTTTCACTCTAAGTATGATTTTATAAAGAAATTACTTTTTTCTTTAATGATTTTCCTAGTTATCGATTTCCATCGAATTTTTTGTTGTTTTTTCCAGAGCGAATAAATTTCATTTTATTTTTCTAATAACGAATCAATTTGACATTCATATTTACGTCAAAAAAAAATTGAATATTTCATTTGAAATTCTTATATGTACTTTTTAATCTACAACGATGAGAACAGTATGATTGAACTGAGAATATATTTTTAACAGCGAAATGCCAAGGTTGCGGTCATGGGTGCAAGCGGCGGTATCGGACAGCCGCTTTCTATGCTCCTCAAAAATTCTCCCCTGGTGACCGAATTGTCTCTCTATGACATTGTCAACACTCCTGGCGTTGCAGCTGACTTGTCTCACATTGACACACCGGCCAAGGTCAAAGCCTTCAACGGACCCGATCAGCTGAAGGATTCTCTTCGTGGAGCTCAGGTAAAATACTTCATCGAAATTACAAAACTCACATCGTATATCGGGCATTGATAAAAGATATAATAAACTGCTCGTTTAATTTCAATTTATTTTACTCAAAGAGAACTTTATTTCTTCATTGTTTTATAAATGAGTTTCTTTAGACCCAGATGGAAAAATTTTTTCACTACACTTGCACGGAAAGTTCACTTTTCTGCTCCGCGAAAGTTGAAATTTCTACGAAGGTGTGGTGAAAAATAGTATACGCTACACGGGAGTGAAAAAAGACTGTCTCAAACCGCGTGCTTGTCATCCTCGCTTGCAGCTCGGGTGACAATTTTGCCCGCAGTTTGAAATAGTCTAGTTTCCCTCGCTAGGGACGTAATATACTATTAAACTATTTTAGAACCTTATCAATGATCGAGCATTCAAAATTAATGGCACATACGTTTCAGGTCGTTATTATCCCTGCTGGAGTCCCCCGCAAACCTGGCATGACCCGAGACGATTTATTCAACACGAACGCATCGATTGTACGTGATCTTGCCGCCGCAGTTGCCGAAGTTGCTCCCAAAGCTTTCGTTGCCATTATTTCGAATCCTGTAAACAGTACCGTCCCCATTGCCAGCGAAGTAATGCAAAAAGCCGGAGTTTACGATCCAAACAGGATTTTCGGTGTTACAACCCTCGATATTGTGAGATCGAATGCTTTCATCGCTGAGGCTAAGGTTAGTCATTTTTTGCATCGAACAAAATGAAATTTTCCATTGAAATAACACGTAAAGCTTCCATGAGTTTTTTCAACTACGAATTTCGGTCTATTAATTTGTTGAGGAAATGATATTTGCATTGATGTCATACATTTCATACAATTTTAAACTGACTGACGACATTTCGGTATTGATCCTTCGATTCGAATAAGTTCACAAGATTTCTATCTGTATATTCTTGTTGAAATTTTCGGCATTGTTCTCCAACCCACGAAGTGAAATTTATTTCTTAAACGAAATACTCTTATTCAGTTCCCTTCAAGTATTTCGTCATAAAAAAATCTTTGAAACCCCAGTCAATAATTATTTACACAAGAATTAGTCATAATAAATGAAAATTTCGAATATTTTTCAGAGTCTTGACCCCCAAAAGGTGTCTGTTCCCGTAATCGGTGGTCACAGTGGAATCACGATAATTCCGTTGATTTCGCAAGCCAAGCCAAGTGTAACGTTCCCCGATGACAAGTTGAAGGCACTTACTGAGAGAATCCAAGAAGCTGGCACTGAGGTCGTCAAAGCAAAAGCTGGAACCGGTTCGGCCACCCTCTCGATGGCATATGCGGGTGCTCGCTTTGGTTTTTCGCTAATCAGAGCGCTGAATGGTGAACAAAACGTCATCGAGTGTTCTTATGTCAGATCGAACATCACCGATGCCAAATACTTCTCTACACCCGTTCTTCTTGGCGTAAGATTTGTTTTTGCACATACAAAAAAATTGTCGAAATTTTTCGCTCAACAAAATTCTGAAATAATGTTTTTTAAGTTGTAAAACAGAATAAAATTTTTTTTTTTTTTCGATTGGATAGAAAAATGGAGTCGAGAAAAATCTTGGTCTCGGCAAACTCAGCGCTTTCGAGGAAAAATTGCTGCAGGCTGCAATTCCGGAACTGAAGAAAAACATCCAGAAGGGCGAAGACTTTGTAAATAAGAAGTGAATAACCAAAGTGGACAGTCAACGGTTTCTTAGATCGTAACGGAAGTATTTTCACGAGAATTCCAATAAAAAGAATTCGTAATACATCGGACCATCCTGATTCAATAAAAACCTCACCACTCTTCGAACGATTATACTCCGCCGCATTTAACTTCAATAGTGCCCCAAAAATCGTGTAATTATACTGTAAAATAAACTTCACGTCGTTCGAGAACATTCCTATCTTTTTCACACCTCTGTTACACCCTATAAATCGACGATTGAATGCTACTCAAAATAGTTGCGAAATTATTTTGGATGAAAATCAAACAAAAAATCTATTTTCTGTGTCGACAAGTCTGGAAGTAAATTTACATTGGGCGAATTGAATAATTAATAACGAACTTAACACATTTTTTAACCTGAGGACAAAACCAAAAATCTCAATTTTTTCTAGCCGATAAATCAGAGAATTAAGTTTTGGGCTTTCAAAACTTTACCCGCCAAATTTGAGCTAATCCGTCTTTTGGACAAATTTTAAATTGTTCTGAAATTTTGGATTACCTGATGAGAATATCATAAACGTGTGTGATGGCAAAAAAAAAGGAGTACGTAATTTAAAATTGCTCACGCTGACAGCGCGACTACTGGGCGTTTCCTGTACTAATGATAGTGGAAACTTCGGGGCCAGTATCAATGTGAACTTCGCCACCCGACATTGACTTTACGTATTTTTTCTAATTCCAATAGTTTGTGTGTTTGTAATTTGTAGAGTATCGTGAGAACAAAGTAAACGTTCGAGAGGCACATAAGTGTATCGCAAAAAAATTAGAAAATTCGAAACCGTTTGCGAAATACAAATATTACATTAAAAATGTTTGTAGGACGCCTATTCTCATGAAAAAGCAATAACAAAATTTTTATAAATTTTTCCGAACCAGAATATTTCAAAATAAATATTTGAATAATCTTCATAACTGATGCGGAAAAATTTAATTCTGTTTTTACTTTTTCATGATAATAGGCGTCCTACAAACATTTTTATTATAATATTCGTATTCTACAAACGATTTCGCATTGATTTACGTAGAATTAAACTCATGAAATTTTAATAATAAAATGGGTGCGTTAACTTCACGCTAATTTTTATTTTTGATATTTTTTCGCGATAAACTCATCTCACAAACGTTTATTTTGTTCTCACAGTACTCTACAAACGACACACAAACGATTGAAATTAGAAAACTTTTCAATAGTCAATGTCGGGGGACCAAGTTCACACCGCTCGGGCCAGTTGCTGCGTGTCAAAAAGTTCAACCTACGCAACCTACTAAGACTGCTGAGTTTTCAGAACTTTGGAATGTATTCTCCAAAATTATATTGAATTGAATCAAATTATTTCATATTACATTTGATAATGGAACAGGAAAGTGCATCGTATAATCCTTTTTCGTACATAGGAATAAGTGAGTTTAAAGAAGAAAAGCCATGATTTTAATTTGTCGTGTTAATTCATCATAGATTCAAAGTTATCATTCATTTTTAAGGTTATGTATCTTGTGACGTTTCAAAAATACACTCCAATTTAGTCGACGAATTGAATAAAATCTTTCAAATTTTTTACATGTACACCTTTGGTTAATTTTTACTCCTGACATCCATTTTTTTCTCAAATATGAATTGACTTTGTGTTGTCATGAAGTTTTTTTTGTGCTATCGCATCGTTAATCCAAGTTAATAAATTCAAACAATATTCTGTATGCACAAATTTTCTAATACGAATTACACAATTTATCCTACTCAGTTTGGGCTGGAATCGCCTCAGTGGGATGGTATTTATTGGCTGCCGGGGTAGCGCTATTCTTTGCAGCGCCTTATCTCGAAGAAAAGTATACATCATGGAAACAGAAGAAAGATGAAGCTGATTACGCAGCAAAATATCACAAAAGTATGAATTTTAAACATAAATCTTTTTCTTTATAAAATTAAAATGTTACTTTTCAAAAGAAATAAATGCACATACATGAAAATTGAGTAAAAGTGAAAAGGTATATTCAAAATCATCAATTTTTTTTCAAACAAGAATTCGTTTTTTGAAGAACATTGTTTGTTTTGAAATTTTTCAATGTTCGTTTCTTCAGAAATTACAAAAAAATTTGATTTCTCTAATGAATACCTTTTCTCAAATTGTTTTTACAGATCCCGATCTTTTACAAGAAAGACTGAGAGGCCAGGAAGAAGCAAGGCAGAGAATGCAAGAAAAGTATGATACCGCTGCAAAGATTTCACGGGAATTGGAAGAAAAGGTAAACGAATAATAAATTAATATTTTGTAGATAAATATGAATGTCATTTAACACGAAAATAAATCAAATGTTTCGTTCCAGCGTAAGGAAGAAAAAAAAGAAGAAATAGCCAGGCTAATGGCGAATCAGGATGGTGGTCGTAGGCTTGGAACGAGGGATGAAGATGCATCAACATCGCATAATTCCACTTCGTCGCAATTCCGAAATGGTACACATACATTTTTCTCAACTAACATACTTTGCCTCTGACATTATGAAACGCACTATGTTCAAAAAAGTAATTTTTTACCACAATGGTAAGCTCAAAATGTAAAATATCAATATTTGTAACCGAGAATCATTCATAATTTTCAGAATACAATCCATTAATGGGAGATTCCAGTCGAGGATATCGACCTCCAAAGCGAAGTTGTTGCGGCAAAGGTGGCTGTGGTTAATTTCTGTTAAAATTGTTGCACAACTTGAACAAAAATCATGCACTATTCGCGCGTAATTTAATTTTTCATAAAAAATTGTTATCGAACAATCAGCAAATGGGGTATTAATCAGAATCATGGAAGGGAAATTAATTGATGATTTATAACAGCTATATAATAGTTGCTGAATCGTGAATCTCTAATAAATGAAAAGTAATGTAACAAAAAGAAAAATAAGTAACTTTATAAACTAGCTGATCAAGATGAGCAATTTCTCAATTGATAATCATCATCATGTTGCTTCAAGATTTTTGAAGGGTCAAGGCATTAAAATAAATAGCAGGGGACCTCAATCGTAGATTTATTCACAGAAGTAGCAAAAAAATGAGAAACAAATTGATAAATCGAGAGTCTTTAATAAGAAAATGAATAATGAAACAAAAAATGATTCCATACTTGTAACGAGCCATAACTAATCCAGATAAATAATGTTTTTATTGTTAAAGCGTTATCACTACGCTTCGAACGACCGATTCAGTTTCATTGGTATTTACAACATAATACATTCGCAATGATATTTATTTTGGCAAATTCAATAACCATATTTATCATTGAGACTCGTTTTGCCATCCCCACTTTGATTTTGTGGTGGTAACCACATAGAATAATCCTCGTCAAATGTCTCGTCTCCATATCCTTTTGGCGTTTCTTTTACAACTTTACCAGCTCTCTGTTGCATTCGTTTCATATTTTTCATTTTTTTCTTTGCTAATTCTGTCTCACTCTTTTCCTTGACGTCTGTACTTGTTACCGAGCCATCGTCATTCATAGGCTTGCTCTCTTCGCGTTCAGGACTCTTGGTAACTGGTGATTCCATAATTTTTGTTTGTTCCTCGATCAACCTGACTGTCGAATCGGCGATTCCAGGAGCTTCTTCGCTTGATTGTATCGTCGCGGATTCCACATTGACCATTTCTCTCTTAAGAACACTTTTTTTTGTACTCGATCCGAATCGTTTATTCGGTAATTTTGAACTGTTGTTTTCATTGATAGATTTTGGTAACTGCAATCGAATTTATGTTTTATTTTATTTGAATAAATACAAGGGCTGCACATTTTTTTAGCATAGAATTATTTTAGTGTTGAGCTCAAAGTTCTATTAAGAGTACTTAGAATGCTTTCAATCTTCAAGCTTTTATTTAAGTTCGTGAACAAAGAAGAAATTGTTTTTCGATGTGAATCACTCGTTAAATTGAGTAATCATTTAATTACTTACATCGTCAGAGTATTGTTGCGAGGTCAACGTCGGTAAATTTGCCGGTCTCGTAATATTAACCAGCTTCATCAAGCTCTCTTCCTCTTTCCGCAAACTCTGCAGCTCGAGTTTCATTTTCCTTATTCCCGCTTTATCGTAAACGTTTGAATTGAGACTCGACATAAATGCGTCTAAGGCATCCTCGTTCGACGTTTCTATATCTTCCTTCAGTTTTTGTGACCTTTTTATTTGGCTCTCTATATCGGCTATTTTTTTAATAATCGAAGTATGCTTCTCAACCTAGAAATAAAAAAAACACCTTTTATTCGCCATTCCAACTTGTAGTTCATTTTTAAAGCAAATGGTGTACTCACCAGCGAGGCATAAGTTTCCACTTTTTCTTCCAATTTTCCAGCTTGTCGCATTCTTTGCTGTCGCTTTTTCTCGACTGTTCCAGTTCTGTCCAAAAAGTTGTCCTCGTCGGAATCATAGAAATCTTCTTCTTCCCAATTTCGCGTTTTACGTTTTCTCGCTTCTGTAAAGTTTGATTTTTTTTTAACAAAACCCAACAGAATATTTATCCGGTGACCCGTTAGCGCGTCACGGAAATGTCTATTCAATTTGCTTGCTCTTTTTTCTCTTTTTTGACACTTATGTTTTTTCGTTAGAGCAACTACAATCAAACAGTAAGTTAAGAATACTACCGTGGGTAGCTTGTCTAAGAACCCCGTGCCTGTCCAAAATTCGACAAGCTTCAAGAGCGCATTGGATGACCGATTCTTTCTTCTTTCCTTTGACGATAGCCTCAGCTCTCACTGAGCGACCACCGACTCCATCGATCGGAAGGCTAGTGAATAAACGAAAAAAAAAAATTTTTAAAGGTTACGAAAATAAAAATAAATTGATTGGATGCCGATTTCTTTAGATCGTAAAATGACAAATTGTAAATTTCTTACTCCACCCAGCATAGAAATTGTCCAATCCCTTTTTCCTCGGTTTCATACTGCAATTCGTGACCCTCCCTCTCAAACCATCCTCTCAATGTTTTTTTAGGATCGTCCAAAAATAATTCTTCGTTGTTGGTCGATGCGTAAGGATTTTCTGTCAGGTCTGTTTCTTCATCCGCATCTTCGCCCATACCCCAATCGATTCCTTCTTTTTCCTCTCTCTCCAGTCTCAATCTCTCTTCTTCTTCTGCTTGTTCTTGCTCTTCCCTCGCTATTTTCTCTCTTTCCAGCATCAATAAACGACGTTGCTCCTGAAAGCGATGACACAGTCAAGAATCGAATTTGAGGATCACACTGACTTGATAAATATGAAAAGACAAGTAAAAAATGAATTAAATTATCAAAGATACAAATCATGCTTCATGATTTGTGATTAGCGAAATGTGTCAAAATTAATTCATGAATTCAATTTAAGAATGAATAACGTTCCTGGGAAATTTATGAAAGTTGAACACATTACAATTGCAATTTTATTTTTGTAATTACAAAAACAGTCATTTAGGTGAGTCTCAAAACTTTTTTAAAACACTGAATTGTATATATTTAAATGAGAGAAAATTGTGATCCATTTTTGCGATTATATAATTCGCAATCTCAGAATACAAACAAATTGCTAGGAAAGTTTTTAACGTAGTTTAAAATTGCAGCTTAATTAGTCTATGGAAATTGTGGAAATTTCCTTTGGGCTTTTTTCTCTATTCTGACCTAAATAATCATTGTACTATTTGATTTTTGGAATACCTTCAACTCAGTAACAGAGTACTCAGACTCATCTTCCATATCATCCGGGGGAGTTTGGATAATGAATTTTCTCTGACTGCAGCCAAATCTTATCATGTGACCACCTTGTAATCTGGCGTAAGTATTGGGTCTGATTTTGCATCCATTCCAAAAAGTACCATGGGTGCTCCCCAAGTCATAAATGTAAAATCCTTTTGGTTGTTTCTCATCCTCAATGTGACGGTACTGGAATATGGCATGATAACGCGAAATAGTCGGATGAGCCAGCGATATATCGCATGTGGGAAGTCTTCCGACAACAAAGAAGTTTTTTTTGCTCAAATCAATTATTTCTAGAATCACACCCGACTTTAATACTTCGATTTTGTATTTGTCTTCCGGTGGTCCGCTCCAAGAAGGTTCTTTGTATTGTAGCGGTATTTGTTGTTTGTCGCATGACAAAATTTTCTCTCTCTCTGAATTTTTCTCATCACTCACATTTATCTCAGTTCTCAATGCGTCGGGAGGTTCTTTTGAAATTGTGCCACTCACTGGTTTCAGTAAACCCTGTTTTCCTCGTCGAGGCCCAATCAACAAACTTGGTTTCTTGAATGAGATTTTATCGATATTTTCGCTTGGATTTTCACACTCTTTAGAATTGTCAATGTCGTCATTATGTTCACTGTTTTTTGCGAATAAATCAGCTTTCTCTGTTAACAACTTGGTCTGAATAATTTCCACTTTTTTCATTTCTGAACAGTCGGGTTCGCGCTCCTCTAACTTCGGTTCAATTTTGAGGTTATGTACTTGCAGCGAATCGGTTTTTTTCATTACACACTCTGTTGTTTCGTTGCACTGAGTTTCCATTATTTCCGCAGTGAATAACAACACTCACATGAAATAACGGAGGAAAAAAATACAGCAGCAGTCAGCACAGAGTAAGCCTGGTAAATGAAGATTATTGGTTAAGTCGATACTTTTTTTTCCCATTCAACTCCACCAGTGAAAATAATTACCTGTGAAACGAAGTTACAACTCGTACAGGTTTCGGTTGAGATTAAAAAATGGTTATAAGTTATAACGAAAGCACTTTGTTTTAGCGACACAAAAACTTTTGGTTAACTCCTTTGTTTATTTGTCACATCAGGGAATCGTTGCTGGGATTGATGGCATGAAGTTGTTTCAGGCAATACAAATGCTTAATGAAGTGACCGGTAGGAGAAGTTTTGAACTGCGAATTCGAAATGAGATTTATTTTCTAAAGAAAACTTTTGACGCTCATTTTTGTCAAATAGTATTTGTCATATACGTATGATTGAAATGAAAAAAAACGTTCGCAATATCGTTTTTTGATAAAACTGTTTTTTCCGATTCACCCTTTCAAGATCGTCGACTCGTCGTCCGCCGTGAAATGCGATGTCTCATAAAAACAGCTGATTTCTATTCTCGTAGCCTCGTGCCGTGGCGGAAGACGGGGGGAAGAGGGGCTTCACCGGCGAAATTTCATGAAACGGCCGCGTGTGTTTTTCCTAACGAGTGCTGTACATATATTGAAATAAAACGTATGATAAACGATTGTTTATCGACATTAATTTAAAATCAACGAAACGAGTGAATTATGAACTATATCCAGAGAATATAATCCTATTCAGTGACGCTGTCCTGATACAGAGTACTCAATAATTACAGCGATATGAAAAAATGTGTTCGACTGTAGATCAGTTTTAAAAGATTCGTTTATTGTTATCTCTTTCATTGATGTGCATCGCATAACAGATCCTCCGAATTCTAAATTCATCAATGTTACATATTAATAAACGGAAGATGAGATGAATAATTCTTTTTTTGCGGAAAATTCAGAACATTCATTGAAAAGTCAGTTCATGGACTGCTTGAAGAATTTTCTTGTACGGACAAATATTCTTTAATATTTTATCTGCTTAGAATAACTGGAAACGGACTAGATACACATAAGGTGTGCATGAAAAAAGTCGATCATCACAACAACGTCGTCTAACCTAAGCGTGTAAACGTGCAATTATTCTGAAACAGGATTACTTCGACTCCACGATTTATAGAATATTTTTGGCAAAATGTTATCTTTGTGCAAAATCTTATCTAAAACGAAGCTATATCCACGGAGATGTATTTGCAACAAAAAGATCATGGGATACGTACCTGAACTTTTGAATAAAACTGTAGATCGTAATTACGGTAATTTTGTACCAGAAAATTTATTAGTCGATGAAAAAGATAAAGAAAAGTACTACGTAGAGCCAAAACTCAGAGACCTATCAAGAAAAATCATTCATAGTGATTATTTACAGCAAAAAACCTTAGTATACAATCGAATGAAAAATGCTATGATACTGAAACGATTAAGATATAAAGCTGCAGCTATAAGAAAGAAAGAGCAAATGGAGACTCAACCTGAAATTTTGGCTTTAAAGTACTTGAGAGATTCAAAAGAGAATTCATTGGAAAGCACAGAAGGGGAAAAATTAACTGAAGATGAAGAGTTGTTAGAAATGGATGAAATTCCAAAATGTGAGGAGTCAAATCAAACATTCAGGCCAATACACATGCCATATGCATCGACAGATAGCTACGAAAAAGTCGACAATGTCCCATCTGAAGGAAACACAGAAATTTCTGAATTGAACGAGGAGTATGTTGATCTATATGAAAAATACTTGAAGACTAAAAATGCTAAGGAGTCGAGTTTGGAACCAACAATTGCTGAAAAGGAACGTTCATCAAACGAATATCGAAAATATAAACCTTCTGAAAGTGTGGCAAATATTCCACCAGATTGGATGACTCATTACGAACAACACAACGATTTTGAAGAAAGTGATTCATCAACATTCTATGGCACTCCCAACAAAAATATACCTGTTAGTTCGGTCCCCTGTGGTGGCTGCGGTGCTCTTCTGCATTGTCAAGATCCAGCTTTGCCTGGCTACCTTCCTTCTCAATTGTTTGTTCATCAAGAGAACAGCACCTTGCGCAACAGTCGCTGTCAGCGTTGCCACTTTATGAAATTTTACAAAACAACCTTGGACGTCACTGTAGCCCCAAATGATTACGCTGATGTTCTCAGTCATATAAAATATCAAAAAGCTGCTATAATACTTATGGTTGATCTCACTGATTTCCCATGCAGTATTTGGCCGGGCATTAAAAACATTATTAAAAAAAAAACGCCCATTTTTCTTGTTGGGAATAAAGTCGATTTGCTGCCAAAAGATGGACCAAGGTTTCTGGAAAATGTTGAAGAATCTTTGGTCAAAGCTGTTACCGACATGGGCATTAGTAAAGCAAACATTAAGAGTGTTACTCTTATATCAGCTAGAACTGGATATGGCGTCGAAAGGCTTATAAATCGATTACACAAGTTTTGGGAATATAAGGGTGAGCATTTTTCGATCAGCAAATTAATTATTTGCTGGGAAATCATTAGATTCTCAACTCGATCAAAGTGTAATTGATTTCTTTTTTTTTTTTTTTTTATAACAAATTTAGTACAAAAGAATCATGCACAGAATAATCTGCAAACGTGTACAGTATAATCTTTTTTGTAGGTGACGTTTATCTGATTGGATGTACAAACGTTGGTAAATCGTCATTATTCAACGCTCTGCTCAGATCAGATTATTGCAAAGTAAAGGCGAGTGATCTTATACAAAGAGCAACAATATCTCCGTGGCCAGGAACAACTCTGAATCTATTGAAATTTCCAATTTTGAATCCCGTACGCCAACGTCTTTGGATGCGAACGCAGAGATTGATAGCTGAACGAGATGGGGTGGCAGATTTATTGGAATACAGAACTGAAAAATTGAAGGAAACTAAAAAAATAAAATTTGCAGCTCTGCAAGGTAGACGACAAATCACTACCAATATTTAATAATTATTAATCATTACTATCTCAAGATGTATTTTTTCTCTTACTGACACTAAAATGGAAGACTACAAGTTTTCATTATTCATTATTTTTTAAATTCAAGATTTTATTATCTGAACCGAACAATATATTGAAATATTATTGTTTGCAGGACACATCGGCAAAACTTTTACTGCAAAATTACAAGTTCAGAGTGACGGTTACATTGGTCAAATGATGCCGGAAGGCTTGGATGAATCAGGACGATTTGGATTAGACGAGAATGACAAAATATACAAACAAAGTCGATGGTGTTACGATACACCTGGTGCTATACTTCCCGACCAAGTTCTGCATCTGCTCACAACGCCAGAATTGATACAAACACTACCAAGCGGTATAATATCACCTAGATCTTATATTCTCTACAGTGAGCAGTCTTTGTTTCTAGCTGGCCTCGGAAGATTGGATTTCATTGGCGGTGGCCATTTTATCACGTAAGTCCAAACAAACGTCCCGACGAAATCCTAACGAAAAACATTGAAATAATGCATAAACGTTTTTTATTTTCGTCACAGATGTACCGTTTTCGCGGCTCATGCGTTACCAGTAACCATTTGCGCAACTGCCGATGCTGACGAACTCTACAAAACTTTACTCGAAACTGAAATTTTAGTTGTACCGAACAACGATCCTGAACGGTTGAAACTCTTTCCTCCTTTGGAATCACAAACTTTCAAAATTGAGGGTACCGAAGATAGAATATCGGCCGCTGATGTTGTACTTTCCAGTGCAGGTAAAGTATTAAGACTATTCACCTATTAATTTCTGGTCTTTCAATCTGAAATCAATGGATTTTAACGCTATACTCGATTTATATACTTTATAACCATGCCGTGCCATTCGAGATTCATTATTTTCATATAAAATTTATAATAAAAAATGGTACAGACCGTTTTTCATAATCGTATGAATTTATATAATATTGAATTTTTTTTTTCGAAATTTTTATTTTTTCGCGATGTCTACCCTGAAAGTGCGATATTCGATCCATATACAACGCGAGAAGTAGCTGATTTCTCAACGATCTTTACTTTTCCGGAGTATCATTTGAAGAACTGTTCGTTCGATGCCTTAGAAATTTCGTAGTTATTAGATTAATTCTTGTTAAATTTTCGAACAAAAAATTATACACCATTGGGAAATCGCCAAACTCATATTAAGTGATGAAAAAAAACTATTGTATATCTGTTCTATCTTTAAAAAAAGTTATAATATATATATATTTTTTTAAATTGTTTAAATTTTTATCACCATACTATATTTTGTTTGAATTTGCACTTTTTAAAAATCATGAACATTCGTTCGAAGGTTGGATCGCTATAAAAGTGAATGGAATAGACTCCGTTGACGTTCGAGCTTGGACACCACAGGGCAGAGGAATTCATTTACGTACTCCAGCTATGCTCAACAAATCGGTAACCCTTAAAGGTTACAGAATTCCTCAAACGCAGGTATTCACGCGAGGAAAACGAGTTTTTACGAGATAATGAGAGGTAAAGAAAGGTCCAAATATTCTGTCCTGTAAAAATTTTTCTTTCCTTCTATAATTATATTTCGAAAACCCATCAAATTCGTCAGTACGTACAGAGAATCCACAGGAAATATATTCTTCCAAAAATTATTAATCAATCGAATTATTTTGTTTAATTAGTTATTATTGAATATTGATGCTGTTGAAATATGATTTTTCAATATTTTATTACAAACAGTTGACTTCTTGAGCACGAATTTTTGCTTGCTTGTACATTCGTTTGTAAAATTTTTCCAAATTTTTGTAGAAACCCTGCCTCCCCTGTTCCTTCTCACAGTCGAAATAGTCCACGACTCGGGCACTGAGAATTCAAAACACAAAATTGTTGATAAATTTGCAAAAAGGATTTCAAGAATGTATATACTTTTTAATAAATAGAGATGAAAAAAATCATTATATTTTTTGTTGTTGTGATAAAACTACTTACTCTCCACCCACGTAATTCGATTTGGCACTTTGTCCTTGAAATTCTCTCGACTTTGGTCTCAATCTGCAATTTCGAATTTCATTTTTCGAATTTATTTATGCAAATGATGAAAAATGATTGATTCGTTTTTTTTTTCTATCGATAAAAAGACTTCATTGCGAAATGAAAGAATTTCAGTAATGTGGTTCATTTTAGTCGTGATCAGAAAATTCGAAGATCCTTATCATTTCATTTTTACACTCACACCGAAGACGATGGAGAATTGTGCACTGAAATATCGTGAGGTGCGCTTCTCGGTCTCGCTTCTTCATTTTCACGTTCTTGCTCGACGCAAGAAGGTCGCAAACATTTTGTCGAATCATACAATTTGTGCAAATTTTCGACACTATTTTCGCCCACGTTATTCATCGATTTAACTCGTTCTCCGTGATGGTGGTGCGAAAAATAACATTTGTACTTGGAACATACCGGACAATTATCGAACATGTGGGAATTTTTACGAAATGGTGATATTTCACGACTTGCGGAATTACAAATGCCTTTTGATCTGTGACAATAGCGACCGATATGCAATGGAGAAAAATTGTTCGAGACGCTCGAAGGCGTCGAACTCGCCCCTTCTGGATTGACGTACATTTGTCGCAACCTGAGAATATTCAATTGATCAATTATGAAAACGTTATACGTAAATGGATTTTCTCGATTTCGATTTTGTATCAAGGATCTTTCGGGATTCAAGAATTAAACTGAGAAATAATAAACGAAACTTTACTCGAATTTCACGATATTTTGGTTATAAAAATTGTTATAATAATATTACTAAGTCTCCATGCAGTTAGCTTTTCCTTATTCCTCATTCATCACGAAAAGAATTCCATTTCAAAGTATCAAAAAAATTTTTTAATAGTTTATTTTTTATCAAATTGCTGCTGAATATTCTCCTAATTTTGGCTGATGCGTGGGCATGAATATTTATTCATGAATAAATATTCACGAAGAATAGTAAACGTGAACTTACGGCCGGTTTTCATGTACTTTTCCTTGAGTATGACAAACTTTACGTTGTCTTATTATGCCCTTGGATGGTCTTTTCCTGTGGACACAAGTCCCATTCTGAAAACACATTTTTCAAGATCTTATTCCTTTGTATTACTAAAAAAAATATTTTCATTATTTCTGCTCGTTACCTTCGTTACCTTCGAATTTATTGTTTTCGGGATTATTATTTGAGCTCTGGAAATTGTTTTCTCGAATATTCCTATTACTTCTTCGATAATCGTTTTCGTCGAAACTTCAATCTTTGGAGCAAGAATTCCCTATCAAAATACATAAACATGAGTAATAGCGTCTTTCAATGGAATATAGATTTTTTTATATTTTTTCGTATCGTTTGATTCTTTTTCTTTTCAATCGACGTGATGTTTTATATTTTTTTTCGTATTCTATTTCAGAGAAATATTTATTTGTTTTCACCGGAAAATACTTGGTTGGTTCCATGAGCAAGTCGACCTCGCTACCGGCGAGTAGTCCTTTGGAGCAAGACGGTGGATAAAGTAAATCTGCGAGATTAGTCTCAAAAGTTGCGAGTACGACTGAATTCCCTTTTGAGGATGATGACCATTGAACGAGTTCTGTATAGAGATATTCATCCTCCAAGCTATTTTGCAATTCAGCGAGAGTACTCACACCGGTGAACAATTTTTGAAACTTAAATTGATCGTGATACAGCAGAGGAAATGCTGGATTTAATTGACGAGATTCGATCTTCGAGTTGAGCGTGTTAATACGCAAACCGACTTTTCCATTGGGACATAACCAGACACCTGGGCACGTGACCTTGAAAAAAAAAAAAAAAACAGAAAAAGATGGTTTCGTTGTGCTTTTTTCTCGGGTAAAAACGGGAATAATTTTCACTCGAATTTTTTGGGTACCCACGGCTTGCAGATCGAGTTCAATTTTCAAGCAAAATCCACGGCCTCCCATTATTTGTTCGTCAGAATTCAACTCGCCTCGTAAAAATACCAGTTTTCACGATGATCCGAGAAAGTTTATATTTTCATACCAATCCATTAGTAGCAATGTCATAAACGCGTGTTACGTCAAAAAAAAAACAAACAAACAAAAAACCTGTAATTTTATTCTTATTTTTGTATTTGTAGATTTTCACGAAAGTTGAAATGTTTCAGTCATTCCTAAGACACCACTACCTAATCATCTGTTGCTTGGTTACTCTGCCACAACAAACTATTGCGTGTGGTGGAGTATGGTATGTATGTCGAGAAGCAATCAAATTCAAGCGTCATCATTTTTCCATTCATAGAAATTGTGTAATCATTCATGACATTTTTTAAATCTTTTCTCCGGAAGATTTTAATTCGGAGAGTATTATGATTGACGATGAGCACGATTGATTATCACGAAAATCATACGATGGATTGGTTATCAATGTGTTAGATCTTGAAAAATAAATCATTAAATTTTCAACGATGTTATAAACGGGCGCGAAGAGAAAGAAAATTAATTTGTTTCTATGAATTTCAATTGAACTGAAAAGAACCAACTTGAATTTTGAAAAACGTTTATTTTCAAACCGAGAAATGGTACATAATGGAGTTGATGTCTACGTTACTTCGAGTACAAAAAGTCATCCCTTGAAAGGAACACCCGAAAATTTTTCTTTGCCCCTTGCTTTATCGGCTTCTTTGATTTTGACCTCTTCGTCAATGAATTCACAATGTTTCAACGGAAAATAAAGTCGTGGGTCCGTCGATCTTGGAATGAGCGGTTTTGTGAACCATCCATATCTGTTCCAATTGTATGAAAAAATTAAATCTTGAGATTGAGAGGACCGAGTGATTTGCAACGAGGACCAACGCAAAAGAAAAAAAAAACAAATAAAAAATTGTTCTCTTAATCGAAATTTTTTACTCGACCCCTTCCTCCGTGAGAGCCGTTTGAAAATATAAAAAAAACCGTCATATTCGAGTGTACAAGAGTGCGGTAGCCCGCGCTGGTTTATCCTCAATATTTAGTCGCTACCGCGGCTTGGATAATGTATTTATCAAACATTTAAATTTGAACAAACTTGAATGATTATTTATGAGAGAAAATTCAAACAAAGTAAAGAATTATTATCCTCACTCCTTGTTCACTGTTGCTGGTCGAGGAGGAATGGAACTAGGCTTATGTATTTCGATAGTCCTCTCAACAAATTCTACAATTTCCTCGGGAACGTGTTCCGGTATCGTTATAGCCTCGTGCCTGGCGTAAAATTTTCCGGTAATCGGTGGTTCTTGAAAAGCTGTCGCAAGATCCTCATCAAACATGACATTTTCGTTTTCTTTCTCATATTTTTCCGCAAAAGATTTACATTCAGTGGTATCCAGTTTGGGGCTTTTTATTTCAGTATCAAATGTGTTAGAGCTTTGTATAAAAGTGGTTGCTGCGTTTGCTTAACCTGTATAAAAGCAGCTTAAGTCACAACATTTCAAATCATACGTTGGGAATAGAGAATAACAAAATCATGCACGTCATTCTTTAGAACCTTTGACTTTATTCTTAAATTCTTTGTATACGAATAAAAAAAAACACATACACAACATTGCGTAAAATAATTGATAGAACTATGAGATTTTTTTTTTTTTTTTTTTTTTTTTCATTTTTCATACATCTTAATAAAAATTTGTGTTACGTAACTATTAAGGCAAGAATATCGTTACAAGGAACTAATAAAAAGCTTCGTAGATAGCATTCATTGAATCTGGGAGTTTCGAACCGGTTTTTCTTAAATATGTATCTATTTGAATAATAATATAATCATGTAACTTGTTGCATGCTGCTCTATTTGATCGTTATTGTGCACAATATATTGACTAGAAATTGCTCATAGTAGCTGATCCAACGAGCAACGCGATGAATAGTTTTTTTTTTTCAAATTCATTTATAAAATTACCAATAACCATTATGACTATCAATCGAATGAAAAAGAATTGAAAATGATTTTCAATTAGATGTCGACCAAAGTCGACTGTACTTTTCCTCGTTTCAATATGAATATTTTGTAGTGATTCAATTTTCACGGAGGAAGATCTTTTTTCGTTAAACTCGTCAATTTTTGGAAGAACTAAATCATCTTTTTCAACAATTTTTCACTCGAATGACGTTCAGCCTTGTCTAAGAGCACACGTCGCTGCCTCAGATTCTACTTATTAATAATAAACCTTTTATAATAACAAAGGTTCACAAAAGTCATACAATATATTATAAAAAATCTGGCGTCCATAAAAAAAAAGAAACACTTTATATAATCATTTTCATAAGACGTATGTGTATAAATCTTTATAGAAGTCACGTGGCTGCCGAATGAACCATTTATATCTCTATAAAAATTGGAGCCGCGATAATTGTTTTAACTGAACATTTAATATTCAATTGAGCTTACGAGACAGTCGTAAGAAATGAAATATGCTCCCTTAATCAAATTGCACAAGTAGTAATAATAATAATAATAGTATGAACAATAATGATAAAAACACTCAGTACTCTGTAGGAAATAAACCTTCACTTTGGGCTAATATTTTAAATAAATAGATTACTTCGATAGTACTCCTATATCCGAGATAGAAAAAAAAAGGAAAAAAAATGTGAATGAACACTCAAAACGTGAAGGTGATACGATAATAGAAAAAAAAAACTCATAAGAATCAGCAAGTTGAGATTCAAGTGAAGAACGACGAAGGTCAATTTCTTCTATTACTTTTTTTCTGTACTTTGGCAACTTGAATAATATAATGGTGAATTTTGTTATTATTTATTTTGGTTTTTGGTTTACTTTAATTGTTTGAGATGTAGAGGTCGGAGTCATGTTTGGTTGTTATTACTGTACAATTTGAATATTCGTATGAAAGAAAGACTCTCGTAATTGTCGTTTGTCAGATTCGTGGAAGATTAATATTTATAATTATTATTGCCATTTCGCTATCGTTATCAGTGTAAAATTGTCGTTTCTTTTATTAGAAATCTTGAAGACTATGCGTGGGTTGAAATAGTTGGAAGAAAAGATGATATATTAATTTGAAGTTGATTAGCCGATCACGAGATTTTTGTCACTTTTGGAAATGGTTCGTAACTGAAAATATTGATTAGCTCCTATACTAATTGATTAAATTAAATGTTGCATCTCTTCCTTCTTCATTCGACTTTTGATATTTTCACTTCTGACTCCGTACTTGAGGTTGGTAGATCTGGGGATTCGTTATTCTCTTCGACGTTGCTCCTGTGTGAAATCGAATAAACAACGATTATTATTCTGTTTAATAGAAAAAAAAAAAAAAAAAAAAATGGATTTTGGTACATTTTGAACGCTGTTAATTCGTATTCAATCAACTTTAGTTACACAATCGAGTGAACTTGAATAGACGGACAAAATGACAGAATTCACATTCTGATAAATATTTTTAAAAGTTAAAAATAATGAGCGAATGACGTGGAATGAAATGGAACCATGACCAGAAATTCTACAAAGAAGAAATCGAAATGATCTTCTGTTTACAAAATTCTACCATGTCGTTGCTTCGTTGAAGAGTTTTGCAATATCGAAAAAAAAAAAACTTGCGAGTCTGATAATCTGCCGATGATTTAAAATGTTTTCAATACTTTTGAAAATTTTGTTTAACATTTTTTTTTATCAATAATTATGAAATGACGGATTCTTTTTGCAAAATCAGTCTATATAATTTGTTACGTGAAAAAATTTTCCTTGACAGATTATAATGACGGAACTATGCTGCGAGAATCGTCTTGATTTATTTGCAATTCTCGAATGATCCATCACGTCGATTGCGAGGATACCCTGCCATTGATATAAACAACTTCAAATATCGATTTCAATTTACTACAAAAAAATCGCAATTTATATTCCCTTGTATCTGAAGAATCAATGTTTAACGCTCAATTCAAAGTTTGTTGTGTTTTTTTGATAGATCTTGAGTCTATTGTCTAAAATCTTGTTTCCCATTATGACTTTTAGCACATATATTTAGTGATTCTTCAAGAAATCGTATAAATTTTCCTGGAAAAAAAAAGAAAAGAAAAAAAAACATTGACAAAGTGCTTTAGAGGGTTTTTTTAAAAAATAACTTTTCGAATAGCCAGATAACCAGTCGGCTGGTTGAGTTGAATTTTGGTAGTGTGGATCTTCGGTAAATTGGTTTTCAACAATTGATACCTGAATTGAGTCTTAAGAAGAAAAAACAGAGTCGAAAACCATCGGAATCATAGTGCCGGAACAACACCGTGTCGAAAAATTTAAATTTCGAAAGTTCGGAGGTGCCTTAAAACTGACTTATCCATACTCTTAACAAAAATTTCTGAGGAATCTATTGTTTTGGGCACTAAACCCATGTAACCCGTATGTTGTTCGTGGCTTCAAGAAGACCTTGGATCGAAAAATAGATCAATGATTGTGAAAAGAAAATGTATTGTTTGGATGATTTAATCTCGACACGATCAGAATGCCACTCGACATTCTTTAGTTTCAGTGAAATGTGTGTGTGTTTTTTTTCTTCCGATTACCTCGATTATTCAGGAGATCTCGTCACGAAGAGTGTAAGTGAAATAATAATCAGCATCTAAATTTAGTGCACCAAAGTGAGTAACGCGTCATTTCTATTCTACATTTTCTACTCTGCAGCTTGTTCGCTGCGGTAAGTTTATTTTAGCTAACCTTGAATGAGAATATCGGTGATTGGACCGTTTAGTCCTGCAACGATACAACTCATTGGAAATTGATCGTTGCATGGTATTTGTTTACATATGGTAGAAGTTCTTCAATCCATACTCACTTCCATATCTATAATTTCTCCTAAAAAATGTGTTTGAGTAATTAACCATATTGTTTTTAGTTCCAAAGCTTCGTGAGCTCGAACATTATTCCATTCGAAAATGAATTGTTCTCCAAATTTCTTACCGATATAAAAAATAAGAAGAGAATTATCGAAAAATCGAAATGGAAGAAACGGATTATTCTGATAACAACCGTTGTGGAAGTTTCATTAAAATAATTACCTGATTGATTTATCGAGTCGTCGATCGCTACCGTCCGTAAGATCAAGGGCGTCGATCTTATCGGTATAATTTTTCCACTTTTCCGTCGTCGCTTGATGATGATCCAAATTTCCATTGTGATAACCGTTCTCGTATCTCGAGTGAAAATCATTGGGCACCGGAGTTTTTCGCGATGTTAGATAATCCGAGCGTGAAGGAGTCAACAATTCCTCGTAGTAATCGGCTGTTTTAGTTTCAGGACAAGAACTTACGGAGCCATATTTCCTCGGGAGCAGTAAGCTGCGCGAGGTATAAGAGTCGAGATTGGAGTCGTTGTGAAAAGCAGTCGGTGACATCGGACTTTTGTAAGATCCTACATCGTCGTCAAGAGCGTAATCGGTACTCTGATATTTTCGATGAGAATTCAATGAGTCAGGACTCGGAGTGATGCGATATCGTCTCAATGGATCGTAACAAGAGCTCAAACTGGTGTATTGGTCGTTGGGCGACTTGGAATCACCGGATGAACTTGCTGCGTTGGCAATCGAGTCGCTGTAATGTCTGTCTCTTTCGACAGAGGATTTTCTGTAACTTGGCAATGTTTCTTCATTGTAAAGACTGTAACTACGTTCAGGATTTCGCCTCGAAGAACCTCCATAAATATGAGGCTTTCTGTATTCCTGTTTATCTCGAGAACTGTTGAAACTGTATTTTCGTGGAAGGGTCGAAGGACTCGGTAACGTAACTCCGGGCGGAGCGGCATTCAACGAACTCTTGCGTTTTCTTTCGTTAAATCGGGAGTAAAAAGATTTTCGGCGTATTCTGTCGATTATCGATTCCGGATGATCGCTGCGGGTCATTGGCGAATAGGTCGGTGATGTAGGTGAGTTCAAATCGTGCCGATGGTGATTCAAATCTGCTGAACATATGGACCACGAGTCGAAAGACTCTGCGTCGTCCACGGGTGAGAACATGTCTTCGGTGTGATCGGATGTAATATCTCGAGGTGAAGACGACGCATCTGCGCTTTTAGAATCCAACGGCAGAGTCGTTGGTCTTACTAAAGAATTTGATGGTTTGACGTCTTTACGATCGACTGTCATTTCCTTGAATTCTTTGGTGCTTTCTGGTGTTTCAAAAATGCTGGAACTCTCCGAATTCTTCAAGATTCCTGGGCTTGTTATTTCCCTCTGCAAACTCTCAAAATCCTCAGCTCGTAGTGGCTTATCGATTATAATTTTGCTGTCTGTTACGTTCGCGCGATGACTCATCTTAGACAAATTTTCCATCAATTTTGCTTCGACTTGAACGGATTTCGGGGATTCGCTGACAGGATTTTTCGTTGCGATTGGACTTAATTTCGAATTGGTTGATTCTGCTTTTGGCGAATCTTTTTTTGGTGCCGCGCCGACCTTGAACGAGTGTTGAGGAATTTTTGTTAAATCGAGTTTTAGATTTACTTTGTTCGATTTTGCGGTGCCCAGTCCCGGAAGGTAACTTTTCGAATCCGAATCGATATTCGCCGAGTTGTTTTGCTGGGAACCATTGGGTATTACTTCCGGTTGTTTCGGGGTCAACAAATCCAAGGATAGAGCAGAGATTTCTTGCGATCGTTGAATATCACTTTTTGAAGAGTTGCGTGGCATTTCTTGACAATACGCGACAGAAGGTTCATCAGCGACGTTTGGCTCTGGATTTACTGTAAAGCTCGATGATACTTTCGTTTCTGGAATCGTGTCTTTGGACACGCTGATGAAATTCTCCGGGCTTTTTTCTTTCGTTCCATGCGGATTCTCCGGACCGGTTTCTTTGCTTTTTTTCATCGCTTTTTCGGGGCTTTTTTCTTTCAATTTTTTTAGCGTTATCTCAGGACTTTTCTCTTTCATTTTTTTCGATATTTTTTCAGGGCTCGCATCTTTTTTCGTTACAGACGTGAGTTTTTTGATCAAAGTTTTTTTCGTTGGTTCTTTCTCTTCGGATTTGCTGTCGGCCGAGCTGTCTGAACTTTTGCCAGCTTTCTTTACGACGCGAACAACTTTTTTCTTCTTGGTCCCATCGGTTGCGTCTTTGTCGACACTTTCTTTTGGTTTTACAACTTTCTTTACTTTCTTATCGACCCCTTCGACTTTGTCTCGATTCTCGAGTTTAGAAACCGAACCATTTTTCACAAGATTCGTCAGCGATTTGACGTTCTTTTTCGCTTTCACGATAAGCTTTTGATCCTCGGATTCGTTACTCTTAGCTTCGATCTGCTTGTTATCGGTCATTTTTTCTATCGACATTTTCCTCGTTGACAATCTCGCGATGCTAATTTTATTGTCACTCTTCTCGGGAGAGCTGTTTTTTCTTGACAATTCATCTTTCGAGCTCGTTGATTTTTCCGGCTTATCCTGTTTCCCTTCGATCGTTTTTTCCGGACTAACTTTTTTCGTTACCTTCAATTGCTTTTCCAGTGATTTTCTCGAAGAGCTTCTTTGCGGTGGTGGACTTTTTTCTTTGGACGGAGATTTTTTCGGTTCCAGACTTTTCTCCGGTGATTTTTTGCTTTCCGCTAGTTTTTTCGTCTTGCTCTCGAGCTTAGCGAATTTTGTTGGTATCTTGCTACCGTTGCTCGTTGATGGGCTTTGATCGATGGAGAGTACGCCATCGGATCTGGACCCTTTGTAAGGATTCTTCTTGAATTTACTCAATATCGTGCTCTGTGGGCGTTGTCCATTCGAGCTGACTTTCGTAGAGTCGTTTTTAAATAGTCCAAGTACCGAAGAAACTCGGCTTTTCGATGTGCTAGCGTTGGATTCAGGAAGAGTCAGATCTTCGACGCTCGTAGGACGTTTCGACAACTTTGAACTGTCTTCCGTCGTTTCGATTGGCGGTGCGGAATTCTCCCGTATCGTACGCTCTTTCGCGGGGCCATTACCGTTCATCAGTTTGGCGCTGTCGTCGCTGGAACGAAATTTATCAAGTTTTTTCTCGAGTGATTGGAAAAAGCTACTTTTCGACGCTTGTCGCTCGATCTTTGGGTCGCTCGTTGGCAAACTCGTATTTTCCGTTTCCAATTTATTGTCGTTCGATGAAACATCTGTTTTGTCGCGCGTCATAGCGTTAGCCTCGTTTTTCAGTTCTTTTTCCGGTTTCTCTTCGTTTTCAATCGGTTTTTTCTTCTCATCATCGTTCTCATCGCCCTCACCGCAAGTCGCCTTGATCTCTGTCTTCTTTCTGGTGAAACGGGATTTTCTGCGCTCATTTTCAGCGGCTTTTTGCGCTTCCTTGTCCTTCACGTACTGGCTCTCTTCTCTCGGTGTGTCGAAAAAATCTGGTCTCAAGAATCTCGAGATTCTGCGCGGTTCTTTCGATTTGGGCGATTTTTCTTTGGTCTCTTGCTCGTTTCTGGTGGCGCTATTTCCGTTGCTGCTTCCAGCTCTGAAGAACTTACTGAGTATCGATCGCTCCGGGGTCACCGAGTGATTGGTATCCTTCGCACAAGACACGGTGTTCCTTCGTTCGCTCGTCGACGATGCTTCTCTGGTCAATGAACCCGAACGTAATCTCAAGCTCGGTATGCAGCTTCGTCTTTTCGAGTAATTATTAGAAACGTCAGCGATCGAGCTCAACAATTCTTTGTCGCACTTGTCGGTATCTTTGTAGCTCGAGGATAAATTACGATCGTATTTGCCAGCTCCGAGATTCCGGGCTTTCGATTCTTTGATCAAATTTTCGGCCGCCAAAAGTCTGCTCTCGAAATCGCGCGAGGACGAGTCCTGTTTGTAAGTCGACAGAGTAGAATCGCCGAGAGTCGAAGATGATTCGGTGGGCGATGTTTCGCAGGATCTTGCCGACAAGCTAGATCCATTGTCACCGATCAAATTGGTGTGTGAATTGTTCCTCGAATTTCCATCATAGTGAGTCTCTTTGAACTCGTCGGGGCTTTGATTTTTCGGGGTGTGAGAAAATTCGTCGTGTGGTTCTTCTTGAATTTTTTCCGTTCGATAATTGTGAAAGTTGCCCAATCCAGACTTCGTCGGGTCTCTGTATTTTCTGCCAAGTGTCATTACCTGGCGTGGCAACGATGCGCTGCTCATCAACAACGAGCTATCGTCGTCGTCGTCGTCGTCGAAAAGACTGACGCTTCGTCTGGGTGAACGTTGCTCGTATCTGTCGACTCGGTCGCTATTTTCTAAAAGACTGTTGGTACGTCTGACGCCACGGTCGCAAGAACGACTTCGATATTCTGTCTGATCGGATATCGTTGTGCCGTAAGGGCCAATATCTCGCTCTTTAGTTTTCTCATCGGTCGACGATCTGTACAATTTTTCACGTGGTATCGATGGCGACCTTGGCAACGATTGTCTCGTCTGTTCGATAAATTGTCGACTGAGTCTCCTCGCGAGACTCGGTGTAAAATTATGCTCCAACGAGTCCTTCCTCGTTTTTCTTAATTTCTCCGTTGCATTATCCTCGCTCTCGGTATCTTCTCGCGTTTTTCTATCTGCAAAATAATGGAGAAAAAAAGTCTTTTGCAGATCGCGGCGACGATTAAACGTTCAGCCTCTGCGTGTCGCTGCATGTGGGTGTGTGCGTTTGCGTGTATATAATCTTCATCGTTTTTATATGTTTCCTTCAAAATTTAACAAACTTCATTTTTCAGTATCGACACTCGTTTATTATTCGACATACACAAAATGTTATTTTAGTTTTGTTTCTCGTATAACTTATTATTTTCATTCTCTGTTGTTGTGATTATCAACCGACAAATGATGAAAAAAATAAAAATTAAATAAAAATTCATTTTCAATAACTTTTGACGGTATAACTTGAAAAACTTGACATTTCGTACAGTACGATTGAAAAATTATTTCTAACGTCGTAACAGCGTTTTTTCTTTTGTTATCTCGATGCTCATTGGCAATAAAAAAATTCTAACGTTTTCGAGTATTTTTTACGAATTACGTGAAAGCAATGGAGAAATTGAGCACGTAAAAAGGGGGGAAAAAAAAAAAACAAGTGGTAATTCTCAAAATTCGGATGTTAAATTTAACATTTTTCATACGATACTGTAGATTGCATCTCCGTTCGAATAGTTGGTGATTAGAGAGGTACACTCATTTAACAATTACGTTACAAATATTATTCGCATCTTTTTGTTTAAATTTTATTCTTTCGATATATATATATATTTTATAGTAGCTGCAGCATGCTTCAATAAAAACGAGACTAGTGATTTTGGTTTTAATAATGAAAAAAAAGAACAAAAAAAATCAATCCACTAAAACTTGTTTCTGTATAGTAAGATATTAAATGAGTAAACCCTTTATCAAACGTGGCTCCGTCACGAGGACGATGTATAATATTTATGTATATTTATATAATATGTACGTATATATATATATAGCAAGTATTAAATAATAAGATACAGTGGTAGCATAAACAGAAAAAGCATTCCGAAAACAGTGAATAAAAACAAGAAAAAAACAAAACGGTTATTTAAACTCTTCAAAAACACAACAAATCTCAGCCATTTTATGGTCAACGTGGGTTAGTGTCATTTCACTTTCGTTATAAAAATTCAAAATCCATTTTCTGCTCTCTCTCTCTCTCACTTTCTTTTTCCATTATTTCTCTCACCCGCGTTTTTCTCTTGCTCTCTCATTCTCTCGTTCTTGAAATCTCACTAACGTCGTCATATACAAAAATTGTCATATAACAGAGTTACGTTTTTTTTTTTATGACACATCGCAACGATTAGCTTATATACAAAACAGCATTTTTGAGCAGGCTCAGTATGATTTATTCTAAACTGATTAGAATTCGTTCCTTTTTTCTTTTTCTCAATGTCCTCCAACTTTGACATCTCATTCCTTAAAATTACACAGCTACAAGATAATCGTTTTATGAAGTATAAATATATTCATGTAAATATATGTATAAATTTTTATATATATTACACATATACGAGTATTCGAGTGTGAATGCATGTGTGTGTCGATTTATAATTCATATCACTTTGATTCGACGTCCGTAACTTTCTTTTACGGAGAAAAAAAAACCGTAATCTCCAAAAATTAGACACTCGCGTTCCAAGTAAAGAAAAATTTGGTACAATTGTCATGTATGAACGAAAAAAATTTGACTCAGGGTCTTTTGATTTTGTTTCTACCGAATAAATCATACTTTCAGCTACCACGTTGCTCAAATTGAGAAAAAAAAAATCGTCAACGTGAAATTACTACTAATATCCATAGTTCACACTTTATTTATTTATGTTTTTTTTTTTTTTAATTTTTATTTTATAATAGCGGTGTTAGCGTATTTCTCTCTCTCTCTCTCTCGTTTTTCGAACTTTCATCAAATTGGCCATTTTTTAAGTTTATTCATTGTTTTTTTTTTTCCACGTGGATAATACATGGTACAACGTGTCTTTTTTTTTTTACGATTGATTTTTTTAGCACACCTCGCTCGTACACTCCTCGTCGACTTTCATATTTGCAAAATTAAATAACAGCAGACGACGACGAGTTGAAAAAAAATAAAAATAGTTTACTAAGTATACGCATGAGCAATTCTTTTATCATTTCTCTTTCGAATAAATGAGGAAAAACAAAAACTGAGAACTTTATGCACGTGTGATGAATTATATATGACGTTATGGCCTTTCGTATAAAAAATGACTATGATGCGAACAGTTTTTATTGTTTTTTTTTTTTTTTTTTTTCTGTGCACTAAATTAGGTATAGTATAGTACCTAACTTGTTTTTTTTTGCTCTACTGGGGATTACCGTCGGCCCGCCTACGGAGAGTCACTCGCACGGTCGCTGCAACAACCGTCATAAAAAAGACCGTAAATGAAAAACGTCAGCCACATTTTGGCCGCTGACGACTTTTTTTCGGGAATAATATTTTCGGTAGTCTCACGATTTTTTCTTTCTTTTTCGCGCTCCGTTTCTTTTTTCTCTTCATCATTTTAGTTAGTCTATACATTTTGCCTGAGAAAATATCAACGGAAATGCAGAGCCTTCTTTTTTTTTTTTCACTTTTCTAAAATATTCATTTCAGACTGTGACGATACTGATAAAAAGGATACGAAAAAATGAAATTTTTTTATTGTTTCGTCGTGGATATCCTCGCGAAAAAAACAAACACGTTTGGAAATATGCAATCGAATTGGTGCAAAATTGTACGAGTTCTTATATTTTATCAGAACGTTACGCGAATTTTTATAAACAAATTCAGTCTTTTCTTGTAATCGAATGCTTCATAAAATGAAACGAAAAAAGATATAACAAATATATATTTGAAAAATGTGTCTGTTCACTGAGACTTTATATTATTAATAATCTTTTTTATCATGGGAATAGGAATAAATAATATTAATGCAGTCGATGCTTCATCGTTAGTCTGTTCGTCTAAAAATAAATATTTCGTATAATATTAAAAATATGTACAATCGCGAAGGCCCTGCTTCGGTTCAATCGTTGCGAGGCAATTGGAATTAGACTAGAGGTTGTAATTGGATTTATATCTCATGAGGAGGCCAAGCATAAATTGATTGATTAAATAAAAAGCAATTGATTTACCGAAAATATTGTCCGTCGAATAACAGCCAGCGAATAACAAATGGATTAATTTTATATATTCACTGATTGAGGAGTCGACGATAGACTTGAGAATATTTCGTTTGATCTTTCAAGGTGGTTTTTTCGTTCGTAATTTACATATTTATACGTATATATACACAATTGAAGTTTCAATATGTTTGTAATTTCGTATATATACATATAGATACAAGTGGACATGAGTAATTTGCTGCATTTTTGTATATGGACGTGTTCGGTTCATGCTCGAAAAAAATGTATCAAAAAAAATTGTTTTCTGGTTCAATCATTGGGTGATGAAATAGGAAAATCGCTACTTGCTCTGTTAAAGGATAAATAAATGAATAAATAAATGTAGAAAAAAAAAAATTAAGAAAATTTAACGACATTGCAGCGTGTAAGTCTGTGTCTAACAAGGTTCTAAGTCAGGCAAGGTAAGCTTGCATTGTGTGTAATGAAACATCGTATTACTTCGTAATTACTAGCCTTTCTAGGGATATGTTCTTCTTTTATCATAACAGGGGATGCTTTTATATCACTATTCATACTATTTCACTTAAACGTATGATTATTTCTCGATTTCTAAATGGTATTCAACAAGCTCTTTATTTTTTGTTTCCTTCTTTTACAAAATAAAGTAATGCAACGTGCATTCATGCATTGAAAAAAAAAAAAAAAAAAAGAAAGAAAAGTCACTGTTCTACTTAAAGGTTGTAAAATTGTTCGTTCGATCAATGATGGGATGAAAAATGGATGAAAAAATCGATAGGAAAAAAAAAAATACAACGTGTGGCGGAGAGATGTATTACGAAAAAATTCATCGAATTTTCGAACCCACCTGTGCCAGACAGTGAACCATAAAAAATGCAACGTTAAACCAGTGATGCGTTAGTACAGTGAAAGAAGACGAAGAAGAAACAAAGAATTGGCAAAAACATCGGTCAGGCAATAAATTCAAATGAAGGGGGAAATTATACGAAAATAATTGAGGAGATTGAATGAACAATAAAAATAACAAATGATCGAAGAGAAATGAAAAAAAAAAAAAAATTAAAAAATTTCTGGAATGAGGTAAACCACTAAAAGTAACAGATAATATGTGCTTTGTCTATCAACGACTCGACAACAGCTATAGGTACTAGGAAATGCATACCGAATTTCAATTCGGCACTTTATCATCCGACATGATGATAAAACACCGTGAGATATCTCACGACAAGGCAGAAGCTTGCTCGATCTATGCTCTCCCTCTCTCTTTCTCTCTCATCGTTTTGTCACTTTTAAATATAGGTTGGAATAATAATAATAAAAAAATACTAGCACGGTAGTAGTTTACATGTATTATAATTAAATAAGTTTGCCAAAGCTTTGAACTACCAGAGAATGAACACAATGCGAATTAAGAGTCATTGAAAATTATTTGATGAACGTAAAAACGGAATGCTGCTTGAATGCAAATAATTTGACTAAAAATATGACACATTATTTGTCATGATAAAGATAAGTTAATCAAAATTTCCTATTTTTAATCATTTGAAATGATGTCGAATTAATTTGCTAGGTTTGGAAGAAACTATAAATTTTTTTATGTTTTCCCAGGAATTGTATTCAGTTGTGCTGTTGAATCATCAAAAACGACTGTTCTTAATTCCAATTATGAACATTTCTGCAAACTACTACGGGCCTAATAGATAATCTAAGCTTCTGCGAATGCGTGTCTCAACACAATAACAACATCAAGTCCGTGGTATATTTTGTCACACTTCACAGTGGATCCTTGATTATTATTTTTCAAATGATTCTTTCGTGTATCTGCATAAATGTAATTCTCGATCTCGTATTTACGAATAAAAGAGCTTCGGAATCCGAAGGTAAAAAATTGGTTTTCTGTGGTGAAAAAAAAAAGAGTTTCGGAGCAGTTTGACATAATCAATCTTTATGAGACACGAAAAATTCTGTTTTGAAAGATTCGTTATCAGAGAAGTGATTCTGATAAAAACGAACATTAATATTAACGGTGCATTAAGAGTGCACGTGTGCAGTGATTTTTGAAATGGTAATTCAACCGTGAAAGGTCCCCAACGACAACGAGAATTAACAAAAAATGCATTTTTTCTGCTTTTAAATTTGTTTACAAATGTTTGGTTCCACGGTAAATTGTACCGAATTCACGTTGCACGCTCTTACCTCGCGGCAATGTATTGCTGCTTCCCATTTCAAAAATGCTCTCTCGCGATGGCGTGCTTCTCGTTCCGGGACTGCTTGGTGTTCCAGAATTCGATGGAACTGCCGAATCTCGTTTCCCAAAACGATCGGTATCGCGGCTCAGCGACCGCCTAAATGGAGACTCTGTGATTCGCCTGAATCGATCACATGAACGAGAAATATATTACTAAAAGAATAAAAAAGTAATCGAAGCTTTCGAAATAGTTTCGAAAGCGATTCCTCCAATTCTCGAAGCGAGACGAAAATTTCGTCTTATTAATTTTCGTAATAGCTTTAATAAAAATTATACATTTTTTGCTACGAGCACGTGCGGTTGCGTGACGAATTATTCTACGAATAATGTGTCCGACGTGTATCCTCTAACATTATTTCTACATTTATTCAAGGTGCTCGAAGTGGTTTTTGTGTATTGTGAATTAACGTATTTTTTGTAAAAAGAAAGGAAAAAAAAACAAAGGCAAAAGATAAAAATGCAGTTTGATCACCCTTCGGACGTGAACTCGTGAATTTTATTCGCCGAAGATGTTGATGGATGAAAGAGGGAAAATAAATAGGGCGTTGAAAAATACCTAATTCTCAAAAGTTTGATGAAAAAATAATAATAAAAAGTGAAAAGTAAATTTACAAAGCTTTAAAAATAGAAAAAGATCCCAAGCTCATTTGCAATGAATAAATTAAGGATCAACGGTTTATATTCCCAGGCTTATTCGAGAGTGAAAAAAATGTTTCTTCATTATTAAACTCACGTTGTGATCGTCTGTGTTTCAAAGTAGCTCTCGTAGCTTGCACAAACAAGCGAACGACTTTAGAAATGTTGCAATAACAAATCCGAATATTTGACTCCTCGTAAAACTCAGATAAAAGTCACGTATAAGGATTCAAAGTAATTATTTAGTTTTTGTTTTGTTTATTCGATCACGTTCAATTACCTGGAGAGCGGTTCGTGCAGTCCCCAAAATCCTTGGGACGAGTTCGAACCGAGTCTACCGAGCAATCTACTGCTAGGAAAGCTGCTACCTCTATTATCGTCAACGTTCAATCTCTGGGTAAGACTTCTCACTCGCGACAGCAACGTCGAGAATAAATTCTCGGCTGTCAGGAGCTCGAAACCGTCGTCATCGTCATCCTCACCCGACGACAGACTATCGGCATGCTCGGGCGGTTGTCTCGTCGGTCTTGAACTTCGCAATCTATGCATATGCCTCTGAAGCAGATCGTCGCTATCCCTAAGAATTTTACGGTTCCACATAAATGAATGAAATGCTAAATAAATGCGATTTAAATAAGTGCTCGATTTAAAATCCAAAATATACTGGCCGCGGGTCGTCGAATATGGCGAATTCAAAGTGTTTCGATTTTTTCTGTATTAAACTACTGCAGTAGAATTTTCCTTATTATTCACAGCCTTATAAAACTTTCTATTATTCGATCAGAACAAATTTCGCATGGTTAGCAGAAGTTTAAGTTTTTGCATAGAGATGCAAAAAGTACAGATGCAATTCAAATCGATTATAAGGACTGTTCAATCGTACGGTCCAGTACATTTTTGAATAAACTTCGTGAGAAAAAAAGAAACCATTCAAATTCAAAAAATTAAAGAGAATGCAACCAAGAGGGAGGATTAAATTTTTGGCTAATCATTTTGAATAAATCATAAGCATGATTTGAAATGATTTTAATAAAATAAAATTTATATCAAGAATTTTAGTTAAGTCATACCTGTGCAGTGTTGAAAACGGCGATTCGTCCTCGCTAGCGTCAGAAAGCAATGAGCTCATGCGTCTTGGCCGACCGAATCTCGATCTCGGTGGATTTATACTAGTTGGAGTACTATTTTTGCTTTCCGGTTCAACGCTACCGGATCTCGGGGTTACATAACCGCCGCCTTCAACAGCTATCGGTATAATGTACTCTCGAGGACTTTTCCGAATCGGTTCGGGGCCGATCGTTGAGCCTAGAGCGCTGTCGGTGTCCGAATCAGCCGTAGATTGCCGCGATAGAGAACTCGATCTTTGAGACATCGAACGTTGTGGCATCGGTGGCTTTGGTGGTGGAGTTGATGTTTGTCGTTGCTGCTGATGATCCGCTTCGACCTTGAAACGGAGAAGAAAAATGAAATAATTAACAGTCGAATTGTGCGAGTGTCTCCAAAATCTTGATCGCTTATTGTAAATTATGATTTAGATTTCGGGAATTTACCTGAATCGGTATAATTCTTTCTTTGGGCACCATTTTTGCTCCGCTTTCAGGTTCGAGGCTGGAACTTCGATTAGCTTGTGGAACGACAGCCGCGACTGGGAAAGCCACTTCGGATCTTTGAGTTCGTAATTTTTGGGGATGAAAAGCGTCGATCTTTGCTTCCACTTCGCTCTTGAATGCACCACTCTGCGGTGACTTTATTCCCGAGAGCGTAATCTCAGCTTTGCTCGTTTTCCGTTGTCTCGGTAAAGTTGCGCTCTTCAATGTTATCTCCATTTTACTTGACACCGTTGGTTCATCCGTGTATGAGCTATCGAAGCTCTGAGATTCGGGGGAGTTGGGTACCTAAGGACACATGGATAATATTAATTTAATATTGATCATTACATCACTTTTTCATAAAACTAATTCGGAAATTATTAACATGTTCGAAGAATGATATCCTTCGACATATAATTCGAGAATTTTTTTTTCGTTTAATGATATTTGCAAAAGCGTAAAACGTTCAGCTTTTTGAAGATATTTTCCCTTCAAGATTTGCGTAGAGGCTTCTTAGAAAATTCATAAACACCAAAAATTTTACACGCATTTCCGGAAAAAAAAATCAACAGCAGTTTACGAAAATTCGAAGGCATTGAGGGAATTGTTTTTCATAACCACCTTTGAAAAGAGTGGAAAAAACCAGTTTAAAAAAAAATGAAATATCTCGACTAAGTATTCTAAGGAATCAACAGTTATTTTTTTATACAAATGTGGTTGAGTTTTGCGGTTTTTATACAAGGATACTTTCAAGGATAATATTTATCCTTGAAAGGATCGAATATGGGTGATGAATATATGATCATAAATACGATATAATGATCGTATTTATGAAGATTAGAAAGATCGAGACTTCGATGAAAAAGAAAATTGAGTGGAAATAATTGGTCATAATTACCGATATCTCGTAAGGCACTGGTTTTGTTTCGAATGGAAATTTGGTATCGACGGGTGTGGACACAGATACGGTCGCTGATCTCACGTCATTAGGTCCGACCTGTATTTTCAATCCTAATTTTTTGGATTCCGGGCTTTGTGGTGTTATCGGTGGGGAACCGTTGAGTTTTTTCTGAACCGGTGGTTTTCCAAGAGCCCCCGTTATAATATCAACAGCTCGTTTTTTCTCCTCTTCGCGTTTGAGACCTTCGTCTTTGAATTCTTGACTCGTTTTCATCACAGTATTTGGTTTTTCCTCGAGTTTCTCGTTCTTGGTATCGTTTGGCACATCAATTATGACTTTGGAGGCGCTCTGTTTGACCGTTTGTGGAGGAACGATCGAGGATAGACTAGCTTTTCTTTCGAAAGCACGTTTAGCTCCACCAACATTGACACCGGGTATGAAAATCTTTTTAGGTTTTTCATTCTCGATACCTGCAGCTAATTGATTGAATTTCTCGGCAGTCTCAAAGATTTTGGAGCGTCTTCTCTCAGTCGGTTTGGAAGGTGGAACCGCAGCTTCGTTGGATATCAATTCAGAATCGAGACTGAGAGCTTTTTGCTTCAGTTTTTTCACATCTTTAACATTCGGACTTTCAGCTGACTCGTTTTCTTGAGAAATAGGAACTTTTTCGTTTTGCGCTTTTTCCAGTTCACGAATATCTTCCTTGTTTGGCACTTGCAAAGGAGCGTTCATGATTTTTTCCTCCATTTCGACTTCTTCTTTCTTCGATGTTGTTTCGTTCTCACCTCTAACTTTGTTCGTTCCTTCTTCAGGAACTTTTCGTTTCACTGGCTCCGGAGACTTGTCCTGTACTCCGGCGAGTTTGTTACCAATCGGTTTTACATCGTTCACGTTTTCGTTCACGTCTTGAACATTTTCACACGGCATCGTTGATGATTTGTCCGGTATTGCCACCGGAGTTTTGCTCCTCTCTTTGCTCGGTGATTTCGAGAGCGATTCCTTTATTAATTCAAGACAGGCACTCGCTGTCTCGTCATTGCGAAGATCCAGCAGTGGCTTTGTCGAGACATTGTCCATGACGCTTGGATCGACTTCCATTGCCTCCTCGGTTATTGGATGAGCTATCGGAGCTGAGTGATGTCTGTAAATTCACAAAAATCCCAATGACCGGAGAACCTTTTTTTTTCTAATAGATTGTATTCTGACTCGAAAAATTGATTATTCGAAAGTGAATAATTTTTAATATTACAGGATTTCTTATCACGATCTTCTATCACGAGGCAACATAATTTAATGAAAAATAAAAAAATTACCTGTTTGAAGTAAACCTATGAGGTCTCGTCTCGTCATTTTTGTCCTTTTTCCTCACGCGTTCTTTCCTCTTGGCACCAACCTCGAGACCAGCGGTTTCGTCCATCGACGGAGTGTTCTCTAGTTTTCTTTTGGAATCACTGGTCGCCGAGCCTCCACGAGGTTCTTCCTCAACCATCTCACGTACTCTCCTGTCTGAATTGTTGCGATCGAGTTCCATCAAACTGCCGACTGAATGACACCTTGTAGGCACCAGTGTCTCGGAAGACATATCGGTAACGACCTCTCCGGTTGGACGTTGATCACCAACGACTAATTTATCAGCGCTCGCCGACTGCGGCACCAATGACAATAATAAATCGAGACGCACCGGCGTTTGGGCCGCTAAATCTTCGGCTATGTCCAGACAATTTTGTTCGTAACCCTCGTTAACCCACCAGTGGGAACAAATCTTTTCTATGTCCGATCTTCGAGCCGGACATTTTGTTAACATGTCCTTTATAAGTGGCGACGCCGCTGAAATTTTTACGTTTACATTTCAATCGAAAGATTTTTTTCGTTTCAAAATATTCAACATTTTTTCTTAATCCATGAATTCAATAATTGAATAATGAAATAATGATAAACAAAATTATGATTCTACTTACGCGACGGATTTTTAGGCTCAAAATAATCCGACTGTGAGATTTGTCTGGTGAGTCTCTTGAAATTGGAGCCATCGAATGGCATCGCACCGTAAACGAGAGTATATAGCAAAACTCCCAAACTCCAGCAATCAACTTCAGGACCATGATAAGGTGTCCCCTTGACGATTTCAGGGCTAGCGTAAAGCGGACTGCCACAAAATGTGTTGAGCAGGCGTTGCTCGTCGAAAACATTGGATAAACCGAAATCGGCTATTTTCGCGTTACCGATTTGATCCAGCAATATATTTTCGAGTTTCAAATCACGATGACAGATCTTGTGTTTGTGACAGTAAAAAACAGCTATCGATATCTGTCGAAATATCCTTCGAGCTTCCTGCTCCGAAAGCACCTTTCTCTCACTCAGATAATCGTACAGCTCACCACCAGCCGCGTATTCCATTACGAGAACCATTTTCTCTTTATTCTCAAAAACTGCAAATAAAACAATTCAACGTTAAAACGGTTTAACATGAATTTTTTGACAAGGATATTATAAAAATACTGATTACGATCGTTCGAATCTATTTTCACTTCTTCGATCTTTGATGAACACAAAAAAAATTCTTGATCATTCAGAAGAATGATTTTTCGATATTTTATCTATATAATTTCAGAAGTTTGAAAATTTTCAACGTTTCGCCTCGATTGGAATGGATATGAAAGTCGAAAAATTTTGATACTGATAAAAGAATTACTCCGACTAACCTTCATAAATGTGAATAATATTTGGATGTTGTACACTGGACATAATCTGGATCTCTCGTCTTATCCTTATGAGATCGGCCTCAGTTTCAATTTTGCATTTTTTTATCGTTTTTATGGCAACTTCCTGTCCAGTCTCTTTATTTATGCCTAATTGAACTTTGCCATATGTCCCTTGACCCAGTTTCTTTATTATGTCGAACCTGTAAAAAAAAAGTGTCAAAATAATTGAATGAGTGTTAACGCTTGAGATCGGATCGATTGATTTTAAGGGTCAGAGAGAAAAATCGGCATGAGACCGAAGATGCTGTGTTTCAGTTCCTCTAAAAAATCTGGCAGGCCTGCCAACGATAAAGAGTTTTGACTAACGATCTTGGCAATGTATTTGGTACAAATGTCGTCTCAAATAAATTGCTCAATCAAGACACAGATCAAACGAGATTTGTGTCTAGATCGTTAAAGACGCAAACACTTTACCATCGTTATTTCTTTACTCTATGAATATTTGTTTTCTTTATTTTCCAGTATCAACGCTCAATAGTCTTGGGAGTACCTTTGTTTCAGTTTTCTCTTGTGATTGTGAAGACGCACACCTCCTGTGCTCTCCATACCTCCCATAATATTGTGTATACTCGCCTCGCCGACAACCATTTTGATGGGTTATCTGAAATTAAAAAAACAAAAAATATGATTTTATCATTAGAAAAAGTTATATCGCATTCGAACAATTTTTCAGAAAATAAAATATTCAGCAAGAACTAACGGAAATGGAACGGTGATCAACCGAGGCCGAAATAAGTCTGAAACTAGTTCGTTTCAACTGTAATATTAATGTTCGGTACATACAATAAACATGTGTTTTCTCCCTTCGAGTTAATGTGACAAAAAAAAATGTCGTATCAAATTTAAAATTCAATTGGATTTGTCAGTGAATCAAGAATCGTTAATTGAGAAAATGAAGTGCCGTTAAAGGTGTCGAGAAAAAAAATGTCTCGTCGTTGGAACATTAATTGTCGTAAATTTGCAGATTGGAATTCGAGCATGATTTTTTTTCTGTCTGGCTCGTATTTTTTGGTTCGGGGGCGAGAGTATGACGTCCGGGGCTAGGCCAGGACACTACCACGACCGATCACGAATCGGACGTGAAGATGAAGAGACGAGAGAGAATGGCACACGCGTTCATCTCGAGAGAGAGAAAGAGAGAGAGAGAGAGAGAGAAAGAAAGAGCTGAAAGAAAATAAGAGAGGATAGAGGAAGCGAGATAGAGAAATATGCTTCGAGGTTTATTTTCGGCATCGTGTGTCGCCCTGTCTCTCGGGGCTTTACTACTCACCAGGGTCCCGAAACGCTCTCCCGTGAACGCCAGGGCGCCTCGATGCGTGCAAATACTATTATTATATATCGTTCTAAAATATAGCTATGGTCGAATTGTACTTTGCGATCTTATTGTAACGAGACTCAAGCTTCTCTTCACAAATTCTCGCATTTATACACAGTTATAGTTACTATTTCTTGAGACCAACTCCGAAAAGCACGGATTTACGATCCGTTCTCGTATACAATTTGTGCTCTAACATTGTATATAATCTCGAAGAGACCCAGTTTGCAACTTCCTCTTCCTATTCTTTTGTCTTCGAATTATTCTTTCCACGAGGTGGAGACATGCTGGCTTCATCGATTAAATTATTGTCCGATTGAGGACGTGCCTCTTCCAATTTAAATTGCACATGGATTTATCCATGCAGAAATATTTTACTCGCGACCCAACACAACCGTTCGTCTCATTATTACGCTTTTTTTCTTTCTTCTACAGTCCATTTGTGTAGAGCATTGTTTTTCATCGAGTCTATTCCAATGGAATCAAGTTTTTTTTTACTCCGAACACGCGTCTATTTCTATCATTCTTTTAACGAGATCGTTATGAAATTATGAAAGTTTTACGATCTTTTGTTCGATGATAAATTTCATTATCGATTTCGTAAATAATGAAAAATCAACAACTTCGTATTCGTGATAATGAGAAATATTGATTTTCAATGATTTCAATGGAAAGATTTTTTTATTCGTACGGAACGAATCGTTTTTTCAATTTGCACTTTCTTGAGTTTTTTTTTCTTATTTACGATTAAATTTTTTCTGATTAATGACTTTTTAGAATCTTCGCTCGCGTTTGAAACTTTTTAGACAGATTTATCAGTTCGAACCCCTACGAATCGATCCTTTGATCTACGGAATAAGGCGTCCTTGAAAATGATTTTGCACGAATCGAAACTAACAGAATTTTTGTTTTTTTTTTTTTTCATTCGAACCGTATTTTCGAATTCTCCTGAAGTTTTGTGAATATCGCTAAACCATTCGAATGGCTTTTAAATAACGACGGATCATTAAAATCAGGGGGTTTTAATCTCTGGTATGTTTCGAGTATACCGCAGTGGCTGTAATTCGTAGAAAATGGCAGTTTGAGATGGCTGCGTGTATATATCTTGAAAAACACGCCATTTCGTCGCGACGTACGTATGGCTCGTCGTCTTGATATACGACTGATAATAATAACGGAAATAGTGGCGCCAGTTACCCCAAGGCAAATGGCCAACCTTGGATCACAGAGGAGAGAAATCTTAAAATTCGGACCGAGCCACGTATTGTCTTTCCTTCTCACCCCCCCTCCGGCTGAGCTTTTGATTTGCCAATATCTGAAGATTACGAGTGTTCAAACGGTTTTTTTTTTTTTTTTTTCGAAAATTTTTGTTTGACCTTTTCGTTCGCGGAAGACGAGAATGTCAAAGTGATGGTCGGAAAATAGAAACAGCGGCTTTTCCGCAAAACGGTTTGATATTATTATGAAAAGTTTTTTATCAATAGAAAATGGTATTTCATACAACACTTGAAATTTTAAGAAAATTAAACTGAGAAGAAAATTTTCTAAATATTTATCAAGAATTTTATTCAATCAGACCTTCTTTTTTTTATCGTTGAATATAATTATTATTCGGGAAATGAAATGAACGAATGGACCCTGCAACGCTGCATGCATAGATTTTTTTTTGGTTTATCGTTCCCACGAGCCCAAACACTTTCACTTGGCAGACCTTTTTTTAGAGCCAGAGCACCTCGATGGCAAAGCTTATCCAGCATCCTGTAACGCATTAATAGCTCTTCACGAGTTATCGTGGCTTTCGCGCCCAGCTCTTTTTTTCTCTCCCTTAATGCACCGATAGGACAAACTTCCTGACGTTGAAGATTAACCACGATCCTCGTGGTGAATTATTCCGAATTTCGAGTATCAACGATGTAAACATTTCGAGAGCAAGAGTTACGAATTATCTTGGACTTTCTTTTCGAGTCGTAAATTACTTTTAAGTGTGCAATTATTTCACGAGGCGACATCTTTCAACTGTAATGAATGAGATATGCATTGCGGACTCGGTTAATAGAGAGAAACTATGAAAAACGAAACAAAATTAATTCGATTTGTCGATTCAAATCAAATTTTTTCCCATTCATTATTTTTTTGAAAAAAAAAAAAATTGTCGAATTAAATCCATTGACTTGTACGAAAATTTGGCAGATCCGATAAGATTTGTTGGTTCGACCAACAACTTGTTTCAGCATCGACAAATTATTTCGTTCAATTTTCAGAAATATTTTATTGCCCAATAAATGTGTATTTTAAAATACTCTCATTTTCAATATTTATTGGGCATTTGAAATATTTTGGTTGAAAGAAACGAAATTTGTTTCGATCAACAATTTTTTTTTCCGTGCAGATTTAGTTTTCAGGCCTCAAATAATCGTCAACAATTTATGATTCAAAAGTTGATACACGCTTTTCTCATACATCAACGTTTATCGTATTCCTGATATTAAAATGATTCCAAAAATCTGTCTCTGAGCTTGAGAACCATTCGAATCAACCACCAACGAGGCTTGTGAGCTTCGTAGCGAAATTTAAAAACTCTCTCACACCCTCTACGCTTCTTCAATGGACGATTCCCTCTAAAGCTTTAAAAAAAAAAAAGATGAATTTCCGAGCTATGAGCAGAGTCGTTAAGGAATATCGTCGTTTGTGTGGACATAGCGCAATGCTGTCTGCATATTTCAGAGTCCATTGCATTCAGACTCTTGGTGACTTTAGCCTGTTCACTCGCGTGCTTTATTTTCTCGTTTACTCTTCATCCGCGCGCACCGTTCCCTCAATGTTTTTCTCTCCCGAGATCTCCCCGGATGTTTCGTTCGTCTCCGTACTTTTACGTATGTATATGTGATATTCGAAAAACTAATTCAACTGTAAATTTATCATCGTTTGTTTCAATGTTCAATAACAAAACGAATTTTCAACTAAAACATGAGAATTTATCGTTTTAATTATCGTTCTTATAGCTGCTAAACTGTCGATTCAAGAGTTTACCATTTAGTACGATTCGAAGACTAATTAGGAGCTTTCTGTTTCGCAGCCTGGAAAAACGCTGCTCGTTTTAACGAACCAATTAACCGACGAGAGCTCCGGATGAAAAAAAAAAAGAGATGATTATACGAACGTGATCTGTCATTTTCACAGTTATATGGGTTCCCTACACTTTTCAATTTGTCCCTTCGCATCGCCAGTGCATTTTATACCCATACTTTTATAGTTTCATTCATATCGATTTCGTTTCGTTGTCTCGGGCATAACGTCAGAAGGCATATACATAAAGCGGAGCGTGCTCTTACAAGGCTTTTATTTAGCTCTTTTCCAACGTTCGTGGATCATGACGATTCGGTGCAAGCGCAAGTTTCGTTTATGAGCATTTATTCTTCACTCCGCGGCGTCATTGAGCCGATTTTTTCGGGTAGAAAAATCGGTTTTCATTTCGTCGAGACTTAAATAATTTTTCTTGTATACAAATCCTGCTCTCATAAATATTTGCTTAAATAAATTAATTAATTTATTCAGCTTGGCAGGTTCGACCAACAACTGATTTGAGGATTCACAAATTATTTTCTCTCATCTGAAATATTTTGTTGTTCGTATCAGTGCATGAATGCACCAGTGCATTATTGCATACACAGAGAAAAAAAATGGTTGATTCAATAGAAATTGATGTTATTGGAAGAGTTTTGTCAATTGAAATGCGCATTTCTTTGGCAGAATGATCATATGCATTCTGATCGAAAATTAATGTGTTCGTTCAATGGTTTATGACATTATGATGATCATGTATTTTATTGGCACTCCGTAATGAGAGATTTTGTTGTTCCAATAACTTTTTTTTCTCAGTGTACGCTGTAAATAAATGAAGCTTCGAATTCTCTCTGAAATCGATATCATGAAAGAATTTTTCTATCGAGAAAATGTGCATCATTAAAAAAAAAAAAAAAGCTCGATTCGCCAAACCGATCATTTCGTCAAAGTGCTAAGAAAGCAACGCGATCATATATTGGTTGAAAAAAAAAAATTGAATGTATCAGACGCAGCTCATTGAACTCGTGAAATTGTTATTAAAATAAAGAGGATGATATCTCTCGCGATACATAAAATGAGTACTCTATCGATGGGGCGTATTATAAGCCGGATGATTCAACGACGACGAACACGCTGCTGCTTCTTCGAGGCAATCGCCCTGTGTTACACCTACCACTTCCTCCCTCTCTCTCTCTCTCGCTCTTTTCGGGTATCCATTCAAGATTTTCTATGCATCCCCGAGAGATTACAATACGCATTCGACATGCCTGCCAAAATTCACGCTTTCACGTACCACCAATGTTCAAAGAACTCCAAGAAAAACTCAATTCACATCTCGACTAATTCGATTCTATCGATTGATCCTTTCGATCGAAACAAAAAATTGAGTCTCTCTCACGTTCGTCAAAATTAGAAACAAACATTTTTCAATGTTCGATCATTTTAGGAAAATTATTACGATTGTTATATTTTCAAATTAAAAAAAAAATACATAAAGAAAATGTTCCAACGAAAGCGGAAAGCTTCTGAAACGAGTTTGAAATTCTTTAAAATAAAAAATGACAAAATTATTTGCAAGACAAGATCCCACGAGTATAAGAAAATCAACGAAACGATTCTAATTCGAAAGCGTTTTAAAGAGTTAAATACACTCGTAAAGTTGCCTCAAAATTTCAAGGTGAGTCGGCTCAAAATTAACAGCGTTGTAGGCTGCGATGTTGAAGCCCGTCATCGCGAATCGCTGGAAGAATCTTTCGAAACTTCGAAAGCGTTTGTCTCGAAGCTGCGTTTCCAGAATCGGTGAGCGAATGATTTCGAAATATTCGTTGCTTCGTTCACTCAAAAAAACCTTCACCGAAGAAATTATTTTTCCGGCCAATACTTTCGAGATGTCAGAAAAATAAATAAAAAAATGAGAAAATCGAGAACGATGAGTGCCCGGTTGATGCATGGCTCTGGGAAATTCATAAATTAAGCAGCCTCGAGCGAGGACAATACTTGGATGGGTGACCGCTTAGCCATGCACCAGGATCAGGTGCATCACGGCAGAGGGGCTGTGGGCAACACGCTGGGAGGGCCACGCAGCAACAGTGAAGTGACGAGAAAAGTGGAGTTAAAGTGACGGGATGGGCTCGTAAAAACCCCAAAAATGTATACGCAGAAACAATTTTTTTTTTTAATATTAAAAATGTTAAAAATAAGAAATATTTTTTAAAAAAAGTAAAAAAAAAAAATGTATGGCAACGCGGCTGTGCGCGAAGAGGTTGGATGTTTTAATGACTAAAAAAGTAGCTTTTTTTAAGTAAAATAAAATGAACGGGGGTCACAGATCTCCTCGAAGAAATGCCGGATGTCGTAAAGGCCCGTGGGTACTTCACCGAGAACTGGTCCGTATTTATTGTCGATAAAAGTTGAACTTTGTTTACTTTTTTTTTTTTATTTTCTTTCTTTTTTTAATTATTATTATTATTATTATTTTGTATTTTCGTGGTTCCTTGTTAAGCGCATTAGCGCGTCTCAAGGCGATGCTCTCTTCGAATATGTGTAAGCTGTAGAGGAGGATGCAGCGCACGTGTTGCATCGTTTTATACACATATGCATATACGTATATATGTATGCAAAGACACGACGAAAAAGCCCGACCGTAGCACCACCGCCGTTCTCGATACTTGATCGGTTCACGTTCGGTATTTTTAGCGAGAGTAAAGGAACGTAAAAAGAGACTGAACGTCATTCCGTTGCGGATATAATACACTATAGTCGTCGTAAAAGAAGCTGCAAATTCATTATTTTCTTTAGAAAAATTAAATTACTACAAATATGAACAGGAATATATATATTCAATTAAAAAAAAAAAAAAAACAACTGATAATAATGTCTAATGAGCTGATGAGCTTAATGACGGAAGATAGCATTTTTAAACGTATCCTTTTTTTTGGTCATTCGATGAAAAATTTTTGATTGAAAATGCGGAAAGAGAGAATCCAGCAATAAACGAATTGAAGCGTGAAAAACGGCGGATTAAAAAAGAAAAATGAATAACGAAGAATCGAGAAGAATGCGTGAGCCTTGAAATAAATTGAGAAGTCGAGTGTATAAATGGACATATTCATCGAGCAGTCGCACAGAGACGTACAAAAAGGTTGTTTGAAAGAAAAAAAAAAAAAAAAAAAAATGGTGTTAGAAAATTAAGACTGAAATACTTTTCCAAAGAATCGATATTTTGTTGTTTTATTAGTGACAAAATGGTTGGTATTGTGATTGATATTATTTGCGAACGTTTCTCTTCGAAATTGCTCGCAGTAAAGCTCGAGAGGAGAAATTAAATGAGAGACTTTTCCGATGAAAAATTGTCGACTCGGGCGAGGTACTATTCGTAATTCATACAATTCAACAGCTTCTTCTCTCTCTGTCTCTCGTTCTACTTACTGTTGTTATTATTATTTGTTTTCGTTATTGTTATTATTGGCAGTTATCGAGTTTGACCACCCACGGTGTATATATGTATTTAAAAAATACTGTGCGGCTGATCTGACGTAGGACTTTACTACTCACACTCTCGCAGCTGTTACGAGTTATTACGTACAACATTAATAGTGCCAACTCTCACGCGATTCTCATGATTTTTAATAGAATGAAAAAGCCTTTACGCACTTCATTTTCCATCCCTCGTAAACTTTTTTTTATTTTTTATTCTTATCTATTTAAAAACTCGATAAACTTTCCTCCGCTTATTCAACGAACAGAAAAATTTCGAGCCAAGAATTTTTATAGCCCGGAAGTAAATAAAAAAAAAAAAAAAAAGCATTGTCGAGAGTATTCGTGCGAAAAATCTTGTCGAAAGATCAAGGTGAATGCCTCAAATTAGCGCCCATGAATCCTCCTACTTCACTGTGCAAATATTTTATTCCAACACTGGTGATGCATTAACTGGATAATCGACATATATAAATTTTATCTACGAATTGGATACATAATATAAACGGGTACAATATATCACGTTAAAGAGGTTAAGTTTATAATTGAAGATCGTTTATTCTCATTGTCGAGAAAATTGAGGTTATAATAGATTTCACACTAAATCGTGCTCTTCCCAGTGTGTTTACCCAAATATTTAACACACCGGATACACCGAGATCGATTCCACGAAAAGCGAACGCTTCAAAAAGCAAGCCATCTCGTCTTTTCGAGGGAGCAACAGCTCAGCAAAGATTTTTGTGCTCTTCTCGTAGGCGTTACATCTCCAGAGCTCTCGTTGTATCGCGATCGTCAGCACGTTTGTGCAAGAAATCTCTTTTTTTCTCGCTCTTCACTCTCAACAAGGTCCGTTCACTCTCTTCGCGACCATTCCTAGCTATATACTGTGACTAATGACAATATGACGTCATACATAACGGATTTATATGAATTTCATGAATCATTTCATATTAAAATGATAAAAATGAAAGTGAAAATGGAATGAAAGTATATATGCTTAAAAAATTCAGTTTTCTCTCATTTTTTAAATTCTTCTATTTCCTTTCATCAAATTATTTGAATGCCTGATGTATAATTTAAATATAAAACCTGTGTTTTTTTTTCATCGATAAATTTTCATTTTCAATAATCAACGAAATATTCATTTATGAAAAGATGAATAATCTCAGCAACATTTTCTATGACCCATTGATTTCCATTTTCTAGCGTTCATTATTTTTACAAAATTACTTCGGAGTAGATTTGAGTTTTTTATCTTTCCGTTATCTTTTTAATTTCTTTAGTTGCTTCTGTCTCATTTTGAAATATGTTCTGAAACTTTTTCCTCATCCATAGCGGTTTAACTTTTTTAATTCTCCTGAGGATTCATTGTCACGCAACAAGTCTCAAGTAAATTGAAATATTCTTCATAGTCTTATTTTCATACGGCAGTACTTCGCATCCATTTTTTCTTCATAATATTTGACACGCAGTCCTCTTCTCATACAATATCTGAGAAAAGTTGTTTTTCTTTTTCTTTTTTCTCTCATTCCATCTTTCTTTATTTCGCGAAAGTCATCATTTTTGTAACACCCTTTTAACGCTGGAATATGGCTCGAAACTTTATTCTTATTCGGATCAATCTCCGAAGATGAATTTTTGAATTTTAATGATGGATCACAGCTTCTCCAATGATGGTGGATGAATTTTTTTTTTTTTTCTTTATAATACAAGAATATGAAATGTTATTGCACGACAGAGCTTGATTGGCACGTTAATTATTAATTGACTCTTGCATCGGTAATAATTTATAATGAGCGTGAGAAAACAAACTTTTTTTATAGACTTATCGAGCGATAGGACGAACAAATAGAGAATCAAAGTACGAGAACAAGAATAAGAATGGTACTGTCAATTGAGCTAAATAAAACGTGTCAGTTTGAGTTCTAGAGAATGGTATGACGACAAAAAGCGTTCTTGCTATACGAAAGAGCAACGAATTGGTATGTAGGTTTCAAAGTACAAAAATAGCATTCACTCGGATGTTTAAATACATTAAACCAAGTCCTTTCAGCTAATAGCACGACAATTTGATTATTTAACTTGTCATTTTTATTTCTTCAAAATTTCCAAAAACGTTGATTCGTTGAGTTATTCGTGAGCGTGGTGAATAAGTATTAATTTGCGTGGGCGAAAAACACGCACGAAGGCATGGATATGTGTAATGCATATTACTTTCTTCGAGCTCAGCTCGGATTTGATATTGGGCAATTCGGGCGTTTGACCGCCTACTCGACAGAGGATCGTTTCCCGAAATATTGTTACATTTTTCGCCCGTTAATTATTTACTTATAATACGAATGGATTAAAAACAGGACTCGTAAAGTTTAAATAATAAGAATTTGACGGATCCATTCGTAAAAGAATGAACGATAAATCGGTAAAGCGGAGAAACCAGAGAGATTTTTCGCTATCTTCGAGAGCCCTTCTATAAATAGAATGACGAAAATTATATATATCTTACCGTGAACTCTGGAGCAAAATTATCCTCTTTTTCGCTCTGCAGCAGACGACCGTACACCGCTTTTTTACAATAATAGAATCTCGTACGCGTATTATAATTTTTATTTTACTCAACGATGTAACGAACAACACTATATTTACACCGGATACTTGTGAATATATTTATTTATATCGTTCTCCTTTGACACTTAGTTTTTCACTAGTCTACTCATACGTCTGTCAAATTTTAACCAATTTATTGAACATTTCTTACTTGCTTTCGCGGCTTTCGTCTCATTTTTTGAAACATCTTTCGAGCACCGATACGGCACACGGCTCGTACTTTGCCGCCATCTTTATTTACTAATTTTGGAACACAGAACACAGAACTCTGTTGAGGAACACGAGGAACGGGGCCAACGAAACACATCGCACGAATCATGCATGCGCACGCGACGGTTTTTCAGCACGGCACAGTGGACGCGGGAAATGGTTCGAACGTTTGAATAATTATTGTTTTGCGGAATAAGGAGCCTGATAAACGGTGTAAAACATTCCCCGATTTTCAATCATTTTCAAAAGTTATTAACGCTGATCAGAAAAATGTTGAACTTCAAATTTTTTCAGATTTTGTGAATCTATATTCAACGCATGTTATACTATCGACTCATGCAAATGAAAAATACGATTTCTTTTTACTTGTTCAATCAGGCAACTCGCTTAGGCTTCGTATCACTGATTTCATTTGATAAATAAAATATTCGAATATTGTTGGCGTTCTGAATAAGGGTTATCATTTGTAATATAGTTGAAATATTAAACAATCGAAAATTACAAATTTGCAACTTATATATTTCAGTTTGTGGCCAGGCTTTTTTTTTTTTACAATATCATAATTATTAGAAGAGGTAAAGCTCTTAGCAGTTTCTACGCTAATCCGGTTATTCATTCACGTTTAAAACATCCCTTCGAACGATGTTACACTCGGTGTTTCGACGATTTGTTTCGGCATAAATAATATTTTTATGCTAATTGAATTAGCTTCAATTTGCTAACAATAGAAAAATTGAATAAATAAAAAATGGAGGTAAATTCATTTATTGTTTATTTTGCTTAGAGCGTACATGCGAGGTGCAGAGACTCACAATTCGATCATCACATTTGTCTACTCGACGCATGACTCATTTTCTTTTTCGATACTTATCGTCGATCAATAATCGGAGTTTGTTCGTCCGATCGGGTGAATAATATAATATCCTCAAAAGTGATGGGCAATTTGTAAATAGGATACTACACTTTTTTTCTCGTCATACCAGAGGGATGAAGAAAAAAAACGAAGGATAAAACTTCGTCGTTTACATGATCAACGAGCTCAAAAGGTCGTGGACCAGGATACTAACAAATCGTGCTATTTGTTCTTGAAAACAGCGCATGGTTCTTCACGATTTTGGCTCTTAAGAAAATTTTTCAATCGACTTGACTTCTCGCACGAGTGATGAATCACGATTCCCTGTATATCTTGATTTCATAATAATCGTAAGTGCGTAAAAAAACCACCAGGGCCCTTTTTCGATCGCACCGTTTATACACTTCATGGCATACGACAGAATTTTAGTTTTTCCTTACAAATCGTCTTCCTTTTTGGTTATTCTATAAAACTCATTTCTCCTTGTTGAGCGCTTGTATGAATTCTTCAAGTTTTTCTTGTATCTGTCGAACTCTCTTCAATTCTTCGGCCAACGTGACGCGTCGACCGGTTAATAATTTTTCTTTAATCTCGCTATCCTGACTGTAATCCTCCAGGACTTCTTTGATTTCTTTGTCGAGCCTACGTGCTTCGCGATTCATAATTTGTTGACGAAGCGCCTTTGACGTGACTTTTAGCATTTGTTGTATACGCCAAAATAAAACGAGATCGTTGCACTCGGTCTCGTTCTCGTGACCGTTGTGATACATGAAAAATGCTTTTCTACAGTCATAAGCCCTGGACAAACTTTGCTGGAGGAAGAATCTTCGATAGACCGGATGCCACGTTTCTCGTATAAATTCGTTATCGACCTCGAGACCGTTGCGTTGAAGATTTTTTCTCACGGTCGTTAATTCATCCTGCGTCAACGTTGGTGTGTGCTTTTTGTCGGAATAAAGAATTTTATCGAGCTCATTCTTAACAGATGTTCTTTGCTGTTGTTCCGTCGTTTGACTGTGCCAATACAACCATCGATCTTTTCTCGAGGGTCCCAGCATTTCTCTTAATATTTGCTCGGTACTCTGTAGTTTATCTTTCACCGAAGTCTCGAGAAATCTGACAGCCTCGTCCCAATCACGTTTGTCGTTAACATTTCTATCTTCGAGAGTATTCAATTGTATAACTCGCAACATTTGCGAAGCTTTTTCTTCCCAAGAATGTCGTTTCATTGCCTCGGTAACAACGGAATTTTTCAAGTTGTCGAATATATCGTCGTGATCGGGGCTCTGCTTCGCTCGATTCATCAAATTTTCAAACTCTTGTTTCAAACACTCCCAGCCGCTCTCGACGCTCTTGGCCGGCAATTGTTGTTCCGCCCATTGTTTCAATTTAATATCAACAGTGGTATTGAACGTGCTCGGGTTGCCCGTTTGTGCCGCCGGTAAATAAATATTTTCGAAAACGTGCATACTCACTTTTTCCCATATTCTCGACATCAAAACTTCCTCCCAATGACGCGGTGACAACTGCGACAAATTAACTATTTCATCGAGTATCTCAACTCGCGATTTTTCAAAAAGTTCATCCCTGTCGAGTTCACGCAAGCGTGGAAAATTATTTTTCCACTCGGTCTCCAAATTGAATCTCGTTGCTTTGAACGCATCCGCCTGTTGTTCCACGGTTTCTCGTACCATTTTCCAAAAGCACTCCGCCACCGCGAGACTCAAATTTCGAGTGGTTACTTGACCCGACATCACTAAACCGTCTTTGAACAATTTTGAATTTCTGAAGAATTTCTCCTCGTAATCCTTGATCGTGTCGATACTGTCGTCCGCTCTGCCGCGTCCTGTCACAACAGCGAAATATCCCAATGCCTTCATCGGGAATAACTTTCCTGATAAAATTTTTCGTACTCTATCAGGATTCGTTAGGTTCTCTTCGGCCATGTCGACTTTCGTGAGAACGAAAATTGTACGCTTTCCTGTCGGATCCATCTGCGCTACCAAATCCGTTACGTTACTTCGCTCCGCGTCTACCGAACCATCTTGTATACAGAGAATTATCGCGTTTGGATTGCTCATATATTGTTGAGTCATATGTCTTATAGCGTCTCGAGTATCTTCTGCCATATCGACCGTTACCGTACTTATTATTCCAGGCAAATCGACCAGAACCATGCGTTGTAATCCTGGCCCCTTTACCGTCATCGATATGACATCCTGACTCACAGTTTTACCATTTTTCACACTGTTTTTCATTCGGAATTCAACCTCTCGTCGGAGCTCAGCTAATTCTGACTCTTTTGTCAAATCGAATTCCCTCGAGCTGTCTTTGAATTGAGCGATGTGATAAGGACCCTCGCTCAGGGTTACTTTTACCGGGGCTCTTGTCATCATCTCGCCGCCACCCCTGAAAACAAAAAAAAAAAACAAAACCATGTGTAAACAGAGATCGAACTTTACAAATGTTTAGCCATGGGATTCAATTCTTATAAATTCTATTCAATAATGAAGATCCTTTATTAACTGTTTCGTGTCTAATAATGATTCCCATTAATATGTATTCAACTAGTACGGAAAAGTTATAAAATGATTGAAAGATTTAATTGTATCGAGTTAAAGAAATTAGGATTCATACCTGGGAAATATCCTAGCTTGAGCTATCATTTCCAGTACCGACGTTTTTCCAGAGCTCTGATCTCCCACAACAACCACACGAGGCAAATGATCCGCCGTTGAATATGCGCTATCGTAGTCGCTTAATTCGTCCAACACATCGCTATACATGTCGATTAAAGATTTCTATAAAAACAAAGTTATCGTTACTTTCTCTTTCGTTACCTTGGATTTTTCATTAATTATAAGAATATTATTATTAGTTATCAACATTAATTTTTTTAGTGAAATATTTTGCTGGATCAAAAGTGAACTAATCCCAGAAATTTCATTGATTTCTCCCAATATTGATTCTAATTCACAAGTAGAATTTTGTCACAAGGTTGTAGGAATCAAAAATTTTACAGAACCTTTCAATTTTCAAGAATTGCATTGGATCTTGATTCGTTTTTTAAGTTAACAGAAACTGATCACTTCCCAAGTAAATTTCGCATTGAAAAACATAGTAGATTTACCTTGATTCTACGATTGTTTATTTTTTGATTTCCTCTTAATAACATTTGTTTCCTCAATTCTTTATTTTCGCGTTCCAAACGTTCGAGCTCACGCTGATATTTCAATTGTATTTGCATAACTTCGTCCTGCATTGCATCCAATCGCTGCTGTGCTGTTTCTAAAATGGAAAATGAATATTCTTACATGAAACTCGGTCGAAAAAAGTAATAAGAGAGTTGTTAAAAATAAATCTCCACCGTACGTGATTTTTTATGTTCATTATCGGCGTTCTCGTTGAACAAGGGACGAGCAAAAGCAACGGAATTTTTGGACAATTCACTCTTTGCACCTGTAAAAGAAAAACAAATTTCTCATTAAAGAAAATTTTATTGATGAGCGATTTTAAAGATCTGACAAAAAAAGCTGATGGACTCAACAATGAAACATTTTCATGAATGACTTCTCGATAACAATAAGAACCGTGAATGGTTGATTCGCGTATAAATTCGTGCAACAAGAAATGTTCGCAATGCATTCATTGTCGAGAGAACGTTTCGAGGTTGCATAGTCCAGCAAATTTGTTCAAAAGCAATGGAGGAAAAAAGAAATAAGCTACTAGACGAAAAAAGGTCTGTCCCATTCAGTATTCAAGACTTTCATAAAATTACAGTGACACTAAGAAGGGTAGTAGAATCGCCACAGTCGTTTTAAAAAATAAATAATCGTAATATCAACGTGCAAAGTGAAAAAAATGTGTTTAATGCTGAATGGACAGACTTGTAGCTTGAATGAAAATGGTTTCATTTGTTTTTTCGTTAATTACACACCTGAATAAACTTGGTTTGCTATGGCTGTGAGCGCTTCGAATATACCTGAACAGAACAGACCAAATCAAATCATTATGGGAAAATAATGTGCGTTTGCAAAAACGATTAAAAAAAAATTCACTGTCAATGGAAATAATAAATGACGATGAAAGTAATTATACAGAGATGCATAAGAGAGGATGCTCATTCGTGCAAATGTTCGTAGGTGAATTGCACAGATTTGCAAATTTCAAGAGTGTTCAATTCTCGAGTTAGCCTTCCGTACAAGGGAATCATGGAATCATGATGTACAGGAATTCGCGTGATTTTTTTGTTCTCTAGAAATATAAGAAAATTGGAAGCTTCGAAGGATCTGGGAAAAGTTCTTCAGGTTCATCGATATGATTTTCGTCACATGATGACTCACTCTCGGACGAATTGTTATTTTCATCTTCGATCCTTCGACTCTCCGCTGCCTTGATCGCATCGTCCAAGCGTTGCTGAAACCATGTCCTGTACTGCTGATACTTCGCTTCGCCCAGCTCTTTGATACGTGGATCTAATCGGTGGTTTCATTGGAAATTACAAACAAAAAATAAAAAAAAATATTTCATTTAAAAATCGATGGAATGACGATCGTATATTTTGAAATTAAATGAATTTTTTCTAAAGATTCTCAAAAGTTTAAGTTCATCCATGGTTCAGAACGCATATGTTTTTTTTGAAGCACAAGAAGTATTTTTGTATTTTTTCATGTTCTGCTTTTTAATCATAATTTTTTAGGCTCTTTTGATTGTATTTTTCTTTACCTATTTCAACTTTACCAACTTTATCCACGATAGATTCTTTTAACACAGACATCGAACTTCTGAAGGCTCGCCATTGTTCCTCAGTAGGCATATAGTCACCCATCCAACCCATATCTGGCAGACTATCTTTCCATTCTTCATATTTCTGATGAACATCAAGTTTTGTTAAATTCTTTACATGTCCTTGTAAGTCATAGAGGAGTAGAGCAATAGTTAATTTTTGGATGACTAATCCGATATCAATTTAGAAAGCATGAAAACTACTAGTTTGTAGAAATAAAGAGACGCATAAATTTTTGGGGTTCATGTCCTGTTAGAATTTGTGTAAAGATATAGACACAGAAAAACCTACTTTTTGTGCTGTAACACCACCTCCAACGGCTCCTCCAAGCACAATGTATCGAAGTTTTAACGCACCCCTTAAAACTCGAGCGACTAGCATACCATAGCTTCGATAAGGATTGATCAGCAGTCTTGACTGAGGTGAGGCCAATATAGGCCTGCAATATCTGCCGAGTCTACCTGACATCAAATTTCTAGTATTGATGATTGTAATCGGACGATGAGATGCCTTGGATAACAGCAGAATGCTGTGGCTGTTTGGAATTGGATAAAATTTCATGAAACATTTAAAAATTTCAATAGAAAATAAAAATGTTTTTTTTTTTTTCCCATACAAATTACAGGATTTCATGACTTGTCTAACCTCTATATCGAGTGGTGCCGACAGTTTTTTTAACAATTTCTTAACGAATGATGAATAAAACTAAGATCGTAATTAATTAATAACTCGGATACGAAAAATGAAAATAACAATTATGCTGTTCTTCGTCGAATATACATTCGAATAGAACTACACGACAATCGTCACTCACCCAAATTTTCCACATAAAATTTGCTCCATTTTTTCGCAACGTGCCTAGGCTATGAGATATTATCATTAAAATGCGCACGAGCCACACAATAATCCATAAGATCTATCAAATTAAATAAGCGTCGTAAAATAACTTCTAAAATCTCTCGATTCGCCGAAAATTTTTGGATATTTAATCCATCGTTCATTCGCGTAATAGTTACTTTTTTCGATCGTGTATATATTTTATTATAAGACACTTCGTCGTCGACGTTATCGGCGCAGCCGGTTAAACCGACTGAGTGAAAACTTAAAAAACTTGCCACATTTAGCCATATGGCGCTCTGGAAAGTCAAAATTGGAAATTTTGAAAAATAAAAATAGTTCAAAATATGAATTGTCCTCTGCTGAAAATGAACTATCTTCAGGATAAAATCTCATGAAATGAATTCTAAATCCAATTACACTGGAACATGTTCTATCATTTCTATCGTTGTACATATGGTCGAAATTTCGCTAAAATCGCGGCGTCTATGTTACATTAGTCAAGCGAGTCACTAATTATTTATAATATAAATATAATACAGTTTATATTCATGGATATAGAAGCCATAGTGTATTATGATGTAAGTGACAAGAAATAATACGAATGAATATAAAAAAGTTAATTCAAAATAAAAATAGTTCATTGAATAAATTTCATATTGAACATACGGAAAGTTGAAATAATACTCAAAAATAACGAGTCTATTAACCGCCAATAAGTCTTATTAAAAACATTAATTTATAAAAATATTAAAGTAATGCGCAAAATTTTTTTCTTCAAGTAGATTATACAAATTGTATTTGAAAATAAGTATTCTTTTGATCTCTGTAATACTTATCCTCCCCTCTTTGCTTCGAACTACGTTTGTACGTTTTGCTCGTGTTGACGGCGTTTAGCGTTGATAGTTGGTGTTTTGTGTCTTGTATGGTGTATGGCGTGAGTTTGCGCTGGTTGCGTCGTGTCAAAAAACATCTTAACAAGTGAGAATATTTTCTGAATCAGCGCAATATTTGCCGTTCTTTTTTGAACGATTGAAAAACGACAATTACGAAGTAAGTACCTTAAGTAATGGTTGATAACCTCTCAAAACCTTCTGACAATTATTGACTCGGTATTGTTGACGTCTCATTGTTTTGTTTTTTTTTTTGTCGAAGCGTTCTCTTAACTTTTCGAATAAATTTTATTTACGTTTAATTAACTGACCCAGATCTGAGAAAGCCTTGATAGGAGTCTCAAATAAATTGAATTCCTCCATCAGAGATTGCATCAAAGAATTTGAAAATATAAATGTCATTTTCAGATATGGCAGATAATTTTGGACGTGAAACTCCTCCTGGATTTTCTCCGAATGAAGAAGTGAAAAGCGCCGGACAACCGCTGGCAGATTTTCTTCTCCAACTAGAAGATTATAACCCGACTGTAAGTTCTTTCCTCATAAAATTTTTGTTTCCGGAAACTAGTAAACACTATAATTTTTTCATGTATCAAAGGTTTTTATAAATTTTTCCCCCAGGTGCCCGATGCTATCAGCGAACATTACTTACACACAGCAGGATTCAATACAACGGATCCAAGAGTGTAAGAATCTAAGTTTATCATTTATAACAAGTTTGATTAAGAAGAGATTAATTACTAAATATTTTTTGCAGTGTTCGCTTGGTTTCTTTGGCCGCACAAAAGTTCATTTCAGAAATAGCAAACGACGCTCTTCAGCATTGTAAAACACGAGGGACAAATCAAAATACAAAAGGAAAGGGAAAGGATCGTCGTTACACTCTTACTATGGAAGATCTTACACCGGCTGTTGCAGAATATGGCATTGTTGTTAAAAAACCTCATTATTTCGTTTAAAGATTTTTTTCCATTAGAAAATGAGCTTCGTTCTCACAGTCACCAAGAATCACCTCGAAAACAATAAATTAGGCATTTTCCACAATATAAAGATAGTTGATGTTATTTTCTTCAATAGATGAGAAAAAAAACTTCAAATGACGTATACTGAAGTAACTATTTTTCTTGCTATTGGCACGTTGGAGATGATCGAAAAAAGTAACTAAGCAATGAGAAATTTCACGTTTATCCTTCCCAGAATTATACTTGTAACACTTATGTAGCAAATATACAAAGGTTTGAATAATTAATAAAACTGATTATGCTCTTAACAATGGTCTAAAAAAATAAAATGTTAAAAAAAAATATTATTCAGACGCAAAATAAAAAGTTAGGTTAAACACAATCGCTCCATCTGGTGGAGAAGCACCGTTTCTTTCTCTTCCCCTTCTCCCCCTTCTCGATGATATCTAGTTACTTTTGTTGCGGCAACATAGTACAGCCTGAGTCCGCATGCGCTTTATCTTAGAAAAAAAACTCATCGGCCATATTGGTGTGTTGTATTGTTCGCTCAGTAATTCCGAAGTTAAATAAGGTATTTTTGACTAATTTATCCATTTGATTATTCGTTTAATCGACACTTAATCAAATCTACAATTGTAATTGTAATAGTTTTTGTTAAATTTTGGGTTTCCCGGGTGCAAGCTCCTTGACAATCAGGAACAAAAAAATGTTTGGTTAATATTGCCACCTTGGCTTGCTCGGGAAACTACCCTTCGTTACGAAAAAAGAGCGAGCGAGAGAGAGACGAAAAACTAAAGAAAAAGAATTTGAAAAAAAAAAAAAAAACAAGTCACAATTAAAATCTTGAATTATCCCTGACCCACGAGGACACTCGTTTCATTGATGATACTATTCGTTGATAGCGATGCCGCATTTTTTTATCGTTTTTCATGCGAAATCTCATGCTTTGAGCAACGACAAAATATTCGAAACTACCGTCTGTTGCCTTATACTCGTTTTTTATTTTTCTATTTTATAGATTTTACATATTTTTCGCGTAACTGTGCTTTCCTTTATATACTACGTTTTATGAAATATTCTTTTTTTTCCTAAATAAACGTTTTTGACTCATTACGCAACAAATGTATTTTTTCAAACTTCACATTTGGAGACGGCAGCTTTAATCACAATCAATGACACTTATGGCAATTCATCCAATAATCCTAATGACAAGTTACTCTCCGATACAGTATTGTCTGATTTTCATTGTTTCTGATTGCTCAAGCTTTTTAATTTTCAGTTGATTTATAAGAGTCAAAAAAATATTGTGAATATTCGAAACCCATGCTTTCTTTCGTACTTTATTAACTATTTTATGAGAATCTTACAGCACTTAAAATCTGTTTTTGTTAATTTTTTAGATCATACAAAAATCATTGCCACAAATATTTAATGGGTATTTGAATTATTTAACATTTTGTTTCCAACGCATATTTTCATTTTCAGCAGAAAGTGCATCATGACGGATTCTATGAAATTTGGTCCAGAGTGGTAAGTAAAAGTGATGTTTTATTTTTCCATTCATTATTATGCACAGTTTGTTTGACATAATGAATAAATAAGGGCCCAATAATTGAGCCGATGAAGCAAATTGTATCTTTGATTCTCAACAAGATGAACACGGTAGCGAGCGGGCTCATGTCAATGTTTTGTTTTTAATGCTTATTCTGCGAAGCAAGTTATTTTAGTGGTCGCTTAAATTATTACAGCAAAAAATTTGAACAGTTTTTCAGAAACTGCCACAAAAAACTTTATAATTTGTAAAAGAAAAAAAACATTTTCTCATTCAATGAGCCACTCGGTCACTCTCTTAAATGATTTGTTATTTGAGGTGATATATCAGTTGCATGAGTCGGCGGCCAATACTGAAAAGTAGATACACGTTTTTCTTAAAATATCAAGCATTTTCAAGAAAATGGTGTATCTACGCTTCAGTTATCAGCCCTTCTCTCGTACATTTGATAGATCACCTTAATAGCAGTTCTTTAGAAATATTGCACTGTACGACAGTCATTTTGGTTGCCCTTTATTTTGATTGTTATTTTTTTCAATATTTTACAAACTTTCTTAATAAAGTGAATACTGATCTCAGTAACTTCTTAAATTATCGTTCATTGTCAAATGACACTTTGAATATAGAAATATGTATAGCATCGCATCATTAGGTTTTGTAATGAACTTCAAAATGATGTGATGAAACATTGTTTGAAACCTCGATTCGGTTGAAATAGAGACTTGAACGAGATTTGTAAATATTCGTAATATATGCAGCATAATCGAGATGGAATTGGTGTGTGATTGAAAACCTATTTCTATACATTCGTTGCACCAAAGAGAAAAATCAAATTTCGACTTTTTAGTGATTCAAAATCTACCGGAGTCCTTGAGTCAATAATTGTAGTCCTACTTTGTTATTCCGAGCATGAGCTAAAAATTTTTCACACTTCTTGTTTTGAATGATCACAGTATAAAACATGGTTTTTTGTGAAAAACAATTTGTTGAATCAGATATGAAATCAGCTTGACATAATTACAATATTTTCAGGTTGCGTAACCTGTCAGGAGACAGTTGTAGCAGCGGCGGGGGTGGTGGAGGAACAACAAATCTAATAACTCCTCGCTATCAACTGGCCGAGCATAGATATGGTCGTGAGGAGATGCTTGCCCTATTCGATCGTAATTGCAAACCGCCGGAACACCTGCCCAGCCTCCATATTTTCATTGAGAAAACTCAACTTCCATTGGCACTTATACCGATGACAGAAGATGAAACGGTAAATTTGTTTGATTCCACTCGAATTATTCTATATACACTCGTAATAGAAAACATCTTTTTTCGTGCTAGTCAAATTTTTCTGCATCGAATATGAAAGCTATAATTAATAACCTCGTGGATCGAAAGTTTTTAATCTAAACTATTTTACAATTTATACCTAAAAAATATACAATTGATTTATTCCTTTACATATGTTCATTTAATAAATTTCTTATTGAACACAATGAGTGGAATTTGGTCATCTCATTAACGATATATCTCGTAGCATATGTAATCAATTTTTTAAACTTATCATGGGAATATCGAAATTTTGAATTAGTTGTCAGTTTTTAAGTGGTATTTGAACATATTTCTTTTTTCATGCAGTTATCAAATAAAAGTTTATAGTTTCGTAGTCGTACTTAATGTCAATCTAACTGAAAAAATAGAATGGTATAGTTATCAGTCAAACGATTCTCCAACACGTCGATCATAACAATTACTCGCACTTTTCAAGTCAACCATTCCACTTGACGGCTGTTTTTGAAAGAATATCCAACGTTAAAATGTCACACTGACGTTAATACTGTACGAACTCAGGTTACGAGTATCCACAATGAATTTTATTGGTGCCATCTCTCTGTTATAAGCTCGAAATGTTGTGTCTTATATTGGGAAGTGTGTCATACCATTTCGATCTAAAAATACAACACTCTGGAGCCCTTGTGCCAGACTTTGCAGTGATTCTTGAATCTATTTTATCGTCCTTTAGTTCGAAACACTCGAGATCACACCTATCTAAAATTTCTCTCCGCAATGACGGAAGTTGTCTTTATCATTTGTGAGAGTGACAATAAAATAGTGAGTTTATCGTCTTGCATCGAATGATTTAGGTGAAAAAATCGTAGTCCAAGATTCAGTTTGTTTTTTTTTTTGTCTTGAATACGATTTTCTGTTTTGTAACGTTTGATAAATTGCTTCAATGATGAAAATAATCGACGGATTTAACGATCTTCAATGTTTCAAACATTCAGAGGCTGTGGAACGGCGGAATAGCTACGCTCACTGGTGCAGGAAGAGGAAGAGGAGGCAGCGTTGATCGTGGAGGGCGCATAAGAACCGGTCGTGGTATGCTGTATTCCTATTATCCACGTGCAATCGGTTATGATGATTCGGGAGATGGGAATCGTATAGAATCACAATCCTATCAGGTAAACTCGATCACAATCATCTTGTACCCTAAAATCATCTGTTTTTCATTTCGTAAGGGATCATTAATTTCATTGCTGAATATTCTGACTCTCAAATCTGTATGGGAACTCGGTCCAAACAGAAGTACGTGCCAAGTCGAACTTGCTACGATTACTGGTGTAGCACGTTATCGTTAAATGACCACGAACGAAAATTTAAGCTTACCTCTCTTTGATATTTCTTATGAAGTGTGATAGTTGTGCTTTGGTGCGTCGGAAAAATATCGAACGAATTTTTCAAGTGAATACCCAAAAATAGTTGGTCATGCACTTTGAATTGATACAAATATAGAATAAAAATACATCGCACGAGTTTGAAGAGATTGAAAAAAATCGTCCTTTTTTTAGAGCACAAACGATTGAAAATTGATGTATAAAGTGGATTACAGAAAGAAAGTCTGATATCAAACATCGTGCTGATAGATTTTTCATTCCGTATGAAGAGTTTTTTCCAAATTGCTGGAACCGATTTTAAAAACAGAGTTGTGAGAAAAACGTATTGGAATTTTTATTTTTCAGTACAACTTTTCAAACAGTTGGAAAGTTTATTCAACAGTTATTAGTGCAGTATTATCAGGGCACAAAGTAGTAATACCATATGAAAAAAATGGTCGATGTTTTTGGAGGTTGTCAGTTTTTCTCTAATGAATAGAAGATAAAAGTTGTGAAAACGTGTGAATTTTTGTCGTTGAAGTCAAGAAGCCGAGGCTTTGATAGATCACAAAGTGAACGAGGCTGGTCAGAGAGAAACGGTATCCCGGATCCAGGCGAGTGGAATGGTTCGACGAGTCCGAGAAAGGAGTTGAGTAGAGGAACCAGTGGAAGTTCACTGATGGAAGGTAATTGGCGAAGACAACGTACAGCTGGCGAAGACGAAGAAGGTTGGCGCGTAACGTCGCATCATCGGGGCGAAAAGTGGGGTACGGTTCAGTCATCGTTGATCGAATTAGATCCATTAAAAGAGAATGTGAAAAAAAAAAAAAACAACAACAATTGTAGCACGGAAAACTTTTAAATGGGATCTGATGAGAGAAGGGAAAATTGAAAATAGTGCCTTTTGTAGTAAGAGGCAGTTGGCGCGACGGGGGTGGCTCGGACAGGACTAGGATGGACGGCGAGGGAGAAGATATTCGAGGTGGCAGCGGACGCTGGGATCCGAGGGGAGGTCACAGATCATCTCACGATTCGTCTCATCATCATCCAACTCGCACTTCCCGTACCTGGGAACCCAATCATCACGACATCCATGACAATCTGCCTGAATGGTGACTATTGAATGTTATCCCTCGCGATCGTTGACTATTTTTTTTTTTTTTTACAACTTCATTCTTCCACGTTTTCTAGTGGTGCTCTAACGGAGATGAGTGCATGATAACTTAGCGATATTTTCTGGTACTGTGGCAGTGCGTGTGCGTGTGTGTGTGTGTGTCGATAAAATTGTCGCATCCCATAAAACACCAAGACCACGTGTATAAGACAATTTTTAATAATATTTCAACGAATGTCACAGGGCTACCGAGAATCCCAGTGAGAGTGGTGGAAGTTTCGATGCCTCGGGAGCTTTTCACGGTGGAATGTATTCGGATGACGATGAAGAAGGCGGCGTAGTTGGAAATAGTGGTGGTGGTCAAGGAGTGATAAGAACGAGACGTGTTTCTGAAGGAAATGCAACTGGAAATAGCGGGAGACCAAGTAGCAAGCCATTGCCGTACAGTAATAGCTCGAATCAAGGTCAGAACGTGACTCGTCATGGGACTACAACGCCGAGTCCGGCTAATCGGGAGAGGCCGAAATCTCTTCATCCATTTGAGGATAAAACTACTCCGATCGAACAGGAGAGAAGAAGTATTTCGCCTACAAAAGCTTTGACAATTCCGCAGCAGCAACAGCAGCAGCATCAGCAGCAGCAACAGCAGCAGCAGCATCAGCAGCAGCAGCAACAGCAGCAACAGCAGCAGCAGCAGTCACAACAGCAACAAATGCAACAGCAACAACCACCGAACAAGCCAGCACCACCTTCTACGGGTATGTCGACGCGAAAAGTTCAAAGCTCAGCAAATCTCGTAAAGGCAAATGAGATTAACCTAACCGCGGGACCTCAACGTTCGAAATCATTCGTTGAGCAACCACATCGAAAATTGCCAGTAAAACAAGAAATGAATACTCACGATCCTGCGATATTAGCGAGCAGCCAAAAAGTTCCGATTCCACCGGAACATCGTAACGTTGTCAACAACGAGAATGTTGATAATTCCTCACAAAAGCCCGACGATGATTTTGATCGAATGAAGGAGGAAGCTGATATGCTTGTCGCGAAATTAATGGCAGACGAGGAGAGCCACAAAGAAGAAACGGCCAACGTTATACCCAATCCAACGACTAATCATGTTCCCCCCATGCCAGCCAGTGGACAGCAAGAAAAGTGGTTCTATCGCGATCCACAGGGTGAAGTCCAAGGACCTTTCTTGGCTAATGAAATGGCCGAGTGGTGTAAAGCTGGATACTTCACCGCTGGTCTCATGGTCAGAAGAACTTGCGACGAAAGATACGCGACGCTCGGTGATTTGATGAAAATGTGCGGTGGACGAGTACCCTTTGCACCTGGACCACCTATACCTCCTCTTAAAGTGAGTAACAATTTAACACGAAAATAAATCGTGACAAATATGCTTGTATACTGCTCGTAGAATTTCGGAACAAAGAGTAGTAAAAAACTGGTTCGCATTTTTTTTTCTCAATTGTACAGTAGTTGAAATTGTTGTTGATTGGTAAAATTTTCGATTTCATAATTTTTCGTGAAACTTGCGCAGTTGTATGTGAAACGTAAGGATCAATTAACAAGAGTTTGTGTGATAATAGATGACGGAACCGTTGCCTATACCACCTGTCGTACCGAACGCTGTACCGGCTGGAATACCTGGCAGTGCCTTACCCAAGCCCGGAATGGAAAACCCTCTTCTTCTATTGCAATATCAGCAAATGCGATTGCTGCAAAATCAGCAGTTACTACTGAGACAATTGAAAGCATCGGCGATTGCAAAACTTTCACAATCCGATCATTGGGCTACGTTGAGTCCCGTTGAACAAAATCAATTGATACTCCAGTACGTTATGCAAGATTCAGAAGTTCGGGATATGCCGATATCGACTGCTCACACATTTGCACCTTTGCTTGCTCCACCACCCACCAATCCTGTTATGCAATTGTTCAATCAGATGCAACAGGTAAATAATAATACTACAGCGATGAAAATATAGCTATGCACTCGTTACAATAATCATAATAATTCATTGGTTTTGTTACAAAGGCGAAGTCTCAAGCCGACAATCATCATCCATCGAATCCTCATACAGCCGCACCGGTCCATCCTGTAGAATCTGTAGATCCGATTCAACAGCTTATTCAGCAAATGGGTGGCATACAGAATCTTCCAACTCCCCCCCAAACCAATTTGAGTCCTCAGATAACGGTTCCTCAGCCACCACAGGATGACAATCCAATCAAATCGTTGCTACGTCAACTGAATGTAAACGCTAATGGACATCCTCAGGCGCATCCGATGGAGTCAGTGTGGCCTCAACCGCCGCCACAAATGACGCCCCAATTCGCTACTCAAAATTGGCTTGCTCAGGTTATTATTGTTCGGTGATCTTGAGCAAACTTTCATGATCAAATTAGTTAAACAAATAGAACGTTAATTACTACAAAAATGTTCGTAATCGCGTTGAAGGGTTGATTTGAATCGGAAAATTAGAAATTATTACGGAAAAACAAATTTTACAATGGAAATTGCGCCTTAATTAGACCAATATTTTATTGAATTTCGCAATGTTCCGGATAACTGATATTTGAATTATGGATTCGTACCAAGACCCGATTTGATTGACTCCTCATTATGCTGTGTATGGAACTTACAGTTCGATAGTTAACGAATTTTATAATTACCATTCAACGTATTTTAGTCAGCAATATTTTTCAATAAAAGTATGTTTAACGTAATTTTTCTCGTTCTCTGTAGGTTGGACCTGTACCAGCAATGCCACCTGGCCAAATGCCCAACTCATTGTGGGACTTACATACTAAAGAAATGAAGACTGAACAACAGATATTAGTGAGTATTGATGTTAATTGATAAAAAAACGATTTAATTCAGATAGAAATTTGTCAAAATGAGCAATCTTTGAAACGTACAGGAGGAGCAGAATATTAGGTTACAAGAAGATAGAAAAAAGGAAGAACTCAGGAAGCAAGAAGAATTACAGCGTCAAGCCGAGGGCGAAAACGCCAAGAGGAAGTTGGAGGAGGACCAAGCTCGACAAATGGAGGAAGCGAAGCGTAAAGAAGAAGATAAAAAGAGAAAGGAGGAAGAGAAAAGACGAAAGGAAGAGGAAAAACGTAAGCAAGAGGAAGAGTTAAAGAAAAAAGAAGAGAAAAAGCGTAAGGAGGAAGAACGAAAACGGGAGGAAAAACGTAAACTAGATGAGGAAAATAACAGGAAGAAGCAAGAGGAAGAGAAAAAGAAGCGGGAAGAGCTCAAAAAGCAGGAAGAGAAGTTGAGAAAAGAGGAGGAAAAACGGAAGAAGTTGGAAGAAGAGCAAAAGAGACAAGAGGAAGAGAGACTTAAGTGAGATATTCTTAATTTATATAGACTGTCTTTCGAAATAAGTGTTTTTTCTTTGATAATGTGAATCGTACGTTTTTTTTTTTTTTATAGAAATGAGGAGGAGGCTCGTCAGAAAGCTGTAGTAGAGGAGCAAGCTCGACGAGCTGAGCAAAGACGCCGAGAGGCTGAAGCACTAAAAAAACTGCAGGAACGTAGCAAAGCACCGTGGGCTCAAGCTCCTCAAGCACCACCTCCGACTTCGCACACATCCCTTGCCGAAATTCAGAGGCTTGAACGTGAAAAGAAAGCTGTAAGTTGAATACAGAAAAAAGTAGCTGGAATAATTGAAGCGACCCAGATCCTATCATTATTTCTTAACAGTAAGAAATGGAGAGTTTGAGAATTGAAACGTTTATTATAACGTTATTTATTTACTCGTTATTATTAACTCGAACTTCCAAAATTTAATGACTGACTCGTAATCGAATAGTGACTCATAATTGGGTACAAATTTTAGGAGATGCAGCGATTCCAGCAGATGATGAATCAACAAATGGAGCAGCGCAAAGCAGCAGAAGCGGTGCAAGAAGCTTCCGTTTTAGATTCATCAAAACGTTTGCAATTCAAATGGGCCGAAAAAGCGACACCAACCACCAAACAACCTCAGGTCAAGAGTCTTGCGCAAATTCAGCAGGAAGAGCAAGAGCGCATTGCAAAAGTTAAGGTAATTGGCATCCCGGTATTTTTCGCTTGAAAATTAAAACTAAAACTCAAATACGAAAAGGAAGAGGCTACATTCGTAAGGGGGTTTTTCATTAAAAAATACTTGTACCTGTTTACTGAAACTCTCATACAAGATGAGGAATTTAAATTGCAGCAACAGGAAAAGGAACGTCAAGACAAAGTGTGTCAGAAGGAAGCTGCGGTTGCGTTGCAAAACGCTGGTATATGGGGAACAGCTTCACAGTCTTTGAACTGGTCGAGCACGACAAATTCTGGTAGTCAAGCATGGACCGGAAGCTCCACAGGAGCTGGAGGTTTTTGGGATGAGCCAGCACCTACGAAAGCTCCGGTCGTCGCGAAACAAACTGCTCCCAAGCCAGTACAGGTCGCTGCTAAACCAACCACCGCCAATTCCACGCAGCAGCAGCAACAACAACAACAACAACAACAACAACAACAGCAACAACAACAACAACAACAACAACAACAACAACAACAGAATAACAAGGTTAACAAGAGTAAAACCAAGAAGGACGAGGAACTCGTGAAAAAACTCTTTGAGAATAACACTGCCAAGTCGGATGACTTTACTCAATGGTGTACCAGAACCTTGAGTGGGCTTCAAGTATCCGTGGATAGTAAGTTTCAATCTAAATACTATTCTGAATTCGATTGAAATCAGCCGTTAGAACGACTCATAAAGTCTAATTCGCCGCGTCATTTCTTTTCTACAATGTGCTAATTTACATTTCAGTTCCAACATTCGTTGGATTTTTGCGAGACATCGAGTCGGCTTATGAGGTTAAAGAGTATGTTCGAATGTATCTCGGTGATAATAAACAATGCACCGAATTTGGAAAGCAATTTCTCGAGAAACGTAGCAAATGGCGATCGGCTCAGCGACCACAGGCCGAGGCCGATGATCTTTGCAAACCAGCACCTGCTGTAAATCCAAATGCTCCTACCGAATTCCAGGAAGTTAAGGTAAATAATACAGTATAAATAATCAAATCGACAATGCTTCTACAGCTGGTTTGAATATTCGTTAATTATACGTTTTTCTCTCTTATTTTTGCTCAGGGCAAGGCAAAGAAACCGAAGAAGGGCAAGATGTTCAAAGTGGACAGCAGAATTCTCGGTTTTAGCGTAACTGCGGCAACCGATCGTATAAACGTCGGCGATCGAGATTACGGAGAGGGTGTTTGAGTTATTCTCGCGTTTTACCGTTAAACGACTCGGGGAAGTTGCTCGCGCGTGCCACTCGAAAGGCTTTTCAAGACGGTTCGTTATTTATTTATTTTCTTTGTTTTTTTTTCTTTTTTTTTTTTAAATTATTTCTCTCTTCCTCTCGTTGCCACGTGATTACCGAGGGCAATACGTATCTCGTCGGGATAAATCCGTATACGTGAAAAAGATTTTCTGTGAAAATTACGCTCGAGGAAATCCGAATAAGCCGTACATAGTCTCGTGATCCGATAAACGACGGGACGATTCTCATGAAATCCGATACAAAAGGATTTTTCGAGAAAAGAACAGAGGGACACACATATATATATATTTATATGTATATACATAAATATATATATATATACACGACTCCGTTAACGTGGCAACGAAAAAAGAAGAAAAATAAAGAATGAAGCGTTTCTCGTTTTCATGGAATCAACATTTTGGTTATCCAAACTTGTATTGTACATAATGTTCGAACGAGGACATTTGACTTATCGATGTCAAATTATCATGACTAGTGTAAGACGTTCTGTATCGAAGAGTTTTTTAATGCTGTTACTTTCGATGCGTGTACCCAAGATAAACGATAAAAGCACCAACAATAAAGAAGAAGAAGAAGAAGAAGAAGAAGAAGAAGAAGAAAAATAACCATCAATAAGAACTGAGGAAAAGAAAGAAAAAAACCAGAACGACGGAGGGGTCATGCTGCAAGCGGCATCACCTCAAACCGCCGATTGCAATCGAAAAAATTACATTGGTTGTTCTTGGCAAAATATAAAACGCAGAGTAATAATGTTCAACGGTAGATCCTTTTTTAAACCTGAATTTCTAATCCGATCGTCAATATTCCCCTCCACAAAAAAACAGCCTCCGATCGGAGAGTCAAAGTTGCCAGTGAGTATTAGAGACATTGTCAAAAAATCATCATTCGAATTTCACAGCGATACTTCATATAATTTTATGGAATGATACTTGCGACACTTTTACTCTCGAAAGAATTGCATGCTTCTTAGATCAATAAGAGTGAAATTTTGTATTTTTTTTTTTAATTTTTCATACGTGATGTGTCCCCATGAATTTATCAGTCTTATTATAAAGTTTCACGAATACATTTATTCCGAGCGAATATATTTTATACAAGTAACGAGCTTACTATTGGCAGAAAATTAACTTTTTCCACAATGGCTTGAGGGTGAAGAAGCTTTTGCACCGGTTTCATCGTCAAATACGTTTTTCCAAAAGAGGAAACATTCTCTTGTGTCCCTTGCCAATTTCCTGCCCCTGGCTCAGTCCCAAATATGTATATAGCAGACTCCCATTTAAAAGTGTAGTAGTCGGAATCCACGAATCTCAAAGTGGGCCCAAACGATGCTCAAAAGCGTAGAGATTTTTTAAAAATCGTACCAATCTTTTTCACCCTTCTGTGTGGGTAGAAAGTATTAAAAAAATAAAATAAAATAAAATAATCGTTCCCCTGAGATACGTTCTCACGAGTATTAATTCATTCGAAAGTGACCGGCCGAGCGAAGAAAGTGCGAGAAAGAGAAAGAGAGAGAGAGAGAGAGCGAAATATCGTACAGTAGGCATACTTCGGAGATAGATTTCTTAAATTTTTTTTAGAAAATCTTGACCCGCATCTCTGAACTTTTTATTAGCTAATAGTTTCAAACGAATCGATATAAAACTCTTTGAAATGTTGCTAGGTTTGTTAAAGAAAGAGAAACGGAAGAAAAAAACAGTCAAATATAATGAAATAATAATACAAGAAGCCGAATTCGCAACGTCGATCGAGACACGTTCCAGGCGGTGCGTTACTTGGAAGAAAAGGGCGGTTACGCCCTCGAAAGATTAATGTATAAATAGGTAAATGTAAAATATAATAATACAGTGATAATTCGAACGATACGGGATAAATGATTAAATTTGTGTATCATTACTATCATTATTATTGTATTTAAACGTACAGAACGATAAAATAAACAATTATTATATTTTCGATCCGGCATTATTATCAAATGGCTTGTCGTTACGTTTTTCTTCGTTATCTTTTATTCTCGTTTATTTAACTAAAACTAAATTTTTTTTTTTTTATAGATTTTTTTTCTTCGTATCTTTTTATAACATGATATTACGTGGACGTACGGGGTACAACGGAAATCAATATTTTCAATTGTACTCTTTGGTGTTTACTTCGTTATTTTGTACTGTACAATACCGTGTATGTGTCTTACATAAATTCTCTCCTCATATGGAATCATGATATTTTTATATACGTACTTATACCCCCGATAAAGAAAAAAGCCAGTGTTTTTCGATACGAAATGTAGATCAGATTTTGACGGCGCAACTTGACAATGTTTCTTACGAAACGAAAGGTATTTAAAACAACAGAATTCACTTCGGACATAGTCTTTTGGTTTACGTATAATTGTGAAAAGTTTTTAGGAATGTAACGTTAGAAGTAAGCAACCTGTTGAAGTTGCAAAATACTGTAATGAATCACAAAATTTTCAAAACGTTATTAAATCGGATATTGTAACAAACATGTTTTTCTCATAAATATCCAAATATTGACTAGGAAAGAATTTTTCGGTGTAGACCTCAAAATTTCATCTCGATGGGTTATATTTTTTCATCAAATTGTCATCAACTTTTTTCGATGCTCAAACGAAATATTTATATTTAATTGTCGCGTTAATTTATTATTATTATTTTCACCTATTATTTGTACACATAGCTCTCGATCACTTCAACATCAAAGAGAAACGTCGAACTATCAGAATCGTAAACAAAAAAAAAATTTGGCTGTTTAGCACAAGCGCGATGCTAACGAACTAATTGATTTTCACTATAAAATCTCGGAAATTCGGACCTTCGATATCAATATATTTACAATAGCGAGGTATTGTGTCGACGATTCGTTAGGAGGATAATCTTGAGCTGAATTTTCTTTTCTTTTTTGGCAAATTCGGCTCGCTGTGACATTGGGCATAATCTTTCGCGATGTCGATATACTGCAACAGATAAAAATAATCATAAATGAAAACAATAATATAACGGTGAAAAAAATGTAAGGATCACTAAATTTTACGCGAAATTAATGGATCTTTCGAAGCAAGCGGTATAACAGCAAAAAATATACTAATATTTTTTGCTGTTATACCGTACAGTTCATTTCTCTACTCAATAGATTGAATCTCCCGATTTTTTAATCCACGCGTAGCGAATTTGTTAATTTTCAAAATAGCAAGTATTTTCATAGAATTAAAAATTAATAATTGGAATTTGTGTTGCTGAAGTGAAAAAACTCCAAGTATGGATTTAAAAACAGGGATATTCCAGTTTTTTTTTTAAGACTTATACAAAAATTGATGAGTATCTCTCGCGGAGATACCGCTTTGCAAATGTAATCACTGTTTTTCTGAATGTGGTAAAAGTAATGTACAAACCAGATTGTTTTTCTTTTAGCTTACTTTTCTCGGCACAAAATATTCCAAAATCTGAATAACGATGTAGCATAGAGAGACGACGAGCAAATACGGCAAAACTCCACTGGAAACGTAACTAGCGAGCTGTTGGCCCAAGTTCTTTTTCTCCTCTTTGCGAACTAAATCATAAACAATTTCCGTTCGACGTGTTACATCAAACCAATTGTAAAACGAGACTATTTTGTTGTGCACCTCGGACGGACACATCACATTTCCAGCTTGATAATCCGTTATAGCGTGATCCAAACCTCCGATCAAAGCTGCCACTGTTGGTTCCACCAAATAGATCAGATCCGGTGGCAATACTTCCGGGATTCCACCGACTCGGGTCGAAACTACTTGCAAACTGTACGTAATGTTTTTTCAACACAAATTAGTATTTTGTTTTCTTTAACAGAATAATTACACGATTGGATATTAAAAATGAAAATTGCTTTACTCATTGAACAGAAAATTACGCTTTAAATAAATTTTGAATATTTCCCATTATTGCGTAACCATAAAATTGCGTTTTTTACAACCATTTTTCATAATTACTATTCATAATAAAACCGATGTCAGATAATGTCGATACCCGAAAAATGTTTTCTCATTGTTTTTAAGAAAATAATATTTCTATTAAAGTTAACGAAAATAATTACCCGCAAGAGGCAGCTTCGACGATAGCCATACAATAAGCCTCGGTCAAACTAGTGTTCAAAAATATATGACCTTTATTTAAAACGTGTTTGACCTGCGAATGCTCTAGAGAACCAAGTAACGTCACTCGATGTTGTAATAAATTTCTTTCTCTTATCTCCTCTATAAGCCATCTTTTAGGACCGTCTCCTCCTATTAAAAATTGCACATTTTCGTATCTCGCACATATTTCCGGTATTATGTGAGCCAACAAATCAACACCTTTGCGATAGACCAGCCTTGACACAACGACGATCGTTACTGAAAAAAAAAATGTTTTACATTTACCATATTTTCCAATATTTAACATAAACACGCACAAAATTGGAATCCCATGACTTGGAAATCTTGAAAAAGACCTGGTCAGAAATTGTAATAGCCCGATGGAAAATTATCATCAAAACTCTCATAGTTTCAAAAACTTTTTATAAGGAATGAAAGTTATTTTAATTAATAAGGAACTTGACTTACTGCAATTATTTTTTCTCTTGCTAATATCCGGTGTAAATAATGCCGTATCAACTGCGTTTGGAATCACGGATACCCGATCCTTACGAACTTTGGCACGTAACACAGTGTTCTCTTTTCCAGTGTGAGAAACGCAGATGCAATGATTGCAATCAGCAAGAGACATTTCCAAACATTTATTCGTGAGAACGGCAGATGCGTCGGCAAAACCAAATAAAGAATGATCCGTGAATACAGTCTGCAATTCAAAGAGAGAAGTCTCTATTGGAATATAACACAATATAATTTTAAAAAGATCAGAAATATTTGCAATTTTATATATCTGACGTCATCAATGGGAAAAAATTCCCATTTTCCTTCGTCACTCTAATCATTCTAATGTTGTCAAAAAAAAAAACAATTTCCATAACTACTGATTTTTCAAGTACTTTTGATTAGCAGCAAATGAAGCTGGAGATTGATATTGGGGTTTATAACAGAAATTTCGATAGATCTTAGAATGGTGTTGACATCGACCCCAATATTTTGTTCGAATGTAACCAATGTTTTGCTGCATTTGCAATTCAATTGGCCACTGTTGGAAGTACATTTGTAAAAAAAACTTAAAAAAAACAGAAATGTCGATGGCAAGACAGTTCCTAGAGTATCTGGGAGAGATAAAATTTTTTAGTTACCTTTAAGCCCATAAGTCTTCCTACGAGCATTCCTTCATGAGCGAGTGCAGAAAATGCAGAATGTCCATGAATTATTTCAATCTGTTCCCTGATGAAAATATATCTGATCAATGGAACGGAGCATATCATTGTTGGAAGGACGCACTGATTGTAGAAGACTTTGATTGGTAGATAATAAACCTGAAATTCAAAACGGTATAGAAATGTTAAAAAAGTTGCTGAAAAAAAAAATTGCGATAAAGCTGCAAGGTAAAGAAAAAATATATTACTTACTTTGAGACCGTTGGTCATGTAACGTATCCCTACTCGATCACCATAGGAGTGTGTTAGTATTACAACTTTGTGACCACGACCGAGTAAACACTGCGAAAGATTGAATATGTGTTCCTCCACTCCTCCCATATTGGGATAAAAAAAATCGGATACCATACTGAAAAATTGAAGGATTAATTAGAAAATATAGATTTTATGTTGAAAAATAATTGCATAGGCTTTTTGCTACGAAGATTACTACACACCCATCAATTGAGGTTATCTAACATTTTCTTATCGACAATCGGGATTTACTCAAATAAAAAATTGACAAATAGCACTTACCATATTCGAGATTTAATTGGGTCCATATTAAAATAATTGTACTAAAAATCTCACTAACATAGTGAATTTATTTGTATAATGCTAATTCGCATCTAAGTGAATCCCATGTCAATCACAATGCGCCATTTTTGTGTTCTGACAAATAGGGGTGTGGGTGTCTCCGTATTTTCTTCTTAGACATCATTATCAATCAAAACTATATCAGATGCGTCTGATAAGATACCGAATTACTCGCGGATTCATTTTGAGATGCATTTAGCTTCTACTAATGAAATTTACTATTCGTGCAATGGTTACACAGAAATGTTTTGACGTTTCTGTTTCGGTGGTAGGTAGAGCTTTAAACAGCTGATTTACATTTGGTAGAAAACTCGGTAACAATGACGAGCATTGACGCATAAATTATTACGGCAAATGAATTTTCACAGTTCATATTGGTTAAATAAGTTGTCAAGATTCAAGTAGCTGAAATCTGTGAATTTACAATCTTTTTTTTTCAATGAATATGACTTGTGCTATATTGAATTGAATAGGCGCCATCTTAAAAAATAGGAGAAAGTAAGAGAGATGATCATATAGGAGGAGAAAGCGCTCCTCTCCTCCTCTGCAACTCTATACCACACTCTTTACAGCGCAACATCAATAAGCTTTTCAGCTGTTTCGTGCAGACGATGCTCCGGTACGCGGTGACACCCACACGCTCCACTCTCGTGAACTGTTTTTTTACGGAAACGGATATATGTCGGGGTGAGGGGTGAAAATAAACGTCTCAAAATACACAACAACAACAACAACAATTAAAATAATAGCAACAACAACAACGAGTACGCTAGAAAATAAAAAATACATATATTCGCGATGTTTTATCGACGATGCGGCAGTCGTATTAACCTGATAAACAACAATTGCACGGCGCAGAGAAATTTCTCGACAGACGATTTTGATTACGGACGTGTTTTGAGTGCCGAACCGCTCAACGATGATGAGATTTTCGAAGTTCGGATCGACAAAAAGGTAATCTCGAGTTCAACGAGCCAAAATTTCTTCAAAAATATTTTTTTCAGAGGTTAATGTCATATAGTTTTTCGATCTTTTGTCAACCAAATTTTGTAATTATCGAGATAATTTCGCAAGTTAGACTGAAAATACATGGATTCGCAATATTTTTCTGTCTGTTTTATACACCTAGAAATTTTCTAATATATGGTGCAACTTTCTGTACTCAAGTACTTGTTATTCCTTACACAAGATTTTAAGATCATGTGCTTCGGAAGCTGTAATCCAAAGATGAATTAACCAATTTGCATTGGATCACCTCTATTCAGTAGTGAATTTCAAATTTATAGTATATTATTTGAGCTCTGGTTGAAATTGTGCAGTCAAATCCAAAAAAGTGGCAAAACAGATGTAAGCAATTATGCATAATCGAATTGTATAAAAAAAAATATTTTTGAAAAATTCTGTCAAAACTTCTAAAATGCAACAAGTATTCTAGCGCTGTAACAAACCTAATTTTTTGAACTTCAGATTATTTGAGTCAATGGTACCATAAAATGTCTATGTATATTCGGATATTTGAAAAAGTGACTGTTTGTTCACGTAGTTCAGTTTTGATGGATGAATTTAATAATATAGTCATGAATCTGGAAAATAACCATGAATTTTTTATATTTATTCCATTTCTACATATAATAAATAACATCGATCGATAAGCGACCTCGAACTTGCTTTAGGGGTACTGAAAAAAAGTTGAGAGTGTTAGAGAATCGGATCAAAATTTCATGAAATAAAAACTATTCTGAAACAAGAAGTAGTATTATAAACTGATTGTAATAAAAATTGTTTATTGGAAACATGAAGCAAAGTTCTTTTTCCATTAAATTTTCATTGATGCAAGAATAAAGATGAAAATCAAAACAAAGTTGATAGTTCGGCAGTAACTACTTGGTTCTTCTTTTGAATTTCTGAAGAATAATCATATTATTGAGTCAAAGTGAACTCGAAATATCAATTAAAACATCAATCAAAATTTTTTCACCATCTTTTTTTAGATCACCTCTAGTAGCGGTCGTATAGAAATTGGAATAACAACCAGCGATCCGGAGTCTATGGAATTGCCTCCATGGGCAATGAACCTTCGTCCAGATTCATGGATGATGACCAGTTCAGGAGTTGTCCACGATTTGGACCCTGTAACGGACCCTAGTTATGGAGCTCATTTGGCTTCGCTCGAAGAAGGGAACACACTTGGTGTAATGAAAACGTCTAGCGTAAGATAAATAAATATAATTTTTCAACACTTTGTAATAATATAAAAAAATGTTATATTTTCGAACTCATAGCAATTAAACGCAAACTGTAATTACGCAGTGATACAGCATGGACTCGCAATTAATTGACAGAATGAAAATGTTAAATACCTTTTACATTATGTTTCTTCCAGCACGAACTGATTTTTTTTATCAATGGTGAATCACAAGGTGTAGCAGCTACGAATATTCCATCGCGATTATTTGCGATTGTTGATATGTACGGTAATATCGTTCAAGTTACAATAACGCGACCGAGACGGGCGTTGGTTACGAACGAGCCAAAAGATGAAATTGAGATAAACAATGATTTTCCAATGGGCGAACCTTCGAATTCCTCCTCGACAAATGTGGTCGCCAATCTCAATGTCAATCTTAATGTAAATATGAATGTCAACCTACCAAAAAATCCAAGTATCGCTGCAATTCGAGAGGATCGATTGAGGTTTCACGAGAGGGTTGGCACTCTTGTTAAGTTGTCGAACAATGCTAGAACCGCTGAGAGAAGAAGACCTCTCGATGAATTCAATAACGGTGTGGTTATGACTCACAGACCTCTGCGGGACAACGAACTGTTTGAGGTAATTTAATGATTTTAAGAATATTGAAGTTCTTGTTGTTCTGGCTAGGAATATTTTGTTTCCCATTTGGTATCAAAGTTTTTAGTCATCTTTGCCCAACACCATTCTCAATGTCTTCTAATAAAATGAAGCAAATTTACGATTATTTCAAGAAGTTATTGTCGACTGTGGACAAAACCACGAAAAAAAATGTTTCTACATATTTTCGTACATATTTCTATGAATCTAAATTTGTTTAAAAATGTTTTACGTATATAGAAAGGTTTAACGATTAATTCGAATGACTTATGTACCTGCAATTACGTTATAATTCTAGAGTTAAATTACATTCGACTAATCATGAGAGAATTATGATTTGCATTTGATGACAAGCTGATTGATTAAGAGATAAATATATTTTGCCCTGCAATCAAATTTTCTTACGACAGATCCGCATAGACAGACTTGTTGATAAATGGTCCGGGAGTATTGAAGTTGGTGTGACGAGTCACAGTCCAACGGCCTTGGAATTTCCGGCTACGATGACGAATATGCGATCCGGTACAACAATGATGTCCGGATGCGGAATACTTACGAATGGCAAGGGTATACAGAGAGAATACGGCGAAATAAATCTCGATGAACTCAGGGTAAAGTTATTTTTAATTCATAGCCCAGTCGTCGGTCATCTTTCAGTTGTCGATCATTTATCACTTTCTTATCATCTCGAATACCAATAGACCAATGTTTTCCAAGTCAAATCAAATGTTAACCCTTACGGTACAGAACTATGTTGCAACCTTACCTGATATACTTCTGTTCGAGATTTTCTGGAAGCGGATTTGACAAACTTTTCGTTCAATGCCTTAGAAATTACGAATGGACGTTGATTTATTTACAAAAGTTGGCGCAATTTTTATTTTTTTTAAATTTATTTTTAACGTTTTTCGTTGAAATTAAAAGTGAAGAATAATCTAAAAGAAAAAATCTCTAAATTCACAATGTAATGTAAACAAATCGCTTGATTATTTGTCGGAGAATATTTGATTAAAATGGTTTGTTAATGATTTTAGAAGGTTATTGTGAATGTTCGTAAAGGTAAAGAACCGGTTGAATTTATTTCAGATTTTTAGGATTCACTATCCAATAAAATTCATATTCATTGTTTGATCATTAATCTGGAAATATTTTGTATACTGTTTTTTCAATTAATTTCTCTAGAATTTTCATTTTTTGTCTATTTTATAATAAATGCCTAAATTGTACTTCACAGGAAGGAGACAGAGTAGGAATGATACGAAGAAGCAATGGAAACCTTCATTATTTAATAAATGGTTTGGATCAAGGTGTAGCTGCGAAAGTACCGGGTGGTGTTTACGGTGTCGTTGAACTTTACGGTATGACAGTAAAAGTTACGATAGTCGATCGAGACGAGAGGGAAGAACAAAACTTGATAACGAGACGAAACACGTTGCATCTGCAAGGCCTCGAAGGTTCGTGATGTCTTTTTATTCCTAACTCCGTCCTTATTCGATCAAAAAACAACAAATCCTCACCAAGTGTAGTCCAAAATATTCCCAAACGTTATGTGGAATTCCTGTTCACGTATAACATAAAAATGAAAAAATTGCTATAAATTTTTATCATTATAATATTTAATAAATCTTTGGAATACTTATGAAATTATACTTGGTAGATAATTTTTTGCGATGTCATTTCCATTCAATTTTCTGTAGAAGTTGGAGATGACGAGCCACTCGACAGACTGACTTTTCATCCATGTTGCGGTACGCACGCTGATGTTATTAATAATGGACGAACTGCCCATCGGCCTAAGTAAGTAGCTTGCGAAACAAAAGTTGGGTGTTTTTTTTTATTTTTCCTTTTTACCACTAATCCAATGCTCTTTCCAAAGCGCTATGGATGATTTCAACAATGGTGTGGTCTTGACGATGAGGCCTTTAAGACCGAACGAGTTGTTCGAAGTGAGACTCGATAAAATTGTTACGAAATGGGCTGGCTCGATCGAAATCGGTGTCACAACTCATTCGCCAACTGAATTAGAATTTCCATTCACGATGACTAACGTGAGGTGAGCCAAAATTCATTCGCTTTAATGGTCTTTTCTTCTATAACGAGCGAATAAATCATGTTCATTTCAAGAGATAGTGAAAAAAAAAAAACTTCGATAGTTATTTAATGCGTTTTAATTACAATTCTCTTGTCCGATCAGCCACTTTTTTTAACTTGCTTAATTAGATGAAAAATCATTGAATTTCCTTAAATTTTTCTACTATGAATTTGTATAACTTTCAATTATACCTTGTAACGTTTCCTAAATATTTATTTATTTATTTTTGTTTTTCTATTTGGTGGAACGAATTTAGTTTAGTAAATTTTTCATTCAAATTTATTTTGAACATTAATTCGATCGGTACATCAATAATTTAAGAAAGAAAAATACGATTTTGTGATGCTATTAGAGAAGCGCAATCTTGCAGTTTGAAATTCTATTGTAATTTTTTTGCCAATCTCGATTAAAGATCGGGGACGTGGATAATGACAGGAAATGGAGTGATGCACAATGGAACTACGATAATCGAACAGTACGGTCAGAATCTCGATAGACTTCAAGTTGGTGATCGCGTCGGTGTCATGAGAAAGGATAACGCAACAGTGCACTTTTTTGTAAATGGAGCTGATCAGGGTGCGGCTGCTGTCGGCGTTCCTGAGAGAGTTTACGGCGTCATAGATCTTTATGGCCAGGCTACTCAAGCTTCCATTGTCGACAATTCCGATTTTTACAGTCCTACTACGAACAATTCCAGCTTTAGTAACACTACGTTGTACAGGTAAGGATCACTTTGCTTCTTTCATCACAATCGAAATGAATAAAATTGCTGATTTATTTTCGGGTCTTCTCGTCTAATCTTTTTGAGAATTTCTACATATTCGTTTCCATCGACACAATCAAAATAGTGACTTGAGTAGTCAAAATAAATATTAGTGAAATAGTCTTTTACTCAAACGATTCTTTTTTGCGTTACGTCAAATGAATTTATGTCTCATTCTAAATGAATATCCTTTAGAAGCATTTTTTAAAGATTTTTTCACAAACTTTAGAAAAATGTATAATAATATGAACAAAATTATCTCATCGAGTAAAAATATTGGTTTTGAAAATGCTCATAAAAAGTTCACTTCGATTCTGACCACTTTTCGGAATATATTTTCAGCAGTGATAAGTGGATATGTTTATAAAAATCGACTGAACCTTGTTCGAACAATAAGGACAAAGAATAATATTATCCATGATTTATTTTTGTTTTTTCTTGAATAAAGTGATTTACGTTTTCATCACGTACATGGAAAACACGCGAGAATAACGAACAATGGATTGACGGCTTCGAGAATACGCGCACTCGGTGAATTCAACGAAGCGATCGTGATAGCGAACAGAGCACTACGAGACGGTGAATTGTTCGAAGTGTCGATCGATAAAATGGTAGGACGTTGGTCGGGTGCGATAGAAGCTGGTGTGACTGCGATAAGACCCGATGAATTAGAATTTCCGTCTACCATGACGGACATCGATCACGATACTTGGATGCTTTCGGGCTCAACTGTTATGCGAGACGGTGTTACGTTGCGCAATCATTACGCCTGTGATTTGGACAAATTGACCGAGGGTAATAGAATTGGCATGATGCGTTGCGCTGATTCGAGTCTACATTATTATTTGGACGGTGTCGATCAAGGAGCAGCGTGTACAGGATTACCTCCTCACGTTTATCCCGTCATTGATTTGTATGCGCAATGTGCTCAGGTATCTGCTTCCGGTCGTAAAATGCTATACATACGAAAATACCGATTTGAACATACACGTCGCTTCCCAAAGTTCTCTACTCTTTCACGAAGCACCGTGTGTCCGATAATTTGATCATTTTTTTAATCAATCGTAGAGCAAACATCTCATGAAAACTATCAAATTCAGTCAATTTATAAAACTCACATAAATTTTAATATCAAAGTTACTCAAATTGAGATGATAAATGAAATAATGTACCAGGTTACGCACATTCGAATCTGCTGTTATTTTTGTTTGATTCTTTACTAGACACAATTTTTTTTTTTTTTTTTTTTTAAAGAATCATTCATCGCGATTGAAATCATTCAAACTCACATCAAATATTCACACTGCTTCAAATATTCGGGTAGAAAATGAAAAAAATAAACGTTTCAAAAAATTGCTGTCGATTCAATACTGCTTCGTGGGTTCTATGAAGGTTCCAGTTCAACAGTTTCATGAATTCTATACGTTAAAGGCTTCAAACTTCTTTTTCCTTAAGCATTTATAAATTTTCTAACGTTTTTAATACGTCGGTTAAACATTCGAAACAGGACTTGGGTGTTATTGTTACGATTGATTCTTCAAATGTTGCAGGTAACAATTATTCTACCGGAACGAAGAGACACAATGACACAGCAGTACGTTCCATCCGAAAACAGCATGAGTCAACAACCAACATCGGTCTTACAACCGCAGCCACAGACCGAAATAATTCATAAATTTCATCAATCTGCCGGTCTTTATTTGCTGTTGAACAGTGACAGATTTATTGCGGCCCGATGCAAAACGAGCAACAGCGCAATTTTAGTGAGCGAGCTCCCTCTCGAAAATAATGAATTAATTGAGGTTTCTATCGAAGAAATTGCACCTGAATGGAGCGGTTCTTTGAGAGTTGGAGTTTTGAGCAATGAGACTGGCAATTGGTTTACTTCAATGGGTCTTGTACCTGGAATGACGAGCATTCCATCAGAAGCTTGGTACCTGACAGGTAATATTGAGACAGATCTCTATACGTTTCTCGGAGTATTATCGTTTCCACACTTATTCACAGGGTCATAATATTTTTCAAAGAATACCTTTCGAAAAGATCTTTAGTTGAAAAAAAAATATTGGAATTTATGCTCTTGTGTAATAAAAAGTCTATATTAAAATAGGGAACGAGGTACGTCACAAAGGCGACGTTCTCTGCTCGAATTATTGTCCTAATTTGGATTGGCTCCGGGAAGACGATAAAATCGGTCTAAAACGTACCCACGATGGCAATCTAAAGTTCTACATAAATGGAGAAGATATGGGCGTTGCGGCAACCAATGTTCCAGAAATGGTACACGCCATTGTTGAACTTTACGGTAGTAGTATTGCTGTGTGTATAACAAGCAGTAAACAACAGAGTTCGGTTATATCGCCAAACGCGAGTCTACGACTGCAGGACTCGCTCGAGCTTCTGTTGGATCCGATGCCACCCACAATTAGGAAGTAAATCATACAACCAATTCAATTCATCTTTTTCTTTTGGTATTTTCAAATGATTTTAATTCGCATATACTTTTTTTTCAACCAGCGATATAGGAGTTGATACTTCGATAGATGGATCTGAAGCGAAACTCTTGAACGAGATAGCTCTTACACCTACACAACCGATTAGCTCATCCACCGGAGATATAGACTGGGGTTATGAATTTCATGAGAATCATGGAAGAAATGTAGAATTGGAGAGAAAAACAACCGCTCGAAGAGTCGCGAGTTACAATCAAGGTGAATTGTAACATTTAAACATCATTTTGCATATCTCGAATCTCATCTATTTCACTATTGTTTATCGATATTAGTAGTTTTAATGGATTGGAGACCGGAAATAACCCACGATAAAATCGAGGGTCATTTTCCCCTGTTTTTTTTTTTTTTTTTTAATGTCGAGCCACTAATTATTAAGAGATTGATGCAATTTTCAGGAGTTTTGATGTCGAGCAGACCGCTGATAAAAGGCAAAATATTTCAAGTAAAAGTTGATAAAGTAACGGATCGTTGGGTGTCCGGTGTTTTGTGCGGAGTAACTTGTATATCGCCGGAAAAAGCGAGTTTTCCATTGACTGCGCTTGGTTTTAAAAAACACTCGTGGATCATTTGCAGCGATTGGATGTCTCACAACGGGACTAAGGTAACCTCAAATAGAATACCATTGCGATAAACCCTAATTTTCCATTATTATCAATAGATCTTGATTACAAAATATATGCACTACATACATGAATAATGAATCACGATCGAATTACTGAAAATATTATATAGTTTTTTAATTTGTAAAAAAGTAAAATACCGACTCTATGAATCGTTTAGTTTTTGGGCTTTGTTTACTAAAGTCATTCATAAGCACAGACAATATAATAAATTTGATGAATTTACAGAATTTTTTTCCAATCGTTGAATATTTTGATTTACATAGCAGGAGTGTAGCCTGTAAGCTAATTGGCAAAACATTGCCTCTTGTTAGCGGTGGCTTCTCGGCGAATTATCCTTATGAGCGATTTTCAAAGGTTGTCTGAAAAATTCAATGATTCAACGGATTAAACGGATCTTAGAGAATACTTTTGAATTTCTAGAAAATTATGCCTTCCTATTATCCAAGAAAGACATTAAAAATAAAAAGTTGTTTTTGTTTTTATCAGATAAAAACGCGTTACGGGGCAAATTTAGAAAATTTGCAAGCCGGCTGTACAGTTGGTCTGTTGATAGACGAGGAATCGCGTTTGCACTTGTATATAAATGGCGTGGATCAAGGAGTTGCAGCGACGGATTTGCCAGCGTATGTGTACGCGGTGATAGATCTTTACGGTCAGTGCGAACAGATATCGATAGTGGGTCCAACGGTCGAGGCAACATTTATGAGCAACGATGCAATAAACATGGCGATAGCAGGCACGCAGGATCGTACCGAAGTTGAAATCGAGGACGTTGAAAACTCTCGTGAAAAAGCTGATTTGGAATGTCACGAGAAAGAAAATGTAGCTCCGACGATACCGTCATCTTTGAATTTGAACGTAGCGAGTCGGAGTAACGATGATACGAACATGGTTGATCAAACGGAAATAACGAATAGTCCACAGACCTCGCATGGTTGTAATAATCTTCTAAACAACGTTTTACAAGGTAAAGCGATGTCAAGCAGTATACAATCGGACAGTAACAATTCAGACACCGGATCAGAACTGAGCAACGATCCAACGCGCGTGGCTCTGATGAGTTGTTCAAAATTCAGGAATCAGCATACCGCCGGAACGATAAACGTCGCGAACGATAGTAACACCATGTCTAATAATGAGATGGAGAACGAGGAGATACGTCGTAACGAATGTACAAACGTAGAGATAAACAATGCAACGAATATCAATATTAGAAATGGGTCTGTCGCAACGTCCAGTAACATGACTAATCTTAATACAGCTATTAATTCGACAAACGCGAACAACGCGATCAACGAGAGTATCGCTTCGAACAGCCAATTGAACAACATGACAGCTTCAAATTCAAATCCGAATAATTTGTCTACGAATATTCTCAATATATCGCAGGATAATTCATCGCAGTGTCACAATGTTGCATCCAATATTGTTAACAACATGACCTCGAGCGCACCGAACAATATGACCTCCAGTTTACCCAATAACGTATCGTCCAGCTCGCAAGATACGCAAACCGGCTCCAATCGACAATGTTCTGTTACCAACAATTGCAACAGTATCGTTGTCCTAGTACCCAATCAAAATACCCCTAGTCCAAGCCCGCAAAACAACGGATCTTTGGTTGGATCCTTGAGACTAAACTCGCTGCCGTCCACGCCCATCGGTACTTCCACCGTGCCATCTAAGAAATGCGAATATCTCAAAGCTTGCATCAGATTAAAAAAGTCACTCGTGCTGCCCGATGAATTTTTTTCACATGACGAAGTCATCTGTTACTGCAACTCCTGCTATAAACTCGAAGCTGATAATGCCATTTGCAAAAAAGGTGAACCACCTGCTGAATTTGTCGTTCCGGTTGGTTGGGCTAGATTCCCACTCAAACCCAGCATCAATGCTAATCAGTATCCTCAAAGCACCACTGACAAATGGCACGTGGCTTTCTATGGAACGCGATTGGATTCTATTAGGTGAGGAAAATTCGAGAATCATTCAAATTTAACGAGCTTCGCGAAATGTTTACTTCGTGGAATTTAACAATTAATCTGTTTCTTGATTATTCATTGATTGATTCGAAAGTTAATTATGTAGTCTAAATACCAAGTTTGATTGTAAAAATTAATCGCTGTCTCTGTCTCTTTGGACAACAGAAAATTTAGAATTTACAGGTTTCTTCAATTATTACTAAACTCACATAGTAAAAAAATGTCTCCGCTTGAAGTATGGTTTTTTTCACCAAAGAAATGATTCATTGCGATTAAAACGAAATTCTATCCATTACTAATCAGTGTTTGCTTTTCTATATCAGATGGATTCTCGATCGAGGTGAACTTTTGACGAAGGAGCAATTAGATACGAGCAATTTAACAACGATTATAAACACCGAGGATCAAAACCCTCAAGTCGTTTTTTCACCAAACATTAAATATGCGGCATCCGTTGAAAGTACAAGGAAGTATCCGTAAGTCTCCACATATGCGACGATTAACCCACTGCTTTATTTTATTATTGATCTAAGCATATTTTTGTATATCCGTGAATTTCTTATGATTGTGTAGCAATCCGCCACAGTAGTGGTCGTTTTTAAGGGGGTCTTCGGTGAAAATTCCAAATCGTCAAATTTTTACCCAGATATGATGAAAAAACTTCGAGCAAGTTTCAATCGAAAACTCGGAAACCAAAAAATGTCTTCTAAATCACAGATTTTCCATACTTCGAGCATAGACGATAAAAATGAGCATCGGTTTCATAATTCAATAATTTTTCGCAACAATGCTTGTTTATCGTTGATTTATTAGTTCACTTCGTTTTTCGATCTGTTACTCCGACAAAAATTAATTGCTTTCAAGTCTGATCAACGATGAAACTTTATTTCCAAGTATTTATTCTAATATTTTGAGCACTTGAAAACTATTATTATTGTTTATTATTTTTCGTATTTATTATTTAAAATGTAGTTGAAGTGGTTTGGTTCTTGCAGTCATTTCTCATATTTCAAACACTAGAAGCATTCAGGTAATATTGTCACGAATTGAAAGCTTCGTCGAGGTTCCTCGTCGAAAGTTAAAAATAAAGTTCCATACATTGTCAATATGTATCTGAATGATTAATTTTTACTTTTCTATTTTATTCGAGTTCTTGACAGCTAATCATCGTGTTAATTTTTCAGTTACATCGATACGCAATCGAATAGAAAATTGAATGCTTCGACGGCATTTCAATTGTTAGTGCGACCAGGTTCGTACACGATGGGACCAGCAAAAGACGCGACGGATTCGCAATTGGAAACTACGGAGTGGGCGACAAAAGAAGGAGGAGCGACAGTTATCGTCGCTCTTCTCATACATCTCGACGATTTTTAAGTATTAAATAATCTAATATCGTTTCTCTCATCGTATTACGCAACTGGACTAAATTAATCTATCTGAGGAACGTCCTGAAATTCAATTGAAAAAAGCCTCATTCACCTCGACTTCTAAAAAAAATAAAATAATTTCGGGCAAACACACAAGTATATGTACGCTATATATATATATATATATATATATATATATATATATATATACACACATATGTACGGGGTGTTCAACGTTATTTCGATATTCTCGAAATCCGACTTTTTTCAATTGTGTCAATGTTTCATATGCTTTTCGATACAGGATATAAGTAGACACGTATTTTGGCATTTTTGACATGGCCCATTTTTTCACTTTCACAATCAGTTCACTGTTATCTCAATACCTCTCGCTTTAGACAAACAAAAATAACTGATCTTACCTAGTTTCGTATCCTACTAGAAATATGCTGAATTTCAAAAATAATATTTCCATTTCTCATCAATTGTCGATTTTTGATTGCATTTTTTCTTCAAAAATTTATTTTTATTTATTAATCTAATTGAAGCCACTTGTTTACGCGGGTTTAATAGTATTGCATCGCACTCTCACAACTATCCTTTTTTCGATAAAATGTAGATCATTCTATTACATTTTCTTTTAACTCAGTTTTCTCTTTGGTTTTCGTTGTTCTTTCAAATTGAAAGTTTAACGGGCCATGAAAAACAAAATTTGAAAATGCATTTCGTCTTAATCTTTGTATAGAAAATCCTGAATAAATTCACACGAATGAAGGGTCAGGTTTTCAGCATGTCAAAGAAACGTAAGGGGTTAGAACATTCTGGAGCAAGAAAAAATTGGTATACTTTGTATTTCGTATTTAGCGAAATTATGGAATCCATCGAATTCTGTGGTCAGTGTTCTTGATTGAACTATCAATGAACTGAAAAAAGTCGCTTGGATTAATAAATAAATAAAAAAAATAGAGACTGCACAGCATTTTTCCACTGACATTTTATTCGGGTCGGTCTACGGCCGAAAACAATCTTGTACTAAACTAAAGTAAACTAAAGTAACAAACCGAAATTCTTCGATTTTATATAAAAATAGCCACAGAAGTACGTGGGATTTGATTTCATATATCGTTTTTTTCCAAAATAGCGCTTCTTTTGTCCAGAAATGAAAAGAAAAACTCTAGATAATTGTTAATAACTACAAAATATGCAATAGAACGAAAAAATCATACGTCCTTCTCCTTTTCTTACATAAAATTGAAAAAATTTTGGTTTTTCGTTCTTGGTTAATAATTTATGAGATTTGTTTCCGGCCGTGGATGCGTCCGGAAAAAAATGGTTTTAAAGGAAAAATGTCATGCAGTCGTTTTTTTATGGATCTCAGTGAACTTCTTTTTTTTGTTCATCAATAGTCCAATAAAAGACTGTCTACTGAATTTCGATTATTCCATAATTTCGCTAAAAAAATATTTGAAATAATATATTGATTTTTACTTGCTCCAGAGTTACCTAACCTTTGAAAAAAAAAACCATGTTCAAAATAATGTAAATTGCACACGTATAAAATTAAGGTCTCGCTCCGATAAAAGAAAGAAAACCATTAGTACTGATTTAAAAAAATTCGCTTTCTCTTATCCTCACATAGTCGAATCTCTTAATGGCGACAAATGCTTTCACACAGGCGTAGTTTGTATTAAAGGTACGAGCAATGAAAAGCAGGTCAATAAAATCTTATTCGTGAACTTCACGAACTTCACGAGCGAAAAGTTCGCTCCGCACTCGACAAACATCAAACAAAACAAAAAACAGAACAATTTCCGACGAGTTTCAGGCATAAGGGGTTGGATAAAAAAATTTCGTCCTTTATATATATATATATATATATCGTTTCGCCGAAAAGAACAAGAGATCAAAAGAGATAAAGAAACAAAAGATAAGAACGAAAAATATGATTTTCAATATTGTATATATACAAACGTCCTTTGCGAGAAAGAGAGAAAAAGAGCGAGAGAAAGAAGAAACAAAAGAGAGAACGTTGTAAACGTACGGATTATAAATTTATACGCATTTTCTGTGATACTTTTATTACAGCGTGTATGCATCGTTTTATGATAAGAGCGTGGCATGGCGTTGTACATGTATCTGTCCAATGCTGAATTTACGTACTTTGTGTAGGCATGATATAACGTACAATTCGATTATCTCGAATATATATATTTATATATATATTTTTTTTTCCACTTTTTATGTTGTATCTTCGTTGCACGTGGCGATTGATATTCCTCGAATCGGAAGATTTTATTTCGTAAAGAAAAGATCAAACCCATACACGGACTCGTTCATTCCGTTTTTGTAAATATAATTATTTCTAGTCATTAAACTAACGTTATACATTGCCAAACAACGTCCTTGCCGTCGTACCTCGTGAAACAAAAAGACAGAATGAGATCATTGATATTGTTAAAAAAACGTTTGTTCCCCCGCGGATTATGTTTGTAAGGAACCGCATTCAATCACTTTTTTTTTTAGACCCAGAGAAAACTCAAAGATGTGTGTTACTGGATTCTTTCGCGATCGAATTTAGTTTACAACGATCCTTTGAATTTTTGAATTGAACCTTGATTATAAAAACGAAAGATATTACTGCAACAATATTTTTGGTTTAATTCTGCTCCTTGATGAATATAGAGAAAATTCATTAAACGGACAGAATTTTTGATTATTTTTATGCTGACGAGAAACGCATAAGTGAAATGAGTAATAACGCGATGAAAAATACGATTGAATTGGTATATTGTCAATGGCCAGAATCGAGTTTATCGAATGATTGGCAAAGTGATGTATATAGCGAGAATTGGTGATTAGTCAAGAAACTATAAAATAAAAATAATAAAAAACTGATGAAATTACAGCGGATTAGCAAAATAATTGAAAATAAAGAGACACAAATTCTTAGGTACTTTTGCTTATATATTAATAGTAAAATTCGATGTGCCCATTGAGCCAAACTCGATAGTTTCCGTACTAAAAGAAGCAGAATGCCACATCTCGTAGTGTATTTAGATCGCAAATTATTCAGCACTCACCGCAGAATACTTGGCACTGTTTTGTCGATGAAATAATTACGAAAATAATTGCATTCTATGTTTGATCGTATCGAGAGGATTTTTCGGCTCGAAGAATCGAAAGAGGAACTGCGACTTAGGAAGATTGAAATTTGTAATTAGAATGAATTGGTGAACAATTGTACATCTGACAGGGGTTAAAAAATGACCCGATCAAAGGTAATTGATAACTATCATTCGTCGTATTCATCGTAGTTTAAAACCGATCGTTAAAATAAACGCAATTCGTATCGTATTATCATTATCATTAATATTATTATTGTTACAAAGTATGACACGCGTTATTTATGATTTACACGTTAGAATAGTGCGAGGTACAATAATGTACGACGTTGATATACAAACAGGCACATCAAAATAGCCAACGATCTCCCTTTCTGTATAGCTCGTTTCATTAGTTTGCCATTTCGGCACTCGCGTAAGCTCTTAACATAAAAGTATAAGTAATAAACAAATAATAAATAAATTTAAAAAAAACCGAAAACGTCGATTTATTACGACGATGCACTAGAAATTAAGGAATAAAACAAAAATCATTGCATTAACCTCAGATCTACGGATTTCTTTTATTACAAAATGTAGTAAGATCCTTTGAGATAGCAATTTCGTATAATTTATATTATTTAATCTTTATTCAACGGCATTGGTTTTACAGGTAACTGTTTTTTTTTCTTTCTCAATTTTATACTCTAATCTTTATTTATTTTTTGTTCATATCAACTCTTCGGTTCATGTTTTCATTTTCTTGGAGCTTACACGTTTTTCTTTGGTTTTATTCATTCTATTTTGTAGATTATTTTCAGTCTCTATTGCAGATCGACCCAAGTAGCGTAGTATTTCGATAAATATGAATAGCACAGAGAGCTCAGAAATTAAAAAGAACAAAAATATCCCAAGTTCTGAAGATTTTTCGTCGTCTTTCGCTGCCTGAAATAGTCGAGATAAACGGAGCGAGGAAAAAACTGATTTTCTCTTTAAACCCAGATCCGGACGTTTTGATCCCAAGAGCAGCTGGCCACTGCCATCCCACTGGGCGAAACACTCAATGACGTCACACGATTTTCATGCCCTGCAAGGGTTCCTGAAAACGATGAATCAGTTTCTTCATTCTGTTTTTTCTTTAATTTTCTGTTTTTCGTTGGTTACAGTCTTTTCTTTTTTTTCTCTCTCAATTTCGTTAAAACAAAAACGAATTCAATGAAAATTTAACAATATCAAAAGTTTACCATTATGTTGAACTTTCAGTGTGTCCCATATGTGAATGGAATTGTCATCGCTTGCACAGAATATGAATCTTCCACTGAGCGACAAACCGCACGACGTGAAACCAGGATTTGAATTTGGAGGTTTGAACTGCGCCAATTGTTGGTCCGATCTCAAATCCCAAAGACGTGCTGTTTTATCCTCCGATGCTGTTACAAACGCTTGACCCGAAGGATGATACTGTTCGAATAACCGGACGTGGTAAGAATAAAATAAAGTTCATTTCAAAATCTTTAACTCGTTGCCATATTTTTATGAGAATAAAGTCTGACGGATCAACGAGTTCTAAAAAAGTTCCAATCGGTATTTTTTTTCACGCCCGTTCACACCGAGCGAGCACAAAAAGGTCCCCCATTTGGGACTCAATTTGGGCTTTACTTATTCATTCGAATCCCGAGTCTCAGTTGGGACTTATTTGAGAACTTGCTGATCTGTCAAGCACCATTATCGACATTTCACCATAAAAATTTGAGAAAAATTATGTTTCTCGAAAATTTTAAAAACTTCAGCATTAGTTAATGCAATAACAATATTGAATCATTGTATGCCGTGAAGGGTTGATAAAGAATTCGTCATCAACACTTCAGCTGCACTCCGGTACGAATTTGTACAAACAATATTTTTGGATTTAGTGTGAAACTCAATATTTAGTTCGTTTTTTAATAATGAACAATATTTTGAAAATAGTTTGAGGTTTGAGGTAAGAATTGATCCGTAATGAATTTGAATTTGAATTCGATGAGAACTATAAAAATTGTTGCAGACATTGAGCATACTGAGGAATAATGTTTGCGTATTTCAATTGTTCTTGGCGAACGATAAATTTTCATTGAAATGCCGAAAAGCATTGAAAATGTCATATACTGTCTCTCAGTGCTATTTACATTATCAGTTTTGTTTGATATGAGACGATCGATTCGTTTATCAAGATAAGCAGTCTGAACGATGTTCTGCCTGAGTTGATTTTCAACACAGCTTCCTGGTGTTTATAAATACATAATGTTATATACGATGCTCATAAAATATTGAATATTAATATTTTTCAAACTCTTCAAACACTCTAGACGAATAGGAGTTACTTATTTCTATCGAAAATGTAAATCTGAAAAACACGCTGGTTCTGTTTGTTTCCGAATTATCGTTGGATTGATAATTTTTCAATTTATATTCACATTTTGTTGTTTTTGGTGAACTTACGAACTCGAACGTTGAATAAAAAGTTTAATTTTTATTTCAGCACTTGCGCAAAAAGCGTTTTTCTCAGTCGTTTCGAAGTCATAAACGTTGAAGAGTACGGACAGATCGAAAAACTTTCATCCGACCCAAGATTCATACAAATGGAAAGAGAAAATCAGAGAATTTTTGTTGCACTTGCATTAACAAGGAATTTTTTTTTCGTGGGTACAGTTGGTCGATTTGAAAAAAAAATTTCTGAATATTTCGAAACTTTCCCCATACATTTTTTCATATTCACGATAAAATAATTGTCGTAAATTTGGAAACTCACACAAACGGAATTAACGTCAGCTTCGTGACCGAAGAAAGTCTGTCTCGCTTTTTCCTCCCTTACGTCCCACAGCTTGCAAGTACGATCCACCGATCCAGTTATGTAGGTGTTGCTGTCGGGGGCAAGACTGATACTAACGACGTCACCAGCGTGTGCTGCAAAATCTGTCGTTTTTTTGCCCGCCTCAAGATCCCACATGCATCTTTGAAATCGACAGTTAACAACGTTGAATTAATCTAAACGTATTGTCATGATAATAGCATAATGGATTTTCATTCGTTATCATTCTCGATAGTACAGTTTATTTTCAAAAGTTTGAAAAATATGAATGATTTTTTTTTTTTTTTTTCAAAATATCAACACTTTTGGCACATGAGTCAACAGACTGAATGATCACTTTACATTTTCATGTCACCGGAGCCTGTGATGAGTGTTTTGTCATCGAAAAATCTGCACGACGACAAGAAGCCTTCGTATCCCAATAGCTCTCGTACTATTTTCGCAGATCCGGTCGAGTCCCGATTATTGACGTCGTATACCGTGCACATGTTATCCATACCACCGCACGCTACGAAATTACCGGAAGGCGCAAAAGCCACGGACATTACCCAGGCTGACCGTAAAGGTATAACCTGCACCTTGTTACCGGTCCATGAGTCCCAAATTATCAATTTTCCGTCGAGTGAACCTGTAACACAATGCCTGCGAGCAAAAAATATTGTTATTTGTATGAAAATTTCGTAAATTTTAACAGATAAGAGTTTTTCTTGCTCCGATTAGCCAATCATCGTTATTCCTATCAAAATTTTGAAAATATTTTCAAATAAGAGTTTCTTCTTGCTCCGATTATCTAAATGGAGTACGAGCAAAATGCTGAAAATATCATTTAATTATCCAAAAAAGTATTGAATTTTTCAGTTTTTGATTAAACAACGATTATCATCATTCACGAAACAATTTAAGAAAAGGCATCCAATTTTTTGATCTCCTTAACCAAAGTAACTGAAAAAATGTGTAGCCAACCTGCTGTCTCCGCTAAAATGCACGGAATTCACTTTGTTTATGTGACCCTTCAACAACTTTTTCGTGACTAATTTAACTTTGGGCGCCGCCCCGACACTTCCACAAGCCTCTTCAATGTTGGCGTCTTGTTGCTTCTTTTGGTCCTCCTTGAAACGGAATTTTCACAATTGAGTATACATTTCGTAGAGTATGAAGCGAAACAAAAATGATTAACGATGATTTTTCTCATCGAAAAAATGTGATATTTCATTGACGCGATTTTATCTCGGATTAAGATCAACATTTTGATATTGAAAAAAAAAAAAACAAAAAAAAAACAAAAAAACAAACAAAAATGCAAACCTTGCACTTGTTGATCAAATCTTCGAGCTCTTTTTTCAACGCAGCCGTCTCCGGATCATCTTTGCCCATTTTGTTGAGTTATTTATGATTCTCTTTCCGTTTTACCAGACGTTAATAATAAAAAATTAAAAAAAAAAAAAAGACACTCGAGTTTCTTTACGGAAATGGAGGTAACCGACTACCGAATCATCGATGCTAACGAAACACGACGACCGTTTCAAACGCTGGCTTTCCATCAAAATGCGAAAGAAGCCAAACCAGAGCTCACTACTGCCCCAGTAATCATATTAAATCAGTATCCTAATCCTGTTTGCTCGGTATTAACGTGAGCTTTATACACGATACTCTAATTCAATTAGTTCTCCATGATAAAAAAAAAAAAAAAAAACAAAAGAAAAAACGCAAAAATGATGAAAATAATTGAAAAATTTCTCACAATTTGGAAAATTTGTTGAAAAACTTAAACGAAACTGTTCCTTGGAACACGAATGATCCGAGTTGCAGGCTTATGAGAGAAAGAACGAATTAAAGTCGAAAAAATATATTTGACCTTTGTTTTATTTGTCGAAGAAAACAAAAGCACTTGTTCCCTTATCAATTATTCGTTTCGCGCTCAAAAGTATGCTCGAAATAGAATATTTTTTTTCCAAATTATATTCATATAAAATATACGTTTTCGTTCATTTTCGATGATGACTTATTTCCTCATCCAGAGCGAACCGAGTTTAATCTTTTCTCATGAAAATAAAAGTCGATCCCAAACTGTGCAAACAAGTACACGACGTTAGGGAAAAAAAATGGTGATAAAGTGATCGTTTATTAACGTAAATATTGAATATTTATTTTTGATCGATAATGAATATTTTTCGGTATTCGATTCTCGCAAGAGGAGGGGAAATCGTTGGTCCTCTTTGAATATCCATTCGATACCTCGATAAAAATCGTGAAGACGCGAGTGCGAACGAGCGTGACGATCCGGAAGAGAAAAGCACCGGGACGTGACATATTCCGTAAGCAAGAGAGAGAGAGAGTACATTTTTTCATCTAACAAAAAACAGAACCCGCAGCACGCAGCGTCTACTTTCAGGTTTTAAAAAAATTATGATTCGACGTCGTTGATGTGCAATAACGAAATTTCGTTCATTTGTACACCCGCGTTGATCGAGCCCGGTCGATCAATACCTCTGTTTCGATCTCATTTTCTTCATTTTCCTTTGATATGCATGAGTTCCTATAGATATCGGGAGAGAGAGAGAAATCTATCAAGAAATTTTTAGTCGGAACGTTAAATAACTTGCCTTGTCCCGAGAGTATCATTCGTTTCACTACGTAATTTACAATTTTTTAAAATTCTATCAAAATTTGTATTATCTAAAAACAAAATAGTTCAAGTACCTTCGGTTTCAACACATTAAACATTTATATATATATATTTTTTGTTTACAGTTTTTCTACCGAAATATAGTGCAACGGATCGTCGCCTCAAGAATCAGTTGTTCTGTTTATTCGCTGCGAATAAGTGTCAAGGGGATATGAATCCGAAAAGTCTTTCGATTTATTCGTTTATTTTCTACGTGCTCGTGGTGACGAAAAACTATGGGGTTTTATCCGAGAGGTCGATACCATACAAATGCAAACCGAGTGAGGCTCGAACTTCCGTTTTTGTTGATGGGGGTGTCCAAAGCTGTCCGGTCAGTCCATCACTCAGCAAAGTCAAAAGTTCGAAGATGCTCGATTTTGTGAATGAACCTTCGCACACCGTTCAAGGTATTTACATCGTTTTTTTTCGACTTGAAGATGATACAAAATTAAATATTTTTTTCGCATTTTCGTGCTGATAAATAGAATATCGAAATTTGGTAAAACCACAAACACAGTTTGAATCATGATTCTTGATCTCGTGAAAGATTCATCGTACGCGGTTCAATGGTTTTTTTTATTGGAAAGCAGCCAAACTTTTAAAATGAACATTCAAGAATTTGAGTGAGTTTTGGCGATGATTTTCCAGCTATATTCAAGTCCCACAATCTATTTTTGGTCCTCGTTTCTCGGATTTCGTAGAAAAAAAAAAAAAAATTGGGGCAAAATGAATTCTTAGAGGTATTGAAATCGAAAAAAATGACAATTTTTGCAATTTAAACGTCAAAAACGCCGATTGTTCCCGAAAGAAATGTGATCTCTGTGATGTAAGAAAATAAACGGGGCCCAGTGGGCCTCGTTTCTCGGATGTAAGGAGAGATAAAATGAGGCAAATTCTGAGATCACCTTCAGCCCAATTTTTTGTCATGCAACGAATGAACTTTGGGTCCACCCGTGTTGGCGAATGATCAACGTTCCATCTATTTTTAAGTCCGAAAATTGATTTTTAGACGCATTCAATATCCATACTCGATAATTCACTGTTATCAAAATCAATGTACCAATTTTGCCTCGATAAATGCAGGCATTTTTTTCATTTTGTGGCTGCTCCGTTTTTCGTAAGTTCGTTAAAAGTTGACGATTATAGGAATTTCCAATAAAATGTAGTATCTTCGATGATGAGAGTAATAGATTGATAAATTTTTTTATCTTCTGTATCGAATTTTCATCGTTAACGTCCTAAATAGACGGATTTCGAAAGCCTTAGAGTTTTTTTTCTGGATATTCATATCGATTTTTAAGAAATGTTTTTTTCGTCGTTTCTATTTAACGAAGAACGTTCACGTCAACGTGGATTCCAGAGCATAGAAACACACTTGAACAAATATTCTCGTCGGATAAAGTTTCAATATGTTTCTATATCTTTCTTAATCGAGTCAAGAAAACTCTTTCTATGTAGGCCAGGAAATGAAGGGTTTGATTTTGACAAAAATACTAACAGGTAACCGCGAGTGCCGTCACACGCGAAAAGGTCCCCTGATGTTAACTGCATATTTTTGGACACGAGATTCCGAATATCTTATTTGTTATTAACAAATTAGTGAAAAATACGCACTTTTTTTTAGTTTTTTGCTTATAAAATGAAAACCAATGGAGCTATGGAAAAGCAACTAAGAGACTAAATGTAGAGAATAAAAATGTGAAAAGAATGAGCCCTAAAACGACCCGATCGGTTAATAATTAACGGAGAAAATTGAAAAAAAAAACGTCAAAAAAAGACGTTTTTTCAAAAAATTTTATCGTCGCCATTTTTGAAGTTGGATCTTTTTTTTTTGCACGATTGTAGGTATTGATAGATACTTCCTCTGTGAAAAATCCAGGTGCTGTCGGATAAATAGTTTTTAGTTATGGCACTCAGAAGTCAAGAGGGCCATTTTTTTCAGCAAGCCTGGATGCTCTGGAAGTCGTCGTATTTCAATTTATCAAGACGATTTTTAAAGTAGAAGTGTTCAGCTACGAAACGACAGTCTTCGTTTTTCGTCCAAATGTTGGAAAATAGGTGAAAATTAGCCGCGAACATGTGCAAAAACGGCCGAGCGCGCGGAAGTGGTCGAGTGGTGGGGGTCGAACAGTGCATATATAGTAATAGGAGCCCCTACCCCCCGGCTTATAAGCAAAAAACTAAAAAAAGTGCGTTTTTTTCACTAATTCGTTAATAACAAATAAGATACTCGGAATCTCGTGTCCAAAACTATGCAGTTAACATCAGGGGACCTTTCCGCGCGTGATGGCACTCGCGGTTATCTCTGTTAGTATTTTTGTCAAAATCTGATGATTTTATAGCTTCGTTTCCTGGCCTAATGGACTTTTGCTCCATATCCGACCATTCTTTCAATATCAGTAGCGGAGACTCGAGGAAAACGGGATACCTAAGGAAATATGGTACTTTTCAAAAGTTTGACTATATTTGTCTGTTTTTTACCCATCACAACCAAGAAATGTACCGTTATTTTTTGTAATTTTCAGGAATTTTTTTTTTTTTTGGCAAAACAGAGTAGCGATGAAAAATTTGCGAAATTTTTAGTTTTTTATTACAATTTTAATGCTGTGAGGCATATGAAAAGCAGACTCTCATTTTTCTCGGAGATGCTTAGAATTATGGGGAAAAATAAAATTTAAGCGTTAATTCTGTGATGAAAGGAGACGAACACGTAACATTTTTGTCTCGAAAACTCGAGTGTGTCAGAAAAAAAATTGGCAGCGGTGTTTTAACCGACTTAACGACTGACAGATCGCCTTAATTTCAATGCGAATGGTCTAAGAAAAATAGTTACCGATTCGAAACGAAAGGACAGTTACTGGGACTCGAAAGTCAGTAAATTAAGTTTTAAAAAAGTTCAAAATTTTAAAAGACAAGTGTCATTCGCTCGCTTCGAAAACTACTCTCATTTAGGAGGGTAAAGAAGTTCTGAAAAAACGCTTTTTTGAAGAAAACTCTTGGAGCGATAGATGGCATTTTGAATTGCAAAAAAATACATCTAAAACTGGAAAAATTATTCGAAAAACAATATACTGATTTGACCTTAAAGCGAAGGGGTTTTTTAAAGAAAGTAAAAAGTCGTGACGTTGAAGACTCGACTGCTCTAAAGAAGCTATCATCTCGTAACAAACGGTTTTCTCTATCTCAGAATTCCTCTGTTTCATGTTTGATTATTAGCATTATTCAAATTTCATTGAAACGTGGTTTTTGTCGTTAAAGGAATATTTCAAAAAGAAATAAAAACACTTGGGATTTGGGCAGGAACAACTTGAAGATTAATTCTGTACTGTCAAGGACTGAACGGACGTAGATATGCATGAAACGTAAGATACATCTTTCAGGAAAAATTGCATCCGAAATAAGAGTATCGAGCGATGCGCATGCGCATAACACTCGATGCTGCGCGAAGCCGAATGACCGATATTATGATCTCATAAAGACCGATGCACGCTCCTCCGTGTGAAAAGTCTACGCGAATATCTATGCATCGCAATTATAAATGTCAAACTGTGTTCAGTATCTTTTTCGACGTCGAATCACCACTTTCAATTAGCTCAATTTGTGAAAATAAACGTGTGCAGTGTCTCGAGAATGGAACGGCATCTCGAGACAGCTGTTTTTCAAACGTAAACAAATCGTTCCGGAGAGTCGAGTCGGGGAGTGAGATCGACCAGCGTAGGCTGATCCCATGTTTTTGAAACGGACAGTGTATATTCTTAGCGGACATTTACAGAGAGGGTGATGGTGATCGCACGAGAGTGGAGTTTGGCGGAGTGTTTTGTGATCTCATTGTGAGACGAACATTTGATTTTTGACCGGCCTCGCATCCGAAGGAAAATCTAACTCTTCTTTGTGCCTTTCTCAAATTGCATTTCCTTGTAACTGTTCTTTCAAGTTGAAAAAAATATCGCCAAGTGTTGAAGTAAGCAGATATTTGCACCGTCAAATTGTGACATGAAGGGTCTCGGGTTTTTGGCTGTGTTCGTGCTTTGGTACTTCGTTGGACACGTTACAACGTCAACGAGGGATGCCGGTAAACACAATCAACACGTATATGCATGTAGTTTCGATTTCACGTAGGAACGGTTTTATGTTTTTCTTTCAGTCGTTGTTACTTTGGAAACACTATAAAATTTTTTTTTTCTTCCTGTAAACATATTCTTTGTATAGAAAAATCGATCAAACAAAGGGTTGTTCGAAAATTGAATATTTCACGTATTTTTTTTCTCTTCAATTGAAATTCTCATTGTTGCTATAATTTTCTACGCGGAGGAATATTAAAAAAGATACATTTTTAAGCGAGGATGATATATGTTTTAGCATCTCGAAGGGGTTTCGTGATAATGAGAACTCGTTTTCTCTGAACATACGACTTTTATTCGAAATTTGCTTCGGTATTCATTTTTTACAAAAATGATTCTTCCACTTTTTTCCTTTGTACGTTTTTCTCAGATATTCCATTCGATGTATTTTAATTTCGTTCAATAATCTTTCATCAATATTGTCGTTTATTCAAAAGTTTTTATCAATTACACATTTTTTTACGTATTTTAACATTGGATATTCGTTTTTTTTTTCTTCTGTTTTGTTTAACGCGAATAATGTGCAGTTTGCTTGTGCTGTTATTCCGTTCCGAAGTAAAAGGGTCAAGTTGACCACAATTTTCTTCATTCTCGTTAAATATTATTATGTCCCTGTCATGTATAATCATCGTTGATTGTTTTCGTGACTGGTTTGTTATTTGCAGTCTCGACCTTTGCATTGATAGAATATACCGATTGAAAGCCTACCGGCGTTTTTTTTCAAAGCTTAACGTTTCGCTAACCACCATCTTTCGAAAAAAATCCAGTCGAATTAAATTAGAAAAATTATTATTATTATTTCTGCGAATAATTCATCTCTTCCAATCAAGGCTTCGATTTCCGGTACTATCGCGTTGGTTGTAACAGACCATCCATAACTCGGGTCGTATTTATCACGTATGTTAGAAACTGTGGGAGAAATGAGAGAGAGAAAAAAAACTAAGACCAAAGGAAAGGGGAGTGTTTTTTTATATTTTTGGACCCAAAGTCACTCTCGTGCAGCAATAACGTTGACGATTCATCTGTAGGACGATACTCTCATCCCTAACATTTGAGAGATCGTTGAAAACGTTTTTTTTCGTGCACATCGAAATATTCAAATGTGCAGCGACCAATGGAGACTTGGTTTATTTTGGTCGTACAACTCCAGTAATAATTCAGGCCTATTTTAAAGTATTTCTTTTTTCTTTCGATATTTCTCCCACGATATCAAAGCTTGAATCGTTCAAAATGCAATTACAATCGACATTGGAAAAAAAAAAAATTTGTTGATTCAACAAAATTTTTGTGTGAACAACAAATCGTGGCGAGCAAAATGAATTTTGTTAATCCAACTAAAATTTGATTGATTCAAACACTTGACTCGGTGGCTCGAATAAATATTCGCCTAACGAGAACAAAAAAATCGTTGAATCAATGAAACTTTTGTTTGAAACAAATTTTATTTCCTCATCGCGATACTTTGTATTTTGCAACGCCTACATTTTTCATGTCTTCCTAATTTTTTTCGTTTTGCGCGCTCAAACGTATTTCACTTTTTACAATTCGTTCGATTGAATCTGCAAAAAGCTGTTGAATGTCACTGAGAAAAAAAAACATTTTATCAAATTCTTGTGAGTTCAATAACACTCTTCTTCCCTTTCTCTTTCTGTTTTTATTTTTCTTCTATTTTTTTTACTTTTCTTCACTCGAGTATACGTGTATAACGGCGCCGAAAAAGCCGCGTGGCGTAAAGTCATTACGAACGGAACGAAGAAAGAGCCCGCGCAACGTTCACCGAACGTTCTACGGACTTTCAGTCACGGGTACTGCTTTTTCAAGATGACATAATCTCCGACGTTAACTACGCGGACGGGTTCGCTATCGTTTCCTCGTATGTAGAACTCAACCGTGAATGCCCACGCAATTTAATCCTCCAATGAGACTGGGATGCATCGAAAAAAGTAATGAAAAAAAGTCCCGTATACAAAGTTCCATTTATTCAACCTTCTTTTTCGGCTTTTGACAAGCCCCTTTTAGCACTTTTTTCACCAGGCCATTAGGAAATTTAAATATTTTTGGCAATACTGTCATTTTTATTTATCTATTGAATTTTCAGTCGATTTATTTTTTTTTTTTTTTCACAGTTGTTTTTGTGATTTTGATTTGCTAGTCTCTTCCGTTTACGCGATTCTTTTCATGCGATGTTGCGTATATCAATAATTATTGACGGCAAGGGCTTATCAGACTCTTACCACCATTAATTGTTATTGGGCATTGCCTGTTTTTTTTTTATTTTTCAATCAATAAATAAATAAATATCACACGAGATACTCAGGAAAAGGGCGACTGAAAAAATAATCTCGTTCAGGCAACAAAATTTCCAACATTACAACAACGTTACACTGAAACAAAACTTTTTTTTTTCTGTTGAAACGATTAAATTTTTGTTGAATATATCCAACGAAATATTTACACCAATTAAAATATATATACACCAATTGAAAATATACAGATCCATATAAAAATATGTACATAAAACGTCAAAGTGCCTTTTTATTTACTCATGAAACTTTTGTCTGCCTGCAGATACTCTCGTTTTGACTGTTGCTTCGAACGAGACTGATGGATTCAAGCGATACATACGATCAGCAAGAGTTTATGGAATTTTGGACAATATCAAAGTTCTTGGATTTGGAGAAACATGGAAGGGTGGATCAATGTTATCCACCGGTGGTGGATACAAAATACGATTATTGAAGAAAGAATTAAGTGCCTGCAAGGACGACAAGGATAAAATAATATTGTTTACCGACGGGTATTTATTTACTGTTTCTTCATCCACATTTATTTTTATGATTCAATAGTATGATCAAAACCCTCGAACTGACTTTTTTCGTATTATAATAACGCCTGATCGTTTTTTTCTTTGTTCACAGTTACGATGTTATATTTGTCAACGGTTTGGATGAAATAATCAAAAAATTCAAGAGCTTTGACGCTCGTATAGTATTCTCCGCCGAGACCAGTATTTGGCCTGATAAATCTTTGGCTGCGAAATATCCTTCTGTAACCCGCGGAGCTCCATACCTCAATTCCGGAGGTTTCATCGCGTATGCCTCGGATCTTTACGAATTAATCCATAAAGTCGAAATCGCTGACGAAGATGATGACCAATTATTCTACACGAAACTTTATTTAGATCCGATGATACGTAAACATTTAAATTGGAAGCTGGATCATCGGTCCGAGATATTTCAAAATCTGTATGGAGCGACCGGTAATGCATGAGATCAGTTGACTCGTTATCATTTTGAATCCTCAGATTTCTTTTTTTTTGTTCTTTGCTTTTATATCCGATTATATTTGTCAATTTTATTTTTTTTTCTGTTCAGCGGATGTCGCATTGGATTTCAAATCAGGCGAGGCTTATCTTCGAAACACAGCTTACGACACAACTCCATTGATCGTTCATGGCAACGGACTAAGCAAATTAGCCCTCAATGCGTTGGCAAATTACTTGGCACGTGGAGTGACCGAAAAAGATGGATGCCTGAGTTGTTGGGACGATACGATTGATTTACCTGAAGATAAACCGGAATCTTGGCCCTTCATTGTTCTCGGATTCTTCGTCGACGTACCTACGCCATTTTTGGAAGAATTTTTGGACAAAATTAGACTTCTCTCTTATCCGAAATCGAAAATTCATCTCTTCGCTTACGTTAATGTGCCCTATCACGAAAAATTGGTTGAAAACTTCATCGTTGAACACGGCAAAAAGTATGCCAGCATCAAGAAAATATTGCCTCGCGACAATATCGTGGATTCTTATGCTAGACATTTGGCGATGTAAGAATTTTTTGTTATTATCTAAGCGACTGTGATCTTTCAGATTTTACAGAATACTCCGATATTATTTTGCTTTCCATTTCACTCAATTTACACTCGATTCACTATCGATTATCTAAATAGAGTGAAAAATTACTAAACTCATAACCAGCATCTAAAAAAAAAAAACTAGACTGTCAGTTGAATGATTTTTTCGTTTAAAGTTTCCAGGATTGGAACATTTTCTATATTGGAAGCTGGACAAGACATTCCCTCAACTTTTTTTTTTTTTACTATTTTTATGTCCCGCAAGCAATTATTATAGTTTGATTTTGAAAATGTTTTTAGTCAATTTGTTTTTATAATTGTAATCTTTCGTTGATGACGTTGTTCTTCGAATTTCAGGGATTACTGTTTGATGAAAAATTGTGAAGCATTTTTCCACGTTGATTCTGTATCCCACTTGGACAACAAACATACGCTGAAGCTTCTCGTAGAGCAACAGCGCGGCATCGTCGGGCCCATGCTCGTTCGACCCGGTAACACTTGGAGCAATTTTTGGACTGCTATTGCTGACAATGGTTATTATGCACGTGGTTTCGACTACATGGAAATTGTTGAAAATAAAAGACGGTAAGTCATTTTTCGCATAAACATTATTGTCGAAAAAATCCCAATTTCAATGACAAAAGAATTTTTTATCTTAACAAAATAGTTTTTTAATCTCACAGTCGAAGATTTTCGCAAAAGGCAACCATTGCAGGATTTTTATAATTTTGAAGTATTTAGAATGTTGTTCGTCACCGATGAATAGTATTTTTTTTTCTTCTTTTAAATCTTCGTACGGATATACGAATGGCAAATGTTTCGAGAACGTTTCACGAAATCGTCATTCAATTTCACGTACAAATCGAATCGAATTGATTTTCAATGTTCCTGTCGAATCATTTCTATCGAATGACAACGACAATCGAAACTCAATCGGCGATTCATTTTCTGGATAAAAATTATTTAATGCCTTGGCAACAAATATTTTTCATCGATTACGTAGATTTGATATTTCAATGGAAAAAATTATGAAGTCTGTAAATTTGAGGATAAATCACTCATATTTTCATGTGCTAATGATTTTCCATATACAAATTTCAGTTCTTAGCGATTCAAAAAAATTCTGAAAAGAACTCAATTCTCTTTAACACGCTACGAAGATTTCGTTATGCATTAATAAAAAAAATCGAAACGTGATCAATCAAATGTTTGAAAAATAATTCTTTAACAATAGAGAACATTTTTTCGTCGAATGAAATTCATTCATTTCGTTGAATACTTTCGCTCTTTTGTATTCTTCTCTCTGCTGAAATTTCTTTTTCACACTTTTCCTGCAAGTAATATTTGAAAAAACATTTTTTCGGAGTACTCAAAATTTCTTAAATATGCTCTCAAATTTTCTGACCAAACCCAATATAAAATTCGTGATTTTTCAAATAATTCTGTTAAAATTTTGTAAATATCTATAAACAGAAATACTCACCAAACTCCTTAAGTGCAAACGAAAAATAGTCTGATTTTTTCCGAAGAATTTTTTGTTTTAACAATGTGTGAAAAAGCTTTTTAGAATGATTCTTTTGAATATCGATGTTGGTAAACTCTCGAAGTCAGTTAAGTATTTTCAAATTATCATCCGCTTACGAAATTTCGTGACTGTCGTTCAATCACGCGTGTAATTTATCCTCAATCGTAAAAAAAATTTATTTTTTAATTTTCGTGATTGATGAATCAGCAAATCATAGCATTTTGTAATCAAAATTTGCACTCATGATTACATTTCGACGACAATTCAAAAAGTTTTGGTTTTTCGATATGAACTTTAGCTTCGACGTTTTGAAATCTAAGCAAGATGAACAATCGTTTCGATCGACGTTTATATCGGAAGTTTTTTTGCTTGCTGTCTTAAAACTCAAATTTCGAAATGCCGGTGTTGCACGGTCTAAAAATTGTTTAATAAAAAAAAAAAGCATTGAATATTACAATTGAAATCTATAAAATCACGACGCAATGGAAAAGTGCCAGGTGTTTGAATTTTTTTTTGTATTTCGTAATGAGCCAAAAGAACATACTATGGAATTTCATTGATAAACGAGGTTAGTCGAAGGCAATGGAGAAATCTGTTTTGAACGAACGACGATCGATGCTGTACATATTGTCAGCTGTGCATTCATAAACTCCTGCATCCATTTGGGTAGCCGGATCAATTTCCAATTTTGATTTCACTTTGTCAGGACCCATTTGCCACTCGTGTACCTATGAATAACGAGAATATGAAATGCAAAAGGTCCACATTATAGAAATGTTCTAATTTCGAAGTAAATTTTGGAAAAAGAAGGTTCAAATAATTTTTCGTTCATTTAGAAACATTGATATATAAAAGTTGAATATTTACGTACGTGTAAATAAAGATGCGTGTAAATTTCGTTGCCATCTTTGAACCATGTTATATGTGGCCTTGGATTCCCCCGGGCAACGCAGAGAAAAGCTATTTTATGACCCAGCACGTACTCCAAATCAAAATGTGAAGCTAACAGAATTTTGGCCCCCTGTAGAGGAAACGAACAATAAAAAACTCTCGAAAAGTGTTCAAAGCTTCGAGTCCGCGATTCATGCTAAATTTATGTTTTTTTTTCTCGATTAATTTTCGAGTTTCCGGAAAACCAAGTTTTTTTTACGATTCACTACTTAAACTTTTGTCAAAAGTCGAATAAACCTTTCAACAAATTGTCTGATCAAATTTAGAAAGGTTTTGAACGAAACGTGATAGTAGAATACAAAAGTGCTAGGATCAAATTAAAAATGAGTTAATCGAATGATTATTGGCATGAAAAACAATGCTCGAAAAAAATACTCACATTATTATTGTTGTAGTACTGATCACTTTCGGGATCTCTGTATTTTCCTGTGATTGGTAAACCGATTTGTGCACGAGATCTGCTTCTGCTCCGAGCTCTGCCTCGTCTGCCCAAAATTTCTTGGGAGCTGATTAGCAATATTGCGAGAATAATCGCGACGCTCACTAGTCGAGGCATATTACTCTGAAAAAATGTTTATTCTCTCAATAAATATTACAGCGATTGACCTTATTCCATCAGAAACATTTCGCAAAGTTTTTTTTTGAATTTTTTTATATTGAAAGAAAAAAAAATGTGAACGTAACAAATTTTCGATGAATGAAATTAAGAAATTGAGTGTACGATTTGAGATTTTCAATATTTTCGCCATAATGAGAACGAAAGCAAAGAGGTAACAAAAATCAGAGTAATAAGTACGGAACGTGCACTCACTACGACCAGACAGCACTCGATGATGACACGGAGAGCCAATGTAACTGACAGGCATTCTACTCATTACTCCCCTAGTGTCCTCTCCTATCTATTACAGACTTATAGCTGATACCATCAGAGCACTCAGACCCATATAATAACAATCATTTATCGCATAAAGATCCTGCTGAATTGTCCATTTCACGATGCACCACGTGGATAACATTTTTTTCTTGCTTAATCGCCCGAAATGCACGAAACAAAAAGTGATGAGATACTTGTAAACTCGAATGTCTATCTGTGAAAAGCCATTTCATTGCTCCGGTCAAATTCTCACGTTGCGCATTTATTTTTCTCAAGACTCCTCGAGTAAAATTTAAAAAACCATATTCCGAATTATAGTTTTGAATGGCAGAATTCGAATTTTGTAAAAAATATCGTTTCATTAATGCTGTTTAATACTGAAAAAATGAGAACTCAAATTACTCAGGTCTATCGTTCAATAATCACCGACTGAAAAACTTCAGTTGTTAAATGTCAAGTGTTATAAAAAAGTGTCAAACGTCATAAAAAAAAGCATTGAAATTCGAAAAAAAAAAAACATGTATGTACGCTGCAGCGGTAACCGAAATGAAAACATTCGAATGGACTTTGAATATTTCGCGATCATGCGTTCCCAATGACCGAGAATATTTCATAAGCTTCATTAATTGGTTTAGAAAAAATAGTAAATGTTTTTTTGATACGATTGAGAACTTGTCAGATCATCTTGTTCTGAATACGACAAGAGTTATCTCGCTGAATACGCTGGGCATATCACCCTCCTTTATTCTAATTATCAGGTAATAAAACGGAGCTGGGGGAACTGCAAGCTTTTATTTGCGTAGTTACATATGAAACGTACAGAGCTACCAAGTGGTATATACGAATGAGAACTTTTTTCAATCACTGTTCGACATGTATTCTCACACACATCCACAATGCCAAAACCAAAAATTGCTCATTTATCATTTTTAGAATACACGTACGTGACACTAAAATACGTATTGGTAAAATAAATATATTTATTTCACTCATATAAATTTCACACGTATATGTGTGATCACACATATATTTATTTCACATGGAGTGATGTACGAAATTCGAGAATTAGTCGTATTTTTAGTTTTTCAAGTTACAGAATTTGGCCACCTGTAGTCGTTTTCCCTTTAGGGAAATTATCAGGACGTTTTCATTTATGTGAATTCAAAGAGAGTAGAGCCAACGATCAAAATAGGATCATTCAGAGAAATGAATGGCTTGAAATTTTTTTAAATCTCTGCGAAATGGAGTTTTTTTTTAAATTTCTTCATTACCTTTTCACCGAAGTGGTTACTTGTAGAAAAAACTTGCATCATACAAATTTTTTCATTCATTTGTAGCACGGTATAAAAGAGATTGCAGCCAGAAAATTTTCGATGGAATTCATTGTGAATCAGTTTTCGTAAAATTCTGTCATAATACTATTCAAATGAGTTCTGTATAAAAAAATAGTGAGCGATTATTTTTACCAACAAAAACAATGTCCATTTCATCGATGCAGACATCTGTGGAAATTTGGAAAGAAAAGTAATTTTTTTTTGTTCGAATGGTTCTTAAAAAAAAAAAAAAGAACTTTTCCAAAATGACTAAACATGGTAATTTTGAAAATCATGTGAATCATCAGGAACATGCAATTTCACGAGTAAAACTTTAATGTTAATTAAAAATAACGGAAAAAAAAAAAATATAACATCAACGTGTAAAAGTCTACAAAAATTGCTTTTTATAATTTCTAAACGAATACGTAACTAGATATTTATACGGTTACAAACGAGTCTTTGATTAGTAAGATATCATAACATAATCTGTTCGGAAACCTCGACGATCAACGGCGTATTGATTATCCGCCTGACACTCGTAATATCCCGCGTCTTTTTGTGTAGTTGGATCGATTTCCATTTTCGATTTTATCGTATCGTTTCCAATCGGCCATTCGTGTACCTGGGCGAAACAAAAACCCTTTTAGATGGACATTCAATAATTTATAAATTTTGTTACAATTCTTATCAACATTAAAATAACATTGATCAGATAACTCGAAAAAAACAGTGAAGAAAAAGTACCTGGAAAAATTTGTGATGATACAACTCAATTCCGTCCTTGAACCACGTGATTTCTGGTCTCGGATATCCTCTTGCCATGCAGAAGAAAGTAATTTTTCTTCCAAGCATGTAATCCAACTCGAAATGCGATGCTTTCACAATTGTAGCTCCCTATAATTAGCTCATTCAATACATTTGATTACTCTATCTGTCTATTGAATTCGAATTTAGGTTTTTTTTAATGTCATCAATTCTGCAACCAGGTGAATTTTTCATTTTTGGGGCTTTTGGTCCAGAAAGTTTTAGAAACAAGTGTTGAAAATGTAATTTACTCTCATTTCTACCAAACTTTAGGTTCATTTCCTACGTGATTCTTATTCTAAATACAAAAAAAAATTAAATGAAAATTTATCGTTCTTTATAAGTTTGAATAGTATTGCCCAAAATAATTGAATTTTTCGAAGACTGGTCGACTAACGAACAAAAAAATGCATTTTACTAACGAAAATAGAAAATTCTTTAATTTTCCGGGTGAATTGGAAACGGCTATTAAATACGATTTCACAGATTGATAAAGTTTTGAAAAATACATAAATTTTTTAAGTCGCAAGTTCCCTTAATTCGATTCGATAAACTGGAGTTTTTTTTTCTTTTCCCCCCTGAAACTTACGTCTTTGTTTCCGTAATATGTTGCACTTGCTGGATTACGATTTGGTATCAAAATTTGTACGGGTGATGCGGCCGCCAATCTTCCCCTTCCACCGTGAACTCTTGAGCGTCCTCCGCCACCGGCTTTTGCGCCATCCGTGCTCAAGCAGAAAATCGCCAACACAAGAAACAAGTAGAAAAGCCAACGTCTCTTCATTTGCTCTGTTTGAAAAATAAAAACTTTGTTAAATTTTAATGATTTTTTACCACTCGAATATCGATTTTTTTTTAAGAAAACTCCATTTTTTTTCTCCACGTTGCTTCAATCGGAGTCAATATTTGCGATGGATTTTTTAGGTGCACATTTGTTATTTTTATTTCGATATTCATAGTAATGGGATATGCAAAATTATTAGTATATATTCACTGACCGTTTTATATAATGGCTGAGATAAGTAGCCGATTTGAAACACTCGCGTTCACTGATACAATAACGAGAGAAACAAAGTACGTTGGAGTGAGAGAAAGAGAGATAGAGAGAGAGATAAACTGAGCTTTGTGTGTAAAACCAACTGCCTGTTGGTACAAGCCTAAAACATATGAATGGCCAAAGCGTCGATGAAAACGCAGTCTCTATAGTGTAGTCCAGAGTTATGAATCTCAATTGGATAATTATGCATAACCCATTGCCACCATGCTCATCGACGAATCACAGCCGGTTTACGAGCTACTTGCCAAACACTCATAATCTTTATAAAACAACTTTGATGCATTCAATAAACTAACTGATTTGTTCGCCACGATCAACGTCTTCACGACGCATCTAAATTATCACCTGGAATTAGATAATGTTATGTAATTTCGTACAATTTATAGCACATTCGACCAAAAACAAATCGTTGATTATCGTCGCGATTATTGTCAGGCATATTCCTTGTGGACAGGTCTTTATCGAATTTACCGTTTGCTCGTCTTCCGAGCAACAGACTTCGTCAAAATAGAGAAAAAAATATTTGGCCAATTTTTGATGATTTTTGTTTTATTAGAAGCTTTAAATTTAATGGCAATTCATTGAGAATTTTAACTATTTCGAACTTCACTTTGAACTGCTTTTAGCAACTTGAAAGTGTTGAAAACTTTGGCTTATAAAAAAATATGGCGATTGCAAGGGTTGAAACATTCTCGAGATTAGAAACTTTCCTAGTCGTCTGACATTTTCTTTTATTATAATAAAATAAAGTATCATTACTTCAAACTTAATTCATGAACATAATTTGATTTATGTTTTTTGATTTCAGAGGTTTGTGGAACGTGCCCTATCTCACTCATTGCTATTTGATTAACGCAACGATCTTGAAGAATCCTTCTACGAAACCTTCCTATTCCGATGGCGATGTAGACTTCGACATGGCATTTGCTCAGTCAAACCGAAATCACGATGTTTTCATGTACGTCAGTAATCGATTGGATTTCGGACATCTCGTTAATTTTGATGATTTTAATATTAAATTGACGAATCCTGAAATGTACGAGATATTTAACAACAAGTACGATTGGGAAAACCGCTATATTCACGAAAATTATAGCACCTTATTCGAGGATGATTATAAACCAATGCAGGTAATTGAATAATCGTCTTACTGAACTCATTTATAATTTTGTAACAAATACTAAACCGGTAGAAATTTAATCTGACACCAACAAATCACTAATTAAGCATTTTTTCTATCCTACTACTTTACTTTCAAAAGTTCAGGTCACAAATTTTCTAACTATACGCTCTTCATCCTAACTAAACGTTTCTACTATACGCTGACTAAAAATTCTCTTTGGAATTTCCTGAATCTTCAGGTCATATAGAAATAAATAAATAGCGTCGATCTATTGTTATTCTAATGGCGATTCAATTACGTTGTTATTAGCCCTGTCCGGATGTATACTGGTTCCCGATAGTCACCGAGAGATTTACCAAAGATCTCATCTCACTCGTCGAATCGTTTGGCAAATGGTCTGACGGATCGAACAGCGTGAGTTTAAAATGACAGCTTCTTGAATATGGAAAAGTTTTTCATACTGGTTGAATGATCATAACCAAATTTTCGTTTGCAGGATCCAAGAATCGAGGGCGGTTACGAAAATGTGCCCACTCGTGATATACACATGAAACAAGTTGAGTTTGAGCCTCATTGGCTTCGTTTTCTCAGAGATTATGTCCGACCGCTTCAAGAACTCGTCTTCACCGGATACCTTCACAACGTAAGGATTTTTAAACAAAATAATTATGAGTCTAGGTGGTGGTCTCGCTAAAGCGTTATGTTGTAGATTTTTTTTTCAATTTTGAGAACCTCTCATGTGATAACGTGCAAAATTTGAGAAGAATTAGCCGTTCCATAATCGAGATATTGAAAATTGAATAATGTAGTTTTACGCATATGCTTGCGGGCAAAGGTCGAAAATTTCACACTCCAATGATTCCGAAACATTTCTACAATTTTTTTTTTTTTCTGTCATTCAAAGAGCCGTATATGACGAACATTTTCAAATAATTACAAGGATTACAAGATTTCAAAATTTTAATCTACGTGTTGTTGAAATTTGATAAAAGTTTCATCTTTGCTGGACTCTTTACCTGACTGATCATGAATCGAAATATTTCGTTGAGATGTAATCGAATTTTGGTAAAATTCAGAAAAAAGAATTGTATTTCAACTACTGTCTAGCAAATTTGTGATAAAAAGTAACGAATTTCTCATCGTGCGACCAATGTTCAGAGTATAAGTAGCGCAACCGCTGACAGTTTCATGGAGTCCATAAATAAATATTTCCAGTGCATGCGAGAATCGGCACTGCAGAAAAAATATGCTGTAATGTGAAAATGTTCTGTTCAACAGCCTCCGCACTCCCTTTTGAATTTCGTGGTGCGCTATAAGCCCGAGGAACAACCGTCGCTAAGACCTCATCACGATGCGTCAACCTACACGATCAACATAGCCTTGAACAAAGTTGGAAAAGATTACGAAGGTGGTGGTTGCCGTTTCCTACGTTACAATTGTTCAGTGACCGACACCAAACCTGGCTGGATGTTGATGCATCCTGGAAGATTGACTCATTATCACGAGGGACTTCCAGTAACAAAAGGCACAAGATACATCATGATTTCCTTCGTAGATCCGTAAATATAAAAAATAAAAATAAAACAATATCCGTGGAATAACTTGTTGCAGAACAAAAAACAACGAAATTTTTCACGAAGACCAAGCACTGAATATTTACATTTAAGGTAGTTCTAACGCAGATGTACTTTTTTTAACGGAATAAATTTTTAAACGTGTTTTCAAAACATTGAGATCGGATCACTCGCGGAAAAACTTAAAATCTTCCTTCGACATTTGCTATAAGCATAAATTTCGCTAAATGATACTGTAATGCCAGAACTACCTTAACTTCGTTACCCACGTTACAATAATAGATGATTAAATACGTTGAAGACTGCAAAAATGAGCCCTCAAAAATCATGATAACGTATCTTTCAAGTGTTCAATTAAACAGACCAAACTCTGTTTTCAGAAATAATATATGTAGTATTGAAAATATTTTTTATATCTTAAAACGGTATTTCGAGGAGATGCGTATTTCTACGAGATTATATCCATCTAACTTTAGCAAATAAGCAAGTCGAAATATTGTAAATACTCCAAAAATTGACTCAAATAAAAAATGACTTGTGAAAATGTATACTTTTTCTTTCATTGAACTTTCCATGAAATTCAAACGAGATTCATTTTTCATACAAATACGATATATTTGTTAAAAAAAAAAAAAATTATTATCGTACAATTGAAGAGTAAACACTGTTTCAGCATCAACGGACAAATAATAGAGTATTTTGTCTTTTCACAAACGAGCGTTTCGTCGACTTATTGTACGAACGCTCACTTTATTATTGTGATGTATTTATAAAATACCATAATCACCGTTTTGAAGCAAACATGTCGAGGGAAACCAAATACAATTCAAAATGAGCTGAGATTATTGTCATGTGCAAATAATGAGTTTAAAAAATATTTTTTCTCTAAATTTTTTGCACATGAACGTATTGGGTATATCCTTGAATTGACACAGGGTTCAGCGAACAATACAATAAGTGAAAAGCCATATTTTGTTGTCATTTTTTATAAACAAGGTTAAAGTTGCTCATTTCGTTGGTTAAATGATCAAATTGAAAATGCAATGTCAGTTAATATTGCAAATGAAGGTAATTATTTTTTTTTTCAAATATATTATGTCGTATGGTTTTGTTTACTTTTTTTTTTACAGTATTAGGAACATTCACGGGATAATCTCACAACGTTCTAAGTAACTATATCGATGAATTTTTTCAACACGCCCAAAAACGAATTTCGATAATAATCCCCTGAATATTTTATGTACATGGTAAAAAAGTAGCTAATTCGGACGATCAACGCGGTAATTTTCACAGCGCAATAACAGCATCGATACTTCGTACAACAATGATTCAAGTCGTACGCATCGTAGTGCGGTCAAGAAATTTTTTCTTCTTTTTTTCAAATTAATTTGATAGTTACTATATTCAGTTGATTCCTAAAAATAATATCGTGAAGGTCCAGACTTTAGAAAGTTGCAACAATGAATATAATCAAAACGTCGAAAACACGAGAGCTTCATTAAATTGTGTTGTATGGATGTTTACATGTTACACACGACGATTTTCACAGGCACTGTAGTTCAATGTATGTGAGCATATAGATATATATTATTGAAAATTTTCGACGATTCACGCAAGTTTAAATCTATGCGTTTGAAATTTTTAAACTTTCGAAGGTGTTTTGAAATTGGAATTTTCTTTAAGTGGAATGTACGGAAATCGATCGTGTATATGAAACGGATTCTAGGAACGACCACGATTTAATCAAATTAATTTGAAATAAGTTTTCAGTTAAATAATAAATATTATGCGACGATACGATTGAAACGAAAATCGCACATTGGAAAAGGGATTCGATGAGTTTTCATTGACCCGAGCAGCAAGTTATTTGCATTTTTTTTGTACGTTCATTAAACAACAAAGTTTCAGCATGAAACGACGCACGATCATTATTTAATTTAACTAAAAATTATGTACAGTTGATTCGGCATTTTTTGTTCTTTTTTTTCTTCGTTTTGATAATTAAAAAAAATGATAAATAAAAAAAAATTGAACCTCTTCAATAGCCAGCTCGTTTCAACTCGTTCAGTTGATGAGCCAACTTTTCTTCCTTGGTACGTCTTGCCTGACCGAGTTTTCGACACTCGATATACGTACTGAGAAAACGTTCAACGTCGATTTTGCGATTTAAAAAATCTTGGGCTATTGTCTCACTTTCCTCGTGGCTTTCGTCGGCAGCTTGCTTCAAACACTCCTTTATATGATCGGGCGTAAATACCACGGAAAGTTTATTGTAGTGCTGTATAAGGTTATCGTACCGAGCTTTCAGTACTGTAACTGTCTCAATTTTCTCTGCTACTTCCGCCTGTAAGTCCTTTAGTTCCGTATCTTTCGACAGATTTTCACCTGTAAAAATCATTGCGTGAGTACAGCCAACGCTAAAAACATTCATTTACTATGATACGCCATTTCAAAATCGAATAAGAGACTAAAAAGAAAGGCTCACCAGTTTTAACTAAGGTTTAATATGAATGATAATTGGTTGAATTTATATCTCAAAACATATTGTTTGCTATTTCTCATGATTCCGACTTTAGAGAGTTTTTGATAATAGATTCATTTACAGCGTGGAAAACAACAATGATGAATTTGTTTACATATTTTATCAGCAAGTTTTGTGAACTAATAATATTCATTTTTCATAGTTTCGACGCAAATTTTTTGTGTCAACTTTTTTATGTGCCGGGTTTCTCGAAAGTACAAAGTAGTAAAATTTCTTACTGGCAATTTTTTCCACAGTATCGATATGTTCATCAACTAAGGCATTGAAGTCCTTGAGCTGAGTGTGTTGTTCCAAAAAATTGATCATGGAATCTTCGTCGTCTCCGAGTTTTCTCAATTCCTCGTTGGAGAGGTTATTAAGTTCTGGAAATACGAGGCTCTGTGGTGTTTTATTTTGAGTCTGACCGTGCATTGATTGTACGTAATTCGCGTTATTAACATATTGCGAATTCATATAAGACGTTGCGTGACGATCCGACGAGTATTGTGCGGTACTCGCGTTATGAAGCGAATTGCTACTGCAGTTGGTGACGTAAGTAGAGTGATGTGAGGCTGAGTTGTATCCCTGAGCTGCTTGACCGTCGGTAACGATCGAATTCGTATAATTATAATCGTAAGCGGAAGCGCTTGTATTCGGAGATGAAAATTGGGGATACTGCGAGTTGTAATATGAATTGTATGAGGTGGACGGCAACTCGAGATAACGTTGAAGACCGTACGATGGCGAGGCTCTTTCTTGCAAATCTGCGACATAAAGAAGTGAATTACGCTAGAGTCATGTATGGCGAAGAAAGAAATAACCGTTTAAACTTGTTTTTATGGCAGCAATGAAATGCACGTCAATGCGGTGATGAAGTATCATTTATGGATGAAAAATATATTTCAAGTTCGGTAATATGAACGTGCAACGCAGATTCTTATTCTTCAATGTCCATGTCTCGATTTCTGACACAACCACGTGGCCGAAATGAATAAAATATGTTGAAAATTTTTAAACAATATTCATATCACTTCAACAATATCAATTCCAACATCATACGACTTCGAAAATTTGTAGAAAAGCATTTCAATAAATGTGTTACCTCTATGAGTGACTGTGGATGCTGAAGCTACATCTTCTTGTAATTGGGGTGGATTCTTGCTGAATTCTCTTATTATTGCCTGTACCACCCGCCCAAGATCACTGTGTACTGTGAACTGATAAAAATACAATTTTAAGCGAAAGAAAAATGCGTTTTTCTGACTTGGCTAGGGTATAAGAGGGATTTAAAGCATATACATTGTAGAAAAGCCATTCAACTGCAGTGGATACAACAAAATATACGTATACAGTGAGGTCAAAAATAAGTGGAATAAAATCATCTTTTTCAACTGGTTCCAAAATTCACTGATCCCGAAATTTAATAAATTTTAAAAGAAAGATAAAAAGAGTGCGTAACAAACTTCATTAGCTTTTGAAAGAGCTTGTTGTATTGAAAATAGCTGCTGGGTCAAGTTTTTGAATCCGTTGAAAAAAAAACAGCCTCCGCTTGTTTTGAATGTGGCTGTATAATGATTTAGCATATATGAACGTTTGCAGTCTTGCTGTACTATAAAAAATGTGTGTTGAATATCTGGGATGATTGAACAGTGACTCAGCTTAATCAAGTGTACAGTCAAGTTTTAATTGAATTTCACAAAGTAACTTTAATTCGCTCAGACAATTGATATATATATACTCTTTGAAATTAAAAAATTAATAATGTTGGTATAATAAAATAATAGAAACATTTGTTACAATGAAGGTCCAATAGAGAAAGTTATGAGTACGATAGGAAGAGCACGAGGTTAGATTAGAGCTTGATCGTTTATGCGATTTCCTAGATGTCAAAGATTTTCTTACATTCAAAAGGCCAGGTGCACTTGTTATCTCACTGTGCTCGTTGCACCAAGGATGTGTTATCGGTGGTGAAACTCTGAGTACAGGCTTTTCCCATGGAAATTCGGGCGACAATTCGACCGTAATAGCCATACGCCTCGACGCTGCATCAAACTGAACTTGATATTCCACATCTTCTCTCAACTCCGATACACTGTCAAAGGACAGAAAAAAATGATGAAATGAAAAGAAAAAAAATGAATTTCCGAAATTTGTAAATGATTGTCATCGTATTTTAAAAAGTATCATTATCGTATGGTTCATGATTTGTGGAAAAAACAATTATTTCATTCGAATGGAATCGATTTCTATCAAATATTCAAGTACGAGCAGAATATGGAATAGAATACTTAATACATAAATAATCAGCTGATCAAAGTGAAATAAAATCACGTGAAAATAGTCTCTTTTCAACGCAGAGCCGATTGAGGCTCGAGACAAAATAAGAAAAATACTGAGTAACGTTACGTTCTGTGGAACTAATTAGCGAGGTTAACTCCGGACTAATGGGCTCGCATATAGCTGAAATGAGTGACTTACTTGTCGTTAAAAATTTTTAACGTGTCAATCTGACGCTTTCTCTTGGCCGCGACATTTTCAGTTTCTCCACGGAATATTCGCGATATCATTTAAATGCCTTAATTTTGAATAAATCATTCGCTTATCCGTCAATGGGCCTGTCAAAGCAACCATTCAGCGGACCAGCTTTGCGCTTTACTTTGGCTAACTTCACTAGCATTGACTGACGAACTCATCGACGGTAATAGATTTATTCAAAAATTGCGATCGATCACAATTAAATAATTATGATGATAACGATGAAAAATTTATCAAACGGGATAAATGAAATATAATTCGATATTTTAATGTGTGCTCTAACTGTTTTACATGCTGTTACAACGAAATACGGATGACTAGTCGGTTGAAAAAAAAGGAAGTCGCGCGCTGCTTACTTCATGTCATAGAGAACAACGCTGTCCAGTAGGTGGGGAGTTTTTGCATTTGCAAACAACAAATGCACTACTAAAGTCTTGTCAGCGTGTATAAAATTTTGTTGTGATAATCATCGACGAGCTCAAAAATTATTTTGAAGAACAATTTACCGGATTTTGTTACTTCGTTACTAAGTATGTAACAAAAGAAGTGTTGGATTTTTCGAACGTGTTGAGGGAATGTGTATATCGTAAAAAGCCACTGTCAACATAATTCCTGCGAACATAACATGCCAGTATTTCAAGAAACATGTGCCGAAGTAAATAAACACGTATAAGCAAACATTAATAAAAAATTTCTCGAAATTTACGAGTTTGAATAATTAAATTATTGATATTAACCGGTGGCATGAAAAATTTTCCAGCAAATTCAGGCGCAAACTGTAATAATAATTCATCCAGGATCACAAAATTTAAGAATGGGTCGTGCGTCAGATTTAAAACCTTGCACGATTTTAAATGCGATTGCGAGAAGACGAAAAGTTGGAGGAACCGTATACCAAGATTCATCTCTCCCCAGCCTGGTTCCTCGGGTACAACAAAATCTTTTTGCCATTTATTTGCTACATTATTACTCATTGGTCACAATCATGGAACTTTTTCTCTCAGACCAAAGAATTAACACAAGCGATGGAAGAATCAAGGCTTCAAGTTTCTCACACGCTGCAGTCCTGTTTGCAATCGGATGGTCGTAGACGATATGCTACGCCGCCACAACAAATTGCCGCATTCAATCGAAGATCCAATCCCGAGATTGGTTCATCTTCTACAGAAGAATGGATAAAAACTGATTGCGACGTAATCTTTGGAGACGACATTCTCAATCTAAATCCGCAAGAGGATTTCAACATTCACTTTCCCTATAGACGAGGAGAATTGAATGTTCATTCTGGCCCTGGTGGGAGCTTGCGAGCTGTTCTTGCCGACCTTAAAGCCATCTGGGAATATGTATTGACTGCCAGATTGAATATTCCACTAAAGGATCTCAGGCACTACAGAGCCATTCTCATTATTCCAGATATATATAATAGACTTTATTTAAAAGAATTGACTACTCTTATGCTCTGCGAGATTGGCTTTGGCGGATGTTTTTTATTACAAGTGAGTCATTGAGCATTCAGTTTTTTATTAGAGAAATTTTTATTAGAGAAATATATTTGGATTATTGTCCAAATGAATCAATCCAAATTAATGAGATTTCGTCTTTGTCTATTTCTGGATGAAATTAGAACAAGATTGATTTGTTTATTACTGGATTTTTACATCTGAACAATTATTTTATAGAAAATGCATTCACTAGTCAATACTTGTGCTACAAACTATTTTACACTTAAAATTGTAAATTATCAATTTATAATAGATAAGTTACATAAATATGCTATAGATTCAGGATAATAATGAACCTTGCAAATATTTTATGTTTTACAGGACCATGTCGCTGCGACATTTGGTGCGGGTCTGGGTTATGCGTGTGTGATAGATGTGGGTGATCAGAAGACTTCGGTATCGTGCGTCGAGGATGGTATTTCTCATAGGAACACGAGAGTGCGTATGGATTATGGTGGCGGTGATATTACACAGACATTCTATTGGCTACTGCAGAAGTGCGCGTTTCCCTACAAAAATTGTGAACCTTCCAACAGATTGGACGCGTTACTTCTTAGTCAGATGAAACAAGATTTTTGTCACGTCGACTTGAATGTCTGTGGATCTCAGGAAAAAACGTTTATCGTCAGGAAGCCTAAACAACCCACTGAAAAATATACACTTCAGGTAATTCGTTATTTCATCATTATTCCGAGAAATCACCGATTCATTTAATTTTTCTGTTTAGGTCGGAGATGAGTGCTTGGTCGCACCTCTCAGTCTTTTTCAGCCTGAACTCTTTAAAGTTACTGGACCACATGTAGTTCACGTACAAAAAAGATCAACGGGCGATTCCGAAGATCCTCATGATGAGAATTATCTACGAGAAACGAGTGTAAGAGATTCGACATTGAAAATTCGTACACAAAAAATTTACGCTTCCCGATGTTTATCACAAGTTATTTTGGTGAATGCTTAGAAAACGGGCTCCACCTTCGATGTTTGATAATTTTTTAATGTTATTCCTGGCATACTCCTTCGCGCTGGGGAGACCAAACCTGGAAAATAATGAGACAGTCTCGCGAAAAATGACTATATCTCTGAAACTATTTAGAGACCCCAATATAAAATTATATATAAAATTACTTACTCCTGGAGAATGCCAGGAATAACATATTAAAAAATTATCAAGATAGGAGGTGGAGCCCGTTTTCTAAACATTTACCATAAAATTTTGAAAACTTTTACTCTTTCACTCAGCATGTATTATACGCGGTTCTTTTGAAATGATACTAAACAAATGAGGTCTATTCTTCAATTACAAATGAAAGACATTTAAAAAAATTAATTTGTTACAGCGAAGAGGAATAAAAGAAAATTTAGAACAGACACTTGAGATGCAGGAAGAAGTCACAACACCAGCTGTTGCTGGTGAGGAAGAGGTTGTCGTGGATGCTGTAGATTCAGCACCTGCTGCTCTATCGAATCGAGATCTCGATGCACCAAGAGATTTTGTTGTCGGTCCCCAACAGTCCTTGGGATTGGACCACGCAGTTTTACAGAGTATCGACCGATGTCGTGAGTGTTGTTCTATCAATTTTGGTTAATAAACTCTCTTCTTAAACTGGATGATGTATTTTTTACTGTTATTTGTGGTGTTTACAGCGACTGACGATTTAAAAAGAAAAATGTACAGCTGCGTTTTGGTCGTTGGTTCTGGAATGAAATTTCAGGGGATAGGAATGTGGCTTCATAACAGGATTTCACTTCAAATTCCTTACATGTATAGGGCAGGTCCGTAATTTTTTTTTAAATGCACATATTTACAATAACTTTATCATATTGTTCCGATTATCAACGCTATCGCTATAAATAATTGTTTGGCAGGTATGACTCATTATATTCCTTGATTTGTTGCAAAAGGAAAGTCAAATTAGTTTGGCGGTTTTGAAATCGATGTCTAGACTGTATTCCGCGGTTATACATTAAATCATTTTTTCCATTTATCAAGATTTTCAATATCGATTCGCGTTTTCCAGAACAATTGGACATAATAACGCAGCCAAAGGAGATGGACCCTGGAATGACGACATGGAAAGGTGCGGCGATTCTAAGTTGTCTTGAATCTGCGCAAGAATTGTGGATTGAGAAACAAGAATGGGAACGTATCGGTGTAAGAGTTTTACGAGAAAGAGCTCCGTTCATATGGTAAAACGTTTTCAAATGTTCATTTTTATTTGTATAAAAAATAAATGCTCTGAATTTCTTATTCCATGTAGATTGTTGAAACAAAAAGTAAAAACTAGTTTAGAGCAGATCTGTCATTTTTATTTTACTTCTATCATTGCGATGGTATACCGCTATATCAGCCTCAACAAGAAATTTAGCGAAAACGAGATTTTCCGGCTGAACGTCGATGTAAACGTCATCACCTCCTCGTGTGTAAGCTTGAGTTATATCCTGCAAAATTAATCAATTCAATTAGTATAACTTTTTTCTTGTTTTGTTAACCAAAGTTTATAATGTTGTGACTCACAGCCAAGACATCTTTGAAGCCAATATTGTCCGGGAAAATCGTATCCACAGAAGTATACTGATGAATTATTGTTTTACATCATTTATTAATTTATTATGCAAATGTACTGGCATTCCCATATGAATGTAACTTACCAAATCGGTTTTCACTTCACTGAATATTCTTTTGGTGATTTCAATTTCCTTCTTATAAGTGGGATGAATTCCGACATTTTCTACAGCATCTTGACAAGCATTTGTCATTTTTTCTAAGCCGACTTTGTTGCTTTCTAGACTAGAAAAACAATTCAATGGGAAAAAAATTATTTTATATTTTTCCATATTTTATGAACATGTTTTACAGCTTATAAAAATGGAATAAAAGAAATGGAATGGAAAAGAAACAAACGGGAAGCTTTTCAGGTCTGTAAAAAGCGATCTGTTGACATTTGATTTATTTATTTGGGATTTGCAGAGTTCAACGCGCAGGATGTCTTGGGGATTGTTTGCTATAAAATTGTTTTGCAAGTACAGGAATCTCATAAACAACAGAGTCGAATTTTTTCTGGTTTCAAAACCATTTTGTAGGAATTATCGATTGATTCACCGTTTATTTAGATATATGTGATAGATAGAATGTGATATATAAAAAATAAGAATAATACTGAAGTTTTTCTGTAATTGCGGTGTGACGGAAATACTTTTTCAGCTGACTGACCGGTTGGCTGAATTTTTACCAAATTTCTAAAAGTGTTATATGTACCAAAACTATTGGTGTAGAAAGAAAAAAAAATCCATTGGACTATTGTGATGTTGGCGGAGCTAATATCATTGAATGTTAAAACTGCACTTTGTGAAGTGCATTGAAGGCTGGAAAAAATTCCAACAGTTTACTCACTAAGTAATATTCATTCTAGATTTTTCCACGTCTCTTTGAATGCTCGTAAGAATTTTTTCAGTGTCCGTTAAACTATCCATAAAATCTTGAACTATATTATTTTGCAAATCTATGGTTTTCGGATGTGGTAGGAGTCTGGGTTCTTGAAGATGTAGATTATCCAAGAGTCCCCTTGTGTATCTACGTTGCCGATGACTTATTTCATCTCGTTTAATGCAATCCATAAGACTTCCAAATAAGTTATTGGAAGTGCGAGCAGTCAATTCGTCAATTTCATATTCCAACTCGGCTTTAACATCTTTTAAATTGGCATAAGTATCCTCCAATGTAAACGCACCCACATTAACTTCTAGGTCCGTCTCACTTCCTTCCATTTTATGTAACTGGAGTAATTCACTATTTTCTGTGATAATTAAAACAGAATTAAAAGCTCACGAATTGACTTAATACTTACATAGATCTAGGATTCGTAATCTGTTTGTTAATAGTGCAGAGTAAAATAGTGAGGAAAAATTGCAACCATCATTTTGCAAGATTGAAGCAATATTTTATTGTAGAGAAAAAAGTTTAATACGCTGACAAAACCAAAATGTTTAGGATCAAATTTTACTGCTTGAATGAGCTTTGAAAAAAAGTTAATAGTATCAAGTGTAGCAATTAAATAGAAATTATTTGAAGTATTCTTAACAAAATATTCACTAAATGATATCCTGATAATGCATTTATGAAAATATAAATACTCGGAAAGACAAATCGTTAACATTTAAATTTTCAGGTTAGGTTTGTGAGTGGGCTTGAAACTTTTTATGCTTCTATAAAGTGATTTATCAATTTCATTTCGAGTGATAAATAATTAATTCAAACACTACGTACATTGTGCAGGAAACATGAAAAAACCGTAAAAACGTATGAGATATACAATTGCTGTCGGTGTTTGAAACACACCACTATTTAAAAATTTTGGCTGGGTTCCGATCTAGAGCAGCCTCGACTCTGTGTTTACGTTTTACGCGCTCTCGCGCTTGGCAGCTCACGCCGGGACGATTGGAAGGGGCAGACGAGAGAACTCGAGCATGCGCGGGGCAGGGAGGGAGCGAGCGACCAACTTACGTTCATTCAGTCGCCCGCGGGAGTCCGCGGCGGGACGCGGGGCGGAGAGAGAGAGTAGCATGAGCGTCGGTCGGCTAACGCAATCCCGCACATTATCATTCGTCGTTTACAACGAAATTGATAAAATAGAGTGCAAAATAAGAGAGGTGGAATTTCATTTGATCGTCAGTTAATGACGAAGATTTTTATATAAAATATTTTGAAACTGTCTGAATTGTTGTTGAACCAAATAAAAATACAATGATGAATAATAAAAGAACGGAAAATCATGATAACCATTTTTAAAAATTAAAACCATCCAAATCAATAAATTCAACATATTTTATTTATCACGATTTCCGTTAGTTAGAGCTTGTAAATATACGCGATTTTTCGAAAACAAACAATGCACGAAAACGCTATGAAACGAATATTAGAGTCGGAAAACACGATTCTCTCGTTTGTCAATCGTTATGAATTTTTTACTTTTTTTCTTTCGTCAACGAGTTTTCTTCTCGCAAGTGACAATCGATAAGCCGGTAGGGAAGCCTCTTATTCACGATATTATTTTTCGCGCTAAATTTGAGGACGAATTATTTTGAATATTTGAACGAATCACGATAAATAGCAGCGTGAGCAAGGGTCTTGAGTGACAGATAGTCCAGTGACAGCTGTGTTACAGCTTCGAAAATCGTGCGTATGCTCGCACGCACGCGTGTTCGCAAGCGGAGCTAAGATGCAACCATACATGCGAGTCGCGCAACGCAACGCAAAGCACCAAACGCACGCAGGCCGTAAAGCCATGGGATTGTCGGCAAGAATGACGGAACGAAAGCTATAAACCTACTCTGTAGTCAGCTGATTCCGAACACGATACAGTTTCTGTATCGTGCTATCGAAATCGCGCAGGCAAGGTCCATGCATATAACTCGGATGCTGCAAACGCTGCACGCAACGCAATGCACGCAAGGCATGTATAACCGCAGCTATGCACAGCATTGCGAATAGTTTTTACTATCGCAAGTGCTATTATTGCAATAGAACGCAAGCGCCCGTGCACGCGTGCACCCACGCGAGCACGCACGATTTACCATGAAATTGTGGCACAATTTGCCATTACACTTTCTGTCACTTGTCATCAACCGTCATCAATTGCGAAAAGACAGTTTTTTGACTCAAGAAAAATACATTTTTCGAATTAACAGCACAAAGAAATATTAATTGGATTTTTTTATTTTTTGCAAGAGTTTGTTGACGCGAAAATAAAAGAAATCTTGACGTATTCATCATTCGTTTACTATCTTTAAAGTATAAAAAATGAATGTGTGTTTTGAATCAGTGAATTTGAATTTTGAATCACGATGAACTATCGTTTTCAACGTTGAAAAAATGACGCTGCTGCTGCTGTTCATCTAGATTCAACTTCATAGATTTGGAAAAAACTAAGTGGAAAGTAATCAACTGCAATGAGTGTCCTGTAACGGAAGTGGATATCAACTGTGCTAACTATTTCAAAAATGTGAACAATAATATTAATTTTCAATCAGTGCTATTGAATTCTGAATTATGGTGCGAGTCGCGAGTGCAAAATGTTTTCAAACTCATTTAACCGAAAAAAATGTTAGTGTTTATCAACATCGGAACTGGATCTCAGTTGCCAAATTCTCGAACGGTTTTGCCACACGTAGGAGATGGACGGTTCATTATTGAGAAGGAGAACAAGACATCGACGAGTGAGTAATTCCAAACCAAGTTTAAATTTCGTTTTTTGCTTTTCCATTAGAATAGGTGCTTTATAAACGTTTTTATTGTAATAACCGTATTCTACAAACGATTTCGCATTGATTTACGTATAATTTAACTCATAAAGTTCAAATAATAAAATGGGCGGTCTAGCTTCACGCTAATTTTTATTTTTGATTTTTTCACGATAAACTCATCTCACAAACGTTCATTTTGTTCTCACAATACTCTACAAACGATAAACAAACGATTGAAATCGGAAAATTTTCGAAAAGTTCAGGTCGTAGGGCCAAGTTTACGTCGATAGATTAGCGGGGTCGCTTACCGACGAAAACTTTTTTAAGCAGTGGCTGCTAGGGGCGCAGCTATCTTCAAAGAGATGGCGCCGCGGTACGAGATCAAATTCAATCCACTAGCGGCTAGATGGGACAATAACTCCCAAGGCCTCTCTTTTGTATGTATTTTTCTCAATAAAAAAAAAAAAAAAAAAAAAAAAAATCAATCCACTAGGATCATTTATACGATTTTTTAAATTTGAAATAAAAAAAAATTTCTGTTTGCTCTCTGGATGTGCATGAATAGCGAAAATTTAGATGATTTAAATAGATCCCAGTTGATCCAACTAGATGTTTTTTTCTGGATGTATACATTAATCATATTTCTAATTGAATAAATGACGACAACACTTAAACTTTATATTATTGAGAGCGTTAAAGGGAATGATGAATGAAGTTGAAAATCCAAAAACATGAGCACAGAAGTACACGTTTCGTTATAAGAGTGGTGGTGAGTTTCGTCGCCGTCTCAAAATGATAATGTCCGCTCGATCCAGGTCACAGTTTACGACGCCATTATGAATTTCATTTGACGCCGCGTAAACCGTGAAGATATAAATGTCGCTCATTGCGGGACGTATATTGTGAAACGGGAGAAAGAGATATACTCGTCCATTGCTTCAATCCCGCAGAAGAACAAAATCAATAATGGCGTTTGTTACAAACGGTGAATTCAAACACGAAACTCGAAAATCAATCTAAAATCAAGTTAAAATTTTTCAAATATTTTATCAACGAAGAATAATGGTTTTCGGAACCCTTTGTTACTTTTTTTTCTTGAATACAATAAAAAGAATTGAATCAAGGTTTTTCAATAATGATCAAATTCAGATATATACGTCTCGGGTGCAAAATAACCGATTGAATTTATTCTGTCAGCTTTCGAATGAGCCTAGTCTTGTTTCAATCGGATGCGAAATAAATAATTCACAGCCGAGATTGTGAAAAAGTGCGAAAGTGCTTCCGAAAGTTTATCGGAAGTAATCCAGAGTCATTAACAAATAAGGGAAATCAAAGAAATCCGAGAACCGATCTTTGAGACGCACCAGATGTCGTGCTCAAGAGCGCTGGCCCTCATGACTGACGACCCACTGGGATCTTCCAGTAGGATAAGAAAGTCAGTAAAATGCGAAAATCCCCCAATGAGCTGATGTCTGTAAAGGCATTTTTGCGAAGCTGTATTGAGAGAGTTAGATGAGGCACCGTGTCGAAAGCATTGAGCTAAAATCCAATCGTAGTTGTTCAGATGGTCATCTCATAATCTAAAAAAATGCAAGAGAAAGAGGTGGGCACGTGAGTCCACTATGATTCAAGAGGCGAAAGGGTTACGACATTGGCAGTTCATATATGTAATTCATTAAAACAGATGGATATATATTTATACATATATCGTACATGCAGATTTCACCGAGTGAACAGGTGCACGTAGACTATACGAGAGATGAATAAGAAACGAGAGTGGAGAGAGTAGAAGCAACGAGAAGTAAAATAAAGGACGAGAGGAGGAGACGGAAAGAGAGCAGAAGCCTCTCCGTCCGTTTCGTGGGAAATCCCCTTGAATACCATGCGTATGTATTGGGCAGGTTGAAAGAATGAGTTGTGAAAAGTGATGCTCGTAGCGAAATACATGGAAAAAAAAGAAACATAAATATACGATCCAAGAGTGTTCTGGTAAAAGGGAGAAAGTCGAAAAAAAGAAAAAAACAAAACAAAACGAGGGGCGTGAGCGCCTGTGGCCAAAAGTACGTAACGAATGAAAGCTCGTGCCGGCAAGTGTCTGCTGTGTATGTATGGTCCACTACCGAGAAAAAGAAAGCTTAGGGTGGAGCGATGAGAATACGATGTGCGAGAGAAAAGCTCGAGTACAAATCAGATAGAAAAGAAAGAAGAAACGGGTATGAGGCGTGAGAGTATCGTTGAGGTTGAGAAGTACATTAATTTCCTTGGAAGGAAGTGAAGAGAGGCACCCTCTTGCAGTCACACGAATCGGTGAGAAGAGGAGCTCCGTTGACTATAAGCAACTGTAGAATGGTTATAATATAAATGTATGTGTATACATGCATACACACACCCTTAGGTATGGGGCGGGCGAGTTTCAAGGCAAAAGCGTTGAAAGCCGGAGTTTGGAACGAGTCTAGTGACGTCACTTCAACAAAATAGTATACAGGATGCTTCGAAAGTTAGATGCAAAGTGTATAAAACCATCCAATTGCAATATACTCTGACGAGAAGAGTCGTCAGGCATTTTTTTCTCTGATTTACCGTTGATGAGATGATAGTTTCATTGGTCAAAGCGTAGTCGACCCATTGATCGCCTTTAGTTCTTGTTTTCGTCGTTGTCAATTGTCGCTGATGTTCATTGGCTCTCTCTCTCTCTCTCTCTCTCTCTCTCTCTCTCTCTCTCTCTCTCTCTCTTTTCTTGGTTGGTATCAAGACAGGGTCGTTGGAAAACGATACATGTTTTTCTTTACGTTCCTAGAGGTTTATCCATGTAGATTCTCATCGATGCGATTGAAAATTTTTTTCATTGGTACTGGCTGCGATTCCACTGCGTCAATGCGAAGATAGACGCGTGAGCATCGATATAGATTTTGAGAACGAATATCCGAACTTTGCTGCGATGTGCTGTTGATGTTGGCCGAATTCCTCATATAGTATATTGACGAAATTGAACTATACATATTCGAGGATCGATTATCTGATTAATGAAGAACTCACCGAGCACTCTGAATATGGCACTGTAGAAAATGTCAGCACAAGAAGCACCGCAATGCCCGGTGAAAAGCTGTCGTTCAAATCTACCCTGCCCTGCATGTGTTAACGTCGAGAGCTTTCGAATTACTTTCCTTGGTATGTTTTAATCGATAGTAGAGTTCCGAACCGGCTGATCCAATGGTTGTAAAATGCGTTGACGATAGAAATAGTTATGTTTTTTAGTGAAATTGCCTTCAGCCATTTCGAGAACCGGTTAATTATGGTCAGTTATATACGTTGATCATCGGAAGCTCGATCGTATTCATGTTTATGTGTGAGGGACATCCGTCGGGCAAATCGATGTAATTTAATTCAAAATTGATTGTGGCGATGTATTTTTGATCTCTGACAACCGTCGCAGCTCATTGTCCATCCGAGCACATTTTTTTTTCATTCCAGAACATACGTATTTCTGCTTCTAAAGATCTGATAGGTTTTCTGGCCGCTTTTAGATGCAATAGTCTGTAGATAGAATTAAACGCTTTTTGACGCAGTGATTTTGGTATACAAGGACAAACAACGGGTCGGTACAAATCAATCCGTGATTGGTCCGGTCAAGGGATTTCTATCATCGAGAATGTGATCAAAGAACTTGATTGACTCATATCGCTAAAAGATCTTTGTCCTTGGTACGATAACTCCTCTGAGCTGCCTCGAGTCTTTTTACGAAAAATCCGACTGGCGTCTACTCGTTATTTCATAAATATTCCAGCGTTTTGTATCGATTGTGGTATCAGAATCTTCCGTTGCTAATGAAAGTGGAGAGTCCGGTGACAGGAATCGTGTGAGTGGCCGCAATTATGTTTCGTTATTTGCACTGCTTGAATGCTTCTTCTGCTTCGGCAGTCCAGAAAATTGTCCTTTCAATTTTTTTTTTCGCAAATTCCCGAGAATTTCGTTCTAATTGGGTCTCGTCTCTCGCAATGAACAGGATTCAGCGTTGGAAATAATTGTGAAGGCCCAAAAATCTTAAGAGTTCTACAGTCGTTTTAGGTGTTTCATAAATTCGACGATGATACTAACGACGTACTGATATCAGATACTGACGATCGATAAGGAACGCCAGATCAATATTGTCGTCATAAATGTTTACTGGAAATTGAGGCGATATGATGTTGTCATCGTCCTGTCGTCATCGAGTGCTCGTACTCGTTATGCTGCCGCACCAAATTTTCAAGAAACAAATTCCATCGGAAAGCTTATAGTAGTCTGTGCAAGTTCGGTCATTCTACAAAGAAATTTTCCTTGTTCTATAGATTCCTGTTGTAAGTCCGCGCTCGTGATCAGAATTTTTTTTCAAATGTAACAAATTGATCGTTTGAAGAAAAAAAAAATCGTTTTATGTATCACCTCTCGTCCGTAGTTTAATCAACTCGGAACCTCGCGTTATATGTAGTTTCCTATATCGACATATCAGAATCGTGTACTGAACCAAGAATAAGCGCGAAATGAAAGAAAAAAAAAGTTTAGCATTGGGGATGTGGCAACCACGGGGGGGAAGTGTAACGGCCTATTAGGTCGGTCGGTCTTTCCTACGGCATAAAAAAGAAGAACACGAAGAAAAAAAAACAAAATCAACGTGTAGAGAGTCGAAAAGAGACGAAGCAAAAAAAAAAAGCGGGCAAACGGTGAAGGAGAAGGCGCGAGAACGATTAAGCTGGAAGCGCGTTATTATATATGTATACATATATAGCTAGAGAGCGGTCGTAAGCGTAGGCGGCGGGAAGGGGAAGAGAGGATGAATCGATTTCGCTCGAGAGCCTGCTGGTCGAAGCGACGGTAGTATGTGCGCACAAAATGCGAGAGAGAAGTATAGATCGAGGTAGTTAGAGAGACAGAGAGAGAGAGAGAGAGAGAGAGAGAGAGAGAGAGAGAGAGAGAGAGAGAGAGAGGGAGAGGAAGAACGGGTAGGAGATGATGGTTTGCCGCTTGTAAGCTCCGTTGGGTATGGCGAGCAAGAGACGAAGCGTGAGCGAGATGCTGAGGGTGCGAGAGGACCCAATAGGAGGAAGCGGAATAGAAGATGAGTGGTAGAAAGGGGTGAGTCGGGTCATTAGATCGATCGCTAAAAGCCACGCCTAGCGGGTGTTTAGCATAACGACGGCAACAGAGGGAGAGAGCGAGAGAGAGAGAAAGAGCGCGCGTGCTGTCAGACACACTATGCACTCTGCCTCATTAGCACCCGATAAATTTCCAATACATTCGCAGCGACGTACATTGTCTTTTTCGGTATGTATGTGCATATATGAATTTGAGGGTAAGAAACTTTCATTTTGTGCTATATAAAAAGCGAAAGTGATCGAAATTCGAGAGATTGAGAATCAGAACCGAAAGATTAGAAACTTGTGCGTTTAACTGAAACTCGAGGCTTTATACAATTGGAACTTTTCCTTCTGCGTCTATACAACCTTTTGTTTTCAAATTTATTCAATCTAAGAACACGGACAAACTTCACGTTCGATAGTTTCTACCGTTTGATAGTTTTTAGCTCCCCATTATAAATAAATTATCACAAATAAAAACGCTTTGTTTCTGTTGGAGTCCTATCTCTATTGCAGACTTCAAGCAGATATATTTGATGTAAGGATGGATCGATTGATTCGATCTTTGCTGCTCAACCGATAAATCATTGTTGAGATTAATCTTGTGTGAAAGTTTGTATTATGAATAAGCACACTTCAATGGACATGTTCACAAGTCATGCGTGTATATATGTACACATACACATCCAATCTCATGCTGCAACTTTGTACAGTATCAGTTAATAATACAATTCATAAATGGTCATTACGAGAACAACCAAATTTTAATTGCAATAATGAATATTATCCTGTGGTACGCACTTACCGCATTGTTAGATTCGATTGAAATATGACGTCATTTCAATGATTCCGCGACGGACAAATAAGGTAACAAACGAACTTCAAGTTGTAGACTCGCCGTGCGATGATTATCACGATGGTGGATACATCTTATATAATATTTCGAAAACAGAGCCTTACACTTATAACCGTGAAAGTCTCATTGTGATCCGGCTGAGTGGTCTTCATTCCCGGCAACCTCTCTTTATATTTCACATATTCAAAGATTTTCTACGAAATTATATCCGAATACCCCTACAGTCTCTAAAGAGAGAGACAGACAGGGAGCGCCGATGTGGAAATGGACTCTCGTATTCAAGTATTATTGGAACTGCCGTCAAAATTTTATCGGGAGGCAAGAGATAGTAAATCAATTAAAAATGGTTTTATTAAGGCCTCTTAATTCGTCACACGATCAGGGCGGAACTTTTTCGTGGTCCTCAGGAATTTTTTGGTGGAAAGGTTTTCAGGTGTTTCCACCGTTAGATTCATTTCCCGTAAATTCTGGTGCATCTAATAAAAATGGGTGTTCACACGTAGAAAAAATTCCAACCTCGGTTCAATCGGAAAAATTGCTCATCGTTAAATAACAAGAAATTAATGACTCTGATGGCCGTTTTTTTTGCGATTGCGGATTCATTCCATTCATACCATGCACAGCCAAGATTTTGGTATTTTTAGGCTTCAAATGTTTGTACAAAAAGGAAAACTTATGGTATGTTTCGAGACACAGACGAAAGTGAATGCCTACAGAAAACGTTGCAAAGCGAAAAAAACAGGGAGTGGAAATGGGACGCTGAGGAGATTGTTCCACCGAGTGGACGATGGAAATGACGGGAATAGGGTCTTGGAAAAGTGTGTTGTAGAGTGCAAGAAGTGGCGATTCGAGTACCGACCACGAGAATGAGAAGCGAGATAACTACTCTACCTCGTATTTTCTTGCACTCATTCTCAATGCTGATGATTCAAGAGAGACAACAAATGAGGGGGAGAGAGAGAGAGAGAAAGAGGCAGACCGATGTCCCTGGTGTGGTGTGTGACGGGTCGGGATTATCATGTGAAAGCCTTACCAATACCTCCGAAGAACATCTCGCGTGGAGAGAAGCGTTAAAGAGAAAAAATAAGAAAAGAAAGATTAAAATCGAGCAATACAATAAAACGAGAAAAAAGAAGATGGAAGTGGGGCGTTGGCTCAGTAAGAGACCAACTACAACACTAATCACTACTTCGAGTCACTTTTTTTGCACACATACGTATTATGTGTACGAATATATGTAAAGTATCTTTGGAAAAGTTTTTTCCACGAGAAAAAATACGTTTTCCAAGAAGAAAAAAAAATATATGTATCATCTCTGTACTGCTTACTTTTTTGAAAAATATTTTTTCTTCATACCTCGGTCGAAAGTACGCTCTTTCCGCATCAATTTCGATGCAGAAAGACCGACTTTCTTGCATTGGTAAAACAACTGAATGACGGCGGGAGCAAACACTTTTTCCACGCACAGCTGTATGTGAGGCTCCCGCAACTGTCACCGGTGACAGTTGTCCCTAACCATTTTTTTTCTCTGACGTCAAAGCTGCTCTTTTGTTTACGCTGGTTATTCATAATTTGAAGCATCATATAAATGGACAAAAATCAAAATATCTGTCTATCAATGAAAATCCACATAATTTATTCGAAAACTGCGTTTTTCATGGTGACATAATTAACAATTTTTATTATGCATGTGACCATGGTAAAAATGAAAAAAAATAATGTACGCATTAATACTATTGATAATTTGCATTTTACGTTTGTTTAATTTAAAAAAAATTATGTTCGTTTAATTCATTTGGATGCTTGTTTAATTTTAAAAATGTTCATGTTTGATAAATTGAAAAAATTTTCTGATTAAATGTTTAATTGTCTACATTGGTTTTTTTTTATTATTTATATATATTTTAATAAAAAAAACTAATGTACGCATTAATATTATTGTTAATTTGCATTTTACGTTTGTTTAATTTAAAACAATTTATGTTTGTTCAATTCAAACAAATTTTGTTTGTTTAATTTGAAAAATTTTCATGTTGAATTTTACAAATTTTCATGTTAGTTGAATTAACAAATTTTCACATTTGTTGAATTAAAAAATTTTCATGTTTGTTAAATTTTTTTTAATTTCCGATAGAATGTTTAGTTGTCTATATAGGTTTTTTTTAATTTGATGCCTGCCCCCCCGACCAGCAGCACTCGCTTCGCTCGTGCCGCAAATGTCGGGGGCAGGCATCAATTTTTTTTTTGATGTTATACATTTAATATTTTGTCTCCGTACTTTCGACCGGCTATGAAGAAAAATAGTATACACCACACGGGCAGAAGTTTGAGAGCCCTGAACTGCGCGTCAAATGCCCTCGGCTTCGCCTCGGGCATTGTGACGCGCAGTGCAGGAATCTCAACTTTCTGCCCTTGTAGTGTAATATACTATTTTTTGTCGCTCTCGCATCAACTGTCGGACAAAACATTCGATCTTCTAAGAATATTACTATAAACGCTAAGCCCCTATATTTAAAGGTTTATAAGTTAGGAGGATTAAATATGTTACTCAAAATGAAGTTTTCACTGGGAAAACTATGGAAAAGTTTATCGATTAATTTAGATGTTACTTTCGAGCCAAGCGATGGTTTTCCCACTGGATGAGCATTGAGCATACATATTTAGATGGATAAAAGTGGGACGTAGAGTGGGTAGAGGATAGTGAATGTATCTATACATTCAATGTTCGAATAATAAACATCGGAAATGTTAAAGAACATACACTACCCGTCAAAAGTTTCCGGACAAAATTGCGAAAAAGTGTCGGAGCCATTTTTGATGTCATTTTTTAAGCAGTATAGATAAACGAATTTAATAAACGGCATTTTGAAGGGAAGGAATTCTTCTTCAATTTGCTTTTTTTGAAAATGTTGTACGATTTTTTTTACGTCCGCTACATTGTTTTGAACACGACCGTTTTCCAACTTTTTTTTTAAGATTTACAGTTGGACCGCGTTTTCAGAAAAAAAATTTTTTCGAGTTCTTTCCGACCGGAACCTCAACGGGGACAGCGAAAACTTCAATTTCGTTTTTTAAAAAGTTCTGTACGATTTTTTTTCATGTAGTTATCTCATTTTTAACGAAAAAAAGCAAAATTTGGAATATGCCACATAACACGAAAACTAGTAAGTTTTTCAAAAAACCTCAAGAGGATAAAAAAATGAGTTTGGTTTAGCCAAATTCATCAGAATTTTTTCCGAATTTTTTCTTAAAATTTTTTTTTCCGACTGATTTCAGTCAAAATTCTGAAAATTTGATCGCGTTTACTTGTTAAATATGGGGTTTTTGATAAAATTTCAAAATAGAAAAAAGTTTTGTTTTTCAATTCTGAAGACATCAGAATTTTTTCAAATTTTTTTTCGAAATTAATTTTTTCAACTTGCGAAAAAAGTTGGAAAAAAAATGTCGAAAAAAAATTTGAAAAAATTCTGATGTCTTCAGAATTGAAAAAGAAAACTTTTTTCTACCTTGAAATTTTATCAAAAACCCCATATTTAACAAGTAAACGCGATCAAATTTTCAGAATTTCGGCTGAAATCAGTCGGAAAAAAAAATTTCAAGAAAAAATTCGGAAAAAATTCTGATGAGTTTGGCTAAACTAAGCTCATTTTTTTATCCTCCTGAGGTTTTTTGAAAAACTCACTAGTTTTCGTGTTATGTGGCATATTCCAAATTTTGTTTTTTTCGCTAAAAATGAGATAACTACATGAAAAAAAATCGTACAGAACTTTTTAAAAAACGAAATTGAAGTTTTTGCTGTCCCCGTTGAGGTTCCGGTCGGAAAGAACTCGAAAATTTTTTTTTTCTCAAAACGCGGTCCAACTGTAAATCTTAAAAAAAAAGTTGGAAAACGGTCGTGTTCAAAACAATGTAGCAGACGTAAAAAAAATCGTACAACATTTTCAAAAAAAGCAAATTGAAGAAGAATTCCTTCCCTTCAAAATGCCGTTTATTAAATTTGTTTATCTATATTGCTTAAAAAATGACATCAAAAATGGCTCCGACACTTTTTCGCAATTTTGTCCGGAAACTTTTGACGGGTAGTGTACATCCATCCATTATATGCACTAGAAGTAAATAAAATAACAAAAAAACTAATTTTAGAAATAAATCGATATTTTTTTCGGGGTTTTCTATTATACGAGGATTCACCCTGATATAAATATGAAACGGAGTTAAGATTGCATAAAGTTTATATATAGTTTGTTCCTGTATGTGTAAATATGGGATCAGTATCGATATCTTGGTGTAAAAATTGTATAGAACGAAGAAAAAAAAAAAAATTCAGCGCCATCTGTCCCAGAATTAAACCTGTCACTTACACGTGTTCACGTCGTCACGAAGATTTAATATTGCTTTCGGGAATAACCGCAGTCTTGAATGATTGGATGAAATTCAAGATATCTTTTCGTACAGCAAGAGCGGCTATACATTGAAAAATGTATGGATGAATTTTTTATTTTTACATAAAGTTGGAGGTTGTTCGGAGAACTTAAAAGAAAAACTCTGACGTATCCGATATACCAGTTAGAAGATAACGATGCGAGCTCAAAGTTATCATTAAATTGTTATACCACGTATGTTTTGCATACAACCTATTTGTAAAGGCATGCATACAGCACCGAACTTTGAACATTTGTCTTACAACACATCGGAATTGTCAATAAGGCCGCGATTAACAAGATCGTTATTTACGATTGCGAAGCTATTGATATTTTCATCAAATACGTGAACCTAGGATAGAAAAAACGCTCGATGTATGCTACTCGCAGTATTCAACTGATACAAAGAAAAAAATGATTTTTTTCCGGCACTTACCGCACTGTTTCTTTTAAGTACTGATGAAATAAAAATTCTGTTAAAAAAATGAGTTCAGCTGCTCAATTTTTAGAAGTCACTCTTTCGATTTTTGTATTTATTTATTTATTTATTTTATGATTCCCTATATGAACTTCATTCAAATTTATCTCTTTATGTTTTATTCGTGTGGTGAATGTTTGTAACTTTTTGTACTATTGCGCTTATAAGTGTGCATATCACTACGGTAACATCGGCACCATATTTTATTTAATTATCTTGAGTAATGTGTTGTTTCGTGTAATGTAATGATTATATTTAATGAAAGTATAAGAGTTTGAAATTATAGAATTGATAGGTCTTGATATAAATTCGAAAGTCAGATTTACATTATTTTTTATTCAAATTTAATGGTATTCCACAATAAGCTAAACGGTCATTTTTATAATTAGGTATAGGGAGGGTTTCGAAGCTCCAGTTTTTTCACCCTCCGCATAAGCCGTTGAACGTCTGCAAGTCCACGCTTTCAACCGCAAGATGGGCTACGTAGAACTTGGAATAATCCGCTCTAAGCCGTAGAAGCGTGTAACTTTTAGTCAATTTATTATGGAAACTTGGAACATTCTCCGGTGAACTAGAAAAGAACGTATGTTTTTCACAGGTGTATGTCGTAGAATACTCAACGACGTGTATAATTTTTTTATAGGCATACGTTGGATAATATATAATATAACAGGAGCCCCACATGTAAATCGTATTTTTCATGTATTTAAAAGAATTCAATGTAATACGTTTTTTTTTTTTAATTTTTAATTCTATACAATGTGAAATGTGACATTTGAAACCAAAACTTCAAAATATTTTCAAGAATGAGATCGAAAGTGGTAGTTGTAGGTATACTTTTCAAAAGTATTTGACGGTTATACGGAGTTCTCATTGAGGAAATACAAGAATTTTTTTTCCATAACAGAAACCCAATTTTTGAATGGATATAACAAATCGCAATTCCGTACTACGATCATGGAACTTGGTATTTGAAATTTTTATTCCAGGTATATTTAAAAATCCGCAAGGTACAGCATTAGCACAAAAAAAAATTGTTCGCCAGTGACCACGATGTCTTTAAAAGTATTTGAAAGATCGGCTTTAACTTAACTTAACTTAACTAAGATCGGCTTAACGGCTGTCTATCGCTTATTCTGCAGCTGGAGGACTGCTAAAAGAATCACGGATTTTTCTATACAGATTCCGATTTTCTCTAAAATGGCAGAGGTTTTCCTTTAACGGAACGACAAGCTTTCATGTATAGAAAAAAAATTCTTCGTCCGTTTAGCAGTTTTCCAATGACGTCATGTTTTGGAGGCCCGTTGAATGAAAAAATGTAAAATTAATAGCCATGCGGAGTACCTTCAAAAATCGAGTTATTGAGTTCATTTTTCAACAGAATTTTTTTTCATGGGTACCTAAAGCAAACACGGTAGAAGCCGAAACAATTTTTTTTTTCGCATCGATGCAATATACGTATACACATCGGCATAGTGTTATGGACTAATCAGTCGAAGGTTTTTTTTTTATTATTGGATCTTCTATTCACTGGTTCATCGCAAAGGATAAGGTAGAAGGATAGGGTAGAAGACGGTATATAGTATATGAGCAGAGAAAAAAAAGAGTAATGCGAACGAGAACGAAAAAAAAGAAGAGAGCTTGGGCGAGAAAAAGGAAGGGAAAAAAGAACGGAGCGAGCTGGTGTACGAGACGTGGTCTCGATCACCGCACCTTTTCCTACCACGGTGTATGTATAGAGCGACCAGATGAGGAGAAGGAGAGCAAAGACGAGACTATTGAGGAAGAGGCAGAGAGGATGAAAAAGGAAGAAAAAAGTGGGAAACTACGGAACGAAAGAAAAAAAAACGAGGAGAAGAAAAAAAGGAGGAAAGGACGGTATGAAAAAGGGAGAAGTCTTATCCCATGTACAGCAATAGATGGAGCGCGAAGAAGTGAGAGCGATATCAAGAAAGACGAAAAGAGAAGGAGAGAAAGAGAGAGAGAGAGAGAGAAATAGAGAGTGCTCCGTTCCTTATGCGCCGCTGTTACCGAACGGTGATAGAGGAGAGAGAGAGAGAGGAGAAATAAAGGACCAGCGAAGGAAGAAACCCGACGGTGAGGGGAAGAAAGAGACAAGAAACGAGCGGCGGTAACAGAGAGGGAGAGAAAGGAAGTGAGAGATAGTGAGCTCTTTGCGTGGTAGCAACCGAAGTTCTGATGATAAAGAAAAAGGTGCCGGGGGAACAGGGAACCCGTTCACGGTTTGTACATGTACATGTACACATATTTCTGTATCCAAGTGTACGTGTATATGTGTGCGTAAGAAACTGTCTATATTTGTAGGGTTGTGCTGCTACTGCTCCTCAAAAAGATGTGCTCGAAGATGCAACAGAGAGGGATAGAGATATCGAAAACGATCGAGATTCACACGATGGTGCCACAGTAGATTCGGAGATCAGGAGAGCGGTGACAGGACTCTGGAAGATCACTTGTGAGAAACGAGTGCATGGAATCGCCGAGAACAAGCATATATATATACATGTTCATTGATGCTTTTCCGTACACCAAGGTATGAAGAGAAACGTAAAAATAAATGCCAAGCATAAACAATCGCGGACTTAGTTATTAAACTTTCACTCTACATTATTGTATACGTGTGCTTTAGAATAAAAATCATGATTCTTTTCACAACTTTTGTTTCTTTTTTACTTCATGTATAAAGCTTTTTCACCTAAAAAAAAAATATCAGAAATGTCAATCCGTATATATGTTTGCAATGAAAAACAAAATCATTTTAACATGACCGAGGACGATGAATGGATCACGAAAATTTCACAGCAAAACCATGCATGTCGCCCTGGACGATGCCTGCTACAGGGTTTTGTCACCTCATAGACTTTTGAAGACAATTCTATAGCCAAAAACATCATTATTATGATATTATCCTTGTTTTGCAGAGATGCTCGATCATAGGTTGAAAAACCTCCTGCAAATTCGTATCTCAACGAGTTACGAAGCAAAGAATGAATCAAGTGGTTAAAAAAAAGGAAACTAAATTATTTAATTATTTGCGCATATCAAACAAATGAATCGCGTTCTATAAGAACGCTTTATCGGTTTTGCCCTAGCATAGTTTCATCCATAAAATTGATACGACACAGGCGATAAGTGAGAGTATACGTGTATAAACGTTTCCAATTCGAGTATTTCGAAATTTCGTCCGGAAAAATTATTGTGTCATGTTACATGAGGCAAAGTTTTTCTATGTGAAACATTGCACCATAGGGGGATGACAGAGAGAGAGAGAGAGAGAGAGAGAGAGAGAGAGAGAGAGAGAGAGAGAGAGAGAGAGAGAGAGAGAGAGAGAGAGAGAGGGACAGGGTGGGTGGGAGGTACACCTAGTGGTAGCGATATGAATAGAAAATATACAGTTGAGGACCGGCTTATATACCGGGGGAGCGATTTGGTGTGCGCCGGAACATCCGGAACTTCGGGCGCCAAGAGCTTTTCCGGCGCACCGTCATTTCCGGGTCGGCCTGTAATTTTCATGCTCGTATGTAACGTTACAGACCAAAGTTACCTAGGTTCGCTTGGAAACGGAACCCTCGCTACCTCCATCCCCATTCACATACTTTCTCTCTCTCTCTCTCTCTCTTTCTCTCTCAATCTCTTTTTCGTTCCGCTCAGTTTGTTTTCCAGCCCGCTTGCGCCTGTTAACCCTTATTCTGACTTATTCGCTTCAACTTTCTCGCTAGCTCCCTTGTTCTATAGCTATCGTCTCTCTAGTTTTCGTTCTGCGAACATATACCGGCACATCGGTCAAAACTTTGTGGAACGAGCCTGAAAATGGATAATACTGCTGATCGTTCGACGCATGTGTAGCATCGAAAACAAAAAAAAATCATTCAATTCAACCATGGGAAGTGATAAACCTCCAGATAAGTAAATAGAAACTCTCGACGTCATTAGGTATTTTACACACCCCGCCTATCGTACTCGCGTACTCGTGCGAATATGCATCATAAGCATTCGGCTCGTGCGGTTATTTTATGTGAGATTCAATTAATCGTTTTCCGTAATTTTTTACATATTTGAGAAACCATTTTTCACTCTGATATTTAATTATCTCATCTGTAAGTTGAGAGGCTGCGAAGAATACGGTTGAAGTTCGATTTTCAGATCAAGGAGACGTGACTGTGGATTGACGCCTCTGCCAAACTCTCGAATACTCGAATATGACATTCATGCAGGAACCATATAAAATGACGTTTCAATCCAATATTCGTTTTCATGATTGTAAAAATCTTAAGCGCGCATCGATTTTTCCCTCGCGGTAAAATCTTTCGGGTGCATTTATCTGCACAAATTTCGTCCAGTTCCAAATTTTTTTTGTTTTCCATCCCTTGACAGAGTCACCGATCTGTTATCGTACCCGTGCGTATATTTATACATGTGCAAAAACCTGGATATTATGCACGAAAAGTACGAGAGGGAGGTCTCTTGTCGAAGCGCGCGATAGTCGGATAATATATTGGACGCCCTTACCATACCGACGTCGACCCAAGCGCCACCCGTATCACGAGTCTGTACGATAGCAACCGCATGGCACGACACGCCAGTTTTGCCGCACCAGACTCGTGCGCCCGTTCTCTCTCGTTCTACTTGAACGGAGGTGGCGTCTGGCGTTTCTATATAGCCGCGATTGCCGGGGAATGGCTGAATCGAGGGTGGGGTTTATGGCTGCCGCTCGGCTGTCGAGTTTCAAGAGGGTTTCCGTGAGAGAGTTCATGGGACTCGAAGGGAGTTGGGAGGGATATTCGATGCTGGGTAGTGCGGGTACGTTGAGTACCGATCCCCGCAGGCTGGACTCTATACGAGGGAAAGAGAGAAAGAGAGAGAGAGAGAGAGAGAGAGAGAGCACTTTGTTCCATTTCCGTTCGGGCAGTTCCCCCGAGTCATCATGTCCTCCTCTCTCCCGCCCTCCCCGCCTCTCTCTTTCTCTCTCTGTCCTACTCGCTCTCCTTTTTTCTCTCCTTTTCATTTATCTAGCTCTTTCTGCACACATACACACGCGCATGCATATACAGATATGGCATCCCTCAAAATCCTTGTCACAGCCTCGTGCCTGGGCTTAGCTACAGGGTTCGATATTATTGCGGTCGACAGTAGTCTTTTTCCACGATCTCCTATCAGGAAACATCTTTCTAGACGAAAATCTCAACTCGTTCCACATTCCCATCCAAAATCCCGCGATACCTTTTGAAACTTTTTTTTTTCTCATCAAACTAGAGGTGTTTTTCAGGAGTAAAAACAATTTCGGCTTTTTTGCCGGACATTGCATATGTGAAGTTTGCAATATTGAGAAAACTCCGTTTTGAAAAAGCATTCAATCGAATGGCGACTCATGCCACATATTTTGTGGAAATTTTAATTGCGATCCCATTTCACAGAACTAACTTCTCGCAAACTCGTTTCGGTTATAAATCCAGATTTTAACACAATTAACTCTGTTCATACATTGTTAGAAAAAATTTTCTCGAATTAAATGCTAGTTCCTAAAATTTCTACATCGATTTCCCATGATTGGGTTGTTAGTAATCGTATCTTTATATTTTCTCTACATCTTTGTATATTTTGAGTTATATTCGATGAGTGTAGGAAGAACAATGATTTTGTACATTATATTCGTTATTAAGTTTTTTATCCGGGACTTCAATCGCACGATTTCCGAAGGCAACGAAATTATAAATGCAAGCGAATTTAGAAACTTTAGCGAGCATAGGAGATCAAGAGCCAAAGAAAAACATAAACTTGGTCCCCAGCAGATGAAGATACTCGGAGATCGCGGAGTTGCAATTTCCTCCGGTGTGCTGCTTGACATCAACCAACTATCTAGCATCTTATTCCTGGGGGAAAGAGAACATTCCGAAGAGGTGATAATGTATAAGCCGTGTCGTCGATTTAGTGTAGTAACGACGACGGAACATGTAAAACTTATATATACTCCGCGAAAAAATAACATTAATGCTGTAAAAGAAAAGTCGAGGCATAGTAGTTCCGGTAACGAATCGCTTTCTCAACACAGAATTCCCATAAAACCTTGTAAGAGAGTCACACAAAAATTTACCGATCGAATAACAATCTCACAAAAGATGCCAATTCGAAGCTGATGAAAAATTCAGACTAAGCTTTGCAGGAAGTTGTTAAATAAATCAATTCTATTGAAGGTTTAATAGTCAAACACATTAGAATTTACTAACCGCTAGTGAAACATTGATCAACCAATTGAGAGTATACAACATTCTATACAACAAGAATAAGAACAAAAAATAAGTTTGATTTGAATTTCAAGTCAATCGGTTAGCGGAAAGGTGTGTTGCCAGCCTCATTTATGACTGAATAAAAAAAAGTGATTTTAACGTAAAAGTAGTATTACTGGCTTTTTCTTCCAAGATTCTGTTTGGTGTATACAACGTCGAAAAGATACAGCCAAAAATAGTGAAACATGTCGAAAAAAATGATTTTTTCTACATTTTCGTACGAAAAAACGTCTAAGAGGAACGGCAAAGAGCGCGTGGAGGAGCTAACGCTTGGCGAGTACGTGCGCGTGATCTCTCGGTCCGTCGAGCGTGTTCCGTAAACGGAAAGAAGCCTCGTTGCACTCTTCAAGCGAGAAAAACCGAATGTTTCCAAGTACAACTGCTTTTCCTGTAAACTTAATTTTTCTGCAATATCTCGGTGATAAACTAGTTGTCAAAATAGAAAACATGTCAACGCGCAAAATAAGACATGCAACTATAAAGCACCTTGTTACTTTGGAAACATTTGACTTTTGGAAATGGCTACTAGATTTTGACTTCTTGAAAATCCTCGCGGCTCGGAATTTTTCTTCTTAATTATATTCATTTTTATATTTAACAGCGTAAGAAATATTTCAATAACGTTTCAAAACTTTTTGGAGCATGTATCAATTTTTTCGATCGGCTGTTTGTACTAAAAGTTTTGCGTGGGATCACAATTGAATTGAAAAACTCGAAAATCCATACTCGCAAGTCTTCATGGTGAAATGAAGAAATTATGCCTCGAGCTACCTGCTGTAATTGAGTCCCTGCTGGGGTCAACATATATCAGCTGGTTGAAAACTTTTAACGTCGTTTCTGTTATAACCGAATTACACGTCAATGAGATTCCGCGAAATTTAACATGTGCCGAGCAAACCAGAATTTACTAGTGCGTACAATAGTGTTTAGTAGATCTCAAGCGTATTTGAATTTTAATACCGTTTTTCAGTTACTCATTATTCGTGGATATATGCGCCACCGCGGACGTGATTTCCAAAAGCTTTCAAATCCTATATCCTTAACACTTTACAGTGAATGCTTGATCCGAGCAGAAGGAACGAATCATTTTGAATAATAAGCTCACAGCAACCTGAAAATAATATAAGCCGATGCGGAAAAATCGCAGTCGTAATAACGAGATCTACGGGGTCTACGCGGCAGTATATACTCAATGAAAAGAAGGTTGAAAGAAGATAAAAAGAATTTCCTCACACCACATGACTAGGTCTCCCAGTTGTATATTGCTTACGCTGCAGAACACGGGATAGGCTACGGGATGTCACGCCAGTATGAGTACAGAGCACGCTTCTATTGTCATCGTTACATTGCTACATATAGTACAGTGATGTAAAAGCTCTCGTACGCATGGATGGTATACGTTCGTATACAGGATGTAGCAAAAGTCTTGCTCAAAATGCATAAAACAGTGCTCATTCCTTTTTTAGTTGATCACAAAAAATTGTGTCGATTAGTAACAGCACGTATCAATATGAGAGAAAAAAAAAACAGCGCATAGTATGGATTCACGCCTAATTCAACTCGCCAGATATGTACGCATACTCGAGCTCCATAACTATGAAGCCGTCCTGTAGCAAAAACCATCGATCTCTAGTAACGAAAGTACTAATATTTTAAACGTCAGATTTCTAGTTCTAATTGTTTGACTTCTGCCATTGAGAGTATAAAGTAGTCACGAGAGAGAGAGAAAGAGAGAGAGAGAGGAAAGTAAAGACTTCTTAAAGTGATCGTGACAAGTGCAAAATATTTTAAAAAAATTGTGTTCGATGAGTTGCTTTTTAATAAATTCGGAAAAAATTATGTTGCAGTATTCAAAGATGTTGCGAGCGTTAAAGACACAAAATGATGCAGGTGTTTGGATAAAGTGTCGAGTCGTTTTTCAAATTGGCTGATACGATTTCTCAAAGTATTTAATTGATTTTACTCAGATTTCTATGCGACGTTTAGTTATTTTCTCATTATATTTTCCGTCTGAAAGAGGATTATGTGATACTTGTTAATTGTTTGTGCTTCAAGCGAAACTTTTGAGACGCTCGGTAGGGCCAACAGAAGCTTCCTTGCCTGAGATCACGGGTGGCACACCTCGGTCTACACGATTGTGGAGGCCACGGGTGGATGCTCATTCTCCTAGTAATATCACTATATCGAAAAGCTGAACGCGCGGCGGTTCTCTCATTCAACCACCCTCTCGTCCTTTCGCTGGCCACCTATACGGTTAGGTGGAAATGCATAGATATATATGTTATTCGGAAGCATAGCAGCCTGTGCCGAGCTCCGTTTGGCCCGGTGGCTTTCCCTCTAGCATATATCCAAAGCTCTATCTCACCCTCTGTCGGGCTCTCCGCGCTTGGCGGTCTCTTCTCATTCTACCAACGCTTCCACGTCGTCGTTCTCCACGTTCGCTATATCCTCTCTCGCCCTCATTCTCTTCACTTCTCTCTCCCTCTATCTCGTTCCTGTTTTCCGGGAGTTCGTGCTCTTCTAGTTTCGGGCTCCTGTCGAGCTTTCTCAATGCAGTGACGACCCTCAGCGTTCACCAACCTCCAATGGCAAAGCCCGCTGCCAAGCTCCTACGACTATACCGGTTTGATACACCATGTACTCATATCTACCTGATATTCATACATTTGTGTATAAATATATATATATGTATATGTCGAATACGTATTGCTTCGTGTATACATAGGGCATTCCATAGCGATTTGACCTGGTTCTGATCCTCCCATTCTTTTGATTTGTCCAAAAAATTTTAATATTGTGAGACCCGGCAGAGAACTGATTTTTTCAGATTTTTTTGTCCATACATTTGTAAGATCTAATCATTCCACTGAGAAGATTCTCTTATGGCGATATTACAGTTGTCAGTCAGTCGAAATCGAGTTGCCCCTATTTCTTCGACATGTTTGTATTTTCGACAAAAATAAAAGCTACACCGTGTTCTCCCAACTTCATAGAATGAGGGAATTTTTTTTTCCCGAATAAGCAAATACTTCCTAGAAAAATTTGAAGCTACTTTTCTGCTGTCTGTTTTGCATGCAAGCAACTGATAAACCCGTTTTATGGCTTGCAAGAGGTACATGAGCAATGAGAAACGTGAGACGCCAGCCTATGTCGTCGGCTTTATATACCTCCACAGAAGTCACGTTCCGCCCTCTGGCGTCTCGAATTTATGTCTAGGTTTTGGGACAAGCAGATGCGCATGCGCAGGCAGATGATCGAATGTTTGCGACGTCAGAGGGCGCACGCTCGCGTGTCTACCCGGTGCAGATTGGTTACTTAGGGCTGTTTCAGACCTGACGGAGCGGATGGAAGCGTACTTGGATGCGAGCATACGCGCGCATTCCCGAGCATCCGCGAGAATTCACGCGCCTTCTAGTGCACCCACGACTCACAGGTGCGCGAGATGCACGGGAATGCACGCGTATGCTCGCGACCAAGTACGCTTCCATCCGCTCCGCTGCGTTCCATCGGGTATGAAACAGCCCTTATATGGGAAAATAACTAATCGATGGTAACCGAAGAACAAGACTTAATTATCTTGAAAGTTACCATTACTTGCTGGTCGTTCGTAATCAATTCAATGTCTTGCATCATGCGAGAAAGCTGTTTCCAAAGTTTACGTTTTCGTTACAATCGAAGAGCGGAGACTAACATTTCGCAAAATACATCAAGAGCCAATGGAGGACCAAAAAGTATAGCCCTTTGGTTGATCAGTTGATGGGGGACAACCAAGGTCTGTGGATTGATAGTATATTCACGGTCATTTCTTCGATATGCGAAACAGAAGTGGCGTATACTGATACCAGTATACCTATAGTTCTCTGATGCACCACAAACACACATCGATACCGAAACAAACGCACACTGATACACCGTTGTGACTATAATGCACTTTGGTATGGACCGAAAATGGCCGTTTTTACGAAGACGTTACTGATGAAACGCTACCAAAACGGCTGAATTTTTTCAAAACAAAGGTCATCAAATTATTGAAGTTTTAGAACGGAAGCAGAAGTGACTAGAGGAGCTGCTTTGACATCAATAAAATAATTCAAGAAACGGTTCAGATGTTTAGGGGATAATTCAATATCTTCAGAAATACTCAGAATCTTCTTCAGTTGCTTCTACCTGGCCATTTTCCCATCTATCTGGTCCGAACATATTTTTGATTATTCATGAATCTGATGCAACGTTAAACAGTTGCAGTGAAATTGTTCTATCAGTCGATGGTCAAACATTTTGTTATATGTTTGTTTAAAGCACTCGTACAGATATTTCCACACATATATAATGTGACACTTCGAAAATCCGAATGTTTCCAGATAATTAAAATCTTTGTCAATCAAAGTTCCATAAACTTAATTATAACTCCATTATTTACATAGTGAAAAATCCAGGAAAAGTTCTGGAGTATGAGCTGAAGAAAATCTTAATTTATAATAGAGACGAGCGACAAACTGTTTGGACCACTATTAATGAACAAAGTTGAAAAGAGAAAAAATAAAGAGGCAGCGATTTGAATAGAAAATTGGTTACGTTTTGACAACGTTCGTAGTCCCTCCGAAAACCTAATTTATCATGGATTTTGATGAAATTATGACCTATCCATAAAAGTCTACGTTGAGGCGTTACGTAAATCAAATGTTGAACCATCGAAAGGGTGTAATAGCCACGAAACAACACGGAAAATAATGTTGGCTCAGTCTTTACGATTGTTGCATACATAAATCGTCAAGTATATTGTTGCACCAGGTAACATCCGGAGGACGAGCTCGTTCGAGTAATGTCGAGGAAGAGGGAAAGTGTAAAGGATCGACGACAATGCATGCACATACTCGTTCATACACATCTACGATATCCTCTATATATAGCACGAGTCAGTGTCTATAAAACACATGAACGTGTACGTCACAGAGTCGACATGGCGGTGCAGATATAGTCACGAATGTGACACTGTGGCCCAACCTTCCTTCTTGCAGTTGGAAGGTTGGAGAAGCACTCCAGTGTAGCGGCCTACGCTATTTTAGTTCTCTCGTTCTAACCAACTCTATGCAACCGAGCTTCTCTACTACTTTTACCGCTGGTACTACCATTTCGTGCTTCCCACCAATCTACCCAAGTTATACTCTCATCCCTTCCGTTATTTACACACAGATATACACATACATACTATATGCATGAATATATAGACACACGTATGTGTTTTGAGTCTTTGAGTAACGGAAGTACTAGCCGTATGAAACGTGCTACGGAGAGTTAAAAATGGGAGCATGCGGTTCCGTTTTACAGTAGCTTTTCACGGCTATATATATATATAAGGTATTTCACGCGATTTTACCTACCCTGTGACGAAGGCCATTTTTCATTTACCTGAATTTTTTTCATACAATTTTATACCTCAAAAAAGGAATAACCGCATCAGTTTTTTAATTCTCATGTCTCCTCTTTCAATAGTTATAATTTTTCTAAAAATGACAACTTCGAAACAAGTTGTGAAAATTGTCGAAGTAGCAAAAAGCTGTATTTCATTTTTGTGATTGACTTGAATTTTTATCTGATTTTTCAATTATTTTTATATTCCTAGTCAACGTCCGTTGATTCGTCGTTTCATTGGTTCATCGCTATAATCCAGAAATTAACGAGATAATTACGCAAAAAAAAATCAGAATATTTGACGCAGTAGGATTTTTCAATACAATTTTCTTTTTCATTATTTCTCTGTACAAATTGCCTTTAGCTTCAACCACGTGGCTTGACATATTTTTGGGTATTGTAGTGAAGAGAGGAAATAAACTTCGTGAATTTAGCATATGTATCGTATGCACGTGTAACGCGAGAATTCGGTCAGGCATATACGTGCGTGGGCGTTGAACATTTCCGTCGAATAGGCTTTATATTTATTGTGGCAATGAGACGAAGAGACGATGGAACTTCGAGAGTACAAAAGCTCTCGTTTCTGTCTTCTGCTCTGTCTCTCTCTCTCTCTCTCTCTCTCTCTCCCCTCTTCCTCTTTTTCTCCTTATCCCTATCTCATCCCCAACAAGACGATGATGCTCAGTGAGCCCGGATGGTCGTTGGGACAATCGGTGGCTGTCGTTAACGATAACGACGCGCCATCCAACGCTGTGACACCACGGTATCACTTTCTTTGTCTACCTCTCTCTCTTTCTCACTAGTTGGCTATATGAAACGTCTCAGGTATACAGCCTTGGTCAAAAGTATCAGGCACTATAAAAATCCAGATGAAAAGTCAAACGAATCGTGAAACCAGTGTAGCGGACGGGGTTATAGAGTGGACAAGTAAAGCTTTACTTATTTTTTTTGATTAGTTTAAGATTTTTTAGCATATAGTACGTAGTTTTGATGACTATGGTTTCTTGGCGATGTTCTTATCTTTAACAATCGGGTGTTGGACTTTTCAAAATTGTTCAGCCGCACGTTTAGTTAGAAACCTCAAAAGATACATCTTCGGTTGCAATTTGGTTCTTTTTTCGAAAATACGATGTTTCTTGAAAACTACAGGTTTTTGAATAATTTCTCTAATAGTGAATGGGACCAATATCTGTACGCCTCACGAGATAGGATCCAAACCCCGGGCAATGGGAACTGAACGTCGTCGAATCATTTCGATATTCCAAGCATCAGCGAACAAAATAAATGGGAATATGCCCCTGGACCATAGGATTGAAACCCCACCGACCGCTCTGATACTTGAAGCATCAAAAAATAAGAGGAGCACAGGTTTTATGAATTGCTGCATCCAGAAGTCTGAAAAGCGACAAGAAACAATTGTCGGGGACGTTACGCACTGCCTTTTCTACCCCGCTCATTCTTTGTTTCTCGCACTCTTGAAGGTTTTTTGGTTATTTGAAGGTTTGGAAGAAATGGTTCGGGGCTTCAGTACTTTATAATAGCCCAGAAGCGTACTAAAGTCAATATTTGGTAGATACATTGTACTCTAAGTATCGGGTAAGTTGATCCGTCGGATAACAGATTTCTAGAGGCAAAGAGAACGAAATATGGACGAAATTTTTTAGATAAAGTTATTCGAGTGTCAATAACATGCGCAGTTAACAGTGTTCTTTCACTGCGTAAAAAATATGTAGCACTGCGACAACTCGAAAAAAATTAACGCAACGAGGCAAATTTTTACCAGACCAAACTCAATCAAGAAAATTTCAACCAACCAATCAACCAACCAACGATACGGAACCAACTGGATAATAGAATTGGTTAGTTGGTGGAATTTCTTTGGTTGAGTCTGGTTTGGTAGAGATCTGCCTGGTAGAGTTAATTTTTTATAGAGTTGTCGCAGTGCCAAATATTTTGGAAATCAGGCGAAAAATATCGCAGAAAAAGTGTGTACCGTTTTTGCATTCAATGACGAACGTCAAATTCAAACTTTGAATGTGTAACCAAACATTTCAAATGTGTGTTCTTTGTGAAGTATGTCATGCACTGAGAGAAAAAATTATTGAATTTGAAAACATGTATTTATTTATTAAATCAAAGTATTATTTCGATTATTTATTTGTTGAACCAAGACAATCACTGTTAATTTAATAACATATTTTCACGGATTTCACGGACCAAATAAATATATGATTGAACCAATCTAATATGTTTTGGCGAATAATGAAATAAATGATTTTTTTGGTTCTAGTAATTTTTTTTCTCAGTGTGGCAATTGTAAAATAATAAATTTTCTTTTTATATTTTCGAGAGGTGCCCGCTCCTCTCCTACCTCGGGTGTACATTAAAAATTTTTTTTTTTTCAAATTTACACGTGTCCATATCACTGTGATATTCTATGGAGTTTTCATACGTTTATATTAATGCGAGAAAATGGCAGGATGCATGATGATTCCCATGGTCAAATACAGTTTCGCGGGTGTACGTTACTCTATCGTAGGTACCTACATGTAATACGTAAATAACCATATATTTATGGATTTATGTACCAGGAGGTTTTATATATATATACCTTATATATGCATACACACAGACCAATACCTGAATATAATCTGTTGGGTCCATATCTGTATATATATAAATATCGTATCAATTTCTGCTATCTATATGCTGTGCATTCTGCTATCCGTATATGAATGCACATGTACTCGTCAAAAATATGTACATATATTTAGGTGAGATGCTTGAATCCCTCGATCGCTCGCAGTGTATGTAATATTCAGATATTTATGAATGCATATGTATATGTATATTTAAACGTACTCACACACATACACACACATGGTTAAATATCTGCACATCAATAAGAGACCTGAAATACGTTATTGAGGTAGTATATATTGGAATATGCTGTGAGAGATGTGTGTGCTCTATGGAGTGTCGACTCTTCGGTATATATTTATAGATATTTAAAAAGGGTTATGTGAAGCTACGACTACGCTACGGAGCTCATATAAACTGTGGCAAAGCTTTGGCCCTTGGTGACTTTGCATCAAGGATACAGACAAAAAAAAATAAAGAAAGCTCGTGTTTGAGTCCAGTTTTATGCCGTCATATTTTTAATTATTTCTACTATCTGTTACATTGTAATGATTAACGAAAAAATTCAATTGCCCATTATATCGAAATGAATAATGGAAAAAAAATCCATTTCTTGATGCATAGTATTGAGTGATGGAAAAATCTACAATTGTGGTGGCGACTCGAAGCCAGTATATTTATTTTAATGTCGAACACGAGTCATTGCTAAATTTTTTTCGAACAATCAGAGTGATTTTGAACCAGTTTTGGAAAAAAATTTCGGCGATATTTAATGAATTACAGCGTTTTGAACGATGTTGCGTGTTCACGTGTTTTCTATTTTATTTTTTACCTTCGATCCTGACTATCTAGAACTCTGTAGCCTCTCGCATATCGGATATATTAATTTTTCATTTTCCAGGTCCGAAACAAGTATAGAGCATTCTGCGTATTGTCTGAAATCATTTTCCCAGCTTAAAAAAATATCTGATGTAATAAAATCTGTGCCTACACCAAGACATCGAAATTTATTCGTGATTATTGCACAACATATTTCTTAGTTTGCTATATATATGACGCTATAAAACATCAGCTTTCGTTGGCAATCTGCATCAAAATAATGCGAGGCGATCCCTGTGTTGCGTGCAACGGGCAAGGGTGCCCAACATTCATAGGGAAATACCGATATAACATTCATATTGAGTACTGAAGATGAAAAAGACGTAACTTGTACGAGATAAGCCCCTAGTACAACTGAGATTAAGCCCTATGGATTTGTACAGGTTTCTCTCTCTTTCTCTATATATATATATATATATATATATATATATATATAAACGCTGAATTCCCGGAGGATACTTTTCAGACGACGGCAGACTACCTCGATGTATAAATGCTGCCTTCTCTTCGAGACGAAGAGACTTTCGGATAAGGGGAATTTTTATAGCGCACGAGGCACACAGTAAAAGGTGGTGGAGGAGAGAATGACAGATAAACCCCAAAAGAGAAAGGAGGAAAAAGTAAAAGAAGTGAGAAAGGCAACAGGAGAAACCAGGGCATTTCTCGTTGTGCGTAGTTTTACGAGGAAGAAAGAAAGATCTCGCAGCTCGTTGGCGTTGCCTGCGGGATGGACGATTATTATATAGCACGATGGATTCACTGAACAGCATAGAAAGTAAGAGAGACAAAGACGAGAGACTTCTCCAGCGATCTCACAGGGATGAAAACCAACATGGATAGACGTGGAAAGGAGAAGCAGGAAAAGATGAAGCTGGAGACCAAGAGAGAGAGAGAGAGAGAGAGGGAAACTGTGCGAACGTCGGTTATTAATAACGCTGCGATAAACCCGGGGTTAAGCCCCCATGGGGGATGAACGGTCTTTGACAAAAAGCGGCAGTCCTTTGTCTTGCGTCTTTTCTTTTTCTTCCAGGATTCCCAAGGCTTCTCACTCGAGCTCGTAATTTCGTTTTGTTTTTCTTTTTTTTTACTCTTCGAAAAAAAAAACATGTATACAATAATTATGTGTATTTTATTTACTCCCATAAAGTATTTTTCATTCTCATCAGCGTTTTTCTATAGAAATATGTATTCGTCAACGTTTTGGAAAGAAAAGTTTCACAATGACAAGTGTACCTTTGGATTTTGAAATATTCTTTAGGACAATTTTGGTTCTCGACATGAAATTAAAAGTTCAATTACCAACATGGGCTTCCAGCATTAAGTTATCATTCATATTTCTATCGATTCCTTTCTCATCCTTAAAGATTATTGATTATTGATTATATGAGATTTACTCATATAACTGGGACTATATGACAAGCTGATTGACTGCTTTAGTTTGAGACACATGCAAGAGAAACCGAAGATAATTCAGTATAGGAAAGAAACTCAAACAGAGACCCGTGCAGAGGCATGACATTTTTGAAGAGATTACTTTACAATGTACTCTTCATTTTTGCGGTCAATTCACCGACAAAATGCGACGCCGCGTATGACGACGGAGTGGGGAGTCTCCATCTCCGCCGGATAGGCGCAAGCGATGTATTTTTTTTTTATTTCGGCTAACTTCTTCTGCTGATTACGAATATGCTATCAACAACTGACGAAAAGTATTCCCCGGAACAACTGAAACCGTTTCCTATGAAACTACTGGTTCTGTTGCTAGTGGTTGTAGACCGGTTCACGAAAAATTCTACAAGTTTAGGTATGCGCTCACCTTTAATTCAGTAAGTCGAACGAGTAACGCATAACGAAGAGAGACGAATGAGTTCGTCAATCAGGATGATTCCGGGAGATCTGATTATTTATTAAAGCGTGAAAGTACAATGTGGAAAAAGTGGAGAAGAAAAAAATATATATACATATAACCGACGCAAAAGACTTCAATTTTATTATTCGCATTCGTGTTATGATGAAATATTGATAAATACGAAAATTCTTTCAGGTATTGATCAAAGAAAACTCCGTTTACAAACGAGCACCATCTCTGAGATTTCAGATGTATCTGCATCGACTTTTATTTATTCATCCAAATATAATAATTTCATTTGTGGGCATCAGCTTATTACATTTTTCGAAAAAATCGATCTTTTCAATTTCATATTCCATTGTTAATTTTCATCTTCCAATTTCCTTGTTTTTATGATGGAACGAACGAAAACAAACGAGTTCTCGGGCTACTCTATTTTTGGACCATGGACAGAGTGTTAAAAAACAAACAGGCTTCGGGATAATCTGATTCGAAAAAAATATCTAATCAGAGACACAACAGATAACACTTCAATATGAGGAAGTCAGGCCATTTTGAGGCAGAGATATCACTGTGTAAAGAAAACGCCGTTTTGGTGCACAGTAATAAAAATAAAAGAAAAAATGGTGCTTTTGAAAAAATAGCAATGGAGCTTGTTTGTTATTGAACACAATTTCATGTTTATCAATATCTAGAGTAAATAAGTAAGAGCAAGTAGAAATAAAAAGAAATTGAAAATAAATATTCGGATCAGTCTGACACGCATACATAATATACTAGTCGCTTCCGCGTCACCACTTGATTTTGTCCAACCTTCAGATATTTATTTTTTCATTTCTCATTCATATACATATGTATTTACATACAAATCGCAAATCCTTACGAAAACGTATATATCGTCATCGCGCAAAACTTTTGCATCCTTGTCTCTGGCCTCGCGTATATCTAAAACATATAGTATATGCATATATATATACTCTCAAGCATCCCGCCCAAGCAGCATCAGGAGGACGCGTCGGCTCGTAACTCAAGTCCCGACGACACACTCTCGCACCAGGATCCCGTGAGGCCAACATCGATCTTCCCGTTGATACACAAGCAAGCATCCAAGATCCGCACTCCCCCCCCTTTTCTTCCACGTGCTCTGTCTGTTTATCCCCCTCACGACGTCACCGTCCGTCCCCGGTAGCTTGCTAAGATCGCGTTACTCGCCAACTTCTCTTTGCCCCAATGATCCAGCCTATAATTGGGTTTCAGTGCAGGATGGTTATACAGAAATATAAAGGTAGAATCGCTGGTGAGTGAGATATTTTTGATAGCTGTGACAAGCCGGTGTATTTACGTACAAATCGAAATACGAACCCAAGACTAATGATTTAGAGATAAACATTCATATCCAGGAAAACAGTTGCGAAAAAGATAGGCTGGCTCTTATCCTAAAAAGAAACGTCCGGTAAAGCTGACAAGCCCACTGTACAGCGATCGAATTCCGACTGCATTGTATGTGCAGATGTTGGCCTTCGGTTTGATGACAAACTAACATAGTTCGCCCATAGCCATGTCGAATAATTAGATCATTTTCGATGCCACCAATTCCAGAATTACAAAAAAAAAAAATAGATGGAATCCTTCAGTGGTCTTAGATGTTGATCAAAGGTCTTTAAAGTTGGGGTCTTCATAGCTAGTTCTATCGGAGTTTGGAAAAATTGAACATTTATAAAAATATTTGATTTTTAATGAAAAACTAATTTCTCGTGACATTCCGTCATATTTGATCATTACCATTATTTCTAGTTTTAGCTTGCGCGAACTTTTTTTTCTACCTGCCCTGGAATTCGAACGTCCTTAGTATAAATCGTCATCAATGGGTCAGCTTAGGCTGTCATATCTTTTGAAACTCCGGTGATCTTGACATTGTCCGTTGGAGGTCTAGCCTGGCGGTGTTGTGGCAATGCATCTTAGCGCATCCATGCTCAATCTTCGAAGGCTCCGATTTACATTGTGACTGGCCTGAGATTTTGACGCGCTGCTTTCGGCAGATTCATCGACTACTCCCATAAGGTTCAAATAACAGCGCAAAAGGAGCGATTTTAGTCATAATTACGCACAACCTACAACTATTAACGTCAGCAAAGTATTTAAATATCAATCATGTTTATCAAAAACAACTTTCACATGCTCAATCAGATGACAAATATTATACCATTCTATTTTTTGTGGTTTTTCACGAATCATCGAATAAACTACTGTACCACACCGTAATATTACAAAATGATGAAAAAATTTATCATATTTTTCTTATCAATGGAGCAGTAGGTATATGTATAGTCATATATGTAATATATATCACATTATGTATAGCCAAAACCTTGAGGGGTGATGTAAACGATGTATCTAATGGCAGTCCGGTGCCGTTCTGGCCCATTTGCCTTGCTACTGCATATACCTCACCCCCATAAAGGCGTGTTTCTCTCCCTCAAACCAACCCCGCCCTCCGCAAACTCAATCCATCTCTCTCGATTCGTCGTGTTTCAAAATTGTAAGTGCGACGAGCTTTTCTACGTTGCAGTGAGCTTGGTGCTCACCCTAGGTACCAACACGAAACACCACGCCATCCTCTTTTATCATGCGAGGCTACCCCACTCGCGACCCTTCAATTTACACGCTACAATTGTTTCATCCTACCCTCCGGCCTCGTGTGCCCGGATTTTCGAGCTATACACGGTGCAATTCCTTCCGTATATAGATAATCGTGACGGGACTCGTGCCCATATTTCCTCGATCTTTAGGGTCGTTGAATATTATCCTTTCTCATGCAGCCTTGGGACTTAAAAACTTGATGAACGCATTTCTATGTTATGCACAGCCGATGTGTTGCGCACTTCAAGATTCGATAAAAACTCGTCCGAACCGTTCTTATTAGCATGGTTTTAGCCAAATTAGATTATTTGATTATTGTCCCTATTAGTTATCCAATTACCTGATTTCCCAAATACATTCTTTCAACTTCAAAGTTTTAACGAAACTTCAAGAGCGATAAGAATATAGGGAAAAAAATGTTGATTTATAATGCGCAAAGTAATGATGAGAAAACGTCTTGACCTCAAAAGATGCATTCATAAACGAGAACGTATGCATTAAGAGGGAACGTTATAAAGGCACAGCCAGATAGCTTAATCGGATTCAGCCATCCAACCAAAGCCCCGGTCACCCAACTCAATAAAGGCCCAATAAGTCTGTCTGAATCAGGGCACTGTGTGCCATATCGTTACATTTCGTGGTGGTAGATTTAGTAGTAGTGGCAGTGGAAGAGGTAGTGATAGTAGTGGTAGCATACTGGAAGTATTAATAGTAGTATAGTAGTAGTAGTAGTAGTGGTAATAGTAGTAGTAGTAGTAGCGGTAGTAGTAGTAGTAGTAGTAGTAGTGATGGTAAGTCAGACGTACTCGGCTCATCATGATAAGGGTTAACGAAAGCGTTGCCACTAATACGATGCTCTACCACTTTTTTTCTCTTCTGTGACTATGCTTGAAAATGCCGTTAATGAAACGTGCTTGAAGCAAGCACATAACGTGATGACACCAAGCATCTAGAGACAGTGTTAACGACAAAACCAAGCTGCACTGCATATCGATATTCGAGATTGGACTCTTTTTCGTTGTGTTCAAACTTCTACGGCCATATCCTATCGAAACACATTAGGCGGTATTGAACCGCAATTGATAGTGTTGCGTTTCATTTGGGCTTATGTGTACGTGAAAAATATATTCAAGTTTAACCGCAGACGATATTGTAGATCATTAATATAAAGGCAATTCGGTGTCTTTTTGGTTTATTTGCCATACGCTCCGTTCGCTTCATCCATATGAAAACATGTTGCTCTCGTTTATTTCGTATGCTTACCCTGCCGCAAATTCATTCTGTGTTTTATCTCTGTGGCGTTTGAAACTTGTAAGAGTAACGAATTTTCTAACGTCGCAGTGAGCTATCCAGACCTCGGCATTAACCTGGAACGCCACACGCATCTTTTTCATTATTTGTCAGGCAACCCCATACTTGCAACCCTTGAGCTTATATATTACAATAGTTTCATCCTATACCCTCCGATTTTTTGTACGCAGCTTTTCGAGTGGGGCTCGAAGCAATACATCCCAAGATACACTACCGTCGGAAAGTTTCCGGACAAAAGTCGGAAAAAGTTGCCACACTCTTTTTCATGTTATTCCGTCGATAACGTAGATAAATTAATTTGATAAACGGCATTTTAAAGGGGAGAAATCCCATTTCATTTTGCTTTTTTTGAAAAATTTTTGCGATTTTTTTTACGACTAGGACGTCATTTTGAAAACGACCATTTTTCGTCTTATTTTTCCCTTTTTACAGAGCGACCGCGTTTTCAGTAGAAATTTTTTTTTCAAATTTCTTTGACCGGATCTTGAAAAGGCAAAACTCAAGCTTCAATTTCGTTTTTTATAAAATCCGTTACGATTTTTTTTTAAAAATTTATCATGTTTTTGGCGAAAAAAGACGGAATTCAGAAATTCCTGCGTAACACGAAAACTATCACATTTAGAAAAAAATCTCAAAGGAGTGAAAAGTTGCCTCTGAGATTGTTCTAGTCACTCGATTTTTTTCAGATTTTTTTTCCGAAATTTTTTTTTTTTCATTGATTTTAGTCGAACTCCAGGTCTATCAATTTCCGTAATTTTAAAACTATGGGTTTTTTCACCAAAAGTCCAAGGACAAAAAAGTTTTATTTCTTCATTTTAAAAGTTTTGGAATTTTTTCAGATTTTTTTTCGAATTTTTTTATCCGACGATGTTGACGATGATGATGAACATCATCGGAGAAAAAAAATCTAAAAAAATTCTAAAATGTTTAAAATGAAGAAATAAAACTTTTTTGTACTTGGACTTTTGGTCAAAAAACCCATAGTTTTCAAATTACGGAAATTTATAGACCTGGAGATCGACTAAAATCGACGAAAAAAAAAAAATTTCGGAAAAAAAATCTGGAAAAAATCGAGTGACTAGAACAATCTCAGAGACAACTTTTCACTCCTCTGAGATTTTTTTCTAAATGTGATAGTTTTCGTGTTACGCAGGAATTTCTGAATTCCGTCTTTTTTCGCCAAAAACATGATAACTTTTTCAAAAAAAATCGTAACGGATTTTATAAAAAACGAAATTAAAGCTTGAGTTTTGCCTTTTCAAGATCCGGTCGAAGAAATTTGAAAAAAAAATTTCTACTGAAAACGCGGTCGCTCTGTAAAAAGGGAAAAATAAGACGAAAAATGGTCGTTTTCAAAATGACGTCCTAGTCGTAAAAAAAATCGCAAAAATTTTTCAAAAAAAGCAAAATGAAATGGGATTTCTGCCCTTTAAAATGCCGTTTATTAAATTAATTTATCTACGTTATCGACGGAATAACATGAAAAATAGTGTGGCAACTTTTTCCGACTTTTGTCCGGAAACTTTCCGACGGTAGTGTACATGTTTGTAAAAACCGTCGTGTCACTGTATGATTTCTCTCACTTTGGTGGCTGAAAGAATTCACCTTTTCTCAAGCCCCTTTCCAGTGTGCTGGTGTAGGGAATATCATATATCCATTGTCATTTTGCAAAAGGCATCTCCATCATACCCACCTGTTTTCGGACCGAAACCAATAGATTTTTTTTATGAAAAAGAGTACACTCCCTAGAACAGTTCCTTCAAAAAAATTTGCATAGAGTAAAGCATCATCCCCATAAGTGCAAATATCACGACTTTAAACATAGATACCCAAAAAGTAAATTCCTCTCTTTTCATGGGGTTCGAACGATTTCAAATCTTTCCTGTACCTATATGACACAGTCATAGACGCTCTTCCGTTTAAGAGCCAAGAAGAAAGATTCTCCTTAGTATCTTTTTCCCCCAAAGCGAAGAACGTATCTGCTTTTTTTTTTATTTCTACTTTGCTCTCTCTCTCTCTCTCTCTCTTTCTTTCACTCTTTCTCTTCACTATTTCTCTCACTTCCAGGATATTCCTTTTTCTTTTCTCAGCGAGAAAGCGAACGATGCGGTGTTCGTTGCGGTGTGCTGGTTATACGGTAAGGCAGTGGTAGTGGTAGTTGAGAGTCGGACGGTCTCGCCTCGTCCGGATAAGGGTTAACGAGGGCGACGCGACCGTTTCGATGCTATAACGGTTCGCTTTCTCGCTCTCCCTCGACGCGCGGTGCTCGGAGATGTAGCCGGTGGAACGAGCTTGCGGAGCGGCAAGTACGTACGTCGTGTAACTATATATCTTTATATATAGGAAGCACAAGCAGGGAAGATGAGAAGGAGAGCACATCTCTGTCTCTTTCTCTCTCGCTCTTCGTCCCTGGCGACGTCGTTACGAGGGCGCCGGGCACGTTTAGAGCGTCGAGGCCAGTCGCGGATCACTTCTCGTGGTGCTTGGTAACCTTAAATATATATATATATATGTATTATATATACTATACATACACATATATATACATATAGTATGCATATATACGTGAGGAGGTGAGAAATACGGTGTAGTTTGCGAGTGCACGAGCGAGACAGAGACAGAGAGAGAGAGAGAGAGAGAGAGAGAGAGAGAGAGAGAGAAAGAGAGAAAGAGAGAAAGAGAACGAAAAGGAAAAACGAGAATGAGAACAAGAATGAAGAAAAAAAAGAAAAAGGAGGACTCTCCTCTGAGGTACAGCTTTTGCGAACGAGAGAGCGAGAAATTTACGTGGATCGAAAGAACTGAAAGAGAAAGAGAGTAAGAACTCCAGGGATGAGTTGAAGCACGCCACGTCTCGCTTATATAGCGAAAAAGGGGAAGAGAGAGAGAGAGAGAGAGAGAGAGAGAGAGAGAGAGAGTGCAAAACAGCTAGAGCACCGCGGTAGTATACTATATTTCCACTACTACTACTGCTATCACCAATACGGCTGCTACCAGTCTATAGCACTGCCGCAGAAAACTCGCCACCCACATGCTCTCTCATTTCATCCTACGTTGAGCCACTGTCCGTCTCTCTCTCTCTCTTTTCCTCTCTGTGAATATCAGCACAGAGAAGTATGGAGCTCCGCGTGAGTCGACGAGTGTAAAATGGCGTGGCTCCGGCTTGGCACAGCGACTGTGCGGCTTTACGCTGGCTTGGCCATGAGAGTGAGAGAGAGAGAGAGAGAGAGAGAGATATATATACAGAGCGTATTGGATGTGTTGGCTGGCGTGGCGTTGAAAACGCTACCGATGCTTCTCCCCTAGCGGTATGATGGCGTGATGCGCACCATCGCTCTTCGCCAAGCTCGGGCTTGGTGTGGCATACCGCTGCTACTCGTGGATGAAGAGACGCAAGAGCGCGGAGCACGAGTTGAAGCGAATGTGGGAACGGATAGAGGTGGTAGGTAATCACCCGGCGGCTCGCGTTATAGCGTCGTTACGCCGCAGCGCCGCTATCGCCTACTATTCCTCTCACTACCACTTCCATTTCTCTCTCACTCCGCTACCCTCTACGTTACTTCTACGCAACTATACCTTCTATCTATAGTATACCCTACTACCACCTCGCTGTATACCCGAACCCCAAGTTCCCATCTCTGCTCGCTTCATCCTCTCTCTCTCTCTCTCTCTCTCTCTCTCTTTCCCTCTTTTGGTATCTATCTCTTTCTACCATCTCTTTTCCGTGCTCATTCCTCTTCCACTGGTATATACCAGGGTTAGGAGGGTTGTTCTCGTTGCGCTCCATCCTCCCTAGCCTCTCACCATTCCCTCATGTCCCTCTTCACCGGGCTCAACTACGCTACTCTCATATACACGCTCTCTCTTTCTGTCTCTGTTCCTCCTGTTCTCGCTCTCCCATATTCCGTCGTGCCAAACTCGCGCTACCGTACATTCTCTTTCTCGAACCATGGTATGTATATTTATATGGGACATTCCGTGTCAATGCACACCGCCCCGATGTCAATCAAGCTTAATTTCCTTATTTTTTTTTTTTTTCGTTCTTTTCTCTTCTCATATATTTGCGTCGTCACTCGAAAGTTCGGCTAGTAGATTCTTTCCAGCTCGCAGATTTCCTTCTACGTATCCAATGATATTTGTCCATTATTACGAACATAATATCAGCGGAATAGGAATTTTTCGAGTGAAAAAACACTCGAGAAAATGATGTAGATTTTTTTTTTTTCGTAGTTCATCAACCGTATGGTACTGAAATGAACGAACGATCAATGTTGTAATAAGAATCATTGACCAATGTTAATTCGTAATTTATATCATAATTTGCCACTTTTCTTATCAACCTTATACAGGAGCCAAGAGAAACTCGAATACAAAATTGACTTATATATAATAAAGCGAAGTACTTATTTATTGGTATTTCAGCATGTTATGTGAATGAATGATATTTATCTGTAAGAACTGGACAAAACAAGATTTTATCTCGTAATCTTCCATTAAACGATAAAAGATTTTTTTCTCAGTTTAATCGTAAAAATTCAGCATTTTCATATCATGAACGTACAATGATATACGCCTCACGAAAAATTCTACTCATGCGGTGATAGCATAGATATAAAAAATGAGAGTAATTAAACTTGGTCGCATCCGACACTGGGTGAATTGAACTGGAATGCCTCATGCATGTATATACGGTCTATCGCACGTGTTTCTCTCTTTTTTTTACTCTACGAGCCTCCACGAGAGCCGACCCAGTCGCCTCTACAGTATTATATGGAGATATATCTCTATATGTACATACCACTATAGAAGCTTCAATGCTAAGGGAACACATACAATCGGGCATGAGGCCTCGGAAAACGACGTGGGTGCCTCTAGATACGTATGAGAGCGTTCCACACGATTTCGGGCAACCGTGGCCTCGACCATTTTTAATTTTTCTGAAATTATTTTTTAACATAGAACTCCATGTAGAGAGTGAGATTATTATCTCAAGTTTTTCAAGACTTACGTTTTCTCTCAAAGAAAGTTCGGAAATGTTTTAGCGCTGGTATCTCTCAAACTAATTATATATCGACACTAGATAGTAGATCCATTTTTTTCTTTCATTTTAGTTCAAACTTTCATATTTTTGTCCAAAAATGATTGCTATTTTCTATATTTATTTGTCCCTTTCTCTATTCTTATTTTCGTGTCATATATCTTTTTTGGTGTACATGGCTCAGGCTCTCACTACAGTTTGGTTCTGTTCTCGATCTGGCCTGATTCTCATTCCAAGTAACCCTGCGAGAATCTTCTCATGATCGCTGTCACAATATATCCTTCTCTGTTGCTTGGTGCACTCATAGAATACAGTTCATCTACAAAGTCCGTTTCAAGGTGACATCGAGCGCTTTACTAAACCATTTTAAAGAAAAAGTCGTGATTATTCGTTGTTCTCTCAGCTACCAAAATGATGAGTTATCAACTAATAGAAAGTAACTGAAATTGTGTAGCAATAGTGTTATGAATTTATTGACATGACTTTAAACGTAGTATTGAAAAGATGAAGCATACAAGTATTTTTTTTTCAGACACTCATATGTAATCCCTCCTGTTAGCTTACTATACATTTGCACATACGTATTGTTCTTATATGTGAAGTATTTCGTGCTAACTCGACCTACTGTGAAAATGGACATTTTCGATTTTATAGTTTTTTCTCGAATGCTTATAACTCTTTCAAAAACGTATCGATTCGAATGTTTTTTTCTGTTCAAATTATCGGTTATCATATTATTGTTAAATCGTCGAACATCAATAAAACAAAATTTCTGTAATTTCCTGAAGAAAATCAAAGTCCTGCCTTTTTAATGGAAAACATTGATTTGTGAACAAAATTCGGGAAAATAATGATTATTCATGAAACATCGTATACAAATCTGGCAATGTGTATGAAATTTGATACATAAATTGAGTTTCATTGTTTCGCATATCGATTCTACCCAAAAATTTTCACGTTTTTTTTTGTTACCTGCTTCTCATCATTAGGAAACTGAAACCGATGCCTAGCGATACTATAACGTTTCGGCGGAAGCGTATATCATTATGAACGACATTAAAAAAAAAAAAACGAGAAAAAATATTCCCAACTTATTATCTTATCTTGAACCTTCATATCATTTTCAACGAATGATTGCTTGAAATTTGGATGAAATGAAATATTTTCATTCGTAACAGAGTCTAATTGCTCTGTCATCACATAACAAGCATTTGGATTTTATCGAATCGATTACACTCAAAGAATAGCCAAATTTTTATCACAAAAAATTTCCAAGTTGAGTCAAGTTTTCACATGGAATCTATAAAGATGAATAAAATATACATTCCATCGCCACTGCAAATGTTCATCCCGTGTTACAGCGAAAGCGTTGAAAAAATGTAATATCAAGTGCTACTTTTTTTTTTCTTGCTACCGATGTAAATCCGGAATGTTCAGGACATTTTTTGGCGAAACTTGCGACAGGGATGGGTGGATTTTATGGCAAATAAGGTACCAAGAGCCATCTGGGGCTGTCAAAGCGATATGCGTATATCTAATAGGTTGGGTTGATATATACATATATATACAGATATGTGGATACATTCATCGCGAGTACTACATACATATATACATAAAAATACACCAACACCACATTCGTTAGCTCTGAGCACCGTCGCATCCGAACTTTCCAGCTCCCCCGTTTTGGGGAGAGATGATTCTTGCACATTGTTAGAGTACAGCACACCCTACAGTTTCGCACATATATATATATATATATACATAAGATGAAAAAAGTTGCAAGAAAGAAGGGCGCAAGCGAGTCCGTTGAATGCGAAGAGTCTACATGAATTTCGCCTCTATATATGTTCAGGATTAATCGATATTCCACCTAACTTATGTATATAAATCCGTCGATGGTTGCCGTCATCTTTGGCGGTACATACGAACCCCAGTGAAGTATCAGCAACGTGAGCGGCTGGCCATTCGAGCAAAAGGGATGGATGCCTGTTACGTTCCGAGAGCGAAGTGTTTGCTAAGAGATTAGGTCCACGTGGGGCTGCTGCGCCCGTTTTACTCGTCTGTGCAATGTTACAGAAATTGTCGCTCCCCACAACTCCCGTAAGAGCTCTTCGTGGTCCATGGAATGACGTAGGTTACCGAGATGAAAACGATTTTACGCATAAGCAATCCGGACTAACGCGGATGGTTCGATATACTTATACAGCATGAATTTAAACTTTTCACGTTCGAAAGGATGTAGCCTGCATGATCTGACTCGTACAATAGTGTTAGGTTTGATCCTTCTATCCACATGGGCGTGTGATGCATTCGCGTATGTATGCATGCTTGTGTCTGTCCACTGGTAATTCACGTGTCTTGGTGGCGATATGTGGGTGTGTCTGTATCCACGTTCGAGAATTAGTTGTTATGTAATGCGTGTGCGTGTCTGTTTGTTCAACATGAGCACGCTGCAATTGTTTGGTGCATTACTTTCAGGTCGATATATAATTTATTGTCGTGTATGACTGTCTTGATCCACGGATATTGTGTGCGACTGTACGTTGTGCACAAAAATATTGTTTATTGTTTTCAGAAATATACGATTCAAAGGCATCGTGGTTCTGTTTTTGTAAAGTAGATATGGGCTCGATTTTTTGTTTACGAGAGGCATTTCTCACATGAGATGTCTTTGACGTGGGTTACTATCACGTGGAACATTATTTTCGTGGTCATTTTCGTTACGACATATATATAGGTGAAAACTCGTTGTTGGGTCAGTGTGTACTTGAACGGTAGCGTGCCAAGACGTTTTTATAATACATCTTCATCCTCTCCTTACTTTTTTCCCTCCCTATCACATTCTATATATCTCTTTCGTATTTGCACTCCTGGTACATGGAGGGATAGATACTTGAGCAGGGTGTGCCTGGTGCGCCAGCAACACCGGATGCTGCCTCGTAAGGGCGCGTATACGACGAGACAGTACGAGTAAGTTAAGCAGAGAGGGAAAAAAAAAGAAAAAAAAAGAAGAGAAAACGAGCGGGAGGAACAGAGTGAAGAAAACGTGGCGGAAAACGAGGTGGAGGCTGTGTAGCGCGTGCTAAGGCGAGGGGGAAGAGAATCAGGACGCTCTCGTGAGCATAGCCAAGCGGAAGTGAGGATCCATCATACATATATACAGATCCATGTATATATAGACTAAACGAGAACCGTGGATCGTGCTGAAAGCAGCAGCAACAGCGCGGGTTCAAATTGCGAGAGGAAAACAGAAAGAGAGAGGGAGAGAGAGAGATAGAGTGAGAGAGTGAGAGAAAGAGAGAATGAAAGAGAGAAAGAGAGAGACGGAGAGGAAAGCTCACGCGGAAAGTGGAAACTAGACGAGGAGCTTACGAGGGTGTGTGTTGGGAAACGCGCAGAAAAGAGCTCGGAGGCAACGGAATGGGAGTCTATATATGCATTAGGCAATGACGCCTGCGAGCTTTTGCCTTACTTTCACTCTTACCAATACCTTTCACACACCTATTTCATATTTATGTATATATTCGATTCAAAGTAAAAGGAAGAAAATGTTAGATATCGAGTACTCAACATTTTTTTCAATTAATCATATTATATCTTGAAGTTTCGATCTAGTCGGAACATTACTTGAGCGTGTATCATCAAAAGTTTAATATAACAGTGCGCACCTATAACGAAGTCACTCTCTTTCTTTATCTCCAATGTAGTGAAAGATTCACCCACTTGCATTTCATCTTCCTTACTCTATTCCATGTTCTTCTGACTCGTATAAAAAAGAACCTTTTCAAAAATAATAATTGAAAGTAGTTTTTTCTGAACTATTAAGATCTTCTTGATTATCTAGAATACTTTTGAAATTTTTCGATTTTTTTTTTTCATATTCTTCTTTTCTACTTTTCTACGGCTTGCTCGGTCGCTGCTTGATAACTAGCAATCGCCTGATGAGTTTTTCTGCGTCCGCTCTATCGGAACGTTATTTGTCGTTGTGCCTGTCTTGATGATAAATAGTATATTACACACCTAGGGCAGGAAAATAAGTAATGTCTCAGATCACATGTAATTGTCGGCCGAGGCGAAGCCGAGGCTGACAAACATGTGGTCTGAGGCTTTACTTTTTCCTGCCCGAGGTGTGTATACGATTTTTCTGTCCGACGTAGCCGAAAGTAGCCACTTTCGGCACGGAGGACAGAAAATAAATTTTTCGCAGTTTGGATATATTTATCATTTTGAATATTATATAAATATGGTACAAATATGATATTTGATCTCTCACTAAATTTTTGTACAGAGCGAACTCAACTGTAAACACTATGCAGGCCGTGTGAATGGAGAAGCAATGAATAATAAGGAAAAGGGTATATGAAAACATGTATAATCCCGAACGTTTGAAAATCCCAATGAGGAAAAATGTATTATACACTTCATATATGTACCGAATTCGGGACGATATGGAATGCAAAATGGAACCTTTCCTCGGCTTTATCTTTGGGTGTTAGCGGGGCTTTTCGTTGATCCTGGAAGCATGTACCGCTTGAAATCTTTCGGCGGTTGAGTCAACACCAAAACTCCGTCTTTCCGCTTCTCCTGTAATATTCATTCTGTCTTTTCCTCATTCGCTGAAATACTACTCTGCTCCGTTCTGTTCCTTTACACCATCCTTTCTAAAATTTCGACTTTTGCAGACCCACGCTTGCTTGTCCATCTTCTCGATTTGTTTTTGTTTTCTCATTTTTGTTGTTTTCTCTTTTACTCTCTTGTTTGCTAAAATTTTTACTCCTGTCTCTTTTGTCTCTTACTCTGTACTTCCGTCTTTTTCTCTTCTTCTCTTTTTGGATGCTCGCTGAAATTTCAACAATTTTCTCTCTCTTTCTCTTTCAATCTTTTTCTCGCTTGCTCTCGCTTATTTTACTCCATGCATTTTTAACCTCTTCGTTCTCTTTCCTCTCGTTTTCGCTGGCCGCTGCGTTTCTGCTCTTCTCCTCTTCTATTTCATTCTGTCTTCATTTCTCTCTTTTTCTTGCCGAACGTTAACATTCGTTCGTATTCCAATAGCATGCCTCTTTCTCTTGCTCTCCCACGCTGGGTAGATATCTGCTGTGCGCGCTCGCGTAATAGCCTCGTTTCTGGCATGCGCGATGGTAGATACGCGAAGCGGGTGTACACCACCACCACCATCACCACAGCGGTTCGTGTCGCGCGCGCTCCACAGCTCGAGGCGAGAGCGATAAATACTGCCCGCCGCGCCACGCCGCTCGTCGCAACCAATCTCTCTTTCTCTTTCTGTCTCTCGTCTCTCCTTCTCTCTTTTCTCTCACTCCTTTACTGTCTTTTTTCTCGCTCATTCCTCTCTGCCACGCCGACGAAAGACCTAGCCGCGCGCGATACAGGTTCTTACAAAATAAAAATCCAGCCTTGCTGCGATCTGTCTCCAACTGACACAGTCTTGCTGTCCCTGCAGCAGAGTTGACTTTTTCGTACAGTCCTAACGGAATCTTCCATACCATTGATACAATATTGCTGCCGCACATCGTTCACCATTTATTGTCCTTAAAAATCCTTGCTTTGTTGTTTTTTCGATCAGTTACTGGCAATGAGTCTTTAATTTCATAATTTTATTGAGCTTTTCTCTCGCAAGTTCTTATATCAGCTTCATATTCTGTATTTTTAGTAGGAGTATTGAAACGGAATGGTAAAAAATGAAAAAAATTCTGGTTACCATTTTCGAAAGATTCAACATCAGTATTACATGAATATTAGTCATTTCAATAACTCCGAAGCGTGGTCGAGATGAACTATATTTAACATAAAATAATATAGAAATATGTTAATTTTTCGATCAATTTACTCATCTTCTTAGATGAATAAATAAATCGTACTGCCGGTTCAATTCTTGGCTGCGGCAATACTCACTAAAATCTCGCTCTTACACACGAGTTCGATCTCGCAAAAGAATTCTGTATGTCTTTGTCGCTTTTTGCTCAACTTGACTGAGAAATAATGGTCGGGAGGCATTATATTCTCGTTGAGAAACGATCAATTCAGAACGGATGGATTGATGATTTCACAGAACTTGAAGATTCTCTTGAGTCTTTTCGAAACGATTGGCGGACAAAAGTCTTTCTTCGTCCGCGATCGTTTCGAGGTTTAGTATTATAGGTGTCGAAAAACCTTAGAGAATTCTTGGAACGCACGGTAAAATTGTCACTCCAACAGCGTCCACTTGCACTGTGCTAAACTCTCTCTCTCTCTCTCTCTCTCTCTCTCCCTCTGTCTGTTTCGCAGTTGCACGAAAGCTCAAGAACAAGAGAGACAGATGAAGAGGGAGACAAACCGTAAGCGAGATATATAGCGAATGCTGGCATCAAGTGCGACAGAGATAGAGGCAGAACTAGAGAAAGAAGGAGGAAGCGAGGAAGAGCGATAGAGAACCACGCCGCGCGTACTCGGTTATTTATCACGCGCGGCTCGGTTCGCCAATCGTATTTCCCTTCTCGCTTTTCCTTTCTCTCTGTTTTACTCATTCCTCTCATTCGCGCGACGTGTCCTCGGCAGTCTTGTCTCCTCTGCCGGCGGTGCTTGCTCCTCATTCCACGAGACTACCAACACCGATCCCTCTTCGCCCTCTTGCGATCTTTCGCCGTCTCTCACTCCTCATTTCGCTGCTATATTACGAGCACGCGAATACTGTATAGTTGTATAGATAAACGTCACATCTTCGCTCACTTCTGTGTTTACAGCTCTCGTCGCTGCGTGCCGAGTAACTTTGCTACGTATACATATGCACAAGGATACCGTACATGAGTTGCAAAATACTCATATTGATGGCCTCAACTTGGAAACCCGCGTAGATGAGAGACTTGATGAGCGCAGACTCGAAACCCGCTGTTCATTTCTAAAAACCATCAATACTTTCTTGAAGTATATACATTTTCTAGTATTTTTTGTTCAGGTTTGTCGCAAAGGTGCACGAAATTTATAGATTCTGTCTTGTCGTATACGCCAACATTCTAAAAAGTGCAATTACCCAACAGGTACTATCGTTACGATCGTGACCTAAACATGTCGTTAGGCACAAACAGATACGATATTAGATCAAACAAAACTCATAGATTACAACAACGATCTTAGTCATTCATACAAAAGACACGTGCACTCCTTGGCAACTAACAGTTTGCATGTACAGTCTGGTAAGAGACATGAACACGAAAAGACGTTTTCCCATCTTAAATGTCAAATAAAGTTATCGGGATTATAAAAACATTATAAACTTTTTATATTTTACTATTTCATAATAAAGAGTTGTTAGTTACAAGTTGTAACTCCATGTAACATAAACGGAATCACTGTAAAACGCTTTGACACACACCATGGCAATTTCCATGGCAATTCCAGATTTCTATCATTTCTTATTTCGTGGTCATTGATGATAAAGAGACAGAAAAAAAACTCTTTAACTAATAGCATGTGGGGCGTTGAGCTAATGTTTCAAATGAAATGACATTATAAGAACCTAAACGCCTATTTCTGTCCTAAATATTTGTCAACATGAGTGATCGTGATTGGGAAAAGTTCTAAAAATACCTGAACATTGCATTAGGATAGCACAATGACAAAACACCATTCAGAATTCTAATCATATCGACTTGATACAAATACGGCTTGATTCAAAATTACAGTCAACTAACATAAGCCGTGTGAGCATAGACGCTGAAAAACGAATCCAGCTTCTCGTACCGATAATTTTGTCCAGATTTTTTTCATTGACTAAGGTCAATGGCTTCCAATTAGCTTGGAATAAACTTTAGCCGGATAAAATACAAGTTTTTAAAGCAACGTTTATAATATCGTTTGATGAATGCTCTGAACTTCATTCATTTTTGAATCATTGCAGTGAAACAAATCTTCATTCGCAAAATAGTTTCCAATTCCCTGTGGTAAAATTTTGGCAAGCTTCGGCAAAATTGCCTAAATTTGTCGCCAATTCCTACCATCTCAATTTGCTTTTACTCAATACATAAGTGAGTTCTAGCGGAGTCCACGCATGGCCAATATTGCTTCGGCATGGTTATGTCTGCACACACACAAATAACTATATAACGATGTACTTGGTGCGATGTAACGTCGCTAGGCAAGTTCGCCGCAACCCCTTCGGTTAGCCATCGAAGTACAGCGAATTCTACTGGCTCTCTGAAGTCGTGCGCCCTCTCGTGGGACACCTCGTATAATTCTCCCGCGGGTAACGTTGGACGACATTCCCGGCAACAACACACGACATGTCGACCGTACGGAGTCGTGAAACCCTCGTACTAAGCTTTTCCCAACCACTACGACGTATACACACGCGCGCACGCATACTGGTAGCATGTGTAGGGGAACCTGCATACAAAACGAGCATCGGGCGCGATGTTCTGCATCTACAAGTCCAATTTCTCGTCTCTATAACAAAGCTGGAGAACAACACAGACTTGGTACATGATAAAACGAAGATATAAACGTTGAAAAAAATGTTGCCGCTAGATCTAGAATAATTTCTATCGGTTTATGAATAATAATTAAACGTGGAGGCTTAGAAATATTTTCGGGAAATCCAAAAACGTCTTTAATGACGGTAATAACGAATAATTATGAAAATGAAAGAACGATGTGGATTTGAGCATTTTTTTCAAATCGGCACGAGAGGCAAGAATATCGCAATTATATAATGAGAAAAAATAGCGAAATTTCGCGAAATTTGATATCCAAAATTTTATGCAGAGAAACAAATGTTTTGTTTATAAACGAAAATGAATTTGTTGAAAAGCAAAAGCAGCCTGATGTTGTTTTTGATGAATTTTCAAGTTTCAAATGGACAAACGAGACACCATGAACGATTTCGTATAGTGATAACACTCATTTGTACGATTCGTGAGTTGCTCTTTAGATATATATAGGGGCGTGATGCTTGGTGATTGGAATTAACGACTTGGCGACCGTATTGATTATTTGCTCCCCTCTGAGGTCTTATCTGACTTTTTGCAACCTTTCCTTCGCCACCCGATCGTTTTATCTCTTTTCCTATCATCGTTTTTTTTTTTCTCGAAGTAAGTCTTCGATTCGTTGATTTTTTTTTCGCTTCCACCTTCGCACCGATTCTTTTGTTTTTTATAGTAATGACAATACGATAGTTCTATGATAATTCAGTCTTAAATCCTACTAAAAAAACATCAACGCAAATCAGTACATAGATGGCTATGTGCACATCGGTTCTTGACTTCCAATTTTGATCGCGGTTGCCTAACTGTGACTTTGACTTTTTCATCTTTTTTTCTTCCTTGTTCTTCCTCTCGTTGCGATGTTTTTTTATGTTCACAGAAAACGTCTCACCTCCTTTTCCGTCCCCCACACACTCGTGACTTCATCATCAAGCTAAAGAGAAAGCCCACGCACCCTGCAATCTTAGGTTGAGTGCACACACAAATACTCTACGTCCTCTCCATGCACACCATCCCTCCCTCTCATCCAGTTGATGCGGATGCATCGAGGATGATTGCTCTCACGGAGACAAATCACAGCAAATCCTTTCTCATCTTTCGACAGCTAGGCTCAGTACTCTCATGCGAAATGTTTAAAAAAAATGATGCAGGAATGAGAAATTGGAAAAATAACAGATACCTTGAAGAATAAGTGGAGTGGGTGTGAGAATATTTAATCCGAACGATCAAGATAAAGTCTGCACATTTTGACAAAATGAAAAAAAAAAAAAAAAAAAAAATGTATTTTCCAGTTCGAAGATGAGTTATTGTCAAAAGTAGCTGACATCGAATCTCGATCAATGATAGCAAGTGATTTTTTTCAATGTTAAATGTTAATGAAACCACTCGAGTGAGACTCGATTGACAAACTGCTTAACGATTAAATCGGAATGAAGATCCCCAAAAACGTGAGATGCTTTTATGATTATATTTTTGAAATTGTGAACATAGACAAAGACAAAAACCACGAAAGTGTATGGCAATTTTTGTTACGTAAGGAGTGTTGAAAGTTACGCCTTTTTTTGAGAAACGAAATTATACGTATAGGTATGATCAACGAGAAAGTGAAGCACTATGTCTGACGGGTTTTTATACTACTCGCGAAAGACTTTATGGATCGGAGACTTTTGCCCGCTTTACGGGAGGGCGCTTAGGTTGGCTTTTCTCGATATGGATATAGGTATACATTCATGAATACTTATGTATATATATATATATATACACATACGTACATGCCCTCTTATCTATCCCTGGGCACAGCCATAAGCTGGGTTACTCATATTTTTCGACCCAACCAATCCTCTCAGTGCGATGCAAACGGTACTCGCATTGAGTCTCAGGTGTACTCGTGTACACGAATACGAAAATACTTGCAAAAAACATAAAAAAAAGCGTTGTCGATTTCGCGAGCAGCATGTGGTTAAAAAACGACTTTTGTTCGCCAAGAACATATATATCTCCAAACGCATTTGGACCTTGCACAATATATGTCACGACCTGTAAAATTGAACTGACAAAAAAATGTAGAGCATGATTCCTCAACTGAAGTTTAATTTTAACGACCGGTGATGGAAGGAAAAACACATTTGAACCGTTAAAAGTTTGAAATATTTTTTTTATTTTCAATCAAATTTTATTACAACGTCTTAAGAATGTTTCTGCTGGTTTCAAAGCGAAATTCAGAGTACTTTTGAAACATTCTAGCCTAGAATTAGAAAACGCATGGTGCTGTAGTGCATCGCAAAGATTTTAATGAATAAAAACTTTCGATGTTTCGTTTTCAAGAATGAGACTAATGATAACTCGAAAGATGTTCGATCGATCTCATCCTCCAAATTTTTCATACGTCGAAATAACGATATTTACTTAGTGAGTGATCTTACAAGATTGAAACAATATAACTGAAAAAAAAGTATTTTTCTGTTCGATAATAACGGAAAATTTCAAGTGTAAATTTAAACTTTGTTTTTAAACGCATGCAGTTTTTTTAGTTTCAACTCTTACTACTTGTTCGCGATCCAAGCACACCGTATGAATCAAAGCAGTGAAGAAAAATATTTTAACTTCACGTCATTTTACATTTCGGATTGTAAATTTGCCGGATGACAGCCGTATGACTAAACCATATTGAAACATATTGTTAGTCGAAAATAGTCTATAAAAATGAAAGCTAATAACGATAAAATACCTAAATTTCCAACACGAACAAAGAAACCGTTATTCATTTGAAAAAAATAAAATAAAAAAATTTCCTAATTTTTTTATGATTCTAAGCTATTACGTTAAAAGAACGTAAAAATTACGTTAAGAAACATCTGACAGTTTGACCTCAATTTTCGCAATACACGTGTTCCCTGACGTTAATAGTATCGGCTTTGGAACGATCAATGCCGTCAGATGAACGATGTTGACAGCTTTAAGGGTTCAACCCGGCAGCTCCGCATTACTTCAAGATATTTGGGTAGGTATTTATGAGATATTCAAGTCATTGTCTAGGGCGAACAAATTCAAACTGTGTACTTAATATCGTAAAAGCCGAATTTTTTTATTTCTTTAAAGGACTAATTGGCAAGTCCGCGAGGAAGAAATATTGAGAAGTATTGAATGAGATACCCATTAACATCAGGATATCCCGTTACAAGGTTAATATCGTAGGAATGCGTCGTGTTATATAACGAATATAGGATGAATGTGTTGAGCCCACGTTTTCATTCACTGTTACAAATCGTATGTAACGTGTACGATATATTTATATGTATTGTATACATATATGCAGGCCTATATTACTTATGTATAAAATATATACGCATATACCTACATATACACGTTACGTATACGAATAATGTACGATCACTTGTCTGTGTATTACATACATGTACACATTCGAGTATTCTGACGCGCTTCAGTAGCATCACTTCACCAGAAGAAGCACTCTTCTTCTGTATCCTACTCTCGTTCGCCCCTTATCCTTTTCCTCGCCTCTGCCCTTAAAAACCCACCCACTCTGACTCTTCAAAGAACTTTGCTGCTGCCGCTACTACTCCAGAGTCGATTGTATCGAATATCGATACCATCCTTCCTATTCCCCTCTTTCTTCCCTCTCTCGCTCACCCTCTATATTTCTCTTTGTTCACATCTGTTCTTGTCTGTCTACCTGTCTGTCTCCCTATTCTGACGAATCTCACAAATGTTCTCGGTGTATACTATCTTACCTACTTGTCCTAGTTCATATAATTCTTATGCAACTGTTGGAAAATCCGAGTACGTTCTCGAGGTTACGAAAAAAGTGAGATTTTCTTAGTGTTTTTCGGACTCTGTCGAACGAAAAAGCACTAATGTAATTGATGCAATATGAAACACCGTTGGGGTTTTTTTTTTTAGTAATATTTCGAAACATTTGTCTCTGATTGAAACCGATTGAAACTCTGATTAAAATGAATCGAATTTTAATTATTCTTTTCGTGATATATCATCTCGCAATATCTGAAAAATAGTTTTCAAACACTTCAGATTTACTCTTTGCACTAATAGTCTTGCAGTTTTAGCAATGCTCGAACGATTCTAAGGATGCTGTGCAATCGATCAATAATTCTAAACCATCAGGAATATTGTAATGCCGAATCTTGAAGACTGATACGAACTCGAAAGATTTATCAAATGTGCACATGAGTACATACATGTCATATGAAAAAACCTGCTCATCGAAGTATATAAATGTGAAGCAACGTTTCAAGTTTTTTTTTCCCTCGTATTGTTTCATAATTTCCGTACAAAATTTTTTTTTTCGGCGTCGAATCGCTGTATCGCCTTTTCTATCATCATTAACAATCGAGAGATGATTTTTCTGCACTTGCACATACTGCAGTTGAAGTCTTGATCCAATCTGTATTCGTTTTATAAATTTGCCAAGGCTTTTGGAAATGCATTCATTCTAAGTCATACAACTTTAATATTCGCAGTGGTACGCCCAATCAAACATCACACACGCAACTAGTTTTGAGCAATCAGACTTTATATGACAACGATTTTTTTTTTTTCAAATATATGTGTTGAACGAGAGAAGAGAGATAGAGAGAGAGAGAGAGAGAGAGAGAGAGAGAGAGAGAGAGAGAGAGAGAGAGAGGGTGAGACTTGCGAGAGCGATCACGTTCCCGCAGGGGCTTCGTGCGTTATTGGCATGGGGTGGAGGTGGAGGTGAGTCTCGCCACGGAAATGTGGTCGAGGCACGCGAGCCGCTTCACCGATTATCACTGGTACACTTTATACATTCATATATACTCACTCGCATACATTTATATATGCGCATATATGTTTGTGTGTGTGTGTGTGTGTATTGTATTGAGGCAGTAGCACGTGTATGGGGCGTTGCCACCACCGTCACGCGTTCCTAGTCCGCGATTTCCGATCGTTCCGAGATTGCGAATTTCCGTGTCCTTTGGTCTATGCGCAACACATCGTGAAGAGAGGGGAAGAGAAAGAAAGTAATGAATAAAAAAAAATTAAACGTAGACGTACACACGAACCTTCAAAGGAATATCCGACGAACATCATCTTCGGACAAAAAAAAACTCAGCCGTAACCCAGTCAAATCTACGTTGGATACGCCCTTCAGTTTACTGGTTACGCATATGTGAATTCTGTAATAAGACACTCACTTTTTCGCATACGTTATTGAGTACATCGGCTTTTTTTTATATACACAAAACGGAAAAATATATCCAGTCTTATGAGGACAGCGGCTGGTCCGATCATTCATCGATCCCGGCCAAAAGATCAATGAAAATTTGAATATTTCTTCTGCGGCGCAATCCCGGGTGATCAGATTTTCGGGGAAAAAAAGCCAGCGCGAGCCCTTATTCCAGACGTTTCTAAACATTTTTTTTCGTAAAACCCTTAATATTCTTAGATACTGAAATTCTCCGACAGATAAATTCAAAATTACCCTATTTCGGAGATGTCAGAATTTCAACAGTGACCTTCGCCGATATATATATATATATATATATATATATATATGCATATTCGTGGAAAGCGAGAATGCCGTACAAGTGCAACCAGCATAATCTGCATACCTGTGGGGGTTACTCGGGCACTAATTAATTGTCACGACGGTGTTTGCCATGCGCGAGCTCGGTATTAATTACGGTCGGTCTTCGGATCAACTATCGATTTCAAATGCATTAGGTATACGTATCTATGTACTTTTCGACTGTGATATATAGAATATTTTTCATTATTTGGATATACTTACCTATTGATACGATTGCACGTGAGATTGAGAGAAAAAAAAGGACAAGAACGGTGTTCAAACGTACGAGACAAGATGCAGCCCTTTACTTATTTCACCACCGCGAGCTTTAAAATCGTGTAAAATGTTTGGCCCCGCCCACACGCACATTGCCCATAAAAGTTCATTAATCACAGAGTTATTTAAACATAGAGATGTTCTGGAATTGAGATATTCGCGATTGAGTTATTCAAGGATCGAGAATGTCTGAACAGAGTTGTTGTAACTATTTTTCGTTCGATTTTAGTTTTCCGCTTCAAACGAAACCCTCGATATAAAAAAAAGCTGTTTCTCTTTATCAGTTGTATGTTTATCGTTCTAAACATGTTAAACGGAGGCGAGATTGGTACCCAGCGATCGTCGCCGTCCGAGTTCAACGATTACCAGGGAGCAGGGCAATCGTAAAAAACTATGAGGCCACCAAACGCGAAGAGAGTACATGACCCTGCAATGTTAAGATAAGGCTTATATCTCCCTGACTCTCCGAGTATCATCCCCCCACGGTTTTTCAGAACCACATTGACAATCTTCCGTTGTCGATGCACATTATAGCTTTTTTAAAGTAAAATCTTTTCTGTAGCTCACATATACAAAATGAAGAGATGATATCTGATTATTCACGCTAAAATAACGTTTGTCAATTGAGCTAATGATTATTATTACTGTTAGAACATCTTTAAACGATAAAGCGATTATAAATACCATTTTATGAAAATGGTTGAGAACATGAAAATGCCAAACAACCTGAAGGTAAGGAAAAAATCAGTGCTATTTGACTATTACAACAGTCGTAAATCGAAATAACGTAAAGTGCGATCAATTAACAAGCAGTGCAAAAAAAAATGGCCAAATTCGAAATGTCAAAATAATACGAAATGGCAACATTGTGTGAAAGAATTCAACGGAAATATGAACACAATATGTCATTCGCAAATAGAAACATGTCATAAGATTTGTATATCATCGAAAACAGTCACTGAAGTGGCCATCGAGCGATAGTCTGAAGATTCAATCGATCCCAACCATCAAAAGAAGAGGTTTAAAAAATATCAATAATGTACCAAATAGGAGCACTGTGAAAAATGTTATCAATAATTAACCGTGTCTCTAGATTTGAGTCACAAATAGTTCATTCATCCATGACTACGAGACGAACCAGAGTCCAAAATGAATATACTTATATAGCGTCTTTTATTTTCTTAAGTCTCTACGCGATGGTTATCGGTTTGTTACCTCTCACGAGAGCATACTACTGCAGTGAGATTCGATTATCATCATTATTGGTATGCACCTAGCACTCGGTTACTATACCAACTGCTTTTCACCAAAGTCTTCATCGCTCTCAACTCTCTTCAAGACTTTCCTCGCATTAATCTATACTTTACTCCTATATTGCCGACGTCTAGTCTCACGACTTTACTTCTCATCTCGAGCACGTATTTTTATATCTTTTTTTGGCATCATCTCTCTCACCCTCTCGGTTATTCTTTCTCTCTTTATTCTGCTTTCGGTCCAGCCATGATTCGATTCATAGAGGAAGATCGATCCAATGCGAGAAGAAAAGATACGGCGATTGTGAAAACATTATTCTTTCATTATCAACCCCTTTCGCGCAGCTCAACAATTTTCTGATGTTTTTTATGCCAAATTATTGGGTCGAATATTCATTATCAGGAAAACGAATATTATCTGAAATGATTTCATGCGTGATGAAAGATAGATAACAGGTTAACATGAATATTTAACACGAACTTGGCATGATAAAGTGACAAAAAAAGGACTGGATAAATGAGTATAACGACGAAGATGAGAAATCAGAAGAAACATCGTTATTCGTTACTATCTGTCGATCTCTAACACTGGTTTTAAATATAATCTAAATATCAGTACTGCCGATGATACATATTGGTCCAATTAGGGTTAGTGTGCTTACCAAAGGCTACATGGACCTTACACACTGCCATATTGATTATCCGAGATACAACTGGTACTGAGCACCGGTGGTAACGTTGGTAACAGAGTTAAAACAAATTCAATGATACCTCATTTTTCCAAATCGGTTCAGCTTTATAGAGTGAAAGTATAATTGGCATTCATCGTACGAGCAGCACCTTCGCTGTGTCGTAGCGTGGTGGAAATTAATTTTTTGTGATCTCCTTCTCATTCATCCTCTTCTCATCCTAATTTCTTATCAACATTTTTTATCACAGTTTCTAATTCGATTTTTTTTTCATTCCCTAACAAATTCAGCTAGATAGTTATAACGAACAACGCAGTGTACTCTCATGACTTCGATGAGCTTGGTGCACGAATTGTTTTGAGCGACTCAATGATTTGTTTCGAACGGAAATTGAGCTGTTCGACTGTTGCTTCAAAGACTTTTCACATTACAACACAGGAAGGTGTTGATGTGCCGTTTGCGAGCTATTACATTGTGCAGTTACTGAATAAGAATTAATTTTGATAATCAAAATCGTCGATACTGAATTGTAGACTTTTCGGCAACGGCCTGAAGAATCATAACAAGCTTACTTCAATTTTCCAACCTGCCTCCAAGTAAAAACAACAGCTGATCGACGAAACAATGACGTACGCGCATCCCTAGGAAAATCTTATATTTTCTCAATAAAAACAAAAGATTCACGTGACCTTTCGATTCGAATGAATTGGACGACGAGCTCATACGCACACTTCATTGTCTTCTCACTCGTGTACTTGTCCCGTACGGAAACGAAAGTCTATATGCAAAATGAGAAGAGGATAAAGGTGGTTTCGATGCGGCAGGATGGCACACCAGAGCACGCAGGAAAAGTAAAGAGAGTCTGGACCGTCGGGTACTCAGTTACTCAACCCCACAGAGTGAACCAGCAAGCAGCAAGTCTCCAACTCGCGTTCTACCCTCCGAAACACTGTCCTCATCTATACGAGCGATATCCTTCGACTCTCATTCGTCGCGTTCGATACGTGATATATATATACACAGGTATAAGACAAAAGAACGTAACTCACATTATATTTCATGTTAAATAGTTTGGGTTACGCCCTTTAGTTTTCCAGTGATGTATAAATATATGTATGTATAAAATGTACTATATACATATATTATATATCTTTTGCGTCGTGTGGCAGCAGATTCGCTCTTCGGTGTTCTCCCAGAGCATCCCTACCTCGTACATAGAGAGAAAGAGCGAAGAGAAAGAGCAGAGCAGCGCTCACACACAGCGTGTGCTTGTCGTTCGCTCTCCACTCTCTCTCTCTCTTTCTCGCGCGTCAGAGCTTGCGCTACTCATCCTCTGGCATCGCGAGAGCTTCCTATATCTCGCCCAGTACTTCCCATACCCACTCACTCTATCTCATTCAACTATCTCTTTTACTCTACCTCTGTGCCAGAGGAAAAGCGAACGAGAAAGAGAGAGAGAGAGAGAGAGAGAGAGAGAGGCGTATTCCCGCCCTCTTCGTGTTTCCGTGGCCCGTTCTCCAACCACCCCCGTTCCATGCCGTGTCCCGCAGGGCATGTTCCTATCTATATAGATATATAGGTATACGCATATATGTATGCAATATACACGAAGACTGTAAAAGCATTGTCCAAACGTTTCGTGTCTTTAAACGTTAAATCATATACTTTTCGTAAGTATAAAAAAAAATTGTATCTCTGAGAAACTTAAAATAATCATCATCTATTAGTTGATGATAATTTTTCACTGATTATTTCGACTGTGATGATTATCATGTTTTTTTTAAGTTTCACCTCGCGGTCAATTGTTTCGCAGTCACAGTAAAATTCTCATCCCCTTTGGTGGCACGCTCCGCGGCACGCCCGGCCGTCTCTGTTATACTGCCGGCAGCGACACACTACCACCATCAACATCAGCCTCATCTATATATACAGCGCAGCCTGCCGCAGCGTTGCTCCATACTAATACCAACGCGTAGAATCTCCTCGCTAGCGAACACCCCCGACCCAGCTCACTCGCCTGCCTGCCTCTCGTATAAAGCTCTTCTAGTATAGTTATACTACCTACGTATATACGTATATATATGTATATATGAAATGTGGGTACAGAGAGCTACCAACGGCAGCAACCCCCGCACACGAACCACTCCCCCGCGAGGATCCACGCGTCGGCGACCAGCAGCAGTGCTCTCTCACCCACTCCTCTCTTCCGCCTCATCCCCGGACCACCCTCTGCAACGTTATACCGACTGCTGACGCCCCAACCCTAACCCCACGTATATATAGAAATATAGCTCTCGTGCTGCTGCTACGAGCTATCCAAGCGCCCCCGCACACAACCCCTATATACAGCTCTCCCGACGGACGAGAGAGCGCTCGTTCTCTACTGCTCGACTTGCTCTCTCGTTTCCTCGTCCCTATTCACGTTTCTCCTTCCTTCTCTCATCCCATCGCTTCTCTCTCTCTCTCTCTCGTCCTCGTTCCTCACCACCCCCGCATGGTCTTGCGCGCGCGAGCCGCTCGTTAACCTGGTGGAGCGCGTCCCTGCTCTAACCACTGGGCTGCCGAGCTGCCACTATGCCGTAGGTTATATAGTACACCATCTCTGTACCGATGGATATCTATACATATTCTGTATACTTATACACATGTATATATAGGGAGGGAGATTCGGTGGCGACGAACGCCTCGGACGTTCCCGCTATATTTACATATCAATATTCCGGACACTTGAACGTGCCACCCTCAGAACTTTAAACGTACTGGCCAGACCCTCTCAGAGATCTCGCGTTGTATATTGTAGCTCTAATATTGAGTAACTTCCCTTTGATGTCTTCTTCATGTTGATTGAGCAAGTTGTCCTGAACGACCATAGTTTCAAATCTACCGCTATATTCCAGACCACGATCCACGAGAATCATGCAGAAAGGAAAGTAGCCAAATGGTTGACAGAAATTTGATAATACTCTTTGAGACGATCGTTATAAACCGATGAGTCCATCAGGAAGCCCACAGAGGGAAGCTACACAACATCGGTTTGCGCAATGTCTATTTCTTATAGTAACAATTTCACGTTATTTGCTCGATAATTAATGTTCAGTTATCCACCTAGTGTAGAAAAATCTGTCATAGTTCGTACAGTGTAGTCTGAAAGGTATGAAATTGTACATCGCGTAAAACGTGAGCGAGCAAGATCTTGACCAGTTCTGCATTTCAATTATTTTTCAGTTTATATCTCTTTAGACCGTTTTCCACTTTTAAATTTCAAAAGTTTTTACGCTGAAGAGTTTACCACGTTTTCCAATGCCAGTCAGTGTTAATGAAAATTATTCTGCTATCTGTAACTGCAATCAGATTTGGTTTTAGAGAAATGATGAGAAATTCTAGTACTCTGGCTTTTACGGCCATCCCTTTTACAAAAGTTTAAGAAATATTTGTTGAGGTTCAGAGTGAGCTTCATTTATGTTGTTGAGAATCAGTTAAAATAGTGAGCTCTGTTGCTGCATTTTTTATACGACTTTAGACTGGTTACTATATGCACTTCGCACCGCAATGGAACTCATTTTTCTAATAGCACTCTCGATTTTTCGGTGATATTTTTGCAAAGTCAGAAGTTAGGCGTCGAATGACAAAATAGCGGCAAGACATTGGGGAAAAAGATTAATTCAGTGGTAGCAGCGCGCCGTGCATATTCCACGAGTGTTTCGTGTGGCACTGAGGACAATCATATTCTGAAAAAAAAAACTAACTGAAGACTGCATTCTGAGGACACTAACAGTATTCCTTGCCTTCCTATTTTCACATGTAATGTATATATATATGAGCAAATCCATTACTTTTCGACCGCATCCGGTTCAATTAGCATCTTTTTCTTGAATTATATTCAAAGCTAAAGATCAGTCATGAAATAGAGTTTCTAAGATAATGAAAAATGAGAAATTGCAAAGTTCCCCTCAAATTTTGATAAAAAATGTTCTTTCTGCCGATGATTCGAAACGCCCAAACTATTCGTGAAACCAACGATGAGGTGGGAGTAGAACTATCAATTTTTCACAACATTCGTTAACGCATTACTGCTTTTATAATTTTTTAAAAGAAATTTCTCGAATTCAACACTGTAGTTTTACTGAATTTTTTGAACAACATTCTCATGAAAAAAAAATAAACATATTTTGAAACATACATTGACAAATAAAGTCTCACGGATTTGTTTCAGCAATGCAGAGTATATAAATTCGTAATTCAATTTTCGCTTCATATTTTTGACTCGCCAATCGGGCTCATTGACATGTAGATGCATGAGTGTCAATATGGCGCCAAAAAAAATAAATAAACAAACAGTGGAGCTCGCAGAGTTTGAATTTCCCATAACTTTTGATGGGGTTTGATATTTGATTGGCATTTTATTAGGAGTTGGAAGAAGTCTCAATCCACGAGGTCTGTGACAAAAATGAATACAAATTTTTTCAAACTGATCGATTGAACGGTTTGAATAATGTTCACGTTCGAATGTGCAACTATCATTGCCGTGCCTCATATGAGGCTGTTCCGAAAGTAGTAAGAATTTCGAGACTAATGTAGTTTTTCACTTTTTAATGAAACTAGTTTTCATTAGATGTTGGTTTGTCTTCAGTTCCAAGTAGGTTTGATCGATAATCATTTCAAAAGCTACCATAGTGACTGCGCACCATTAGGTAAGTATAAAAAACATTGTAATACAATTGAAGAGAAAAAAAAACATATAACAGCATAGATGTCGAAATAACATTAAATTAAATTCGATCGATTCGCTATCCGCTCGGATCAATCTTGAAAGTAAGCCGAGTGAGTGATCTCTTGCATCGTATCTTTCTAAATCTTGAAATCACCGAATAGTCACGTACTCCCCAAAGATGCAACGTATGACCTGCCCTTCAGATTTTTACTTTTTTCTCCTGGGAAACTTTCCCCGTTCACTCATCACTTTACCGTGTAGTATAGACACGTGAAAAACGCCCATATATTTCTGTATACTCCTGTACATATATACGCATACAAAGGAAGTACATCGAAAAGATTTTTGGCATGCGACTACATGAGCACGCTGCTTCGTCTCTTACTGTCCTCTGTACTCGTCTTTTATGTGACATTTTCCTTCTCTCTCTTTCTCTCTCTCCCTCTCCCTCTCTTTCTTTCTCTCATTCGTTTTATCTCCTCCTCTCGGAACGTGCCAGCAGAGAGAACCGCCGACCTCGCTATTCAACCCCCGCGGGTGTGTTGGAAAGCATTGCTGGTCGGTCGCCTCGACAAGTCTCCTGCCCTGCCAACGAGACTCGATTTCGTGACTACGCGTATGACTATGCTCGGGCAAAAATACCGAGAGGAATTCAAACCCGAAAAAGGCATACGTAATCGAAAAAAAAGAACGAAATGACGGTTCAATCAACAGACACGAATCATTCCGGGTACACCAAAAATTCGAATTTTATTATAAACAAAATTGAAGAATTAACGATTGATGTAAAGAGAACTTTTGGTGGGTCCATCTACGGAATTTCTACTATTTACTGAACACTTGAATGAACGGGGAATGATTTGATGAATTTCAATAATATCCAGTGTTAAATAATCGAGTACTTTTTTTTAAATATTAATACTATAATGACTATATATATTATTATTATTATTTGAACAGTTGCGTATTTGAAAAATGAACGACCACTCCTCACGGTTTTCTCGCGTCAAATTATGAACAGCTTTAACAAGCAGTTGAAGAAACACAATAACCAGCAACGATCCGTTAATTTCTGAAAAATGGATAGACAGGAATTGCAACAAAATTATGATCCTTGCAGACATTGGAAGTCGATAAATATCTTTTTTTATGTTGAATACGAATAGACTGAACTATGCGAAGATATTATTTATTGAAACACTGATCGAGTTCAAAACTTTGTGTAATACACTGTATTTAAAAAATTATCCTATTTCCACATCTTTTTATCCGCGATATGCATAGCACTGTCAACATATTTCTTCGGGTTATCAGGTACAGGTATTAAAAATCCAACCGCGAGTAATAACACTATTCTTTCATTTTCTCGACTGTCGACTTGGAAAATTCTAACCTTTCTTTTTTTATTTTCATATACATGCCTTATCGGTGAGTTATACATATGTATAATGTGACGTGTTCCTCGCCTTCGCCAGTGAGGCCAATAAATTTATCCTCGCACGCAATAATATTTGTGCAGACGGTTAAGCGCGTTCGCATATGTACCTACGAATAGTCGGATACGGCATTATGTACTTGCATATAGAGTTATATGCATGGAAAAGCGATAGAGAAGGAGAGCTATGCTGGAGGGGATAAGGAAATGATTTTTGGACTGGTCGCTTGAATTCGATTCGACAGCGAAAAAAATACGCGATCTTAATACGTTAAGACGAAACCTCTGATTCAAACAAGATCGATAGAGAAATAATAGAAAAAAATATATATTTTCTTAATGAAGAATTATGCAAAAATAAAATCAGTATCATTGCAAAAAAAAAAAGGAATTGTACTGATTATGGTAAATAATTAACAACAATTTTTATCAATCTGTGTCACGAATTAAAATTGTTTTTTCTAGTGTCACGAATTAAGTCTCGTAAATTTGTACTGATATTGGAGCAACAGGGCAGGCGCGTGCATTTTCGTATTTTTTTTTTTTTTACCTCATAACAGCTCCGTCTCTCGCTTGGTTTTTCTCTTCTTGCTTCACTTAAATCCGCTTCGAGGCTAGTCTCTTTGGTTCATCGCTTCGCCTCCCTCTATTGCACGTAGAACGAGGCGAAGTGGGCTTTTTTAAATTCCGTTCGTAGCTTCAAACCGCAGACCGCAGTGGGCGAATGTTTGACGTGAGCGAACGCCGAGAGCTCTACGCCGTTAAGAGAAAAAGAAAAAAGGGAGGAAAGAAGAACGAGAGAAGAGGAAAGAGATATACCGATGGAATTAGAATGAGAGGAACAGAAAGTGATAAAGGAATAGAGACAGAGAGACCCGGATGTAGCGTGTTGAAGGTATTTGCAACGATCTATACAGTGCTTCGGAGATCTTCTCTCTCGACGAAGCTCCCACTACACCCACTTTTTTTTCACCTCATACCACCAGTTAGCCAAAGTAATGCAGATCCCAAATACATGTAGAACGAAGAAATACTTGGAAAAGAGAAGCACGTTTGATTCATCGCATGCAGTTTCGATGATTCAACTTTGAACACAAACAATGTATGATGTCAACTTCATATACCTGTATATACTAACCCCTGTTTGGAATAGTTATTTTTTGAAAACAAGCAATTGGACGGTACAACAGAATGAAAAAAAAAAAAAAACTCGTCAATCGACCACCAGATAACAATATTACATGTATGAAACGATACTTGTTCTCGAATTCATCATACTTCTCCGAATCGCAGTTATGAAAAAACTACGAATGACAACCATGCAGCGTACTTGCAGCTTAATGATGTTACTGCTGCAGAACTTTGTAACGCGGACGCATAGTATCCGTAATGGTGGAGCCAATGGGATTCCATTGTTAAAAAGTTTCGGAACTATTTTCCATATAATATTTCGCCGACAGTGTACATCAAAAAATGTTATAAACGTTTTTTTAAAGAAGAAAGCAGCCGGTTTGATTTAGTTTTTCCGAAAATTTGAGCTTTGATCATCTTTGCTATCTTTTTTCACATTAATACGCACATTTTTTGTCCCTTTGCCATTATTCACAACGAATTGATTGAGGACTCTGTTAACGTTCTTACCAACTAATTTTAAGCTCTCGATGCTATCAACATATCGGATAAAATTGCTCCGAAAATTTGAACGAAATTATAATTTCAAATATATATTTCTAATGATTATTTATGATTTATGATAGTTTGAATGTTAGAAAATTTTGAAACTTTTGGGAATGAGGAAACTTTGAAATCTTCTATATATAATATATGTGGTTATACATATGGAGAAGTGCAGCAGAGTGACTGTGAGAAAATGCTGCGAGACCAAGGATCAGAGAAAGGACGAGGAAAAGAAAGAATAAAAAATGGAAAAAAAGAAAGAGGCAAGGAAAAATGAGGTGGAAGAATATGATGTGAGGATGAAAAATAAAAAAAAAGAGCCCGAGTAAAACAAGGATCAAGAGAAGGAGAGCGAGCAAGAAGGAGACGGAGACCGGAGACCGAGGTAGATATATACCGGTCGACCAGGCGCTTTATAGACTGTGGCGAGGTTGAGAACTGAGAGGCGGCGGAGAGGTAGAGAAAGACGAACGAAAAGGGAAAAAAAATATCATCTGAAAGCAAAAGAAGCAAGGAAAAAAGCTTCGAAGACGCGGAGTCCGCGCAAGAGGCTGTAGAGAGAGAGAGAGAGAGAGAAAAAAAAAAGTAGCGACGAAGGGAGCACGACTGTAAAGGTGTAGGGTGGAAGCGCCCGAGTTAAAAAGCGAGAGCGAAGAGATCGTATAGCTTGGAGAAACGTCTGGTGGATATTTGCTTGTGTGTATATATATGTGCGTGTGCGTGAGGCGGCGATAGTGCAGGAGACGAGAGATCGCAAACATGCGCGGAGGAGGAGGAGGAGGAAAAGGCGAGAGGAGTTCGGCAAAAGAGACGACGAAAGATAGAGCTGTGGGAATCCGGGGTTGGGCGAGAGAGAAAAGCAGTAGCGGTATAACGTTTCGCTCCGGTGCTACTGGCAGCAGCAGATATAGCCCGGCAGAGATGAGCGTCGGAGGATGAGCATGAGAAGCGAGAGACGAGCATCGGGAGGGAGACGTGAGGCTGCCGGAGCGAGAAGACTCTTCGGGATCGGAGAGACGAGCCTTAGCGCAAAACGAGCAAAAACGAGGGAGAGAGAGAGAGAGAGAGAGAGAGAGGAGGATAGGAAGAAAGAAAAAGAAGATAAAGAAACAGAGAAAGAAAGAGAAGGCTTTGCCACCGCCGTATAGTTGAAGCCGAGGCGTCGTTTTCTGTGCTCATCCGCCAGAGACGGTGAAGCATACACGCGGTCATCACCGCGTAAGCCTCTTCTCCTTTTCGTACCATTATTATTGTTTTTATTATTTGTACTCAACCGTCTGAAATCTTGAAACAAGCCGATTTTTTTTGTTTTTTATTAATTCGAACATAGCGATTTAAAAATGAAGTTTATCTCTTTCTCTGTTTTTCGTTTCCCTGATAAAATGCCAGTCAATATTCATTCCTGTACGCACCTGTAACATGACGAATCAAGTTGTTGATATTCCCCAAAGCTCTTACTACGAAAAATTACGTCTCTTACTCGTCAAGTTCTACTTCGACTGATTATTGTTTGTACCCATTATCGTCCAAATCCCTCTGTTACATCACCGAACACAATCCTTTCCCATTGACAGCTATTCCGAAAAGAAGTGAGTTGCAATTAGTCCCCGATATTGTCGTCATTACTGATGCATAAAAATTGACCATCTTACTACAATCCAGATTTGGAATCGGATTTGTCAATAGTGTTCAGAATTATGTACAGGTTCTGCAAGATTTGTAAAACCCAAAACGTGTTTGTATATATATCTCTTTAATCGATCCCGTTGTAACTCAAGTTCACTCAATGACGAACGTTCACTTCTCAGTCGCAATTGTTCTAAATACTTTTTATAAATTTGTTGAGAATAGAGTTTATTTCCTATTATTACACATTCCTATTTTAAGAATAACAATGTTTACAAACTCGCATCCTTCCATCTTTTCTGTGAAATTTTTAAAAAATTCGTTGAACTTCAACGAATTCGAAATTCTTAATGGTCTCATGAAATGTCGCAGTGCGTAAATATTTTTGTTTACATTTTTCAATAGTTCAGATCAGTCATTCTGGAAAAAAAAAGTTGAAATCACTGAAAATTATTAATTCACCAAATGATAGATAAGAAAAACGAGTAATATCTTGAAGGTTTCGGCATCATCAATGAAGAGACCCGATAAAAGTGTAAGGAGCAGAAAGCACACGTTGCTTATCTCATCGCAGTTCACGTGTGGGTGTATGTATTTTGAGTATGTACAAAATATGTAACACTTTTTCTGGCTTCATATATACGAGCATAGATACAAATGTGGTCCAGCATTATGTGAAGATACTCGCCTGCTTTTTGGCGTAAAGCTTCTGGACCAGAAGGCAAGCTGCAGCAACCAACGAGGGCTCTATGTACAAGTATATATATACACGGTATATACATATAATATTGCATAGATATTAGATGCAACGGAACAAAAGATCGTAGCTAGGAGTATTTTTATATGTCCAGAGATGATACTTACGCCCTTTTCTATTGACAGTCCCAAGGCTTCTGGCTCAGTGCTGCAGCTTTTGCTCACGCTATATGCGAACTTCGAGGGGATCTTTAACGAGCTCTCGGTTCTCTCGGATAGTGTACTACCTCGGTGGCTGCACAGCAACTCAGTGGTAACGCAACGATAGAACCAGCCAGCGCTTCACAGAGTTCCACACCGTCAAAGTTTCGTCCAGTCCATCCTCTTTATTCTTTGTCGTGTTCTATATACCTTTCTCTCTCGCTCTCTCACTCATTCGCCTTTTAACTTTTTCCTCTTCCTTCTTTTACTCGTCATACTCTGCAGTAGAAGAGACACTACGCTCAAGTACCAACTGTCGAATATATACATATAGCTTACGTGCATCTTCGTTTTCCTTCCGCTCAGAGCTGCATTCATAAACGCATCCGATCCAAAAAAAAAAAAAAAAAAAAAAAAAAAAAAATATGACGCTTTCTCAATTTTATACTTTACACTAATGATTATTATTTCTTGATGTGTCTTGATAAGTGCTAAATGCATCCAAATAATATAGCGATTTAAAATAATGATGTTCTGACCGTCAATTGATAAGGTCTTGAATTCCTTTCGATCTTTCTGGTATAGCGTTTCACGGAAATCATGAATATGCGTAATTTCTTTTTCCCTAGAGTTTTTCTTTTTCTGTGAAATATGTAAGTTTGCTCCTCGATGTCCAGGAACGCGCCAGGACCGAGATTTTCTTTTTTCATTCTTCCTGCTCGTTCCTTCCGGTTTTCTGTACCTTTCGAGCAAGAACACTCTTCTCCGAGACACGCGAGAAGAATGTGCAGAGAATCGACGAGAAAAGTTGAAGGAATCAGCTGATCACGGTCAAACGCCTATCTGTGTGAGCAACTGTGTGCATACAGCACGTAAATTAGAATTCGTTACTATTTTTACGATTTCGCTTCATGCGTCAAAATTGGTCTCCATTATACTTTGCGTTACGAAAAATTTGCGTTATTTTTTTACTACTGTTATATTTTGTGCTTATAACTATTATATCTAGAGATGCGACAGCGTTTCGACATCGAGTATCAAGAAAACAGTTTCCGAATGACAAAGGCAAGACGTGCAACGTATCTTATCATGCATTTATTGCTAATATCAATGTGAAGCTACTTCCAATATTTGGTCACTACATAAGTGGAGAGAGAGGGAAAGCACATCTTGGATGAACGAGCGAAACAAGCTCGTTGGACACAGTAAATTATCAAATCAAATCAGTCACTCAGTTGCATACTCGGTCATTCGCTCACTCGCTTCATTCCACGCAGCATATACTTGAACTTTGAAAGACTGCATAAAAAGCAACATAGCCGAGCTCTATACGTCATTTGCAACCGTAAGGTGCTTTGATGCTTTGCCACAGGGGTTATATTTTTAGGACAGCCATCCACATACGTACCCCCTGGCACATTTTCTCATGCACACCCATACAAACGCGTACACTCAACCTACGTTCGTTCGAAAAAAGCGTTGGTTTATGTAAAAAAAAAAAAAAAAAAAAAAAACCTCAAAGCCACGATATAGTTTACCGTTGGAAAACAAAAGATGCACATACGTATATACGCTCTGATCACACAATATTTTATTTCGACGATATACGAGTAGACAAATATGAATCATTATTCAAGAGTTTGCCGATAATAAAACTGAAAGAATTGTCATGAAATAGCGAAAAAAAAATAGGAATTTGAAAGAAATTTCAAAAAAAAATAAAAACCCGATGCTGTATCATCAATTCTTTGGCACACGTGCTATGAATGGAACGCCAGTTTTTTTTCTTCTTTCTATTATATGTTATACCGAAAAACGAAAAGCGATACATGCTTGAACTTTTATCAAAATTTTCATGACGTATTTCGCAGAGCGTATGGATTTGCGGTGGTTTCACTCACGGCACGACGAAAGCTGCTTATACAATATACTCATTTTGGTGGGTACATGGACGAGGCTTAAAATTAACGGATTATCAAATGTGATAATTTGATTGAAAAATGGAAAAAAAAAAAAAAAAAAAAAAAAGAAAACTGATACACACGGAGTGGTAGTACTTTGAAAAACATATGGGCTGCATGGTCTCAGGAATGTTGAGGCGTTCTAGCAGTCATTTTATCGCTAAAAACATCCTGCTCCATTTTTTTTTTCAACACCGTTAGGTTTTCGAATAAAATAAAATCTGATTTCTCATAAAAGTAAAGCTTAAATTTTCTTGTTCTCGAAATATGAAGCGTTTTCAAGATAAGTGTGTGTCAGTTTTCAACTGTCTTTGAAGTACTCATATTGATAAGCGCCTAAAGAACTGAACGGAAGGTGCAACGTAAAAGTTGAATTGAACATTTCCGAAAAAATTGCAGCTAGAAATGATATTTATAAACCCACCATAAGGGTAACCGGGAATAGAGAAAGAAGGAGAGGCAGTGAGAGAAAGTAGGAAAGGAAGAAAAAGAGAGAAAAGAGCGAGGAAAACTAAGTCTGGAAAGATCTTCGCTGTGGAAGGTAATAGAGCGGTACAACGAGCAGACACCTCGCAATTTGGCTAATGGCCTTCCACCGCCGTAGCCGAGAGCATCGACTCTTCTCTCTCTTTCTCTCCCTATCTCTCTATCTTTCACAAGTTCCATCACCGATGTCATCACTTTTTCGTTTCTCTAAACCTCCCTCCTCGCGTGAATATTGAAACGTTGAGAGACCTCGGAAGAGTTTTGTTAGATTGCAATTCCACGAGATAAAAAAAAATTGCATATAATATGTTAATTTAGGAACGAAGGAAAATCAATTTCACTTGGGAACATCTCAAGCAATAACAGTCGCAGGTTCAAATCCAACATCCTGCGAATAAACCATTTCTGAAATGATGGGACGCCGCAGCGTCTTGTGAAAAGTAATTAAAACGATGTTGAAGATTTGCCAAACATCGTAAAATGAAGAAAAAAAAAACCATTCACCATTTTTTAATAAAGTGCTGACGTTTTCACCCTTCAATCATATTCCATTTCATTCGTAATTACGGAACAGCCGGAAGAATTTGTCTAATACAATTTCTCAACTCATATTGTACGGCAAATAAGATTCAATTGCATTGGGTTTTACTGATTCGGATTGATGCAAATTTCTGAAAAGAATTAAAAATAAAATTTTACATTTCTCCTTTCTTCGTTAAAATTCAACCCAATTCTGTCTACTTCGGAGCTAGCTACGTATCGTAAGTAACAATTGCTCTTGAGTAGCCGATTCATGCAGTGTCACGTTTGACAGATTCGTGGATATTGGGTACACGCGTGTTCATATTACGCTTCATCCAACATCCCCCAAAGTCCGAGGAACGTGTTATTATCGGGTAGAATGGGAAGTCCCATTAGTGACTCTCTCTCTCTCTCCTTCGTTCTTTCTATCCCGATCGTTCGTCGAAAATTTTTTCGAACCTCGCTTCAGAGCTAACGAGAGTAGTATCGAATCGAATGGAAAGAATGAGAAGAACGAAAGCGCCGGGGTTGGGTGAGCCGTGGATGATTATAGGATTTTCGAAGGGTTCCGAGATATAAAGAGATAGAAAAGCTCGACCACTAACTGTTGCACGATCTCTCCAACTTTTTAGTCATAGCCAGCAGCTGAGCGCTCAACGAGTTGAATCATGATAGGGGTGGAAAACAATACATATAAATATATCTCTATATATATAAATCTGTTCGCTAAAAAATGTTTGTCCGCTTTTCAATCGAAAACGGCTGAACCGATTACAATGAATCTTTAACGAGATTAAAGATCACGATTCAAACTGAGTTTGTGGTTTTGTAAAATTTCGTTATCTCAATTTTTACAGAAATGCAAAAAAAAAGTTTAGTGATTTCGTTCATTCTCCAATTTTCAAAACTGCTCGACGGTAGTTAAATACTAACGATAAATAAAAAAACAACGATTTACCAATTTGAAGGGAATTAGAAAACGAACAAAATGAGCGGTGGTTGAATGCTCAATTCGGTATAGAAAAAAAGTTACAGCATTTTTAATGAAATTATGAAAAATTAAAAATACGAAAATCTTTCGTTTGATTATTTTATCCAGAAGAAAACTGAAGAGTTATGTCTGAAATTGAAAAGAAAACGCAAAAAGATGGCCCAGGTAACATCAAAATACTTTTTTTAATTTTTTTTTAATGTAGATTCACAAACAACTCAACTCTGAACGAAATAATTCATGTATCTAAAAAATTAAATTGAAAAAATTAAAATAGGAAAAATTCACAGCTAAAATAGGCTAGATGCGCCTGCTCTATGCAGCGGGCGAAGCCCGCACGCACAGCTAGTATACAATATGAGCGAAAAGTTTTCGGATAAAATTGCAGTAATCCGAGCCATTTCTTATGCCATCTTGCTAAAAGTGTACATCGACAAATTCAGTAATAAATAATATATGAAGGAAAAATAATTCAGCTTTGGTTCGTTTTTTAGAAAATGTTCTTCGATGTTTTTTACATCCGCTGCGTTAGTTTGAACACGAACGTTTTTCGCCTTCTCATTGTACTTCTGCAGATAGACAGCGTTTTTAGAAATAATTTTTTTTATATTATACTTTTTTTTCAGTCAAAATATTAAAGGGGAGAGTTGAGGCTTTAACTTTGTTTCCTTTTTACAAAAGTTTTGTTCAATTTTTGTTTGTTTATTATTCAATATTAAATACTACGTTTCTGGCAACAAAAAAAAATACTGAATTGAAAATTTCGATTGAATACATATTTTCTATTTTTCCTTCGCAAACATTTTCCCTGACTGCCGAAATCAAATAGCTACGGGAAAATTTGCGAAAAATTTCGAGTCGCAGCGATGAGTTTTTCTCTCAATAAATAAAAGTTTCGATGGAAAATTTTTTTAATCAAAAGATGTACCGAAATTCGAGAGAATTCCTCGGAAATTGACACAACTTTTCATTGTGTTGAGATTTTCTTTCAAATCAAACAATTCTTGTATGCTTGCTCGCGCCAACCGTATAGAATTTGTTTCTGTCCAAACCTTCCCGTTTCGCGCCGTTATAGATTCGCGTGCAAAGTGTATGAAGATGCACCCGAACTCTTTTAGGTTGCTTCATATAAGAAGAACATGAAACCAAAAAAGCTCGAGCGCAACATCTCCTTCCCGTAGCAATCAGTTTCGTTGAGTCAATGGCAAAGTTCAGAGCAAACAAAAACTATTTTACTGAAGTGATCTATGACCGACATGAAATATTTCAAAAACAGACAGTCGCAACCTTTTGAAAAATTCAAAAAAATGTTTAATATTGACAGAAAGAATAGAAATAAAACAGAATCAAGCATAATGTTGATCGGAAGAACAAGAATAGATACATAGAAAATAATGTATCACCACGAATAGCTGGATGAGTTCCGGGGAAAAACGTTTGTTGGAAAAAGACGTTCCACTTTATAAGAGAATTTCTTCTAGACTGTTACTTCGACGAAGATCGATTAGTAGTATATATATATATGTATTATTCTCAAGCACATAGCACCACCCTTAATAACCTAGACGAGCACGTCTAGCAATGCGATGCTGTAGCGCGATAAAGCTTCATCTTCTTCTCGCTTTACCGTGTTTCGTTGCTCTCGTCTTCTAGCGACGATTACATTAAATAATTTCGTTGGTTATCCTCGTACGAGAGAACTCACGGCTAGCGGGGAAACTTGGCTGCAAGATTCATCGATTCGACTCTCGTATACTCAGGAACCCGACACTCGTCGCTCCGATATATATATCTTCTGCACGTTCATTTCGAGTTCGCATTTTTAACCGATCATATTTCATAAAAAAAAAGAATAACGGTCTTCTTATTGTTGGAAGACTTAAATAGAACATAGAACATGCAAATATAAATAATAGAAAAATGCCACAGGCAGTAAATTTCTAATTATTATCTCGATGTTTCGCTTCTAAAGGTGCACATGCCCAGCAAACAAAATTTAATTCCGAAAACTTCTTGTTACTAAAAATATTTAAAAAATATATAATCGTTGCAACAGATACGAAACTTTTCTATCATAATCGTAGATGAGATGGAGCTCTTACGTTTCACCGATATTTGTGAACTACATCAGTGAAACATGTGAATACGTTGTCAAGCAATTCTCTATACTACCGTCATCTATTAAGTGATACGATGATTGGTAATTTAAAATTATTTTTTCATGACAATATATAAACCAAAATAAAAGAAATAGAAAAGTGAGTTTCTAGCATGTTGTGGATTTTTCCTATAATGTTTGTAGAGATTGGCCATGAACGAGAACATTTTAGGGAGGCTAGTTTTTTTCTGGACGTTCGTCATTTTACCATTTTGGGCAAGTACATGTACTTTTGTCTCGAATTTTTTGCATTGCATCGATGCTGTTTATTTGTGCTGTATTTACGTATTGGAAAATATGATTACATAGGGGGTTGTGTATACCTAAAATATTTATTATCTAAATTAACTTCGTTACGCCTTTACATTACCTATGAGTCTATATACGTATGAAATTTAAAACTCATACGTCCTCGCACTACTGTGCATCCTTGAGAGACTACGCGAGCCTCGACATATCGGCATTGGCAGAATTTACGTTCAAATGAGAGACATACGAATTGAGCAAAGACGAGAGCTCGGATGATCACCGTCGCCGTGCATATGTATTTTTGTACTTAGTTCTCTTGTACTGCATTCGTATGGATAGTTTTTTATCAACTCGACAAATTTTCAACCTCTATTTCAGTCCTGATATATTTTCTCTACATTTTCCGTTCTTACCTTAATGATGAAAAGATTATTTGGTTTTTAGAAATTCATTGCATCTGCCGAATGTCTGAGATGCCAACTAATCGGAATAAAACTGAGGATAAAATGAAGAGTTTTATGACAGTGTAAAGAAATTGCGGGCTCGAGCAAGATTTTTTCAACGAAACATCGAAATGGATGAATGTTGCATGTTTGATAAAGGAATGATTCTATATTTGTATCATTCGATTTCTTGCTCTGCAAAGAAAATTTAAATTTCAAACATTCGGATGAACTGTATCTTTTTGGCAATTTGAAAGAAAAACATTGCGGTTCTATCATGTTTTAATAAATATCACGGATTACATTTGATAAACGGAGGTTCGAGTTAACGTGAAATGGCTCATACCCAGCACAGTGGCGTAGAGGTACTTGGACGCTTCTGGCGTTGAACTTGGTCTAACGAAGGAGAAAAAGAGAGAGAGAGAGAGAGAGAGGGGGGGAGAGGGAGAGTAAAAGCTTTCACACGACACGAAATGGATGATCGAGCACCACTGACGCAGGAGTAGCGGTGGTTTTAGGGTCGGAGGAGCCCCGGCTGGCCATGGCGTATGCTCAAGGGATGATTAATGCTCGCCACTTCGCTCTCTCTCTCTCTCTCGTTTCTGTCTACATCTTTCTGTCTGTCTGTCTCTCTCTCTCTCTCTCCCTCTCGTTTTTGCTCTCTTCGATTCATTCACTTGCGACTCTAGAGGTACGTTCACAATCGAAAGAATTGTAAAATTCAGAACATTCACATTCAAAAGTGGAAACTGTACCTTATTGAAGTTCATTTATTTCACGGAGTAATGAGCAAATCTGTAAATTTGAACCCGTGAGGCCGGGTAACGAAAGTGCTGCCCTTCTCCTAATTCATCGTAAAAATAAAATGGTAAGTTTTCATATAACACACAAAATACGAAATAATAATTTGTCAAAGAGGATTTTCAAGATAAAAATTCATAAAGACAACGACACAATGACAAATAAATTTGAAACATCGTTCATCCGTGACGTATTTTCATGTAATTCATTGCTATTTTGTTAAACCATCAATAGAGGTCATTTTTTATTCAAAAGTTTGCCATTTTCATACGCGAACCCTCAGCATCATTCGTCTACTCTCGACAGCAAAATAAACTCAGTATAGAGCTAGATACAGGGGAAGGTTACTAGACATTGCGATGCATGAAAGGTGTACCGTGTATTTCTATATATGTATAGGGCAGAAAGCTAACGGGGCTGAACAACTGCTCGTGCCAGAGTAGTAATGCCCCGTACAGCACAGACGGCAGCTTTGAAATGTGCCGGCAACCTGTGAGCTGTATAGAAACACACCGGTGGCGCTTCAGGGGTGAAAAAGAGGGGTTACATAACCTAATACACGTATAACGCTTTCCACGTCGAGTGAGTTAATTATCATATCAATGTGATGTAAATAGTGAAGGAAAAATATTTCTTATTTTATATACATCGTCCAATCAAAACTTGCAGGTAGTGCGGAGTCGTTGCGTGTTGAAATAAAAATGAATATTTGCATATATAAAATAGGAAAAATTATTTCAAAATTTTCCTTCGATGATACACCTTCTTTTACACTACAATATAAATTTTCATTTAAGATTCCGTTTGCCAATCTATCTCCACAATGTTCAGGATGAAATTTCAATAAAAATTAAACCCGGGTTGTAAATATAAATATTTAAACGTGTACTATCACAATTTGAACAGTCTGCGTAGTCCAGAAGACAACTTGATTCGGGCTTCTGCAAGTCTTCCTTATGAATTATCTTCTCAAGTTTTGCTTAAACTTTTCGCAACTCCAAAAATGATGCAAAAAGCCTCGGTACGAACAAAAAAAAAGACAAGACACAAAAATGTTAGAGTCCGTGTGAAATGACCCATAGAAATGGTGTATACGATCCCGGAGATTGCTATATGGAGTTTTGGCGTCGACGTTGGTGGCATAGAGAGAGAGAGAGAGAGAGAGAGAGAGAGAGAGAGAGCCAGAGAGGAATGAGAGTGTGAGAAAGAAAGAGAGAGAGAGAGAGAGAGTACACCGGGAGCCAGAGCACATCGTGAGCCAGGTTTGTGTCGGTGATGCCAGCGGTGAGACGGAATGGAGCAAGAGGAGGAGAGGGTGGAGGAAGAGGCGGAGGTTGCTGGGCCGCCGGTGGTGGCGGTAACGCGATAAACGGATTAACGGCGAGAGCTAGAACCGGAGCTCGCAGTTCGGGGAGTACGACGAGCCGTAGGGTGGAAAGGGAAAAGCGTACAAGGGTTGCTATTTATATATCTATATGAAGACATGCTCTGCGTTTGTATATATATATATAGATACATAATATATACATACGTATAAATTTCTAGCAAACAAAAGGACGTGGCTAGCATTAGAATGGGCTTTAACCGGTGACACTCCAGCCCGTTTCATTGCTAGCAATTGATAGAAGCATACTCGAGAGTAAAAGAGAGAGAACGAAAAGGAAGAGAGGGATAAAGGAGGTTACTATATAGGGAGATGAAGGGCGAGAGAGCGATGTGCGCCGGATGAGGGTGAGCCGGACGAGGGTTGGAGGTGGCCGACTAGGCGAACCGTGAGCACGAGTTCGGTAGTGTGGCGACGGGATGTCACGGCATCGCGCGTTCACCGACACCCTCGATTCTCCTACCCCATTCCTCCAATTTTGCGTTTCTCCTATTCTCGACTTCTCTCTCTCTCTCTCACTCTGCAATCCCGCATCCCTCTATATCTTGCACCGTTATAACCAAGTCTCGCATGGACGACAGTAGTCACGCTCTGACTACTTACACACACACTTACGCATACTCGAAGCTTTCGCAACACTTTTTACGACGATTAGTAAGTAGCGCAAGGGGGTAGACCTGTATTTATGCACATCGATCGAGATCATTTTTGGTCTATCAACCGCATTAAGGATCTTGGACCGTTGGATTATAAAGGCAGAAGAGAATTCTCCCTGACGAATATCTTCGATTAAAAGCACGAAAAGTTAAAAAATGATCATCCGAATAATCACAGAATTTTGAACAATTGGAGAGGAGTCCGAGCAGGTTTTCTTTTCATTGGAACTGGACCAATGTAATCATCCAATAAATTCCAGTCTCCGGGATAGAATTGTTTACGTCAAGAAATTCGCAAATCTGAAATCCGCGGTCTTTCATATACGAGAGCAGCTTTGAAAAGAAAAAGAAAAGAAAAACGATCCAATAACCGGCGATTCTCGAAAATTGACCGTATAACAAATGCTGAACAACATCAATCGGAATGAATTATAGTAACGATTATCAGCTCGTGATCGAGTTCTCTATGCGCGGATATATACAGTACTCTATGAGAAAATAGACCTATTGGGTCATTTTCGCTTGTATTCGCTCTACTTTTAGTTTATGTCATTTCCCGACCGCACGTATACAGCTCCGCATAGAATTATGTATTTACATAAAAAAATAAAATAAAAAAAACTACGCTTAACGCAAAAACACTAAACTATACAGCGAGCACACAGACACACAAATGAACGTGTTAATAGTAGCTGTAGAGGCAACGTGTGGTATGGGCAGGCGAGCGTATAATATAACGAGTGAACAAGAGTGCGGGGGTGAAAAGAGTGCGTGGTTTTCGTGCGAGCGTGTGGTACGTGTGGGCCTCGTTATCGCCAGAAGTTCGCACACAGTTATTATACCAACGTATATGTATATGTATATAAAAAAGAGCTCTATATATATATATATATATATGTATATAAGTGTTCATATAACTTGCGGGGGTGGAGCGGAATCGAATCCCGCGAGAGTCAACGGGCGCGTCACGCGAAAGCCATTAAAGGCGTGCGTCCGGCACTCGGCATCATTTTCGCTCACCCGCACTCTTGCTCTTTCTACTTATCCACCCTACTATCCGCGCTTCTCCCTCGCTCTCTTTCTCTCTACGGGTTTTACACGCCTCCCTGATTCGACTCCCAACCCGATATATAGATATACGCTTGCATATGGAGCATTCCACGTGAAATTTACGAAACTTTTCTTTGCACTTTTAAAGTCAGTGCTTTTTTTTTTTTTTTATCCTCGTTAGTGCTTACTCGAAACAACTTGCGTGGCGTTTATCAAATTTTATTTTTCAAAAACTCTCATTTTTGTCAAGAATTTTGAGCCTGATTCACCCACTAATGTGGCCTGATTTACCTACACTAATGTAGAAAATCAAAAGAGACGAAGAGGACGGAATTAAATATTTTTTTATTTACAAAAATAAATGCTGGCAGCACAAATGTTTCAACAAATTTTTCCATATTTTCGAGCAACAATCCATTTTTAAACACGAACTCCGACTCCCTCGTTAATGGATGGTTCTCAAATTTGTTTAGACGAAAAATTGAAAGGGACACGAAATACGAAAACAATCGTTTTTTACATCGATCTTAATTAAAATATCGATAGTACCAAAGTTTCTATAACATTCTACATACATGAAACCGAAATAAGATTAAAAATTTTAGGTATTTCCAAAAAAAAAAAAAAAAAAATCGGAATAATTTACAAAAATCCGTATTCTTCTGACGCATCGAGATTTATATTTGAAAGAAATCATTTGACAGAGAAAAAAAATTAAGCAAAAAAAAAAAAGAAAGAGCGAAAAAAGTTCGTAATTCTGTCATGGAATGCCCCGTGTATATAGATGTGCATATATGGATGTCGGGTATTATTATATTGCGGTATACGAACTACGCGTCGTGCGCGGTGTACGAACGAACAGTCGTTATCGCTCTATATCGTTGCGTATTCAAAACGATTGCACACCCTCACTCCCCTCGCGCGCACGCTTCGCCCGAATACGCTTTAGTTTCGCGTTTCATATATACGAACGTGTGGGTACCTGCCTGCTTATGTGCGTGTGCGCACGTGTGCATCGGTTAATGTGTATGAGTGTGCGGGATAACGATACTCGAATTCATCGGCGATATTGCACCTAATTTGAAAATGTGTATAATATACAGGTATTGAGATTATACATATGTATATGTATATAGATATATTGATGTAAGCTTGATAAAACAAAAACGACGTTTTTTTTTAGTTTGCTCATTTTTTAATACACCATGAATGAGAGATTTTTGCAAAATGCCAATAGTCTAAAAAACTTTCAAGATAGTACTCGAGCGATGTTTCGGTATCTTTTTCTACTTTTCGTTGAATGATACGACATGAAAAATCCCTTTTCATGTATATTCAGAACAGGAAGTCTCAGGGCTTGATAAGAGTGGATTTTTTTTTTTAATTTGGATTCTCTGAGCATACATTTTCGACAGCTGCCTTAAATAATTTGTACGGAGTTCAGTCGATATTTTCGAGGTGAAGAAATTTTTTCTTTCTCCTATAACAATAGGTACGAGTATTTGACGAAAACATCATTTTCGTCAAATTTTAGTGCCGCAAGAAGTTTTTCAACCAGCTCGAGCAATTGCTTTTCAATTTCTTTTATATTCGGCTGAAAATTGTAATGGAAATGATGGCCGAATGATGATCGGTCTGAGTATTGAAAAATGTGTTCTAGTATAGGGATTAAATACAGAATTGCTGGAGATAGACAGTGAAATTTTTTCAGAGCTTTGAAATTTTGGGCAAATCGCACTTTTGTCAGACACTTATAGTTGCTGGGAGCAAAAAAGAAGAGAATGTTGTAGCTTCTTTTTCATGATGTGTTATGATCCTGCGTAGTAATACAAAAAAGGAATCCACCTTGTATATAAAAAAAAAAATGGAAATTCCAAATTTCTCTTTGACCAAGCAGTCTTTACAAAACTCAATGTCTCGAATAATATAAAGATTGATTAGCACATTGGTCATTGGTTATCGAAATTTCATAAATTCCGTTCCATGAATAATGGAGAGCGAGAAAGATCGACGCCAAGTTTATTTAAAATGTAAATTGGACGGTGATGGAATATAAAATAATCAGAGATATTGAAGAATTGATTCGGGAAAATTGATTGATTGTATTTAATGAAAATGGAATTGAACGCTGGATCAAAATATCGAATTTAAACTGAAAGTCCAATGTAAGAAGATTGGACTTGCAAAAGTTCAATGAAGAGGTATCGTACTATCGTTCTGTCATAAACACTATCAACAAGTCCACAAGCAAGCGGATAAAAAAATCCGTGGTATATTGACAGTGTAGTATTTCATTGGAATTTTTGGAATTTATAACTTTTGTAAAATTACAACCAGCCCTGTGGAACTGGTTTTAAATCTCAAAGCATTTTTTTAATTTCGTAGTCTTTCTGACCCAATTAATACTAGTATGATACAAAAGTAGCGCACAGTCATCACACGCAAAAGTAATGAAACTTTTGCCAGAGAATGCGTAAGAAGGGAAATGATACTGTGATCTAATTTATTGAGGATTATTATTGGAGTACTAGCCGAGAGTGAATCGAATTCGATGGAAAAAGATTGAAATGAAAATGAAAATGAGTAACTTTCTATCAACGTTTGTTCCTTCGTAATCTAGAACAAAAACATGTGATCCAGGATAGTTTAAAAATTGTCCTATGGTATCGGATAAATATTGTTCTCGACTTTGCAACAAAAATGAGAATCACTAGCTCTGCAGTTTCGTAAACCGTCGTACTATTGATTGGCTGCGTAGAATAAAACTAACGTGAAAATATGTTGGATTAAATCTACGAGTCAAAATTAAATAATGCATTATCGTCCGAATCCCAAATCTCTATCCGAAATTTGGTACCAAAACTTGTTGGAAAATCTTTTTTTTTTCTTCACCGAAATATTCGATTATGATATTTAAGATATCTAATCAATTGCTAATTCATGTTCATTATTTTTAGTTCGCTAGATTTTTGATCTTATAATTTTAATGGTTATTGAATAAATGAAAACCAGTTCAATCTCATTCTATATTGAGAATTAATAAAAAAAATCCATTTGAACGTGGAATCGATACGAATTATTCTTTTCATCATTTATGTAAAATCATTCTGAACAAATATTGGCATGAATTTAAATAAAAAATAGTGTTTTTACTTTAGTTATAATAACTTTGTCGAAGAAAAATAGCAAAGCAGCGTCCAATATAGTTCGAGCAAAGTGTGACGATGCTTAATTGCTCTTTTCCATTCCTTTCCTGACTAATATTTGAGCGTTTGCGAACGTGCTGACTTTCTGCCCACGCCTCTTTTCAGACTGCATTGCTGAGGATGCGCCGATACCGAAATAAATTAGTAAAATCTAACGTCCTTGCCCTACCGATCTCACCGATTTATCGCCTTCTCATGTACGCTGATTTACTCGTTTCTTTCATGTCTAATATTTGCGAGTAGCGAACTAACACTACCTTCAGTATATCTTCACCTGCTGTACAGCACTTCTGTTTTTGGTTCCATGCCATGGAACTTGCTCTGCCATGGCATTCGTGTGAAGAAAGCAAACAATAAATTAGATGAACAACGAATCAGCCTTTTTATTCAAAACCAGTACTTACAACGGCTCGCAACTAATAAATAATGAAAGCGAATTTCCAAATGAATCTGGAAAGAGGTTGAAATTTTTTTTTTAAGTTTGTAACGTTAGGGCTTTTCTTATTCATCCGATCGAGGAAAGCTCGAACGAGTTGAGAATGCCCTCCTGTTAAAGGATCTATATGCGCTAGAACGTTTTTGCTCAAAGTATAAAGTACATGAGAGGAAGGATACGGGTGCGAGAACATATCGGGTCTGGTTTACGTCTCCTCGTTATCTTATATATACTCGAGAGCTCCTTGTAGCGCAGGAATCTCTCTGTCTGTCTTTCTGTCTCTTTCCCACATTCTCTCTCTCTCTCTCTCTCTCTTTCTCTTCGATAGTGCACGTGGCAAAAGGAGAACGCGGTGAAAGATCGGTGTGGTGTATGCACCAAGGGAGGAAGGACGAGGATGCTCTGTGCTGAGAGCCTCGAGACGAGTTCTCTCTGATGTAAGCCAGTATAGTAAAAGCGAAGATACAGCAAGGCAGAAAGAGAAAGAAAAGGGAGTGCGAGAAAGAGGGAATGGAGAAACGAAGCCAGGAGGCAGCTCTCAGGAGTAAGAGCATCAGTCTACCTAGAAATAGGAGAACTCCGGTGAATCCCTTGGGCTTTATGTATACATGCAGCTACGTAATGTACATGCTTCGCGAGCGACGATCCATAGATATAATACTTTCTACTGCACTACCTCCCTCTCTCTCTCTCTCTCTCTCTCTCTCTCTGCCTTCTCTGCTCGCTATCATTTTTAAAAATTTTCTTCACTTTGACTCTCAATATTCTACATCATTTCTCTCAAAAATAAGACTTCTTATAAATTAATATATATATCAAATAAAATGTAAAGTAGAACGAGTGCATTAAACCAAACTTGAAATTATGGAGCCATTTTAAGATAATAATCGTACCCGAATCTGAAAAAAATGCAGTTGCCACTGCATCAGACATTGTTTGAACATGCGTCTCTGAACGATTCGTCGTCGTAACAATTAAAATATTCGAACGACTGGAACAACCCATTAAGCATGTTAAAAAGTCAATTCTCTCATTGCATAAAAACTTGAATTTAATTTACGAACAAGCATATCCAACGTCAGTCGTTATATCTTATAGAAATATAAAAATTTGTAGAGGCACAAAAAAATGCCCAATTTAAGGTTACCCTTCCAGAAATAACAACGATCGCGCCACACCTTACACTCATCGCACACATATACGTGTCGTCGGTTCTGAAGCTAATCGATCGACACTCTAGTTAAATTGTAACAAACAAAGTCATGCGTTTCTTCCTGATTGAAATTTTTCAAAGTATGAAAATGGCGTAGTTATTGTCAAAAATTTGAAGTTTTCAAATACCAAAAATTGTCCAAGTAACGCGTGTAAAATTGCTAAACATTTGATAGAAATTGTTACTCAAATCAGGCGAAGATATACGAGAAGAATTTTACGCGAAAAAATATCATGTTCAAATAGTCTCGTGGAATCATTATTTCCGAGCAAAAGTTACTGTTTTTATTGTAAAAACATAGTAAATTAATAAATTTATGTGACAACGGTCGACATGGTACCTCACCACATTGTCAACGTAATAATTATTCGCGTAAAATTCTCTCAGTGGACATAATCGCGTGTGATCATGTCCCTTTATAATTCAAGACTGTTATGTGCGGATTATGTCGTCCTCTGGCTTCGTTTTTTAATGCAAAACAAATAGAATTTTTGTTTCAAACCGATTTCTTGAAGTCTCGTCTCAGGCATCCCTATATGTTTAGAAACACAGTGCTTCTCCATGTGTATCTAGTGCTCGCACATAATATACAAAATAGGTACGAGGAAGAAGCCGTTGAAAAAAAAAATCACCGTGCAGAGTGGCGACGAAGCTGTACATAGTAAATGTTGAACAGTGAATATAAACATACGTAAAGTACTGGTTCCGAAGGTAATATTGGCCGCGAGATTTCTCCGTTTTCACAAAAAACAAAAAAAAACATATTCCGATGCATTCGGTTCAACGAATATTGAATATTTTAATGCCGTTGTTCAGAATTCGACTAATTTTTCATCATGCGAACCATGTACGTCGTGTGCATGAAATTGAAATGAGAGCTTATGTACAAAGCTCGACGGGAAAATTTCGGAAACGAAATTGCATTATGGATAACGTTGATGTCGATTCCGCAGCCAATTTCAATCTCAGGTTGAGCTGAAACTCTTCGTATTCTGTCGTATTTTTCCATGTTTTTCTCGATTCTTCAAAAACATATTTTTTTAATAACGCACCAATTCTCGTTTCATGGTGACAAACTTTTCTAGCAATAAAACAAATGATCAAATACGAAAGATCGAGGTTACAAATTTTGAGATAAAAAAGCCTCGAAATTGAAAATCATCATTTTTTTCCATCATTGATTCTAGCATTGAACATAAATGTGGGTGTCTGAGCTCGAATTTATTACGAGATGAACAACAAATATATCGTTTTGAAACGTTCATATCCGGAACTCGAAAGTTATTCGCTCTCCAGCTTAAATTTTGAGCTTGAAATCATTGAAACGTTCATGTTCGAAGCATCATTATCAAAGATAAAAAAATGATCGATACAAATCGTAAAAAAAAAGCAGAAAGAAAACGAGGAAACGAATATTTCAAAATAGTTTAAAGTGACTATATATATGAAGTCATGTAGAACGATGTATCTGTAGCACGGTCACGATCTTATATCGACGTGTGACGGCTTGAGGCTCTCGTGACATGGACAGATATATATATATATATATATATATATATATATATATATATATATACGCGGTTACGATGGGATGCTGATGGGGAAGAGAATAAGGACTATATCGAGTCTGCTATGCGCTGTAGGAACGTGAAAAGAGAACAGCGCGCGGGAGGGAAAAGGAAAGGTTGACGCGACTATATACGAAGATGACTGTTACTACGAAGAGGCGGGATGTTTGACGCGCGTGACCCTTCTGCCGGTCGCGTGCTCGTCACTGCTCGCCACCGTCAATCTTCCCTGTTCTTCCTATTCCTCTCTTTTTCTATCGCACAGCCTCTTCCTCACTCTTCTCCCTGCATATTCCGTTTGCTTATATATAGATATACATTCTCGTAGTAGAAACATCTTTAAATAATGCAATCGAGCACACATGTTCCAAGTAATTCGAACCCAGAATAAGTTACTCTAAATTTTGCAATCAGAAACCTCAAAAAGTTCTCGATTAACTAGAGCTTTTCGTGAATAAACGTTTATCTTGAAGGTCGATGAACATTTTGATGACACTTCCAAATTCATTTTGTTTTTAGATCTACATGTTTAATAAGGTTTTGCACTATTCTCTGATCAGATGACGAAGATTCTTCCGCGATTTGAAACATTCAACGTAAAATTCATATTTTTTGGGACCCAATCAACGAACAGCACAAGCATGACCACGAAAATTTAAATTATAGTGATTCGGCACATAGAAATTAGTAACATTTCGTTCCGCGCAATATTGTACGAACGCGAGAGAGGCCCCCGATAAGAAAAGTGGTCGGTCACTATGGCTGTGCTGAGAACGGCACGCGTTGCTCTCTGTATATCTACTTCCCCTATCGCTATATTGCTCGCTCTCGACACGCTAAGCGTGTGATGCATACTCCGCGATCAAGCTCGTTGCTGTACGGCCAGCACAGAGAGAACCAACAATAGATAAGATAAATTCGAACGACCTCGCGAATCGCAGCATGCAGCAGCACCATACACGTTGCCTGTGTCTATCTTTCTGCTTTCCTATATATGATATTCCCTATCTATGACTCCTCAATGATTTTCCACGATGTGTATGCGTAGAATTGATGAATTAATGACGACTATCTCTTGTTCGCAAACGAATCAAGAACCGGGGAAGCAGCTCGACACCAAGAACTAAAGAAAAATAACCAGCACGCGAGCTCTGTGCCGCACTCTAGTGTACTCGAATTGACCATTTTCGTACTTTTCTCTCGTCTTGAACCGCTCTCAGAGCGGTACGAGTTGAGTCGAAGATCGCAATGAATTGTTTTCCATTTTCTTTCTTTTTTCCAATGCTGGTCCCTGCGACAAGTCAATTCATTCGCCCAATCCCGAGATATTTTAATTTTGCGGATTTGAACGAAATGCTTCAAGATATTTCGTTTACATTGGATGTGTCGCCTTGGTAAAAATTTTCCGAACAAAAGTCCGAACGTGGTTTGAAACCGTTTTCGAAGCCATTTAGCCAGCGGTGTTGGTAAACGAATGGGGTGAAGTGCATTTCGAGGCAGCTTTAATTTGTTTTTCCGTAAGGCTTCTAACATTTTTCGTTTTTTTTTTTTTTTTCCTCGAAAACGATACGTATCTCGATCGATATTTCCTCATACATGTCATAGAAAAAACTACTGCGTTTCGTTCAAGTGGTAATGAAAAAAAAATGTCGCATGATCCATCCGCCGGGTCATATGCAGCGAGGTAGTTTAAAAAAACAAGCATATACTCCTGCTGGCGGAAACGTGATCCTTGAAAGATCACTATGTCGAACGCATCGAGTTAACGAATACGAGATGAAAATTTTATAAAACAGGCAAACCCAAAGCCGAACGCAAAGGCCTGAATTATTCTCCGCAAAGCTGTATCGAAAATCGATTAAATTTTGTATCCAATGTCAAAAACTGCTCACAGCATTCGGAGCTAATCATCGGGGCTGTGCTCAACATATGGGCTCGAATTCATGGGGGTTTATGTGATGTAATAAAAAATTTTTAAAAAAAGATAGAATACAAAAAAGAATTCACACCGAACGCTTGAGGTACTTCACTTTGCCCCGATTCAGTAGTCCGCTCTACCCCGGTTATCCCTCTATATATCGCGTATACGTTATACATGTATATAAATCTAGGGTGTTAAGATAGGTGTATGGATCGACCACCCTCCCATAGACGACGTATATACGGGATAGGGCGGTGTTTCCTAGCCGCGACGCGCGCGCGGCTCATTGGACGCGGTGCATAATTAATGGGGAAGCATAAACCCTGACGCTGACGCTTCTATGCAAATGGGGGAGGGTTAAAGAGAGGCAGAGAGAAATAGATAGATAAAGAGAGAGAGAGAGAGAGAGGAAGGGAGAGATTGCATTCGGGCAGAGAGAAACCGATGAATCTCGTGTAAAGTGTGGGTTAAAATTCGAATTCACATACGTGTATTCGTTCTTTTTTTCTCTTCATACATCAAGCTGTTTTGGTATATTCGTTTAGAAAGTATTATTGTCACTGCACTCATGTGTAATTTGCACCTGTAATCCATGTGTTATACACAAGCGGTATCGACAAAGCTGTTATGCAATTTTTTATTCATGATTCTTATCCTGTAAAATGTAAAATATAAAATACAAATGTAATTTGTCATCGATCACCGGTGCATGGAAAGTATAAGGGACGCGCGAATGGACAAATCGTTTTCATCAGGATTGGTTTATCGGGATCCTCGGTTATATTTCAATAATCGATCGTTTATTTTTTCATCGAAAATCCTTTTTTCTATACTCCAAGCGTGGTAGGTTGACGATATACGTATCTCGAAAACGAATGTCAATTAAATGATGATGACCCAATTATGATAATGCCCGTTGAGTTTAATTGATCTCGAAAAAGTCAAGTCAGTATAAGGGAGAGTCGACCTCTACAGTGTTACCATTTCATTTCAGATCTTCGTTGAATTATCACTTATTAATGTTATATTTTCCCCAGGCCAATTATAAACGTCAAAGAACGTTGAAAAAAATGGTCACCGATGTTTAAAAATGAAGCCGAATCGCAGGGGAGAACTCGCGTTGTAAGAATATACATTCGCATGTATATTTGAACGTGAGATCATAATCTCGTAGTCTAATAGAGCATAAATGAGAATATCGTTTTTAAAAGTAGGATGGAACTGGAGCTCTCGTTATACCTGTATGCGTATACACGTATACAAAAGTTAATACGACTATACACGAACGAACTAGGAGCACCAGGAACGTCCAGGAAACAGGGCTCGCCGACCAGTCGACTGGAGGTCATTATGACTGTTCTGGACTCTCCTCTAGCGCCAACGGGCAATGTATCATTAATGTTTCTCTCTCGTGCCACCGCCAGAGCCACGTTTCTCCCACGATAAAGCTCGAGAGTAGATACGTGATGGAGAAAGATAGGAACAGGGAAAACGCGAGAGAGATTGCGTAGGTGTGTGGATATGAGGAGGGAGAAAGGAGGGAGGGGTGAAAGAGAATGAGAGAGAGAGAGAGAGAGAGAGAGAGCGAGAGAGCAAAAGAGACAAAGAGAACGGTGAAAAGCTCTATACTTGCGAGAGCCGAAAGCTCGTGCGACGAGATTTTCATTCGCGCGCATACATCACCGCAATACGCCATACGAAAATGGGCCTGCTCGCATTCTAACAACATAAAATGAAAAATCATTCGGCTGATTCGAAGGTCTCCGTGTATCTAAGCCGTGCCCTGATTTTCATAATTTCCTATGCATCGCGCTGCCCTATAGCTCCTCCAAACTGCTGATTTTCTGTGTAGTGGTATATATAACCACCGATACATTAAACATGCGACATGCATGCATCGCGGTAACGACTGTAAGGAAATTTCGAAAATGTACATGGTGCAACCTTGTGGATTATATTTTATGAGTCTTCCACCCTTCAGACCAAACTTACATTCGATTATTTCATATTTTCATCATTTTGGAATACTCTTCTTCGAACGAATAATTTGTGAGTTTCAAAAATAATTACAAAAATACATTTGTCTGCTTATAAAATTTCAAAAAAATACTGAAGAAAAGACACAAAAGAAACAAAAGCGACTCGAATCTCAGCTTCGATGATTTTTGACTTTCTGCTTACTCTCATCTTGGTGCGGAAAGACTGTTCCTTTACTGGCTTCAAAAGATAGCTAATTTTACTCGGAGGTGCAAACACTCCAAGAATCTAGGCTAAGTAACTACAGTATAAATCGTTAGATAAGAGATAAAAGATTTTAAGAAAAAACTTACGTGTATTACGTTTCATGAATCCATAGTTCCTTTCCGAACTACATATCGCATTTCCTATATCATCATAAACGTATGTAATTTGGATGTTTAATGGTTAAGCGGTTAACAGGTAGTTGATTCCTATTTCTACATATCGTTAAAATATACGAGCTGTTACACACACTACGTTATATAGTCATACCGGGTGTTTCAAATACAAAATATACCGTGCGCGACTTTCAAAAATATTATATTTATATTCAAAAAGAAAGGTGGATCGATAAACATGTTTTTTTTTAATCTCAAATCAATAACAGCATGAAGCATCTGGAAAAAAGTGTATAAATCTAAATGAAAATGAACAAACTTACCATACTCTGAAGATACTTTAATTACGTTGTTTATAATGAATCTACACGAAAAGATCACTCTTAAATTTAATAAAATAAAAGATGGAGGAAGAGAATAAATTGTGACTGTCCGAAATGCTTGAGAGAGTCCTAAAATTTTTACGCGAAATAAAAAATTTTCTGGAGTTTCCAACAAATTCATTTCTTACGTTTATCGTAATACGTCATTGAAGACTTTTTCAACTGGAATTGCAACACCCTGTGAGAATTTTCATGAGCAACGATATACACGTATATAGTAATGGGATAGTAAAACATTTGCCATGATTATAGAGTACGGGTTAACAAGCCTCGCGCTCTAGGAACGAGGTGCATTCGTCGGGGTAACATGGCGATATCACCCGAGTATTATATGCCCGGTGACGAGTAGTTAGTCCACTTGGTCGAGATAAACCCATTAAATGTCCGAGCTCGATCGCATACTATTGAACTTTGTTTTTTGCTGCATTTTCTCTGCATACTTTTTCACGTAATTTTCACTAACTAAGTCCCAAATTTTATTGAATTGCTCTCTCATGAAACGCACAACTGAACAGGCAAAACTTCGTGAAAATCAGCTGATCGCGGTCAAACACATAACTCCTGGCTCCTACCGGTGCTGGTAGTCAGAAGCAAAAAAATTTTTCAACATAATCAGAGTTCAATCTTGAAAAATAAATTGCTTTTAAGGTAGAAAGAAATTTCTTACATTTTCAGGTAAGAAGACGCAGTTGAGACATGGCTCCAGCCATGAAGCGAATGAAGCTATTATACGGGCGAATGACCGTTTAGCCAATGCACTGGCTGGCGAATCGATCGCTAATGTGACGCAGATTTTCAAAATTTCTCGCTCTGTTCTGCACAGTTTCCATGGATCCCTGCACAAATCCTATGAAATTAGCGTACAAACAGCAGGGGCTCCATCACTTTGGTGAGCCTTTTAAAAAGCTGTGGAAGTCAGCGAAACGGCAAAAAAAAACGTAGGGTCGAAGGGATGGGGAATCGAATATATCAATGAAAGACGAAGACGATGTGCTGTAGGTGAAACAAATTAAAATCCCCATGAAACGAATCAATCGATTTGTTACATTCCCCAAAACATTCAATGAAATAATTAAACCGATACAGTTTTTACTGGAATCAATCTAAATCGCCTCGAGATAATTATTATTGCATGCAAACGAACACTGAGAAAGAGAGAATAGTCGAATCAACCAACTGGCTTCGTGAAATACATCGAATTTAATTATATTCAATTATACCAAATACTGATTTGATTAAATGAAATATATTTTGTGTATGATCAACAAAATTCATTCGGTATGTATCTTTGCTCAGCGAAAATAAATAATTCGTGTAACTGAACGCTTTTTTGAATCAACGAAATATTTCTTTCGATATATTCTACGAAAACTTGGTTAAGGAGTTTCGGTACAGGCGATACAATGTTGCCATATACTAAACCATGTTAAAAACACAACAAATTTCAAAAAGTTAAGAATTTTATAAAATTTGGTGAACATATTCTTTAGTGCCAAATTTGACAATACAAATTTTTTCAGATTTTTCTTCTACACAGTTATCGAGTAATTGAAGACTAAAGTTCACGTGTAAAAGCATAGCGTTTCCATATATATAGGTATATACACTTCGGGCATAAGAAATCTGCTTTGATGCATAATTACTCGATAACTAAGTAGAAGAAAATTTTGAACAAAATTTGTGTTTTCGTACTTGATGTTGAAGAACATTATCACCAAATTTCATTAATTTCTTAACATTTTGCTAATTTAACTAAACTCTTTTCTCAGTGTACACTTTTATGAGTTATAAATATGAGTGTATATGCATCGAGTAACTTTGTGGCAAAGGTGCGCACACAATTATATCCATGAATAATAATTGTATATAGATAAACTAACCACGGATAAATGTGAACGTGTGTCCATGTTCGGAATAGATGTATATGTTTAACGAGGAAGGTGGCGGCGGCACGAGTGCCGACGAGACTGCGGGCTATAATTTCGCGTGCAGATCGATGCTGAAATAAACGAGCGGCGCGACAAGTCGCGGCTCTCGTGGATGACACGCATAAAGTGAACTTCATTCGAAAAAAAAAGAGAGAGAGAGAGAGAGAAAGAGAAAGAGACAGAGACAGAGCAAGAACGATGATATACTAAACACAGTGCTCCGGTAAAACGAGAATAAAAAGCTGCGCAAAGGATATTTCTACTTTCGCAAACTCGCTGCTATATAGTAGCGGCTCCATTGAACTTCATGACTAACAACATAACACAAAAGAACGTGACTAGTTCATATATGGTTAAACATACAAAGACGGCAAAATACCGTCGCGCTTGTTTCACCGAACGTTAATATCTCCATAGTACTTCTATGAAAATGCTAGGTATATACACTTCGGGCATAAGAAATGCATAATTTATATATAGAACTGAGGGTTGACACGTAACAATAGTTATTTATACATACAATAAAGTTTGTATAACTCTTGTCAACGATATTCGAATATCGATAAAAATTATCTTTAGAAATATAATATTTTTGGCATATTCGGATAACCGAAATGACAGTTCATTCAGATCGTGTTTTATGATCCGACGAACAAACAAAAATTAACAAAAATTATATTATATATATATGATCGAAAAAGGCGTTCGGTTCCAATGAGGCCAACTTTAATACCATTTAGATCTATGTAACTGCAAATAATCGTAGCCGCTTTTTCTCGCGGTACGATGACACACGTGACACACGTGATACACGATGGCAAAGAGCTCGTGAACGGTGGGCAAAGGAGGGAGGAGGAGGTATAGTCGAGATGTCTTGTGCTCGGGTAACGCGAAGAGGGCGACGCGAAGGTGATCGTGGCGGCGTACTCGATAGAGAATACGCCGTTGTACAGCGTTATGCGCACGCTGCGGAAGCCCAGAATTGTCCGGGGAATAAGCGGTTCTCTCGCTATCCCTATCTACTGTACTTTTTCAGCTAAAACGTCGTATGTCACGAGGCTAAGTCGCAGTAGAACGCCTTTTTTAAACCATTTTTACCTGATGGTTGCAGCATCGGGTATAGCAGACCTTTAACTATCGGATAAAATTTACCAGGAGATGGAAAAACTGAGCCTATAAGAACATTAGAGGACGAATATTGCACGATGGTCGCGAAATTGCTGTCGATACGGAACTCTTTTGAATCTTACTCCTCAATACTTAGCGAATTATTGAATCTTTTTAATGAAAAATGCATGAAAAGGCACATTGAAATGCTTACGACTCGCAGAAAAATGTTGTTAACTCTTATAGATTCTGATAACACACTACGACTTTTTCTGTAGCACACATGCCCATGATTGAGTTGAAAAATGGGGGGATCAAACCGATTTTATAGTTTGATTTCAAAAGTTTTGTGACAAGATTCAAAATGTGAGCATTTATTTGGAATTTACACAGTATATGTTTCTTGACATACGCTGAATTTTCAATTGAACTTTGAATTGATCATCGTTTTATTGCGGAATTTAATATCGAAAAAAGAATTTTCAACGCGGTGAGATACACCTACCCAATGGGATCGTATCAAGAAATGTTAACAATTTGTTGAAAAAACTGGCGGATCACTGTGTATATACCGTTGGGATTCTGGTGTCCAAAAGTTCAATAATTCGTCTCTATCGTTTATTAATTATTCATTAATACATCAATGAAAACTTTTTTTTTTTTTTTGTTATTTTCGACGTCATACTGTTATCTGAAATTAGCGCTGTGCTTGAACACAAAAGAACAGTCTTAAAACAATTGCTCTGAAACAAAAAAAAACTCTCTTCAGTTTTCAAATCAAGTGTAACCGTGACCAACAGTGTTTTCTCCACAAGCTCGAACACGAGAGTAGTTCATATTACCACGCGTTGATCAAATTCACACCAATTTGCTTTTGCACCGTGTGTTCACGATGGAACTCGAGAGACAAAGAGAGCGAGAGAGAGAGAGAGAGGGAAAGATAGAGACGATTAACGTGGCGGCAACAAGCTACGCCGTTAATGAGTTTTTTTTTTCCCCGCAACATCGCTGCGGTGGCTCGCTGTCTTCGCCGATGTATTCCTCCCACACGAAGCAAATACGAGTGAGAGATTAAACGAGAAGAGTGAGAGTGAAAATGACAGAGAGAGATTGAGAGAGAGAGAGAGAGAGAGAGAGAAAACATTTTGGGTTAATCAAACTCATATTCCCATGCGACGATGTTCGCTCATAAAGGTTTATTCGTGATACAACCACGTTTAAAAATATTCCGCAATATGAGGAGCAATTTTTGATCGAGAGATTTTTTTTCTTTCGCTTCGTCAAATTTGAACTCGACCGAAGAGCACCGATGAAAAGGAGCCATAAAAACTCGATCCTCGCACACTTCATTCCCCCCAATTTCTGCTTTCAAATCATATTTTTTAAATGTTCCTCCAATAAAATTGAAATGTATACATTTATACAGATAATTTTGTATGTAAATTTCACTGAGTATAACAGTTACTGCGTCAGAACTTTCAACTTCAATGTTGTTAAGATTCTTAAATACATTTTCTCCGACTATTTTTCATATCCGAACAGTTTGCTCGATTCAAAAACATTTGAAAAAGCATTTCAAACGGATAGTTGATTATTCGAATAGAATTTATAATCCTGGAATACTCAAAATTTATTATCAGTGTCCGTGAAAATAATTTCATTCGATAAAATTGCAAGTCCTTCCAAAGATAATTCATTGTAAATAAAAAAAAAAATTTAGAAAAAAAAATATCTTCGAATCATTTGTGTACCGAATAAGAAAAGTCTCGAAAATCGCTTTTCATCATTTCTTTCGATTATCGATCGAAGGCTTCGTACTCGTGGTGAAAGAATAACATTTTTTGTCTAGATCTAATAAGGCTTTTTTTTTTGAAATATCAGATACAATACTTCGTTCATACATGTGTCACAATATTGTTCAACCCGCAGAGACACACATAGAAATGAATACAAGTAACAGATCGAAGTACACGTAACTCATGTATATATATGTATATACCTGTATGCCTCCTAATAATACAAGACCAGGAAAGCAGGATAGACAGAAATACGATACGACACATACATGCACACGTGCTTTCCTCCTACTCTACCCCCTCATCCTCATTTCGCGTGCGTCGCTCTCGTCGCACGAGTTCGCTCGGGCGGATCAACGGGAGCGAGATATGTCGTCGGGGTTACGTATGCAGCGAAAGCCCCGCGGGGCATTTGATTTTCTCTCTCTCTTGCGCGCTTCCCCTATTCCGGTGTCTCTTTCTCTTTTCATCTTTATCTCGCTTTTGCTCTGTCTGTCTCTCTCTTTTTCTCTTTCTCTCTCTCTTTTTCTCTTTCTCTCTCTCTCTCTCTCTTTTTCTCTTTCTCTCTCTCTCTCCCTCTCTGTCTCGTTCTCTTTTTTTTCTGAATTTCTCGATACTCCGAGAGTGGCAAGCGGAACTGGCAAGGCCGTGCGCCCTCTCTTGCCGTGTTCCATCTCTCGCTCAGGATATACGCGTTTCATCGGATGCTTTCTCTCTTTTTCTCTGTCCACTTTTCTCTCTCTCTCTCTCTCTCTCTCTCTCTCTCTCTCTCTTGGCCGGCTTTAGCTCAGCACAAGCACGAGCGAGGAGGTCTCTGTGCTGAAGCGGGAGACCCGCCAGTACCAACAACCAACCAACGTGCATACATATATACATCAGTAGCACCGGCTCAAGGGGAAAAAGTCCGCGCGCACCGACGCTGCCACGACTATATATCTACGATTTTCTCTTTTATTTCGCTCTTCTTTTTTTCCCTCGTGCTTTTTCTTTTTGGTCTCGAGAGTTTGATATATCGAGGCTGTCTCTCTCCCTCTTATTCGTTTTCTTTTCTTCGCTTGTATTTTTTTTTTTTCGTTTTATCCTTCGTCATTTCACGTCTCAGTCTCTCTCTCTCTCTTTCTCTTACTTTCTCTCTCAATCTTTTATGTTCCCTCTTACCCTTATTTACCTGTGCTTTTCTCTGCTCTGCAATACCTTTCTTGATTCCATTTTGCGTTTATTTTTGTTAAACGTGCGAAACCACAAACATTTTAAAAACATGTGAGCCATCTCAAAAAATCTTATAGCATCGAGTCGTTTGAACGATTGAGACATCACCATTTTTTTTTAACCTTCGAGCAATGATTCGAGTGAAAAAAATGAATCTTCAAACAACGTTCGAAGAAAATATTTCGACCGCGAGTAATCATCTTACGGTAAGCTATGCTTGCTATGTCAAAGAAAAATAATCATAACGAAACGACATTTTTCTTCTATATATAAATATTCTAAAATTGACAATTGCTCGCGGTTTTGCCATTACTCATCGAGCTCCAAGTCGCTAAAACGATAATCGAATTACTTTTCAATATTGTAGAGAAATACGATCTATAAGCGATCGTCCACAGGCTTTATCATTGTCATTCGTTTTACGTTTTTCCTCGAAGACGAAGACTGAAGATATGGAATTCATCATTTACTCACGTACCACCAATTAATGTCACAGAGCACGAATGATCCCAGCAAAAATGGTGGTCCATTTTCATACCAATTATTTTATGTACAGTAAAAGGTCGTACTATATATTCACATCCTCGCAGACGCTTATACACCAGGCGCGTCCTCCGTTGCTCCAGTCCACTCGGATCATTTCGTTTTGCAAAAAAACAGCAGCACAACGTCTGGCGTCCTCGCACTTCGTATTGTCTGTGTATTACGCGTGTGCGAAGCACAAGCACACATTTCTTTAGTAGGGTGGATACAAAAAAATTGATCGCTTGCATCCACCAAAAAAAAAAAAAATTCGCGAAAGGCATTGCACTTTGACAATTTTGTGACTAAATTTCGAGGTATTCCGTCTTGCCCAAGTCTCCTTTTTCGTCCAGATCTTTATAATTGTAAGAAACAGAGATTTTTTTCCGAACTACTTGAAAATAATAACTGAATCATGGCACGAAGAACTTTTGACAAACAAAAGCCACGAAATGTATTCGCCGAGCAGAAAATCGTTAAAAACATATGAACTTGATTTGATTTAACTTTTATTGATGTAAAAACGCGACGCTTACTTTGCTTTATTAACGCGACGCTGTCTTTGCGTTATTTATACTGACACGTGTTTTATGAGTGCATTTTACTAAGATTCCTTGATTCACCGTTGGATCCGAGATCTTACGACGAGCGAAAGATGACGAAAGAGCGTTCTGAATACGTTGGCGGAAAAACGAAACAAAAAACGAGAGGATCACTGGATGTAGATGAGGCCGAGAACGAATGAAGTGCGAGACGAGAAAAAAAGATGAAAAGCGACAAAGATGAGAAGAAAAGAAAATGAAGGATTAAAACCAACGAGAAGGAAGAATACGTCTAGCTGAATGACGGAAAGGACGAGACCGAGACACGATACATACGTATATGTAAATAAATATACATGTGTATATTCATACAGTAATGCTCACTTGAAATTCAACGATTGATTATTCGTCGATCTCGAGCGCAAAATGATCGATCCGAAAACAGCAGAATTGTCAGTTGTAGCAAAATTTATCAGCTTTTGAATAAGCCTAAGTCTCGTTACGATCGAGTACTGACTGACCGATCGGCAGCCGGGTTAATGAAAAAGTGCGAAATTTAGCAGTGCCCGGATCATCGAGAACTCGATGTTTCGAAAAAGTGAGCTTGATCAGCGATACGACAGTGCAGAGGGCATTTTAAGCCACGAAGAATACGTCACTGCGATTTTTTTGCGGTAAACCGAGTTATATCCTCTCGCACCAAATATCGTTTCTTGATAGAAACTCAGAATCCAATTCGACCGTTTCAGTCACATTTCGTAAAATATCATTTTTTTATGATCCACCGAGCTCGCCTCTTCCGGAATATATGCTCCACGGGTAGAGATCTTGGACTTCCCACAGTATGCTCAAAAGTTCCGATCTATTTACGAAAAATGAATCATAAACCGAATTCAGCATTGCAGCGTATCGCGAGTCGAAGTTGACATTTCGAAGAAGCAAAAAAAACGCCCTCGTTCATCGATGATGCTTTTTTCGGGAGAGGGCGGGCTTGCGAAAAGACTCTCGATAGTCGATAGCCTGTGCTTAGAATTTAGTAGAATCGCGAATCATTTTTTCGAACAGCAAATCGACCCTGTACCATAGACGCTCCGAAGGCATCAAGGATGATCTTTATCCTCAAAATGTCAACTGCACATCCCCGAAGCAGCGAGTTCACCAGATTCCGAGAGATTTTAAAAATAATGTCTTCCGAGGTTCGGAATTGAAATTTTCGACAATCCGAAAAAAAAGGAGTGTCGCGAATTCATCGACCCGACTCTAGGCCCATTCTAAATAGCTAACTAAATTAACCGTAAATGACGACTTTGTTGTTTCCAAGTCGGTCAATTTAGGCCCGAAATCCCGATAAACAATCGTGGATTCCAAGTGAGCATGACTATGTATAGCCTCCGGGTGGATACATAGAGCTCTATCTCATGCGGTTCCCGCGCTTTTCCTCGACCCGACCGACATACCGACATCGGTGTATACAAAATGCATCTATATGCATTCTGTATGCTCAGTTCATATATATACGTACTCTGAGACGAGAATAATGGTCTCTGTGCTCACTCCGCTGGTCCCTGAAGCCCGGTAGTCTCTTGCAAGGCTGTGACGACGTTTCCTATCTCTCTCCCTCTCTCTTAGTATTTCTCTTCCTCACGTTTAATGCGCTGTCTCTCTTTCTCCTGCTGACGGTGCTTGACTGCCTTTTTCGCTATCTCCCTCGGTCTCTTTCAATCTATGACTCATCCCGTCTCTCTTGCGCTCTCTCAACGCGTTAAATGTACATGAGTAATGACACCGTGTACACGCTCAAGCTGTAAGGTACATTCTAGCAGACCGCACACATAGAATGATGCGGGAAGAGAAACCCTCTGAGAGCATAACTTCAAGAGAGACGAACGATTCTTGGTGCGTATCGTGTCGCTGTTGCTGAATATATCGTTAGTTATGTACATATATATATATATATATATATATATGTATGAGCATGGAAGTGCGTGAAGCGAGGTTAAGAGGAAGATGGAACACGACGCTGGTGCAAGTAGAAAAAGTCATCGATGAACGGACACTTACAATCAATCTCTTCTTGATGTTCAGCGGTAGTGGGAAACAATGTTGAGAAGAAAGAGATGCGATTTAATGAAGATTATTGATTGAATATGGAGAATTATGAATGACAACATTTTTTTTTTATTTCAATTACGTGCAGCGAATTTTGAATAACTCAGCTTTGCTCAATGGAGCGAGGAAGGATTTCACGTGCTCGGTATCTCATTCGTCATGGATGAGCATACATCATTGTACCTGATAATAAATCGAGTATTCGGAAATAGTTCTTGAGAAAATTCATCGGGTACGTGTCTGGTACCGAGCAAGACGAAACAAAAAATTGTCACAACACTGGCGTAATCGACTCGGATGTTAAGTGTGTTTAACCTCCGAACCTCATATGTGTCGAATGGATTTTACGAAGTCGTTAAAATGTTCATTGGATAATTTTTTTAATATAGAAATTTCGTTGGAAACTGTTTGTCGATGGTTACGAATTTCATGTTTACAGACGGAAAAACCACTGAAACGCATAAGGAACCGTGTTCAATTGGAAAATCGATTTTTATCAATTTTGACAAGGTGATTTTGTTGATATTGATAATTGTATTCAATTTTTTTTTTTTCATCAATTTCTGTTTGTTAATTCGATTACCAGATGAACCCCTTAAGCAATGTCAATTATATCCTGTTGCTCTCGTATTTCTGTATTAGTTATTACAAATATATGAAAATTTGTATTTACAGACATATAAACAACGAGACTATGCCTCCTTTTTAGCATGGTGTTCTCTCTGTCTTTCTCTCTGATACGTTGTGGGTGTAACAGCGAGATTGGACGAGGAATCGTAAAGAGCATAAAGCTTAAACGAGAGAAAGAGAGAGAAAAGGAGAGGGACACGCACGAAAAGCAGAAAATAGGGAGAAATAAAGAGAGAATGAGCAAAAGAGAGAGAGAGAGAGAGAGAGGGAGGGAGAGAGAGTTAGACTTGAGCTCGTACATGCTGTGCGTCCCAAAAGTTTCAGATCATAAATCAAGCCCTCCGGGATCGTCACGTCTCTCTTTCTCTTTCTCTCTCTCGTTCTCTTTATTTCTCATTCTTTCTCTTTCCCTCTCAAGCTCGTCCATCTCGAGAAACGCGGTGAATCTCCCTCTCGCGTAAACGAGCCAAACGATTCGGCGCATCCTTCTCCGTCTCTCTCGTGTCCAAAGATTCCACATACATATACGTATATATACGTGAACCATAAAGCCCAACGAGCTATGCAAGCACGCTATCCTTTATATTTGTATACACGCAGTTCGTTCCACGTCAAGTGGTGCATTTTTTCGTTCGGAATTTCTCCAATTTCTCGCTAATCTCATTGAATTTATTTCGATAATTTAAATATAATAAAAATATTTATTGATAACGTGTATCAGAAAAAAAATCATTGGATCGCTTAAAATCTTCATCAAAAATTCTAATAATAATTAAAACTGTAAATACTGCAATTCGGGTTACTTAAAACATCTCCAACCTCATCGTTTCACCGTCGATTCCACAAGAAAACGTTTCCAGCCCGAAAGTTCACTGTTTCCAGTGGAAACCCCATTTTTAACTCGCCAACGATAACAGATTCGAAGCGGCATAAAGAATATATATTTTTTTAAAGTAAGTGAATCAGCGACAAACGTTGATGCTGTATTCAGGCTCAAAGTCATTTTTCTCTCTTCCCTACGCGCTGGACACGAAACCCCCCATACATATGAGCCATCAAATAGAACGGCGAAATAGAGGCTCGCACATTCGGCGGCTCTATAGACTCGGGGCCGGTGTTGGAGAGCATCGCAGCGTCGAATAAACACCCGAGGGCTCTGTGCTCTTGCGCCGTAGCCGTAGAGAATGCATATTAGAGCATAGCCCTGTATCTGTGAACTTTATACAGCAGACAGCGCGTGCACGCCCTTGCGGCACGTTCTTCCCAACCTGTATACATATATATATATGGTTATTGTTGTATAGCAAGTGTGTTGAAACGGCGGCACTGACTATGCTCTCACTCGATATCCTACACCACCATACGGAGCTCTCCGTTCGCGTATTTATTATTAACGCGTGACCGAGAAACGTACTACGTCATCGTGTACAGATCATCGCTGTATGAGAAAATTGTCAACTGCCCTCCACTTCCCTCGAGCCAGTGATAAACTTAAAAATGTCCAGAGCCATACCTAACTAAATTCGGGATATCGGAATCAGTGACAAAAAAAATCTTTGAACAATAATTTTATTCTCGTACGATATACACGTAGGAATGGGACGAAATAATATTCTAAAAAAATATTGACAAACGAAAAGTTTTCCCGATTATTTTCACGCGTGATATATCAAGAGTGACACGAGTCTTGACTTTTTTTGGAATGACACTACTGTATATCTAGTCTCCCAGGAGCTGTGAATGAATTCCGATGCGAATCCTCCAAATTTCTTACGTTCAAATGTCTCTGGAATCGCGATAATTTTGTTGTTGAAAGAAATCGCTCGAGTCTTGAAGAACAAAGTTATTTGTTTGAAAATCAAAAAAAGCTTGTCCTCGTGTCCCACAGCTAGCTACAATTTTAGCATTCAGTCGTTAATTTCAAAGAACGAATGTTTTTTATATTTGTTTTTATTCCTTTTTACGTTCACACACTCGCGAGATTCTCACCCTTGTATCTCGCACACGCTAAAAAGTATTTTGCCGGTGTAGTGGATACGAGAACATAACCAATGGGCTATATACTTTGCTTGATATACGGTACATAACGCACATAATATTATGTACATATAAACTTATATAGGTGGCTCAAAAATAAAAGAGAACGAGAGCGTTGTATATAGCCGTGAGCCTCCACATAAACCAACCAAGAGTATAGCGACCAGAGGTAGAAAAGTGATCGTACCTACAACGAATTTCACGCCAAATAGCCAACATCACGATTTCAAGAAAATAAAAACATTATTTACAGCATATTTTTTGTGCTTCGGTGGAAAAAACAAATCTTTGCTGAGATATTTTTACTTTTTTTTTCAGAAACTTGCTCAATTCTTGTCGACACAATTTAAGCATGTGATTCAATAAGTAGCGATAAACAGTGAACTTGGAATGCACGTTCTTTAATTCGAGATGAGATAAAACTAAAACAAATTCCACTATTTCCAGTCTGTTTAATCAAAAAAATCATTTCGTAATTTTGATATTCTTGAAGGATCGAAATTAAAGATAAACACTGTAGAAAAATTGAATTTACGATCGGACGAGCAAGCGCGTATATTTCGTTTCAAGACAAAGAAAATTACAGCATATACGTTCGAATTGATAAATTCTAGCGTTACGATAAGCATTAGAATGAAAAAAAAAAGAGGCAAAGGTGCAAGGATTTTACGCCGGGGATTGGAATCTCCCATGGATATAGTATATAGGTGCCTTCTCCGTATGAGAGTCTCGTCGACAAGGGGGTGTAGGTGAATGTAACCGAGGCACTGTACGAAGAAATCCCTCGGTCGAAAAAGATCCCAGAAGTGTTCCCAACGGAGAAGAAACTCTCGAGTACGGGTCTACGCGCGTTTTCCTCAACCCTTCTCATGGATGAAAAGTCTAAGTATGTGTCTCTGTGTCTGTGTCCGTGTGTGTATGTATCTGTGGATGCCGTAGATACGAGTAGTACGGTATACGCCAGCAGTCATATCCACCGGGTGTCCTGCTGTTCTAATCTTGCCACCAAAGTAATTGAACAAAAGTTTCATCCTTTGCCATCCCAAAGCTGGAATGGCAAACTACCTTTTGCGTTGTTGTAAGGCGATTTTATTGACCTACACGTTGACTTACCGAGCTGTTAATTTTTAAGCTCGGATAGAGAAGCTTTATGTGGCTGCGGTGAATAGACACTCAGGCTCAAGCAATTCGATGCCGGATTCAAGGCCTGGCCAGAGACGAATGAAAATTTTGAATTTTTCAAACGTTTTCACCGCAATCCCAGCTGGTTTAAGCCCCATCATCATAAATCCATGGCCAAAATACGCTTCTGTGATGCACGAGCGATCGATGTTATGGGCTTTGGTGGCCTCCCTAGAATGGTTCTTGTTGCCCGGAATGATAGCCCTCCAAGCACAGCCACTGACCGGCTCATTGCATCATAGCTGAGGGTGTGCCTACCTGAACGACATTGCCACCCGAGCAGAGATTAGTCAGGTACGGATGACTGAATCGGCAAAGCTTTCTGCAAGTTTCCTTTGCCCTTGATAATCGCGATAGAGAATGAGTCGACTGCATCAACCACCCATATGGGAAAATTAAGTGAAGAGTGGAGATGGAACAGTCGGAAAGGATGGGAAGACTGGAATCGAAGGATCTTGGGACGGGGGAGGATGGATATGTAAAATGATGGTAAAAACTGTTCAGAAGTAGAAAAAGAACTCCAAGTAATGGAAAATCACTGCTTCGGTTATGAATAAAAAATTTTGTTGTTACTTTAATGTTAAAGCGATAGAATCGGCTCATCGAAACACGCCAGAACAAAGAGGATAAAAAATTGTAACAGAATTTCACATCCTGCTGACACTAATTCTGAAGAATACTGATTGTGATTTCCGTATGACTTTTAGGTTTCTCAAAGTAAAAGGAAGAAACATTTTCTCGATTACGTTCCATTGAGCCTCAATCTTTACTAGTTTCTTGAATTTCATTTACACCGAACACCAGCTGACTCCCTTATTTGATTCAACACAAATAGCCACAGATAATGGTATGTTTGAAATTTCAAAAAACGATGTGGTTACAGCATCGAAACGTTTTCCATCACGAATCTCTGAATACGAGAGATGAGTGATTTTGACCTTTTTTTTCAAGTTTTTGTTCCTAATGTTCGCGTTTCGTTCATCATCTACCTTGATCTGAACCGGAAGAAGAAACTTTTGATTATTATATTGTTTTCATTTTTACAAAGGTTACAAATTCTGAAAATTATTCTAAACGTTTTTTCTAACTGAAAATATCTAGCATAATTACACTCATTCGGAAATCAAGAAAATTTATGATTCATTCCTTGAAATAACATCTTTCTGAGTCGTTGTACTAAAAATTTTCTATTTTTTTTTCTCTCACTCGCTGAGGAAACGTTCGATTATGTCCAAACACTAGAAAAACTCACGTTTTTTTAACATATCGTCGGTTTCTATCACTTCAAATCGAATTTATCGATTTCTTTATTTGGGACAGGAGAGTTTGGATCATTTTGCAGTTGTTGTGCCAACGTCACATGATTTTTCATCGAAGAATTAAGGAGTTTCGGTACAGGCGATACAATATTGCCACGCTAAACCATGTTAAAAAGACAAAAAATTTCAAAAAGTTAAGAATTTTATAAAATTTGGTGAACATATTCTTTAGTGCCAAATTTGACAATACAAATTTTTTCAGATTTTTCTTCTACACGGTTATCGAGTAATCGAAGACTATAGTTCACGTGTATAAGCATAGCGTTTCCATATATATAGTTATACACTTTGGGCACAAGAATCTGCTTTAATGCACAATTACTCGATGATTAAGTAGAAGAAAATTTTGAAAAAATTTGTCTTTTCGTACTTGATGTTGAAGAACATTATCACCAAATTTCATTAATTTCTTAACATTTTGCCTTTTGTACCGAAACTCCTCAAGGGAGTCATGGATCAGTCACCTAACCTCACTTCGAATTTTCGAAATTGAAATTCTTCCGTACAGTTTGACCGATTACAAAAAGGCTCTGTCAGCGGACGCAGGACGATGGCAAAAATCCGCTGACAAGGCCTTTTTGTAATCAGACAAACCGTGTTGAAGAATTTCACTTTCGAAATTTGCAGCTATCTCTCTCGCACTCACGGTGGCAAGATACTGACTGATCCATTCTCTTAAGAAGACGTTAAAAGAGCGAAATTTGTACGTATGCATTTGTGGTGTCACGGATTCGGACATTTACTATGTTTTATTTCACTATTCGTCACTCTCTGACTTTTTTGCTGGTACCTTTCCATCCATATTTCCATATTCCTATATCTCTCTCTCTCTCGCCTCTCTCTATCCGTCTCTTTTGGGAGGGGTTGGGTGCTCACAAGCAAGTTCACGAATTCCCATCCCCACGAAGCTCCTTTGCGTCTTACCTCTAAACGACCTTCCATCCGTGTGGCAAGCGAACCGCGCAGCAGAGCACGAGAGCTCGATCCTCAGAGTTAGAGTATATAGTGATATTTGCAGGTCGTCAACAAGGAAGGCTTGAGAAGAGCAGAAACGGAGAGAACGGAGCTCTCCAACGTGGGAGGTTGAGAGGGTTGTACGCTCGAGAGCACTTTGCGAGACTGACGGAGATAGATGGATGAGTACAGAACGAGAGATAACGAGAGAAAGAGAGAGAGAGAGGGAGAGTGCACGAGAAATAAAAGGAAGAAGGAAATACCAGAAGAAGAGACGAACAGAAATTCAGAGAAAGAATAAAAGAAAGTTGGAAAGATGAAGAAAAGAGAGAAACAAAAATGAAGAATAGTGTGAACCAAATAAGTGAGAAAAACAACACCATAGAGTTTACCATGAAGAATAAACATCGGAATTAATTCAAATAACCCATATTAGTGAAGGGAGCAGCTAAAAAATCAAAATCGAAAAAGTTCCGTGAACGTATGTGAAAAATAGAGAATGACAGACTCGAAAAGAAAAACGTCAACGAATATTGAGGCGAAGGAAAAAATGAATAAAAATACTACGGATAAGCTCAAGTGGATAGAAAACGAGATGAAACATTGTGAGATGATAAGAAACGCGAAAAGGATTTTTCATACGCAACAAAAATTATACGTTACGTTAAACCCACACGTTTTTACTAATAGAATTTTTATGGCACGTTCTCTTCGATCAAGAATGATCTTTATCGAAGGCTACCGAGCCGTGCATTGCCAAAAAAAAAAGATTTTTCTATTCCACGATGGACAAAATCATATTTTTCCAGAATCTAAGAATAATTACCGTTTTTATACCATTTCTATACGATTGACATCAAAATTAGAATAAAATCGAAAAAAAAAACCGAGTAAAAACTGTATTACAGTATTGAATATTAAAAAAAAAAACGAATAAAAATCAACAGAGCAAAACGCTCAAATCGAATTATCAAAAACTTTTCATCAAGAAATAGTTGCTTCCCACAAATGGAGAGAAGAAAAAAAGAAAAACCATAAAAATAGCAGATGTGAGAATCGTTATTTATGCAAATGATAGAAAGACTAATCCTGTACAAATACGTTATCAAGTAAAACACGTGTATCTCGAATTAAAATCGTTTTCGAAGCAAACAAATCCATTTTTATCACGGTATATAAATAGCCGCTCGATGGCAGCGTATACGAAATAAGGCTATATCTATATGGAGGTATTATAGAGTATTGTGGGCTAGAGCACTTGGTGGAGAAGCGCGTGCCAACGAGAATTCGTACTTTTACACTCCTCTTGCCCCCTCCCCCGACCGTACCGCGCGATCTTCATGGATCGCAGTAACTTAGCCGCTCGTCGTTGTCGTCTCAGCGCGGCGGCTTTCCTCGCCGTTTCGCCTTCTCCGCGACTCTCGTTCCTCGTTCACTCTCCCTTCGCCCTGCCCGCCGCCCGTTTCCGACGGCTTCCCTCTCCCCCGTTCCGTCCACACTTCGTCTTCCGTCGTTTGCCGTGAGAACCCGTCGGCTAGCGCCCCATCAAATCCCCTTCGCCCACCCGCCCTCCTCTGCCCCATACCATTATACTCCTTGTCGCCTTCTCTCTTGCTCACACTCACAGACGCGCGGGCGCGCAACTTATACACATACATAGACACACACACACACACAAGGAACGCGATATACGTCCTCGAAGCTCTTCGGTAGCGACGAACGACGCCTCGAGGCCTCATCGCCTCCACGAGGCATGCGACGCGGCATTACGGCCTCTCAACCCACCTCCCGAGTCACTCACTCAATTCTCTCTCTCTCTTTCCTTCTCTTCCTCTTTGTCTCATGCGCTTGCGATTTAGCTCTGTCCGTCCTTTTCCTTCCTTCACCAATTCCCTATTTTCCTCTCTCTTTCTCTCACACGCGTACGAATTTTCCTTCTCTTTCGCTCCTTCGTTCCCTGTCTCTAGCCTGCTACGCGCCCATTTCGCGAAACTGCCTCTCTACCACGTCGACGACCACCCGCCGACCGTCTGCAGTCGCCGCACGCCCGTTACGAAAGAGAGAGAGAAAGAGACTGCGACAGAAAATGCTCTTTTTCTCTTTCCTCCTCGCTCCCACGCGATCCTCGACGTAAATCGCTTGATGGACACACAGATGGGGCAAAATGGTTCGGCAACGCCTTTGTCCCTTTTCGAATTTTTCTTCTCAATACCAATTTTTTTTGTGAGTACCGCGCATAGGCGAATTACCTGATGCCCCCGATATAATCCTGCTCTCCCTAATCAGCCTCTTTCAATTTGGTCTGCCTGAGTATAGAGCGCGTGTGGTTTCGGATGAGAGCTTTGTCGAGAAAATTTCTCTTTCAAATAAAAATTATTTTTATTTCAACTTTTACCAGAACAATTTCGTTACTACCAATTTTAATCCGAAGCTTCACTCAATAACTTAATAACCTTTCGTAACTTAACCTTTCGTTCACGAGTGCTCTTCGTAATCTTTTTTTTTTTTTTTTTTTTTCTAACATATCAGCACAAGTAAAACCATAAAAATCAGATGATCACAGGTAGCTCTGTCTTTTTAGACGTTGGTAGTGAACACATGCAAAGAAACAATAACTTTTTACAGATTTTTCAGTTTATATTCAGGAAACAAATATCATTTCGACTTTCGTATTTCTGATAATACATGATCACCCGTACGATAAAATCGCTGCTTCAAATTGGTCAAATGAGTGCTCATTTTTTAAAAATAAATTTATGCAATGTTTGATTCAATGAAATTAATAAATTATCTCATCGAATTAAACGCCTGAGAAAGAGTTACTGTTTCGAATGAGAAAAACAGTAAATTCCTTCATAACGGTCGACTGGAAATCGGAAATATCTCAACCGAACCTTCAACGGAAAAATCACTCCCACAATACTTTCAGTCGTCATACCTAACCAACAAAACGGATTATGCCCAACTATATTGGTGTGGTCATATCTGACGAGGATCCAGTAGTTTTGGCTCCCGGTAAATTTGATCCATAGCAGTTGAAAGTCCTCAAAATGCTTTTAATTGTCAAGTAAAATTTGCCTGAAGGTAAAATAATGAGATAGAAAGCAGATCTCCGCATATATTTCGTCGTTGAAAGCGATTTGGAACAAAAGAGACCTATAGCTAGCCACAAAATGTCATTTATCTCGGATATCACAGTCACACATACACGTGTTATCGAAATTCGATAACATCCAAAAATACGCACAATACACATATATGTATGGTACAGGGTCAGAACTCAATACATTTGAAGTACGACGAGTCGTAACGTGTACATCGTCGCGACATTTCATTTTACCCCACATCTCTCGTTAATGCTATATTTGTAGACGCATATACAGCGAGATATGGTATACGTAGGTTATAGGTTATATATTTCGTATAAGTACACACATATAAACATATATATATCCGTAATAATGTGGGAAAGAGAAAGAGGTTCGAGCATTAGAACAGGAAAAGCTCCCGCACGAACGGCTCCGTTACGCACACGCGCCCGTCAACGAGAGCCGCCACCTTCACTGCGCTGCTCTCGATATCACCCGGCACTAGTAGTACACCAACTATATATACCCAGTCTCGTTTTATATCTCTTCTCGTTTTCGCATACACGTTTTTTTTTCTTCTTCTTCTCATATGCATGCTAGCCACGCGAATGTACAACGCTCTCGCTTACTCTCTTCTTTTCTCTCTTTCTCTCTAGTCTCACGCCTCTCACTCTTTTTCTAGTTCACGCAAAAATCCCGCTCGTGTTGTTCGGGTCTCTCTTTCTCTAGTTCTCGATGTTCGTCGTTGGTTTACTCATCCGCCATTTTTGTCTCTGTCACACACTGCAACACGATCACGAATCTTTTTTCACAGTAGTATGTATAGCATCTTCGACTCTCTCAGTCTCCCACGTGTCACTCTCCATGTTGGCTCTCTTTCTCCTTATACTACATACAGTTTCTCTCTCTCTCTCTCTCTCGTAATGTAACTTGGCGAATGTACGTATTTTCCCTCACTCTCCAACGAGAACACTCGACGGCGTAAGCCTTTATAACGACCGAAAGAGTAAGAGAGAGAAAGTACAAAAACTGATAGTGGTGAGAGCGAGAGAGAGAGAGAGAGAAAGCAAGAGAGATGAAGTGTTCCCAAGAGCCCGCGCGATACCCGCAGGCAAGGGCGCGCGTGAGCGTGAACGCGAACGAGGCGAGCTTTTCTGTCCTTCTTCCACTTGATTCTCATCGAAACTTGTCTCTCTCTCTCTCTCTCTCTGTTTCGCTCGTTCACGATCGTGCGTCTGTACAGTTTCGTCCCCCAAAGCCCCTCCCGCTTTGCCATCCGACTCGAACAGCACGTCGCTCGTGCACAACACCCCCGCTTACGTCCTCGCCCCGTTCCTGTTGACGCCAACCCCGAGGCTCCCGACGCCGGTCGAGCGGTTCCCCTTTGCCTCCGTGCCGCGAGTAAGCGCGCGCGCGCGCGCGCCCGTTTCGCCGGCAGAACCGTTGTGGCGCGTCGTGCCGCGCGCGACTCACACTCTCATTCTCTCTGCTTCTCTCTTTCTCTCATTCTATACCGCTATATACACTCGGCAAAAGCGCGCATTCTCCCGCCGCCCCCAACGAACGCGCCTCTCAACTGCGACCATCTCTCTCTCTCTCTCTTTCTCTCTCATTCGCTCCGCCGCTCGTGTATCGGCAAAGTGAGAAGCAAACCCGCACCCGTTTGCCACCGCCACAGTCCGTCATCGGCGCTCATCGTGCGAGCACCAGGACGATTTACAAACATAAATATTGAAATTGTATTTCAACAGAAATAAACGAAAAAAAATAAAAAATAAATAAACATCGGTGAAATCAAGAGAATAAAAATTCGTACTTCACGATATTCTATTCAGCAAAAGTCTTGACTCGAATGCCATTACAGACACCGCGACTGATCGATGAACCAGAAACTGTTTGACCAAAAAAAATAGTTTCGAATTTGTTTTTGTTTTCGATACCAATAGATAGCACACAACGGATTGAACTACTGTGTGCGGGTGCATAGTGCAAAGATCCGAGACGAACGTGCTTCGAATTAGATGCTGTCCGTTATAACGAGACTCGAATAGTTTTATTCGTAATCGAATTAAAGTTTACGATAATTTACGGTGTTCATTGCAATATCTAGTTTGGTGTTCGACTTATACCATATATGGCATCACGAGATACCCAAATTTCTCGGACTATACTGGAGAGCCTCGTTGAATTTGACTGTGTATCGGAATAAAAAGAAAAAGACACGATTCTAAACCTGTTTTTTCTCTCGTGCACCAAGTTTATCCCAAGCATTTCCAATCGTTCGATTCGAAGTGTCGTTTTTAACAACAGCGAATATTTACGAAAATAAAAAAACGAAATAAACTCATAGTTCGAACGTACCCATTGGGAATCCCAGGCCGTTTGCTCGAATGTTACGAGAGTAGTGCGGTGCGGTTGTGGGGCGAGTGACAAGTGGTCGGGTGCTGAGTTGAGACGCGTGTCGAACCACGTGGCGACACACCGTGGGGGGTAAATAAAAGCCGCGTTTCGCGGCTATTCGTCGAGTCAAAGCACCTCGGTATTAAATTCATCTTCGTATCATATATTTTCTTTTCAAACAAAGAAAAACATACAGTATAAAAAAAAAATCAAGTGCAGAGACGATCTAATAAAAAAAATAAAAAATAACAGAAAAAAAAAAAATAAAAACATTCGATCGTTCGTAAAGTCCGAACCGATGCGAGTCGAGACGCGGAAGCTTGAAAATAATCTTAACTAAAAGGTCGCAAGTGACGCGATGCTGAGATTCTCAGCGTTTACATATGATATAAGGGTGACGAAGAGTTTAACGTGCTCGAGGTCCGTTCGGGCCTGCTAAAATGACCGCTCGTCTTCACTCGCTCAGACACCAGGATAAGAAAATATCAGTAAGCGGTCAACGACAGAGCAACCAGCAACAACAGAGCCAACAAGTGACGTCACAGGGACCGAGCCCGGCTCCTAGTCCCAGTCCGAGTCCAAGCCCGAGTCCCAAGCATTCGGACGGCCGTCGAGTAAGTCAATAATCTAATAATACAAACAACATACACGAATAAATTTACACCTGAACTAAGGTCCATGAAAATTCACTGTTATTTCGTCATTAACCTGTTTTTACATATACGTCTCGATAATGCCTCTTTGAAGCTTCGAAGCTATACATGCAAATAAATTTCAAGGTAAATCCAGTAAATCACGTGTCTCTTTTCGAACAATTAAAGAATCAAAAATATATTGTAGAAACTTAGAATAGAAATTCAACTCGAACAGTTGAAACGATGCAAAATTATCCTCAGAAAACAGTCTAAGGTAATTCTATCGACTTGGCTGGGTACACTAATCACTAAATTCAAAACTTATGTCTATCCCAATTTTTGATACTTGTAAAAATAATAGTTTTCAATAAAAAAAATTTGTCCCAATCGAAGATCGGTTATAACAACTTGTATATAATTTAAATAAACTTGAATAATGGTCATTTCAGTGACTATGGCATAGTACTCGTCCGCACCGATACGCGCGGGTTTAACCTCTTCATCTCTAAAGTGTCAAAACACTGTCAAATGCCCGAAGCTCGATTTCAACTCGATATTCCATAAAAAACTAGGTCGACAACCGTTTTTTTTCTGAGACCATTCGATTGCTACAAGCTTGAAATATTCAAATCTCGTTTTTGTAAAAAATATATCTTATGGATTTTCACTAAGTATATATATATATATTTTTAGTGACCGGAAATCGGATTTTCTCATGTCATCTTGGGAATCCGTTACGGTGAACGCCCACTATTTGATTTTTTTCTCTCTCTCAATTGGTCGTTAACAAATACTGAAATTTCGTGGTAACAGTAATTGATCTATGAACAACGGCATTGATTACTTTTTTTTTCACGCGAATCCTATGACCCAGCCACCGCGCTATGATTACCTCAAACTCGCACAATTGATAAGCTAATCGATTCGTTGCCATTTTTCCTGAATCGATGGGAAAGGAAAACTAGAAAAAAAGAATTATAAAGTCTATATAGAATCGATGAGAATATATGCTCTGGGTAACGCGAGGCGTGTCGTATTCCCGCGTGTAAAGCCTCTTTTCATCCTGTACTTTGTTACGATGAATTAAAATAAACCGACAAGTGCAGTTGCTCGTTGGAGCGATTCGAGCCTGTACCAGGTTTGAGAATCCCGATTATGGGGATTTGAACCCTCTTTCTTCCATCTCGCTGTTTGTCATCGTTTATTATTCTCGATGAAGATATTGCACCAATACGAATAAACTCCTCACTTGTTTCCCCAACATTCTTGTCCCTTTGATTCTCGTCTTTTCTCTCCCGAACTCCTCTCTCTCTCTCTCTCTCTCTCTCTCTCTCTCTCGCCCTCTGTTTTTCTCTCCTTCACTCATTGCAATCGAAATTCCTAATCCACGGAGGGTAGTTTACCCAAACGGAGAGAGATAGAGAGAGAGAGAGAAACGAAAAAGGGAGCAAAACATAGAACGTAGAAAAATATCATATACACACGCGTTTCAACGAGGCTCTGTTATACCACTTGCACGTGTCGAGCCCCTCGTATAGTCTCTTATGCTCATTCCCCCTCTACAAAATCCACAGCCTCCTCTTTAACCATTATCTCCTTCCAACAAAATTTCATTCTCGATATTCCCCATCATCGGGATAAAACGCCCCACACTGGCCACTTGTATAAGTACGCGTGCCGAACGCTTTTGGCGAGTCATCCTGTCACCATGGAAGATAATATCGCCATGTCGTAGTGAGAGATGAACCATGCCACATGTACAGAGAATCTCGTATATACTGGTCACGGATATACAGATGTATATATATACAGATTTATATGCACGTTGCATATAACGGTGTTCCGAATACATGAGGAGGGATTGGGAATCGTTGTATGTCAGGCAAATAACACGGTTCACGTGTCACCTAACACAGAATCATGTAACATAACACATGCTGTATATATGTATATAACTAGTTCTAGATTTACGTAAAGCGTTTTTTAACGTATCTCTAAACGTATCGATTATTATATATTTCAATCACCAAATAATTATCTCAATGTATACAAACGTCAGTGGCAAAAATAGTGGATTCGAATACACTGAAGAAAAAAAGCTCATTCAACAAAATTGTTTGTTGTAACATCATGACGAATACATTATAATTGTTTATTCAACGAGGCTCTCGTCGTGGTGAGAAATATTTGTTTGGACCAACAAAATTTAGTGCTCGAATCATCCATATTCTTGTTTGGAATAACTAATTTCATTTTGTTCGCTACGGTCCGTTGAATCAATTATTAATCTTTTTTCTCAGTGTTTAATGAAACTATTCTAGACGAATTTCCATCTGCTATTGATCAATTCGTGAAAAGTCGAGATTAAAAATGATATTCGTGTCTCCAAGTATCGCTTTATATTATTCAAATATCAAAAACTAATGATCACTGTGAAATGTCACTGGGAACTCTTTAACTTCCAGAGTATCTTATATTCGATCGGTATTCACGTGTACTTTCGCCGTTGCACAGGAATAAACGTTTCACGATAATTAAGAATATTCTTCAAGAGATATTCTTGATTTTTCAATGCAAGAGTTTAAGAATTTTAAGAATTTTTTGAATCGCTCTAGACCAATTAAATTCTGAAGAAACATATACGAAGACTTGGAAAAAATAGGTTGCTAAAAGTTGAAAATTATTCGTTACTTTGCTACGGAATTAAAGGCACTGAATTTTATTGAGCAGTTTAACTCTTTCGAACAGAAATTTGTACTCGGAAGACACCAGCAGGTACAAATTTGCTCGGGCGAATTCGTTTGTATACGATGAAAACACATCAAATCTGCTCACGCCTTACATATAAACATATAAATCATGCGTAAACGCATGCGTATGTGCATGCGCGTGCATATTATGCATGTGCACACCTTGCGAATTTGAAGCGGGGGCGTTGGCCCTCGCAACGCCAATTTGTGATAATTCAAGGTATTTACTAGCCAATTAATAACGTCATGAAAGCGACGTCGAAAGCTTTCTTGTTTTGATTGTACATTGTGCATCCTAATCGCCGCAATCTTCATCGTCGTTGTTCAAACATTATTTCGAACCCTCGTCGATCGTCATATGCACCGATTTTGGAATCTTTTATCTTCAGAAATTGTTGTTACGAATTTCTAGATGAATGAAGGAAAAAAGTTTATTCAGAAATCTACCAGAATCACTAAGAAAATTGCCTGGATTCTAGTCGGATACGAAAGAGTTTTTCTGAACAATAAAAAATTATAAAAGTTCTCGAATCTCTGCCTAACACCGCTGAAAGGTAGGAGGAATCAACACTCAAAATCGAGTGTTAAATTTTATCTGAAATTTCACCATCACACTTCCATTTCAATATTGAATGACCTCTTAAAAAGATTCGTCGGCAGTTTTTCCTAATAAAATTACGTGTACAACATGAAGAAGAAAAAAATCGCTGCTTCATAACGATGAAACTATTGATAACCAATAAAAAATTATAGATCTGTATTTCGCACGTAAGTTTTTAGTATCGCATCACATAAACCGTACCGAATCCAGCGTCTAAAACAATTCAAAACCAACATCAAATTCATCAAAATTTATAGAAATGGTGACACTATAAGGTCAGAAAAAAATCATGGAAAGACAGCAATGAGGAATACCATGATGCATCCAATGATATAAGCGGACAGAAAGAGAGAAAGAGAGAGAGAGAGAGAGAGAGAGAGAGAGAGAGAATAGGAAGGCGGCGGAATAGAGTACAAAAAAAAAGTAAAACAGTAAAAAGAGAACAAAAGGAGGCGAGAAAGCAAGGGGTAAAAAGGGCAGAAAAAAAGAAGAAAGAAAAGTCCGAAGCTAAGATGAACGGGCTCTAGCGAAGAGAGGCTGCAAAAGAATGACTCGAGGGACTTGAGCTAATGAAAGCGATGAGGATGCGCGCGCTAGTGGGACTCGGAGGCGCCTACTTTTGCCTTCCTTTCCGACCACCTTCTTGGTCCGCGGTTTTGTCCCATCTTTTATTCATATATCTAGATCTCATATAGATATGTATATATATTGTATCGATTGCTAACAACTGAAAGGGCACAACTCATAACGCTCACCTTACAAAGTAACGTTGCTTATACGTCACTCTAACAGTTAAGCGTAAAAATATCTAGCTCGCTGTGTAGCTCTACCCCATCTCGTGACGTCTTAGTCCTTCCCGCCTCCCGGTCTGGGAGTCTGACGTTGAAAAACGTCGACGGGTGCACGTCGGAGAAAACTTAATTGACGGTACTTAGCGAAGGGTATGAGGTCTACTATGATCGTTAATACATAAAGCAAAAGTTGACAATTTCGACCAGCATTGTTTCGTATTTTCTTCATTTTTATATCATCTTCGAGGCTGAGTATAATCGTAGTGAAGATCTAGAAACAGGATGATCCTTCATCCTCGAATCTATTTTCGTTCCTCGTCTTGCTTTCACAGCCTCCATTCTTCTATATCCTTCTTTCAAGTTTCTCGTTCCAACTGGTATCGGGAGATTCGCGTCTAGCGAACTGCAACCAGGAAGGAGAGAGAACTTTATACGAAAATTAACGAAGTTCGCGTTGCGGCGTGGCACCGTCTCGACCGCTGTGAAAAAAATTTACCGTTCTTCTGCTGTCGTATAACGCGTAGTTTTTATTGAGATACGCATTAATCGACCAACATGCCTCTATGCTCAACTAGCCCAATCCCTAGCTCCCATTATCGGCTTTCAGTGTATAAATCAAAAGTGTGAAAACAATGTTGATCCATTAATACATAATAGATGTGATTTTCATAAAAGCATTTAGTTATTCATGAAGAACAATGAGTTTAATTAAATATAATAGGAAAAATAATATTTGTATGAGATGAATAGGAGTTAGGCCTTTTTGTTAATACATTAGGATGGCGGATCTGTAAGCGGGCCACGTAAAGTTTGCAGAAAATGTGTTTTACGACAGTGCAGAGACGTACAAGTGTGGCGAGTAGTAACACGTACGTGCTGGATGCGACGTGACGTTGAAGGTTGTCGAAGAAGCATATAGGAAGATAGAGAAAACTGTAGAATCAGTAAGAGAAGACAGAAGGTGCAGCAGCGAAAGATAAAACAAGAGAAAAACAAACTGTGAGTCTGTGTTAAAGAGAAGTAAAAATATGAGGAAAGATAGAGAAAGAAAGAGAATTTCGTCTCAACTCGTCTCCTGTGTGTCATCTCGTCTCGTAATAACAGAGGAAGTCTCTACGTTCCCGCCAACACCAACGCCGTCGTCGTCGCTATATACGCTCCGCTGCACGCCGCCACGCGAATTCCACTAATAAATCACAATACCCATACAGCTCAGGCTCGCCTCACACTATCTCTATGTCCACGTAATAAAGCCCCATTCGAAAAGCCGACATCAATACATGCATACGTGCGCACTCTAACGAGCGGCTACACCGAAAGGCCATCCAATTTTATGCTTTTCGAAGCAAAGTTACGCCATTTTGAGAATAAACCATTTGTATTGACTAAACAGTGGGGACTTGCGGGTTTGCATATCCATAACCGTTGGCTATAGCGATACAAGAATTTGCAGCGATGCTGTTATGGGATAAAACACTGATGGGAAAGGCCACGGTGTCACTGATACCTCTCGGTAGCAAATACCCCTTTCTGTTCTTTTATTAGACACAATGATTTTTTTAAGTTTCTTTCTATCTTTCTCTCCCTCGAATGATTAGGACGATACTAATTGTAAAGATCCTTTCCTCTTTCTTTCTGTTACGAGACATCCCGTTACTGGTAACCAATCGCGGAAACATCACTCAGAATAATCGTTGGAATAGGAAAACCAGCTTCTCCGTTAAAGTTGCAACGCGGTAACACAGACGCAATCGCTCAACGGTTGGAACTCACATTTTTTCCTACGACGCCATGGATAGACTCGAAAGTAATTTCCCTCCAATTAGTTGATAGCTCACTAACGATGCATCGAGTAGGAAAATGCTAAGGAACTTCTCTCATCAGTATTCCATAATTTAACCATCCTCCGCGTGGCTTCCTCGATACTATCAAGACAGCCGCGGTACACACCGTTTTACTTTTTGATATTTCTCTCGGTGTGTATCGTCCCGAGACTTTATCGATAGGAATGATTTCCGTAACGTTCATCATCTTTCGAAGTTTAAATTTGCGTTCGTAATAAAAAGACTCGGTTCTACACTCACTTGAACTTTAATTCGTAATTTTATCCTACAAAGCTACGTTAATGGAACGTCGAAAAATTTCGTCTATTCTATTAACAAAGAATTTCTCATTTCAATATTACTTGGAGATTTTCATCAGGATAAAAAACCGATGGAAACTCGTGAAGTATATTTCACAATGGCGAATACGGAGAACGGATAATGACGAAGATTTCTGTAGTCCAGAGACTGCAATTTTGCATCCTCCGGCATAAGCAACCTTAACTTGAATAGCGTCTTGGCAAAAGATTTTTTTAACCGCACGTCCACAACGAATCGGTGTCTAGCAACGTGACTGCTTCAATGGAAATGTTGTTCTATGAAAAATGCTTTTTACTGTGGTCCTGCGTGGTCGTTTTTAGATTGATTAAATTGAACCAATTCGATTGGACTTTTGGTACATTAGTAGTGAATACAATATTTTTTTTTTTTCTTCAATTTCTTTCATTACCGGAGATTAATCTATTTCGTGTCACCGGAGAGACTCGTCGAGTTAAGAGCGATTTGGAAAAACGATGTCTCGTGAAATTCACAACCGAAATCGTGTAATTAGTTCTTGTGAATTATCGTCGAAAAACGATTTTTGCTTTGAAGAATAATTTTTCCAATTCATTATCATCCATCCTGCCTGTCTTGCGAAATCCAAACTTGCGTTTCGCACTACTTCACTGAACCGTCTGTCGATCAGTGAGTTCACATCTGATCGAAACAAGACAAGGTTCATTCGAAACCTGATGAAATTAGCCACAATTGACACGACTTTGCTGTTTTTTTAATCGGTGGATGTGCGGCTCTGAGAATAACGAAAAATCAATCGTTGCCTTTCAAGCGAGCATGACTGTATGTATGAATTAGACATTCGACGAACATTGGAAGCTCTCTCGAGCTTAATTTAAGAAAGCATTGAAGAAGCTGGGTGGTCCTAAATGCAGAAATTCGCGTGAATTAAAAGCGAGTGCTTAGAAAATTCTCGTATGTATACAACTAAATATAAGAACAGGAATCCCTGACGAACGATTTTCTTCTGTTTTTTTTTTTTGCAAGTAGCTTCACGCCACTCTTGCCGTCTGTCTCGTGTCTTTTCCAACTAGGAGAGAGTAAAGAACGACCGTCGGCACTCTGCCAGGCTTCCCGGGGTTCTCGTACTAGAGATATGTACCGTACAAAACGCGTGTGCCTCGCTTGTGTAAATCTCACGACGAGACGAAATGGCGGAGAGGTTTAAAGACAATTGTATATAGACATATGTGGACGGTGCTTCAAAGACGTGCCCCGAACGCATGAGCAGAATATTTATCAATGTCGTTTTTGTAGCTCACGTTTTTTTTTTTTTTTTTTTAAGATATCGATCGAAGATCGTCGATCAATTATATTCTTTGTTAACGAAAAATTGAACAGCAAATAACAGAACTGTCAACGTGTCTCGATGAATACGTGTCGATATACATATTTATACTTTGTACAATTTTATTAGTTGAAAATATGTAACGAAAATATAAAAAATTTTGAATATTGTACCTTAAAGAGTTTCGGCACAGGCGATACAATGTTGCCATGCTAAACCATGATAAAAAGACAAAAAATTTCAAAAAGTTAAGAATTCTATAAACTTTTGTGAACATATTCTTTAGTGCCAAATTTGACAATACAAATTTTTTCAGATTTTTCTTCTACACAGTTATCGAATAATTGAAGACTAAAGTTCACGTGTATAAGCATAGCGTTTCCATATATATAGGTATACACTTCGGGCATAAGAAATCTGCTTTTAATGCATAGTTACTCGATAACTAAGTAGAAGAAAATTTTGAAAAAAATTGTGTTTTCGTACTTGATGTTGAAGAACATTATCACCAAATTTCATTAATTTCTTAACATTTTGCCTTTTGTACCGAAACTCCTTAATTTATCGATTTTTGCCTCGCGACATGCTAGATAAAAATTAAATCGCGAAACAAAAAAGAAACTTTTGAGGATTCATTCATATATTTGATGAATGAAAGAATTGAAAAAAAAAAAATTTTTATCGAAAGATCTAGATTGTACGAAGTAAGTTGGTTCCTGCTTTGTACCGTAAGCATAAAGCGGATGACTGACTCGTCCTTTCGAATAAAGCTACTTTTAGTTTATTATTCTTTGCATCAAACATCGAAAAATTTCTTGACTATTTCATGGTAAATAAGAAAAGAAAAAAAAACAGAATAGAGCGGTAAACGAGTACTTGTTTGGCCTATCGATGCAATGAAAGTTTAAACATTGAGGCAAAAGAGAGAGAAAAAAAATGAAAACTCAATTGACGATTAAAGCGGTACAATAGCTTTAATGAAAATATCCATTGATGGAATTTTTCAGGCGAACAAACCACTGATGGAGAAACGGCGAAGAGCAAGGATCAATCAGTCGTTGGCGGCGCTGAAGGCCCTGATACTTGACAGCGCTCGTCTCGAGAATACCAAGCACAGTAAATTGGAAAAAGCCGACATACTGGAACTCACAGTACGGCATTTACAGCGTCAAAGATCACTCACGCAACCCGGACTCTCCAGGTACAAAGCTGGATATCAGGATTGTTCCAGAGAGGTATATGAATCATTTGTTTTAATCTAATAAAACTTCAAAATTTTTCGACAACCGCTAATATTTTGTTCGAAGAGCGAGTAAAAACGATTTTTGGCAACACCGGAGGCTCACAAGCATCGCCCCGATTTTTCATGATGTTTGAAACAATGACACGTGTGATGAATGATTAATCTCATACAAATTTCAACAATCCAATATTCATTCATTTCATTTCCCACAGAGAAAAGTTTTACTTACACGAAATGAAATTATATATTTGCCTATTCTTATCAAATATTGAAAATGTTTAATATTTCTAAATACTATTTAACAAATACAGCGATCGATAGAAATGATAAAACCCTTTTTTTCCGGTATATTTGAATGAGAATAAGAGTACAATGTAGACGAAACGAAAGTAAACAGTCGAACATAAGCGTATCGATCTCCTCTATAAAATTCAAATTTCCATGTCTATTGTTTTATGGGTCATAATTGGTCGTGCAATACATCGAGTTCTGCCGTACACGTGTAAAGTTGATAATATAGCATCAGAAGGATGAATATATATTCAGAGGAGTAGAGAAACGAGAATTCGTTTCAACGATCCTCATGAACGCGTCGATGAGAGTAGTCGAACTCCGTATTAATCGCTAAAACGCTTGGACATTTCGCGGGTCGTTATCGAAACGTGTTCAGCCGTAAATGGGAGAGAGGCTCGACTATTCTATACATATAAATAGACATTATACGCGCATTATTTCGTCGACTAACAGTACAGGAGCCGAAGAGAGACTCGTTGATGACGAGGATCGGCCACGGTGTAGAAAAATCGCTTTGAGCACACGAGACCACGGGTATTTCGAGCTCTCACACAAACGCACTCGACCTACAACCTGAATTTTTTTTTTGTTTAACATAAAGGAAAATGAAGAACACTTTGCCTTCACGTTTTGTCCCTCTGGTTTACGTCTCTATTTTTAATATTTTGGCGAGTCAAAGAGATTTAAAAAAAAAACTTTTCATTCCAAATTTTTTGACCGATTATCGCTCCACCACGCAGCATTCAAAATTCTCAAATAACTTCGTTTACAATAAAGCTAGGATTTAGCCACGAAATATTTTCAAGTCGATGATCCCGCGACAAGTTAACTATCCGGTCAATCATCGAAAATTTAGATATAATTTGCGAAATCATCTAATAATGGTAGTTAGAATCATCATAGCTGCAAAATATGTTTTAACGTTTGTTGAAAACGCCGAGCCTATTTTTAAATCGACACTTGAATAATTTGTTTCAGGTAAGTCGTTATCTCGATGCTCCAGACATAATAACTGGCAACACTTCGCCGATGGACCCGGCGGTGAAGCAGAGGTTGTTGCGCCATTTGGATAGCTGCGTTTCGGAGCTTGATTTGGATTTGGGTTCGAGGCCAGACAGTGGTCTTGGGAGTAGTCCGGGTAGCGTGAACGATCGCGTTACCGGTGCGACGAGTCCATCGCCATTGGAGCATCACGTGACACCGACCCCACATTGTAGTACGGCCTTAAATCCGGCAACAATTAAGTCCGAAATGCCGGAAATGGAGACTGCACGTCCGGATAGTAGTACGACTGCGGGCGACGAGAACAACAACAGTAGTCGTCCAAACTCGGCTTTCAGTCAGATTAATCCTGGAGTTTTAGATCCGCACAATCCAACGGTGATGAGCCTCGAGCAGGCATCGACTTCCAGCCAAAATCCAAACATGCTCTCGGTCGTGCAAGTCATACCATCTCGATTGCCCGACGGTCAGGTCGTCTTTTTACTCCCTAGTCATTACGTGCAATTGGCAGCGGCAGCTGCTGCCAATGGCATAAGCATCGGTCCCAATCCACCAACGGCTATTTGGGCAGCGACCAACATGTCTCTCCTCAAGGCAACTGATAAATTGGCAAAAAGGCCACACGAACCAGAAATCGGACAGGATTGGTCGCAGGACGGTTCTAAATCCTCCAAAAGTCCCAGAATCGAACAGCCCGAACAACCCCTTGATTTCACAACCTCAAAAAAGCTCCAGGTTACGAGAAATCTTGGGAACGAAAATCCGAACGTCATTCCACCACAACATCACCTTGAACAACCGCCCTTGCATCATATTCAACAACAACATCAGTTACAACAGCAGCAACAACAGCAGCAGCAGCAGCAGCAGCAACAACATCAACAGCAACAACAACAGCATCAGCAACAACAACTACCGATGACGGAGCACACGGAAATTTCGATGATACAGGAGGACGAGGATGAGGATGCAAGACCTTCTAGTCAAGCCGGCAGTGAAATAGTGAGAATCTCATCACCTTCACCCGTATGCCAGCCACAACCGGTCAAAGATGAAGAGGGCATGTGGAGACCTTGGTAAAATTCCCTCCATTTATTTCACTTCCTATTTCACCTAACGAAATTCTTCTTCGATTAATTACATTTCGATCAAGTTCAACGCGAAATGATACAATTTAAATTGTACACTGTTTATGAGACTGATGAGACACACCTTGGTGAACGAAGAAAACTGTGTGAAAGAGTCAACATAGTTTTACTCTTGGTGTGTTTTTCTTTTACGCGCTCGATTTTTTTTTTTTTTTTTTTTTTTTTTTGGTGTTTTACGTTTCCTATGGCGTCGAAAGTGAATGAAAAAAAAGAGGAAAAATAAAAACCAAAATTGTAAACTCGTTAAAACGTGAGATTTTCGTGATAACAGATAGAAATTTATTATTATAACGCGAATGATGATTGTCGCCGTGTCTATATGTACATGATTAAAGATTGAAAGAGAGCGTAATAGTGCAAAAGTACGCATGCTCCAAATATATAAGAAGTTTTTCTCTTTTTGTTGACTTCCGAAGGAAGTTGTGGCGTTTCGAAAGGCCTGAAAACTCCTACGTTTTTATTCCCTCACTTACACAAACACATACACACATAGACGCGAAACACGCATTTGTAAATATTTATCTCGCCTCGACGATAAAAATGAAGAACAAAAAACTATTGCTATGTATATTTACGAAGAGCATAGATTTATTTTGATGTTATCTAGGTATAAACTATGTCCGAATGATATATGCGAGAAAGTTTTCGTGAAAAATGACCAACGATTGAATGATGAGATCAATAATAATAACGATTTTTCGCAAAAAAATAATAATGAATGATTAATTTTGAAAAAAAAAAAAAAAAAAAAAAAAACTATTTATTTCACATTTGTTTACTTCAGTCATCGTAACAAAAGATACGTTTTCTTTTGACATCTCTTTTGAAAATGTTTGGTTATATTTATTATCATTGCTGTTTGATTCGAACAATTGACTGCTTATTTCTCCAGTTTTGTAGTCATACAACAATGATGAGAGTGCGAAAGTATATATGCAACTGGTGTGCTTGAGTATCTGATTGTGTTGAGAACGATCTGAAATTTAGTGACCTACAATTCGTCGAAACCTAATTACCGAAATATAATGCTAAAATATCTTTGGGATCCGATTCCTCATTCAATGTACTTAGTTACGCAGTCCAATATAATTGCGAATATATTGAACCGTACGAGAAACGAGTTTTCTTATTCATCGTTTTTCCTCGATCATTTTTCAGGATTTTTTTTTCTCGACTTGAACTTCAATTCGAAGCAGTTCATGTCTATGTTGCATTCAAGGTACGTATTAACGAAAATTTTTAAAGTAAGACCAAAGAAGTACGAACTGTTGGAAGAAAAATCCAAAATTCGATAAATCATAAAACAAATGAAGAATATATTTTTTTTCTTTTTTCTGTATAACCTGATTACGAAATCTCGTGATAATTGGAATTTTTTCGATCGAAATTCTCATGGGAAGAGAGATGGAACGGGCGGGTCCGATAACCACTTTTTTTCTCGTAATTATCACGCGTTGATCGGAACCGTCCGCAACCCCAACGGCCTTGTTCGTATTTTTCTCTTTCTTCTATTCCACGCCATTCGCATTTTCGATTGTAATGCAATTTTTGCCGCGTCATCAATTTTTTTGCCACTACGTTTCCCCCCCTCTCGCTCTTAAGTATAACGAACGCTCGTTAAGGATGTGCGGCCTGGAAACCGATTGCCGATTTCCACACGACCTGGCCACTACTGCTATGTATTACATATCTATATATACAAATTTAGGTGCATGTGGAAGGAGTATGTATATATAAATGTGCGCGTATATCTCCGACGTTCTTTCACGAACCCCTCGTTCGAACTATTTGACAATCCTTTTCTTTCGACTCACGAAAAATCATCACTCGACAGGATTTTTTTCTCAAACGATAATTTCATCAGAACCAAAGTATGAAATTTCTATGCTAGATGTAACAAAAGTAAAAGTTACAAGACTTCACTTTTTTGTTTTCATATCAACAGGATTTTATATCACTACCGACTGTGCCTGCGAGCTTTGCTCGTGAATGTTTTTTTTTTCACTCACCAAATTTTTACGCATACAAATAATGATTTTGAAGAATCTTGCATGAGACATCACATCGGTGTACTTTTGACTTCGCTAACTACCGAACATTTTTATACATGCATTACTCTGTTCATAGTTTCATCAGTTTTATTATGTGAGGAAGAAAATTCTTTTTTGATTCTATATAAAAAAAAAAAAGTATTAGAATGTTACATGGACTATCTTTTTGCGATCCTATTTCAATTTCTGACATCGTTTTTCAGTTTCCTTCTGAATAAAATAATGAAGCGAAAGATTTTCACTTTTTTCATTAAAAATGCTGTAACTTTTTTTCTACACCGAATTGAGTGAATATATTTTTCAATTTGGCTATAATGAATGAAATCGTTCGAATTTTTTTTTGCATTTCTGTAAAAATCAAGATACCGAAATTTCTCAAAAACACAAACACAATTTGAATCATGATCTTTAATCTCGTGAAAGATTCATCGTATTCGGTTCGATGGAGCCAGTCCAGCCATCGTGCTTCCGGGACTGTGGTATCAGTGTAAATGGACTCTTTTGAACTCACTAATGCGACTTTTCATAGCAAATAATATACGAAGGCTTATAGCAAACTTCAATCTTACCTCAATAATTTCAAACAATACTCGCCTCAAGAAATAGCTTCGCGTGTCTGACCAATGTCAGTTTTCACTACTGTGGATTGAAAAAAATATAATAATAATATGTGAAAGACAAGAGTTGATACTATTATTAAAATTCAAATCTCTCTACACTCTGATTCGAAGCCCATTCTTGTCAAATGACTCACTATTTTTTTAGTGAGATGGAGTCATTAAAACAGAATTCACAATAACTGAGTAGCAAGTTCGACGAATGGTCAGCCGATCTATACATTCTCACGCAAATGAAAAAAAAAATCTGATTTGAAAGTTTTGGGTTTGTGAAAATGAGGTTACGTTGGTAATATCCGAATAGAGTATAAGCTTACTATGAATAAAAGAAAAAAATTCAATGAGTTGGTTAAACTTTTAAGTGTTCAAGAATTTTGAGTGTTTCATGGTAAATCGACTGTGCTCAATTCTTAGAGCAGTTATTCAAGTGAATACATTTAATTTAATGTTGAACAAAATTGATTGAATAAATGTTTTATTTTTTAAGTTTTGCATCAACGATTTTCATTTCAGTGATTTTTAGGGCACGTCTGATTACTATTTCTCGAACAAACAGTTCGCAATATGTTGAAATCGATCGGAGTATCTCGCAGAAATACCGTATAATCGAAGCACGTATATAGTCTCAGCTTTTCATCTCCCTTTCCATCTACATCTCTTTTCGTTTTATTTATCGTTTCTCGTTACAACGTAAATATCGGACGGTCTGGCACCTGAAAGCGGCAAATTATAGACCGGCGAAAACTGATAGGGCCATCGGGTTCCCCTTGAGGCGGTGCACGTCCGTCAAATATTCTCTACGTGTCGATCTTCCATTCTTAGTCTCTCTCGTGTCCCTGCTCTCTTTCTTTTTTTCTCTCTCTCGCAGTCTCTCTTCACCCCACTTCTCCTCCATTCACCACCCCTTTTTCGTATACACTATTTTCCACTTTTTATCCTTCGTTGTTACCAGAATGAGTATGAATCATTCTGTTCATCAATCAACAATTTTGCAGGATCACAACGGGACCTGTTCTTCTATAGTCGTCTGAATTATTTGACGAAGTTTTTATTATTTAATTATTGTAATTTCATTTTTATCATTTTTCTCATTCTCTCAAAATTCTCTCAAAAAAATTCAAGAATAACAGCGAACCCGTGATTCAGTCACGAAAACATGAAAAAGTAAAATTTCTAAAATATTTTCAAACAAACTGTGGGAAGTATAATCATTTTTCTAAACCGATACCTAAATTTCTCGTTTCATCAATAGACTGGATTGGGTTTACAATGTATTTAAAGAATACATGATATTTGTATTTGGAGCATGAGCATGAGCAAGGAAAGGATTTATTTTTTTTTTTCTAAATAACCTATCTACATGTCTGAAGTTCTTGGGATCTTGGTTGGAGCATGTTTCCGCAAGTTTTTGAACTTGCTAAATGCACTTTCTCTATTCGCGTACGCATAATTCAAGAATTCATAAGCGGTATCACAGGGCACATGAAGACTCGACTTCTCGTGCATTATAAATTTTAAATTCCTTATCCTCTCTTCCGTAACCCCGAGACACTGATGCATCCCCCGATGGCAACTCGAAGCAGTTGTAACCATACCACAGACTCAGCTTTTATCCTATCGCTTCGTTACTTATCCATGGTTTTTTCTCCGAAACTTTTTTCTCGAGTCACACCGAATAGCGTTCGATTTTTTTTTTAACTGCTATATAAATTTCCTGCACAAAAGTTATCCTTTTGAGAAACATCGATCAAGTCCTAATATCCGCAATTAATTATCATTAATTTGCGGACAGTCTCTTCATCAATTTTGAAAATCGTTTCAGTGCTGGAATACATCGATGAAATTATTCCAAAATTTCTGAAACCTCCCATAATTTTGAATAATCGAAGAATTCTATGCAAAACCATTTTTTTTTTTACATTTCGTAGAACGTATTCTTGTCGTTCGATGTGTGTTAAATTTTTGGAGGATTTATTGAAAAATTTGTTGAAACTGTACATTACTTAGTTTGGAACAGAATGTTCCATACAAAGACATACTATATTAAGAGTAATATACCATATTACACTTTAGCCACCATACCATATAATATATATTGAACAATCTCGATGTGGCAGAATTAAGAGGTGCATCGGAAGCAGCCACACGTGTAATATGTTCGCATTTCCCCTCCTCTCATAATCCTTAATATATATTATTATTGAGCTCATAAGGAGATATGGGTACGTGGAAGGGGTGCAAGATTTTTTCATTCCTTAGATATCTCCATCGTTCACCTCACTACGTTTTCATCAAAATTGTTATTATGCTCGCTGTTATTATTAACGTGTTTTATAGCACCATTCTGTTGCGAGATGCACTCACGGATATGGCTTTATCGACTTATCAAATATCGCGGAATGTCAAGGATGATGAGAATTGGAAGCGATAATTACTTGCGACGAATACCAAAAAATTGTGAATATGTTTTTTTTTCATTCATCAACAATGCATATTCGTTTCCGAACTAAAAAATGTCATTTTCTTCAATCGAACCGAAATGATATGAATACCTCTGTCTACAATGAAATTGACTGTCCAATTGAGGTAAAATTATTCAAGGGATAACGCCACTCTAACGGCAGAAAATAAAGTATAAAAAAAAAGTCCATAATAATTTTCAAACGAAATGGTGGCGACAGAGCTATCGTTAGCAATTGGACTACGCAGGAATTTTATTTTGTATCAAAATTTGAAAAAATTATGTAATTTTGAAAAAAAAAAAAACGAATCGATTCTTTGGCCAAAAATTGTTGATAAAAAAAAGCGTTTACATGACAAAACGGTGACGTACTCCCTTAGAGTGGGGGTCTCCCATTTGACAAATCTTTCAGAATGTCCGAATTCGTGGTTCTATAAATCCCCTCTCATAGGATAATCGAAGAAGGATTGCGAACGTCAACTCAATGTTTTGTTCAAAGTCCTTTTTGCTCATGCTCGAGGATTTTTTTTTCTCCGAGTGTAAAGTCATAAGTCAACTGTAAACGACATCGTTGTACGACGAGGTGTCGGAAAAAAAAGTTTGCAACGGTAGGAGTAGCAGGACAGGAAAGAGAGGGTCGCGCTGGAACGAATACTATTTCCGAGGGCAATATAATTCAGAATTGCTTCTTACTCCATAATTAACTTGAGCCAACGTCGAGAGAACTAGTCCTGTCTCGGTTAGAGGGGTTTTCCGTCCTGTATAGTTAGCCCTGGTGCCTTCTGCAGAACCATCATTCCCTGCGTCTTTCTACGCTCGCTCATCGTCTCGTCTGTCCGTACTATAACGCAGAGCCCAATTAATTGAAGTGGAATTGAAAATCGTGCCACTGATGCGTCTTCCCCTTAACTCAGCCTGAAATGGTTTTGCGTTTGTGTGTACTTGTGTATTTATATATCTATATACAAGGCTAAGCATCGGCAGAGCAGGAGAAGCGAATTTTCTAGACAGCGTTGTACGTTTGCTATCACGAAAGGGTGGAAAATTCACCCTTCTCTTGTGCGAGCTCTATATTTTCTTCTTCACACTTATTTCTCTACCCTCAGCACCAAGTTCACTCTTTCGCTGCCGTTTACTCTCACCTCTGCCTCTGGTTTCAGCTTCGCTTCCTTGATTCTCAGGCTCCAATCGCTTTTATTTCATACGTAATATATACATAAATTATATGTAATATACATACATACTTCTGTTGAAAATATATATAGTAAAACAGGTCGACAGATGAATTACAGTAAGTAGTAGGCAATGAAAAAAAAATGGAGTGTGCGAAATCTTGTACGCCAGCTTCAGAAAATGAACTCGCGCCTATGTCGTCACATCTTGATTTTTCTGGTGGCGTGGAATCGTCAAGACGACAGGAAGAGAGAGACTAAATAAATCGCAAACTTTTCTTCCGAATGCCTCATATCAGATTTCATTTTTTTCAGCTATAAAGACATCTGAAATCCCTTTCTTGCGGAAACACGAAAGCGATACTGAATTTTTAGTATTCTTCGAAAGCAGATAGGTTCTTTAGATCTATAATTTACAGATTTTTTTTTGTTCTCTTGTTAACGATCATTAATCGCCAAAAATCGTGGCTACTCGGGATGAGAAGATGCTGCACGTGAATTATACAGCTCCCCCGCGGCAAAAAAAAAATACATTCGAATATATACAACACGTTGTCGTAGTTTGCCGCACCTGCGTTGTATCTTTTCAAGCGGGGTAATCGTCGCTGCGAGACAGAAAACGAAACGCGTTCTTGCGCGACGAGAGCACAGAGCTTCTCTCTTTTCTCTCTCTCTCTCTCTGTCCTTCTCTTCCGAGCCTCACACTCTGCTCACCCTGATTAGCGTTAAAGATCACAGGGCGCTCGGGGCGTATCCCGACACCGTGGCCGCGTTATATCGAACCACGTAGAACGAGCGCCGGGGGTCCAATTTGCTCTGATTATGGCAGGTGGGGATCATCTCTCTGTCTCTCTCTCTCTCTCTCTCTCCCCCTCTTGTTTCTCATCACACCTATGAATAACCGGCGATCACTCAGATCCTTGCGTCCTTTTGACATAATGCCTCAACACTTTTACTTTCGTTCGTTATAATATCTGGAAAAAAATATAAAAAATCTGTTTACATATTTACCTTTGAAAGACGATGACCGATACAACGATGATGAAAAACCGATGAATTACGATAGTGACGATGAAAATAAGTACACAATTGAATTACATTGTAACGAAAGAATGTAACAAATGGAATCTCTGAGTAGTGAGAAAGTCTTTCCGCGTGATGTCTCTTTGCCTGAAGTTTCTTTTCAATAACAAAAAACGTCAATATTTAAAATCGTTGGAATAAATTTCAAAAAAATGTATGCCTTGATTATTATTTAATCACTTAAAACTTAATGAAATTTGTCTTTTACCAGAATTCAATGATAGAATTTTTATTGACAATTCTTTCTGTACCTCATCATTATTATTTGATATTTTTAAATCAATGACAATGGATTTGAACGCAGTACGAATATATACCGTGAATGAAAATGACCGTGATGCGGCTCGGTGTAATTGTGCAGTGAGTGGATGATCCGAGTATACATGCCCCTTGCCCAGATCCCTAATTCTCTTTCGGCAGGATCCTCTTCTCTATAACCAGGTACCTTATAACCCTCGCATCAAACGATTATATCGTTTCTTTGATCTCACCGCATCTCTCCGAATTTTTTGCTTCCCGTGTTTTTCGTCTCTTTATAATATCTTCCTTCTTCTTTTCCGTATGTGTATATATATTTGACACAGAAGTAGTAGTGGCTTCCTGTAGCCAACGCGTGTGGGAAACAAGAAAAAAGAAAAACTCAACGAGATTCTGGTTATAGGAATAACGTATCTCGTTCTTCGTCGCGGCGTTCTTGTCGCCGTCGCCGCTGTTCAAAATAAGTCTACGCATCATTCAAATGAGATTTGGAAGCCCGTACGATAAATACAAATAATGAATTCATCATATCATTTTTCTTAGGACTTTAATTAAACTGTCATTGCAGAAAGAAAGATACACGGTAAAACATCAGGAATTTAGGATTTCAAACCAGAGTGAATCTCATCTCTGGATTTTTAAATGGGAATCATCTTTTTGAAAATCAAAGTGGTTCGAACCGGAGTCGATTAGAACGCTTTCTGACTTTTTTTTTTTGTTATAAACGAATAAAGCATAAAAATTGCTATATTTTTTAATAAAATACGTGCATAAAGGAATCAAAGTATGAAGAATTTCGGTAGGAACGTGTATTCATGAGAAAAATGCTATGATTTACGTAAATTAGTAAAGTGTTACAACAAAATAAGCGTTTTAAGTGCCAGTCCAATCATCTCATTGAATATCAATCGTAATTATTTTCATCAGAAATGATATTCAACGTTTTTTTCTTCAGAGGTAATGATTCGAGTTGAAAAAAAATTTACGGTTTATGCTCATCGGCCTTATTAATTTTTACAAGTATTCGCTTATAAATAACGTTGATCGAAGCTGATTTGTGAGCTCAACAAGATGACCGATCTCGTCTTACAGTCGTCGGTATTAACGCAGTGTGCCTCGCTTCGACAAAAAAGAAGTTTCATCGCCAGAGGCTTCACGAATTCTCTCGAAAGGGCTCGATTCACTGCTCGCCTCCGGTTACTTAATGACGATCATTTGCAATGATTCGCCGATCGAGCGTATAATCGTCGGAGAACCTCCTTCAGCACGCATCTCCCCCGGTCATTAACAACATCGAGGGGGGAATTGAGCAAAAAAAGACATGATATTGACCAAATTACACGGGATCCCGGTGACGACGCGAGATGAGAACCACCTTGATGCACTTCAGATGAGTCCGAATCTCATGCAATTTTGTTACATGCAATGTCATCCATGTAAATCAGGCAAGTACAGCATAGAAATCACACGGACATTAGAGAGGATTCTGAACGACTTTAATTGACACGAATTCCATATATATATGTTATTCCCATTTTTTTGGCCAATTATTTAATTGGCAATGGAACGTTCCACCTTCCAAGTTTGATTCAGCATCTAGATCGAGTATTTGATTTTTAGGCTCGCACGAATCTGCATCTCCATTACGGGGTTGTATCTCGAAAAAGATGCTCGCGATGTAACGACGCGAAAGTCGCGAGAGACTCCGATATATTTTCCCTCGTACCCGAACAATCTCTTCCCCTCTCTTTCCCTTATTCCCAACTCCATCCTACGCTTCCTCAACCCCTTTACTCGTCCATCTCCCTCGCGCACGTTCTCTTTTTCTATCCTTCTCTTCTCTCTCCCCCCCTCTTTCTCTCTCGGTCGTTCTCTCTCACCCTCTTTTCATCCCACGTCCACAGCACCCACGTAGCTTTATAGCAGTTAACCACCTGTTACACAACGCTCTCTGATGTACTTTCGACTCGCAAACCAACTTTTTTTCGTTATATTCTTTTTGCCAAACACGCGACTACATACTATTTCTTTCGGCTGTTGTACACATGTGTATATACATATATCTTTTATTTCGGTGAGTCGACTATGTTTCATATCTATTTCGAGACCAGTTTTCGTCCTACTAATCCACTTTTCCAATCTTCTTTATAATTCATATATATATATGCTTGTGGATTTTATTTTCTGATATTTATTTATTTATCATGACGATGTTCTTTTATTCAAGGTGATGTGTAGAACAGTGATTCAGCGAGACTCACAAAAAGCCATATTCTGTGTGTATATAAAAAATTGATTGTTATTCTTTTGGATTTATTTCTTATTCAAGTCGTTTTTACATTTCTTTAGATTTTTCTTTTGAATTGGTTCAATACTAGAAGACTGTGTCCGTCCCTGCCGAAATTCACGGTTGAACCTTGACGATCTTTCCGTCGACAATGCATTTTTGTTGCCAAAGAAATGTCCATTCTCTCCAATTATACAGATTCTCTTTTCTATCCTCATGTTCCAGTTCGCTTTATGGAATCGATTCGAAATTAGAGGAAATGAGTTTTGAATCTATTTTTCTGGGCCTCAGATAAAATCTTCTCTTTGTCATTCGCGGTGGTGTATTTCCAGTGCGATTAAGTTTCAAATGTCTATGCATCAAATCCATCCAGCGAGAAGGCCATATTACAATATCTTTTTTCGAATTTCCTTTAACTTTGAATAGAAGAAATGAAGAATCTCGTTTAAAACGAGCGGAAGAATCTTCCTGTTCTTCCTGGTCGAATTCCTCTTTCGATTTTTCATGCTCTTCCAAGCCCTTCGCGTTGGTTTTTTCTATCACATCCAATTCATTCAGCCATTCGGACATCGCTGAATATGATTCATCGTAATTGAAATCCTCGTCTTCGGTATCAAAACTTTCGTACATATGATCGAAATAATCGGTGTCACTTGAAATAACTGAACTTTCGTGGGACGTTTCTCTGTTCGATGATCCATCGGCGAAGTGGTCTTCAAAATCCGTTACGTTATCAGGATTGAGCGCTTTTTCTATACGAATTGTCGAATTGCCGTTAGTTGTGATCGTAAATTTTTTTGGTCCTGACAAACTCGAAACTTCAATGAATTGAACCTCATCGTTTGCACTCATTTCCGGTTCAGAATCATTCTCCCGTGGCATATTGTCATCTACATAAATGTCCGTTAAAACTTCACTTCGATCATCCAACCAGTCTGCCGAATCGCTCAATTCCATTGGATAGTCTTGACTACTCTCGCCATAAAAATCGTCAAAGTTATCTTGAAAACTAGTCGGTTTGTATTGTTCCAGATACAGCGGAACTTCGTGCGAAAAAAGTTTGATATTTGTCAAATTTTCGTACGATGCTACTTCACGCGAGGCCAGCCAAGTTTTTATCGCTGCGATTCTTACCTGACGGAGACGCTCCTGATACTCCTGTGCCGCCTGCAACCAATCTACCATTCGGAGACCGCGTCTCGATCTTTTTTTCGACGAACTTTCTTCCGTATCGGAAACGGTTTTATGCGTATCGATCGATTTTTTTGAATCACTGTGACGACTGTTGAGACTCGATGACATTGGAGGTTTTCCACTCACTCCCGGAATTAAATAACTCATCTTCGTATCATTACTACTATCAACTTTAAATGTAACGTTTTCGACATCTCGCTTTCTTCTGACAATTGTTAAATTTCGTTTTAGATTTCCTGATGATTGAAACGATTCATCAACTGTTTGATCTTTCTCCTTTTTTGTCCGTGAACTTTCAACATAGTCTTGATACGCTGGAAACAATGGATAACTCACGTCGTCCACCTCTTGATCACCCTGTTGATTTTTTTTCAAGTCATCACTCAGCATGGGTAACACCAGAGTTTCCTGAATTCGAGGCTCTCTAGATGCTGCTTCCAATTCCGAATGTTTTCCATCGACTAGGAATAAATTAAACGTGGATGTGCCATCGGCCTGATTAAAATCGAGATCATCGTCATATTTCTTAAGAAATCGAACAGAACTTTGTTTCATTGGCTCTTCGAAAACCGTCGAACCCGTCAATTTTACGGATCTCGGTATCTGTGTCTCTAGCAAAATGATGGGTTCCTCAACGATGAAATCAACTGGCCTAAAATTTTTCTCTTTTACCCTGATTTTTTGTTCGATCTTTCTGCTACTTTGATCAATCGAAACAGCTCGATCGACTAGACGTTTGAGCGGCCGAATTGATTGCTTCGCCGGTGAACTTGAACTTACTTCAATGCTGGATTGATCGCTTGAAAAGAACCGAGGATGTTGGTTGTTATACCTATTGACACCGTTGGAATTATCGCTGGACAAATATATCGGATGTTTTTTATCTTCCAAAGGCTTTGCCGAATTTTGTGTCAAGTGCAGCGTACTCGGTCTTCGAATTAATGATGACTGACGTCTACGATACGATCTCGCCCCATTTTTAAGCTCTGTATTTCGACGTGAATTCACTTCGGATTCAATGATTTTTCCCTCACTTCGATCAGTACGAAGTCGTCGTATTCTTGAATTATTTGCAGCTTTCGATGGATATGGCCAACGGCGATTCGATCGATGCGGATTAGGTGCATTCGCCGGGGTATTTTCGTTACTGAAACCTTCACTTGCCGGATTATTAATGAAAAACGAGAAATCGCTCGAATTTTCATTCATCAATGAAACACTTTTTGCAGGTTTACGAATCGCTTCGTTGCCAAGAAAATCATGGTCATCTTCTTGTTCTCCGATCCGTAAAATTGTATTGTTCGAATCCGTGTTATCCAGTTTCTCGTATCTTTCATCATTGATTTTTTTAAATATGTCAAAGATTGCGTTCTCAATAAAAATCGTTCGAGTTTCTATTCTGTCTAATTGAGCTTTGAATTCATCTTCAGTCTCGTTTACGGTAATATCAACGTCACGATAATATTCGTTTTCCGTTGGTATTGGGCTTTCCGGAAAAGTAAATTCGTAATTAGTGGTATCGAAATATTGAATTTTTTCACTAATATTTAGCGGACTATGGTGAGTAACATTAACAATATCGTCAGTTTCATACTTTTTCAGATTCTCCGATATTACGGATTTCGTATTGTTTTTTAAATCTCCAATTTCCATGTTCATTGTTGTAGGAACATCGGTGCTGGTTTCAGTTACGAACATTTCAAAATCATCGTACTTTGAATTTTCGGCAGACATTTGATCGATTTCGACAACTTTTTTATGCTTTTCTTCCATTTCGAGATCTTCGATACTCAAATTCGTCGATCGTGGTACACCAGTGATATGGATATTCATTTCTGAACCATTCGCGTCGTTATATAACGCTGCAAACAGCCTCGGCTTGCTCTGAAATTTTGTGTCGACGTTTCGAGCTAATAACCACTGACTCAAATTTTCTATTTGTCGTGGAGTTTTATTTACAATATCGTAAACCGAAATTCCACTGTATTGTTTACTTATCGCTCCATCATTTTGTCTCTGGCCTCTGCTCATGAGATCTTCCACTGCAATATCTATCGATGTTTCTGTTTCATTCAATTCTCGTTTTTCTCTGAAATTTCCTTCCGAAAATCTTATTTTGGAGTGTTGTAAAGTGTAAATCTGTGGCACATATTTTTTCTGGACTTCGATTGATCCTGAGTTTTTCTTATTATAAAAATAATTGTGATTATCAGTTTTCACTTCTTTTCCAAAGTTTAATAAATGTGAAGATCGATGCAGTTTTTTTCGGATTTTCAACTCGTTCGCGTTGTTCGTGGAGTGCCGGAAAACGTCCGTAAACTTTTCCTTGAGAATTTCAACTTCCTCGTCCTTGATTATCGAGCTGGGATTATTGTTATCGATCAATTTGATTAAAAGGTCAAAATCCGCAGAGGCGTCGTAGCCATAAATCAATTGAAATTCTTTACCAAATACTAATAAATTAATTAAGTGTCCAGAAGGATTGAACCATTCAGTTTTTCTGCTGCCTACGTCACCCCTAGTTTCTTCATCAGAAATCTAAAAAAAAAAAACAAGAAGAGACATTATTTTGAATTTAGTTTCTGAGCTAAGTGAAGGTTTTGAATACCGCACCTCATTCTTCAATGAATCAAATTTGGACAACGTTTGTCTGTTCCCAGCGATCGGTGAGGTAGTCAGGATCGCCTCTTTCATTCCTCTCGTCGATGGATTATCTTCAATGAATCGAAACTTTTGTGATTCAGGTTCGCGACTATGAGGTTGATTATTCAACTCACTAGGGTCTTCGGCAGCCAGTGAATTTTTCGAAACATCGAAAGATTCTTCACCGTGAATCGCAATATTCACGTTTTCGAAAAATTTTTTACAAATGAAGTTTTCACAAATGAAACCCTCTTTGCAACTAGTCGTGGCAAGAACCGTAACTCGAGAATTGGAATCTCTGAGTTTTTCGAGCGAACGCACTGCCAGTTGAGATCCACAGGATTCCCCGAAATCTGTGTATAATGAGTCATCCAAATTGAATTTAGGATATTTCCAATTTAGTATCAACTTCCAATAATTTTTGGCTTCGTTATTATTTATTCGGTTCATCTGTCATTTTCATCAACAATAAAAACACAGTCGAATCGTTTCATTCAACTACACTCATTGATTGCGAGTCGTTTATTGGACAATGATTTCAGATCACGAAAACTCGTCACTTTCTTGCATAAAAAACCAAACATTATTCAAGAAAAAGATCGTTTCTAAGGTGTTCTTACTCACGAAAAAAAGTTTTTTTTTTTTTTTCAAGAGTAAGAAATATAGATAAACGAAAACAAAAAGTAGAGAAATGCAAGCCACAATCTTTGCCCTTCGACTTTCATTATATTTTGCGCTAGTAAATTTTAAACTTTTTTAAATTACCTCGATATTGTACGCACGAGTGACAACAACTGCAAAGGTCACCAACACGATTCGAGACTGCTCTGTTCAGACATTTCAACAATTGACTACCCGAACAATGTTCGCAATGACTTTCTGTGCACAAATTAAATGCACTCGACCCATTCGCCACTGCTGATCGATGATAGTACAACAACGATAAAATTACCAATGAGTTTAGCACACGTTCTAAGCCTGGAATTCAAAGATAAAAAAAAACACATGAATTAAAGATAAAAATAGATATAGCGATAAGAAAAGAAAAAAAAAAACAATTATACGAAGTCGTTCAAAGAATTTCTGATTTCTGACAAATTTTACCCGGCATTGAAAACAAGAAACACATTTCTTTTTTAAAAACTGTAATCACCGAGACTGCTCGGAGGTGAATAATCAACTAGATCAATACGATCGAGCACAATCCTCGTCGCGTTATGTAGTTAAATCAGTGTTTACAAAAACATTTCCATTGTTACGTGACACCCGAAGTCATCAACATCCGAGACTAACGTGGAAAAAATTATGTCAGCTTTCGAGCCACTTCTGGAAATTCCATCTGTCCAATGGTTATTCAAGATTCATTCGATTCGAAAAATTCACATTGAGGTGCTCATAACAGAGAATGAAGAAAGCTATTTTCAAATAACGTCGTACTCTCTTAATTAGTACGATAAAAACGAGAGAAAATGCTACATTGTAACTGATTATTCTGTAATTACAGAAATTCGCAAAATTTTTTTATGAAATTGAAAACAAAAATAGTGACTGAAGAATTTATCCGATAAATATTCGATCGATTGATTAAAAAGGGGAAACGAAACAAAACAATAGAACTACGAAATTTTCAGTCACGAAGCTTTTGACATTTTTCAATAAAAAAAATTAATAATTTCAGACTGTCACCGTTCAAATTTAAAAACAATAAAATTCTCAAAGTTTCGATAAAAAATAATGCACGCCGATGAAGAAAAAACAAGAAAATCTAATCGTTTATCCAATTAATTAAACAACAAATGGAATGATTTTGAAGTCAAGATAAATCATTAATTATGAGTGACATCGAACTCGCCGAAATAGCAAAAGAGGAAAACCCTTCGGAACCTTTACCGGATGTTGCTAGCGCTGCTGAGCCCGGTCAGCCTGCTGAACCCGAAGAATCTCCTCCTTCGTCACAAGTATTACACACTCGTGTGCCTCAAGCTTTGATTATTATTTCATTAAGTCCATCCACTATTTCATCTACCTTATAATTATTTAAACGAAAATCGATAGAATCGTCCACGAGCAGTGCACTATCAGTTGAGAAAATCGAGAAGGAGGATGAGGTGGTGCGTCGTTCGGAGAGCTTTTCTCCCGACGAACTACCAAAGACAAAGTTTACCCAGACGTTCTTCAAGTACATGAAAAATTTGAGCGACAATCGTTGCGTCGACATTTTCAATATGGAAATTGATCACGAAGACAAATCAATTATATTTTATCAGAGATCAATGGAGTTTATGCAGGAAAAATGGTAAGTTGAATAAAAGTAGACAACACAGAAAATTCGTCACTTGAAATGAATTTCAGATCAAACTTACATTTCTGAGCTTTAAAAAAAAAATCACTTTCAACGATAAGAATTATCTATTTTTATTTTTTTTCAAACCAACACGAGAGCTCTCCCGATAACAAAAGGATTGGACAACGGAAACGGAATAGGTGGGGCCATCTCTTGAAAAAAAGTCGAAAACGTACTTACAGGCTTCTCGAACCGTTGAACTGGTCAATAAATCTTTCTCGACGTATGGTAAACGACCCTTCAAGCATCATTCGAAGGTAGAAACAAACGTCGGCGATATAGATGATTAGCAGAGAATATCAAGTTCAAGAATTCGAAAATTCAATACATTTTAGCATTTTTTAAGCACGCAAACAAATTTTCTTTGCAATTTTTCTACTTCCGATTGCAGAGACTTTCCAACATTTCCAAATTTTTCTCCCGAACGAAACTTTTTGAGAGGTTTGGTCAATCGTTGAATCATTTTGCATTTGGACCAAATTTTCGATATCATCGAGTGTAAAATTGAAAATACGCATCTTTGGAATGTCAAACGATTGCAAAAATCCTTACTTACTTCAAACATTGGTAAGAAACACGAAATTTTATTCAGTATTCGAGCAACAACAGGATGTTGTAAATTTTTTGAATGAGCAAAACTTGCTGACGTGTAACATCGATTGAATGAAATATTTGAGAACCGAGAGATAAACAATAAAGTTGTAAACAAAATTATTGTTTTCTTTTGGGTTATGGAGAAGGATCGGATCGTTTAGAATAATCAGAAACAAACCGGTAAATCTACGTATACGTATTGTATCGCGTTTATTAAAGATTGATTAATACGATATTAAGTACAATATGGTTGTGCATTGCAGTTTCATACAAAACGTTATGCTGTCATAATTTGGCATAACAATTAATGTATTTCATCCTGATATATCCATGCCACTTGAATTGGCATCGTCTGCTTCGTTTCCTTTTATAACCCATTTAAACTTTTTGTTTTTCATTCTTTTTTTTTTTTTTATTATTTTTCTGCATAGAAATCGCAAGGGATTCGTGTCTAGATCGATGGATTTACGATCGATTTCTACGTTCCCAAATTTCTAATGTCCCTCGTTTTCGTTTTTTTTTTCAGCTTTTTAATTTCTCTCGAATCAACGACTTTCCGTCGTTTCGACTCTGCCCCTTTTTCGAGGAATCGTCACTTCACAGCTTCTTGTACCAGAAAAGGTAATGCTCACCTTCGCTTATCTCGAGATCATCCACACCTGAAACGATATTTGAATTTCGATTCAATGAAAGAAGATACTTTTTGAAAAAAAAAAAAAAAAAAAAAAAAAAAAAAAAAAAAAAAAAAAAAACAATAAAAAGTATCTCAAAATTCTTAGCAGTGCTAAGAGTAATGGAAATGGAAATGAAAATACATATTTACATATGAATGCGAATAGTTAGTAAAATATATTCAGGGAATGGAGAGCGTTTGCAATTTTCTTCTATGCATCCGTCCCTCAATCGATTAATCTGGCCAAAACCGTGATTCAAAGTGATTTTCTTCACCAAATTTGATGAAGTACGTTCGAATAAAATGACAATCGTATTTCGATCCAAAAAAAAAGCCAAAACATTAACAAAATCTGGATTCTTGGACAAAACGTCGACGCAGACGCTGATACAAAAGTGTTGCACCGTTGTTCAAATCAAAAGACGCGGCTGCGTCTTGACGCCAAGTATTTAAAGAGAAAATCTTACGCGAGGCCTGCCGCACTCCTAAATACTCGAATTTTACGATTTTTGGACGTTTCTATTTTTTGTTTTTTTTTTTTTTTTTCTCTTGAACAATACATAAATGTGGTTTCTGACCTCCTGGAGCGACTAATTGATTGCCAGGCGGTGATGCTAGATCAGGTGGCGTGGGTAATCTGTACAAGAGCCAATAATGATATGACATGGGCTCCTCTTTGTAGCCGGCTAATGTGTGCACATAATGGCCGTTTGGCCATTCCGAGGCGGAAAATTGGAAGTGCGGTGACATTTCAGCGGCGAGCATCATAACACCATAAAAAGTCTCGTTCTTCGGTACAGTTACGGTCAAATGATATGTCTCGTTGGTGCCGACCCAAAGTGTGTAAGAAACGTTGACCATTTGAGGAGTCGCTGTCACTGGTATTGCCGATTCGGTACTCACGTTACTCGAATTATTACCGATTGCCGAGGGAATTAGATTTTCGCCACGATTGTCCGGAGACGTAACATCTGCAAGAAAAATTTTACAGATTAGCGCCAATAATTCGATAATCAATTTATCAAATGATTCGTTTGAAAATAACAATGATTATTATTATTTTTTAAACTTTCATTAAATGAAAGATTAAAATGACGGTGTAGAGATCCATATTTTATAGACCAATTTTCCTATGTTTTGAGAAATTATCAAAAAGCCGAAATGAGAACAAATATTTAAACTTCTTCGAAAGACCTTGTAATACGATTCAACCGAAAAAAAAAAAAAATTGATTATTTGTTGTTTGTAAATCATTAATCCTTTCACTGGTAGACGATTCGAGAGTGGAGTAGACAACGCTGGTAGATAAAAAAAAAATCCCAAACAAAAGATATTACAATTCGTGAACAATATTCGTACTCCTGAGTACTGCCGAAAACCATAAAAAAACATCTTTAAAAAATTAAAGGAACAGGCTACCTTGAAAGTCAAGAAACGTGTTTGTCACCAAAACTAATCTTCCGAGTTATAAATAAGGGTATAAAAATTATTTTACCCTGAGTTGCAAGCTTCTTAATCGGCTTGAACTCGAATTAGATGTTGAAACCAACGAAATGACAAAAATAAAAAATAAAAAAAACAAAAAAATTAATAAGAAAACGACGAAATTTTAACAAAAACAAAAAAAAACAATGCCCAAATCCTTTATTGCGGCCTCCTTGTGGCACACTCCGCATCGTTAAATCTCACGAACTTATGTGAGAAGAAATAAAAGAATATGTACGAAATACTGTGATCTATAATTCAGCCAATAGTAGCCGAACTTTATGCCCATTTTTTTGTTTTCTTATTTTTTTTTCAAAATCTTGATTAGTGAACCCGGGAATATCATTGGTATTCAATTTCATATGATTGGAAACTTTTTTTATCAGGTAACCCGTTATATGGTGGGCCCACTATGTAGGGATAAATAACTTTTGGATATATTTTCATACAAAACTAATGTTAATTTTCTTAAGACTTCAATGAGGAAATTTGGATTTTTCAATCGAATTCCACTGCTTACTACTCACTGAAAAATGTGATAATAGAGAGTTACCAATAATCGTAGTCAATTTTGGAGGTGCGCTGTCCGTAAGGCCTTGACCGCAGTCAAGTATTCTAATGCTGGCGAGGCTTCGTGGTGCGACACCGAGGACCGCTTCCGCAGTGACGTGAACATTACCATCAAACGAGCCATCCGGTCTCTGACGACTTGTCAGCCAACCGAGAGCTGCTGATTTGTTCCAATTGACTGCAGGCTCATTTTCCACCTCCTCAAGTGCCTGCATTGCCAATGCAGTTGTATGCAAATCCCCGAAACTGCCGTCGAGTCTCTGCTGATGAGCCAAATCGAGCGATGGCTTTCTTACGAAATGATGAAGATTACGATGTCTATGATCTTGAACGATGCAACGTAACGCTAGTATCACCATTGCCACAGTATCTGAAACATCGCTCATTTGTCATCAAAACATTTTTATCTTTTTTTATTTTAACATAGCTTTTTATTAAATTATTCTTATAGTTATTTTCTATAAATGCACTCGAACTTGTTATTTAAAAAAAAATAATATAATCAACGACTATAATGAATTATTTAGTCGAACAGCAAATTACAATTCAAGCATTCGGAAACATTTTCTGAAACGAAGTAAATAATATCATGCATGTCGGTTCCAATTAAATAATTTCGTAGGGGATCGAGAGATAACCCTCGCTTTTCGTGACAAGTCCGTTGTAAATTCGCTTTCGGTTTTTTATAGCTCTTTCGAGGAAAAGAAATGAAAAGCGAGCTAAGAATCCTTTTTTTGAGTACGTTATTGAAAGAAAAATCTGAAAAATTATGTTCAACATTGAGAAATGAATGTGGCAAGAACGAAATCCACAGGCACTACCAGTGCTATGTATGTCGAGAAAAATGATTATTCTCAAGTCATCCTAGTTAATCAATTACGTCCCAAAGTGACTTTCAGGAGCACGGTTAAGCAACAATGTCTTTTTTTTTTTTAGTCGTGATCGTTCGCACTAATCGATCAGGGTTGTTATCACGAGAAATTTTTATTTTCAAAGCAACGAAGATTAACGTAACAAAAAAGTATATAAAAAATGTTGTCTCACCGACATTGTGGTACTGAGCGGCTCCTGCGATATCCATAAGCCTGCGAATCTGTCTCTTACGCACGTGCGCTTGTGCACTGCACGCAGCGAGGGTCGTAAGTGCAAATTCGTAATCCGTTGTTGGCTCGTGGTGTTGCAACGTACCGATCAAATCGTGACCGTGAAATTGTCGCGGATCCATGCAAAGAGCATTAAGCGCGAGGGTGTAACGAGCCAAATGCACAGCTGAAAATCCTACTTCATGATGCCTGAAAAATGCAAATGTTCCATGTTCCATGGATTAGTACAGAAACGTTATTATGCCATTTTACAAAGAAAGTAAATTCAAACAAATTTGTTTACATTTTTTAAACTATAAAAAAGTCTTTCAGTCTTATTTAGTTTACTAATTATAAAGAAACACCTCATACGGTGGCTCAAATAAATATCTAGACACATAGCAACGTCCTGACGCGAAATATTGATTTCAAATGACAAAAGCGAGACTTTTATCACTACCACAAAATCATCGTTGAATCAACAATTCACATTTTGTTCACCGCACGATTTTTCGATCCAACAAAAAATTTCGTTCAATCAACAAATTTCATTTCTCAGTGTAAGCACCCTAAAATATGATAGTATCAAGTTTATGGTACGAGTACTATCTTGTATTGTATTTAATGAGAAAACAATAAATAGAACGAAGCACCAATCTCATTTTCAAAACAATCATGACGTTTCCCCTTTCCTCGTACCCGGAACTAGAGTATACCAATGAGATTTCCCCACCACCTCAGCTCTTCGAAAGTTACGATACTGGAAACTCGGAGTGTTTTTAATATATAGAACTTCAATCCAATTTCACTTAATCACAGATCAAACTTTGTGCTATAGCAGGTTCTATTAAGTATGTTAGATAATATCCGTTAAATGGCTTCGTTGCGTAATTCATGAAATTGCCATTATAAAGACGCCGTCAGAAGGTTAAAAGAGGTCTAATTTGTACCGTAATGCAGGGTATCACGTTTCTTAATACTTTAATTGGAATTTTTTTTCAAGCCAGTAGAAAAACTTCTTCACAATGTCCTTGTAAAGATTTTAGATACTCGAACTTTCTTCATTTCGGACAATATAAAATTTCTAAAAACCACTGAAAAAACACGAGTAGCGTGGAATATAAATATCACTTAAGCGGACGACTTTTGTTTTCGTACGAAATGTATCGATACGTTTGTATCAACGAACAAATAATATTTATTTTCAAAAAGTCCTTAGGGAGTATGAAAAATGAAAAAAAAAATCAAAGCTCATGACGATTGGCAGCTGACGTATTGAAACAGGTGAAAAACAGAAGCAGCTTTTTTTGTTTAAATTAATTAATGCCATTCACTCATGTTCAATCGAATTTTGTCATGAACATAAACATACATGAGAAATTATTATTTAATTTTTGAGAGGCGTTTCGAGGTCACGGCCACATATATTATGTATAAAGAATAGTGAACGATAAAAATCAACAACAAATTACCTCCAAAGCAGTAAAACAATTTCCAATTCCATTTGCTTTCCACTAAGCTGCATTTCGACCGCAGCTGGTGAGGCTGAATTTTCATCGCGAGAAAGATTGGCCAGCCTGAGAGCGAGAAGAACTCGATGTGTGTCGTTTCCCCAACCGGCATCTTTGTCACGTTGATTCCACAGCCAGGCAGTGGCTCGTTCCAAAATTGCCTCGGACTCGATTTCCACTGCACTCGGCTCTGACCCTATTCCTATATGATATCGATTTATTGATAAAACATTCGTTAAGTGTTTTTTCAGGCAGTAAACTTGGCACGAGGTAGATTAAATATTTTTGTTTTTACCTTCGCATCGGGGGAATAAAAAGCATGCCCATCCTGCAAAGAAGAGGACGGACTTTGCTATGTTAGCTCGACCCCACATTTGTTGCTTGTATGTGTGTTTTTTTTTTATTCACTGAAATTTAGACGAATCATTAATTATCGGTTTGTCACGGTTGGGGGGGAAATCAATATGAGCTTTGAATCGATTTAAGAGAATTAGCGTTTATTTTCAATGCACAAAATTTGAATATTTTTTTACTTAACGAATAAGTCGATGAGAAAATTTGGTAGATCTAGAAGAGTTCTGTGATAGATAAATCAACCCTAACATCGTGCCTATCGAGATCGAAACTCACGCAAACTTCCGACTTCCTATTGTTCCTTCTTGCTCTCAGTGTAAACTGACCGCTGTACTATGTTTGGAGTTTCCAGGGATAAACTTTAACTTGGAGGAAACTAACACCGTGGTATATCATGAAAATCGATCTAACCTCGATGTACTCGAAGATTAATCTGACTAATAGTCTCTACACAGGAAAACCGACCAACGCTCTCCTCTCCTATCCTCTACTCCGCCTCAATGAGTGCTTGGGGTTGCAATTCATGAAACGATCCAAACGAGAACTTGTCTGTATTTATCTCACGGCGTGTTGTTCCAATCTCTCTCCGATGCCAATACGGTGCCAAAAATATCGAGAATCGTTACTAAACAATGTAATCCTCAAGACCAGTCATATCAGATATCTTTTCATTCTTTGATTGCACGAGTGATGCTATCCATTCTGTCATTTAAAGATTCTCGATCGGATTAACTTAATACAATCTCTTATATAATTACTTCAACCATTGTAGATCTATCATCGTCCCAAATTTAATGTAAGCATTATTTTGACAATGAATATTTTTTTTTTATCCTCATTGCAGCGATTTTTTTTTTATTACAACAGTTGATGCAAAAAAAAGTAATGATAATTTAAATATTTATCGATAGAACATTATTCAATAATTATATTAAATAATAATAATAAGAATAATAATAATATTGTGTAAGTTTATTTTAAATTATAAACAGGTACATTATTAACGAAATAAAAACAATTGAACTACGTGCAAACAAAGATAAAGACGTATTTACAATTCGTAAAGTATTTGACATTTGAAAAATGTTAAGAACATTATTTCTCGAATCATCAGCACTGAACAGTTCATTATTATAAAAAAAAAAATTCTCAGAGGTAAAATGTTTTCGAATTATTTTTATGAAATGTCGAACAGTCTAGAAATCTTTTATGACGAGCATTCTAAAAATGGAAGTTTAAAATAGTCGTTAAAAAATATGATACTCGACGTACGATGAAGACTCTCCGTATCCGACGATCTCTAATTGGCCGAGCCTCAACTCTGACAATTTTGATCCCGCAGCAACCCTCCATAATACGAACCCCATTCGCGGGGTAAGTAAATCAATTTTTCACTCAATTAACTCTATTTGCTCAACCACTGTCTAAATGGAAGTTCCCTCATGGTGGAACGATTTTCACCGCCGTGACCACGAGATTCATAATAATGAGGATATACGGAGCTTTTCAACATCTTGAAATTCTACAAATTCATCGAAACCACTTTATCGGAGACACTGCGATTGGATAAATTGTGATATATATTCGTTTTTATTATTTTTTTTATTCAAATTCCTCCCTTCCTGTTCAAGCAAGTAGAACACGAGGGAAGGAACGCTGGGATGTCGAACATACACGGGCCCATGCGATATTGCGTGGGATCGATATCACGGCGCCTACTGTCGCCCCTCTCGAGTATACATGTACCCTTACAACACGTTCTATACTCGTACCTGCATTGTAATATGGTACTAAAGTCTATGTACCCCAACGTACATAACACGTACAGCTTAACACATGAACGTTCGTATCAGCCCTCGCAATCAGAGAGCAAGTGTATATGTCAACTGCTGGTAGACAAAAGGGCACCACGATCCTGTTGATATATATATATAAATATTCACGAACATTGAGCCCTTTTGCTTGTCAGTTTTCCGTTTATGTACAACTTTATTATATATACTATAAAATACACATTTACAACATGGGACATTCAACGATAAATCGACTGCACCTCAAACTGCACTGCAAATTCATTATTTACGGAAAAATATTTATTTTTGGTTTATTCGTTTCTGACTTTTTTATATCTACAGTCACGAACGAGCAATAAACACGACACTTTTTGAAAGTATTTAATTCGGAGTTTCATTAAAATACTGAACACGTTCGAAATCGTTTTTATCCTTGTCTACATGATATTCTTTATTTTTATAATAAATGAAAGAATGGAATGGAAAAAAAAAAAACAACTAAAAAGGAAAAATTTCGAGAGGTACTGAAACGAAGTGGAATTTGTTCAGGTCATTTATCTTGAATTTTGCATAAAATTAGATTTTCGTAATAATACTTATCCGCTCATTTATAGAATCGATAATCATGGCAAAAGACCCCAAAATACTCATTTGAAAAGTGTGTAATCGGTTAAAATCACTGGATTCTCTAAATTGATTAACTTGACTGATCATCAGCTCTTACTCGTTGAATTATTGCCTTTTTTTTATTTGTTTTGCATAGAAAAGGAGTAAACATCGCATAGAATGATGGATTTTGAAGCATTCATTTACGTATCGTATGAAAAAATAAGTATTCATGCATTCATAAATTGGATAAATTCAATACCGTATTTATTCACTATACGTATTATGCTCAATCACTGGAAGTCCATAATATGCTAACAACTCGAAAACATATCGTGTGATATCTCTATTTTCGAATCGAGCGATTGGAGCAACGATGTCTAGAGTCTTGAACTCTATGAAGTCGTATAAACCACTCAGTCGCCGGAGCCATAGATGTTTTATTAAAGACCAGTATTTCAACTAAACGACAAGCATAATTTCAGGTTCTACGTATTCAGAATGAAAACCAGAAGAATTGAAAGACTTTTTAAGCATGAAGTTTATTAAAGATTTTTAAGGGATGACATTTTTTCGCGAGAATAGAAAAAAAAGTACTTTTATTTGAAGCAACCATCACTCTATTTTTAGACGTCGTCGCGCGGTAAATGTGTATTTATAGATCCACTCAGGCGCCTGCTTAATTAAAACCGGCGTGGTCTCACGTGTGTCGACGCTTCGAGTCTTTCTTCTTCGTTGTCAACCAGGGACAGACAGGTGTAAAATGCACGCCCGTAATTGCTTTTTACAAAAATCTAGTTTAAGTATACTCATAATTTTTTTAAAGAATTTGTTTTTTTTTTTCTCAATTATTAATGAGACAACACAAACAATTATACGATTATAATCGAATTAATCGTTATTGATAAGAAATTTCATTTTTTCAGCGTTAAATATAAACCTTTTGGAAACTCGTGAATAATGATTTGAGGCAGAGGCTGACCAAATACTGATCTGACTACTTAACGATTATTTAATCGGCTACTTTACGTTAGTTACGAGCAAAAACGTTCGTGGATTACGAATTTTCGTATTGGCGACAATAAAATAAGCTCAACAATAATCAAACTACCAACAATTTTTATTATTAGAAAAATTATAAACTGTATTTGTATATATAAAACTCGAAGTAATTTCTCAAATAAACAACTATACAGCATACACAATCATATTAATGCAAAGTGAACTCACAACTTTCTCAAGAATCCTCGAAGATTCCCAAGAGGGTGACAGATCAAGGCAGTCGACACCCAACCGTTTGGAACCCCCTCTTCGAGAGAGTCACCCGACTTGAGTATATTTGGCAGAGATTCGAGAATATTGGCCCGTTCCAATGAAAACTCTCACGATTGTGCCCGTGAAATTTGTTGGATACGAGCAGGTACAAGTGAGGACGAGACCTGGTGTCTGTGGTTCAACGATACCGAGCAGAATGGATAACAAGAAGTGTTTGTTTCACGATGCCATATATCTATAAGTCTATACTCGTTATATGTATATAACGTTGTGTAGTTGATAGTAACGGCGATCCGAGTAGAGGGGTTACAGGGTTGGCGATATTAACACACCATGTTGATGTATAGATATAATGTTCTAAATACACAGCTGTACATATATGTATGTATATGTCTATGTATTTGTATGTATATATATATCTAGATGTATATCTATGGGTCTGCGTGCCGACGACAAAGGACGAGGGATATGTACTACCGTTCAGTGACAGCGCGTCACAGGCGTCGCGGCGTCGTCACGATGCGCCTGCCTCGTGAATGCGCAATGCAGACTAAAACCCAGGGAACTCTGGCCGAGGGGTTCGAAGACCTCCCTCTCTTATTGTTGAGGCGCGCGCGTCGCTCAACCCTCCGCACACTACTTTCATCTTCTATCTTTCTCTCGTTTTTTATCCCTCTATCTCCCTATCTTCTTCACGTTTGCACTACCTTTTTTTACAATCTTCCTATCTCTGTTCTTATACACTCTTTCTCTTTTCCTCGTTCACTTCATATCCTTTTCGCTCTCTCCCTCTCTCTCTCTCTCTCTCTCTCTCTGTCTCTTTCCTTGGCCATCTTTTACCATCTACCATACTTACTCGCACTCTCAATGCTTCTCGAGTTTACCCTCACTCAATCTCTCTCTCTCTCTCTCTCTCTCTATTTCCTTTTTCTCTCCTCTCTCATCTATCCTTCTCTCCTTTCGATTCCTCTTTCACTCTTATTCTGTTTCCCTTTCTCTCTTCATTCGGCTATCTTTCTCAGACTCATTAAAAGATCTGGCTCGTACTCTCTCCTCGTTCTATCTCTCTTCCTCCGTCTGTCTTTTTCCCCTCATCAACTCGGTGAAGCATGTGGACCGTGTGCCACACGCGAGTCGATTCTCGCGACCGAACGGCGACCCTTTTTGCTTTCCCATCCGGTTTTCCCACACTCACCCTCTTCCACTTTTCCTTCCTCCCACAACTCGTCTTTTCCGTTCTACCTCATACGCCAGACACGGAAGGGTTGTTGGGAAACCCTTACTCGTTCTCCTTCCATCCCCTCTTTTTTTTGCGTCTCTCGTGTTGTTTTTTTTTTTTTCTATTTTTGCTATGCGCGAGAAACACTGTCATAGTGAAGAGAGGGAGAGAGAGAGAGAGAGAGAGAGAGTATATCGTATCAAGCTCTGTCTAGCGTTACCCCATTCTCACAGATCCACAATTTTCCTGTACCTTTCCTCCTCATCTTTCTTTCACTTTATTTTCGCTATGCTCTCGAGCTTTCTGGTATGAAACTTCAGAGTCGTATTATATTGCCAGTTTTTTGTTTCCACTCTCATTGTCTGAGGCAACGAGGCGAATGGGCTAGACTGTTTCGACAACAGTTCATCCACGTGATACAGCCTGTGGGAAGCAATCGAGGAACAATTCTGCCATTCAGACAAAGCCGATTTATCGTCTCATGGTTTCTACTTTTATATTTTTTCTGATTTTTTTTTTTTTCAATCCAAACGATGAGATTCTTTAGAAATATAAAAACACTACTCTTCCTTGTGAATAATTATTTGCTTTTGCCGAGTTACCAGCTTGATGGAATTTTTTCATTCACACGGTTCATTCGAGCTCTTTGTGAAAATTTGGAATGTCAGCATGGCTATGATACATGATAAAAATCAATGTTCAAATTGTCTTTTTTTACACTCGTCGGCTTTTTCCTTATTCCTTAGAAATCGGTCGAAACATTCTTAGCATTCGGAACAACTTTGGAGTTTCTTATTGATAAATCTTCGTTAGAGATTCGTGGAGTATAGAAACTTAAAATAAAGAAGCATGTCGAAGAACTATACCTGAGCTATTGGACGAAGGAACAAAATATTCAACTATTTTTGTCAATTTTTATAAAGGCATAAACTTTTTTCTCCAATCCATGTTTCTGCAACAATTTTCCTTTTTTTCAGTTCATTCGTACGTTTTTTTTCATTTTTTAAAAATAGTTTTGTATAAACAAGAAATAATGTTATGCCCAAAAACAATATTTCGATATGTGCCTTCATTAAAAATTCACAGTGACCTTTAGGCACAATAACTGATATAAGAATATTATAATTTTTATTACAATTATCATAATTAGTATGCCTCGATAGTGAGAAATATTGGAAAGCAGCATTATTGTTAAAATGTATCTTCAACAAGAAAAATAAATAGCAAATGCATGTCAGATTTCAATTCAGGCATTGAACAGTGTTTCATGTTAACGGAATCAGTTTATTACAGGCACAGCAATTTTTTGTTTTCATTTTTTTTACACTGTTTAATGATTGACATGAGTGTTACTCTTATGAGATCGATTGACCGTTTAACTCTGGCCTTCGCCACCGTGTGGCGCAGAGCGTCCAGACTTTTCTCACGCAAGGAATCACTCCGCGGCAAGTATAAGTACAACGAGTGAAACGAGTTTGATGATTAGAACCATTTTCATCCAAGAAATCATCATTCATTTTCACATAAATCATATACGACTCAATGGTAGTTGTTACAAAATTTACAGACTAATGCCACGATGATAAAATTCGCCATTGTGGAAAATCATGTGGAAGATCTATGATATTTTTATCATGCAGGACAGAATTTTTTTTTTTTAACTTTTCAATAAAGTACTAAAACTCGCTACTGTACTCAAAATATTACGTTATTTTAGCATCACACCTCTGAATTGCTAACATTATGTGGTTGAATTTTCATCCCAGTTTTCTTCGTGCGGATGTTAGAACATGGTAACCGAGGTCTTTTATATTAGTCATATGTAGAGCGAGGGAGGCGTTGCCAAGGGGGTGCTGCTTCGCGTGAGTCATTCTTATCTTCCAGGAAAAGGTGATATGTTTGCGGCTCTCCAAACCACTTGCCTAAATTTGCAAAAGAGTGATTCATAGTTTTTTTTTTGCTAGCTACAGAAAATAATAAATTCAATATTTTCTCAAATCACTGCGAAATTCGATTGGAATGAACAAAGTTTGCGGATAACTGGATACCGTCGAAAATAAACGACCAAAAAAATTTGTTGCTTGTCCTGGATTTATCGAGCATTAATCAACAATATTTAACATTAATTCAACGAATATTCCATAATTTCTACCTTGTATTACAATTTTCATATAAAATTTTAAAAAATGTTAATCCTTTGACCCAGGTTGAAAATTGCACGAGAATTGTTTTCGGCCGTGAACGATCTCAGAAAAAAGGTATCACCGAAAAAATACTGCGCAATCGCTATTTTTATATAAATCATGACAAAATTTTTTTCAGTCGATTAATAATTAAATGAAGGATTGTCTAATTGCACCAAAAAAAATTCGCCTGACCCCTTAATTTCCGGTTAGATTTGAATTGGCGTTTTTTTCGTGAGATTCATTTTGTGGGCATTTTGCGTTGAGAACGCGATTTTTTTTATCAAAACTACGCGTTGAGAGGCGTAAATGTACTTGTCTCAACTTTTTTTTACAGCATTTAAGTTATTTTTTGCAGGTATTTATACGGTAGAAAGAACATAATAGTTTGAGTTTGTGATTCGTGATTATTTGGGAACAAGAGAAAGTCAATTATAACGACTCGTTCGCTGCCACATTCAACCCGATATTCGACAAAAACGTTAGATTAAAAAAGTTGTATGAAGCATGAAAAAAAAGGTCGAAAGAATGACGGAAAATACTCCGGCACGCTCAGAAAGTATCCAGGAATCGGAGAGAGCCTCAAACGAACAGAACCAACAGTTGAGTCCCGATTGGACTTCCGGGAGGGAGGAAAAAGTCTTGTGATATTCTTCCCGGAGGACAAATGTTCGAGAGAGAGAGATAGACAATTTCTATACAGAGAGATCGTGTTTCGTCGACGAACAGGAAGCTCATCAGGCATCCAAAGTTAGTCGGATAATTCTTTCTATAGCTTTAAAATGAATGTTTGCTACCTAGGACATCGGAAACGGAGATATTGTCGATTTTCAAGAGGCTAAGATACTTTATCAGAGTGTACTGGAGAACTATAGTTACCATTGGATGGCCGATTGTCCTTCTTCCGGTTTTATTCACAGTCGATCGATTGGTACGTTAAAAAACTTTTGACATTATTCTTGTTTACCTCAAAAGTTGATAAACAGATTAATGACCATTGTAGTTCTTCAACTAAAATTAGTTGAGTGGATGTCCTTGACGGAAATATCATTACGAAAACGTTCAAAATATAATTATTACGTCGATTGTTACAAATCAAGAGTTGCGGTAGCGTCTCGACGCCAAGTATTAAAAAAGAAAGCTTACCCGAGCCCTGCCCCACTCTTGTGTACACGAGTGTGACTGTTTTCGAGCTTCTCACGTTCAAACTGTTCATTCAAACTGCTCTCGGAGTGGCACGGTTTGAATAAAATATCTGAATACACAGGACAATTTTTGTTCGATTTTTCTATTCCCATTGGTCTTTGTTGCAAGTTAATCCATCCATCCAATCTCGAGATATGATAATTGTGTGAATTGAAATCGAATGTTTCGGGAACTTCTTTCCCTTGGAGTAATAATATACAGTTTTTAATAATACACACCAATTATTTAGTTAAAAAAACACTGTAGATTCGATATGACGATTCATTACGATTGTAATTAAAACCCGTTTATTTTGAGGACATCATTTTCATATGTTGTGCTATACTTGAATATCTATTACATGTACTTACCCTGATGGAAGTGAGTTAACTACTATTGCTGATTTCATTATCCTAAAGGAAGTTAGATGTGCCTACGTGATACTTGTAATGGCAATCTATTGGATTACCGAGTGCATACCCTTACCCATAACTTCTCTTATTCCTGTGGCGCTATTCCCCTGTTTTGGTGTACTGAACACCGAGCAAGTATGCGTCTGCTACATGAACGACACAATAATGGTTTTCATCGGTGGTTTTATCCTTGCAATTGCCATCGAGCACAGTAATTTGCACATGAGAATTGCTCTTAGAACTATGACAATCGTTGGATGCAGTCATAGAAAGCTTCTTGCTGGTCTGTGTATTGTAACCACTTTTTTGTCAATGTGGATTTCAAACACAGCCGCTTCTGCTATGATGATACCGATTATTGTAGCGATACTCGATGAATTGGAAAAGGTCTACCATTTTTAATTCTATTATTTCTTATGAAATATATAAGTTGGATGACGATAATAGACAAAGAACGAATAAAATCTTTTTAGCAAGGACTCTGCCGGATGTTCATCAAAGGTGATAGTCCCGATCCGGAAGATCCAACAAAGTTGTTAGTTACATTTCAAATATGACAGCTGTTTTAAATGTCATCATTCTAATTTCGCAGTACATATCTATAATCTTTAAGGATGAATAACACGAATGTTCATATTAATCATATTCATTCCATGAAAATTTTCGAACTCTGCAACTCGTAAAAAAAAATATGAAAAATTTCAATCATCTTCCAGCCTCTATGAACTCAGGAACATTGATAAATATCGGTGAAATTATCAAATAATTATCAACATATTGAAATATAATGTTCATAATAATAATAATTGTTCCGCAAATAGAAAGACGATTTTTTCCACACGAAATCAATGCTCCTCTTTGAATTGCCTGTTTACTACTTTTTTTATGTTGAACGAATTCCATTGTTGTATTACGATTTAAAAGAACAGAAGCAAAATTCATTATTTATCATCAATATTTTTGAAGCTCCAAAACAATAATTCAATCAATTCATATTCATTCTGAAAAAATCGGCAAACTCATTTCAGATTACGAAAAAAATAATACTGTGGGTTCTATGTTGTTTGAAAAAAGTTTTAAGGTTCCAAAGTATTCAGGTTAACGATGAATGCCAATAATTCCTTTCAAATAGCAGAATTTTTAACCGAACGCAGAGTTTCAAGATTCTAGTGCCATGAAATTTTAAGCTTTTAGCAACGCGTGTGATTCATCCTTGATTGCAATTATACAAAGAGTCTCTGGCTTGGAGATTAATGGGTTAAAAAAAGGCCAAGTGAATATTCAGAATTACAACAAAATATTAAAGCTTTGGATTAAGTACATTCTATGACTGTTCGTTATAACTCGAATTAACATTTTTCTTTTTCATTATTACGTGTGAACGGCAGAGTTATGAAGCCGACGAATATAACGAAAGCATATCTCCTGGGCACGGCGTACTGTTCAACCTTTGGCGGTGCCGGAACTTTGGTAGGCACCGGTACAAATTTGACCTTCAAAGGAATATACGAAGCAACCTTTCCACGAGCTAAGCCAATCAGCTTTTCGCAATGGATGATATGGGCTACCCCACAGATGGTCGTTAACGTGTTTCTCACGTGGTTACATCTCTTATCATATTACATGGGACTCTTCAGACCCCGAAGCGAAGATGCTAAAGCTGCAAAAATCGGTCGGCAGGGTGAAATTTTAGCGAATCAAGTATGATCGACAATAAATAAACGAGTATGAACTGACATTTCTTAAAATTTGAAGCAACTGCAATTTTTCTGTTTTTTTTTTTTTTTTTAGATAATACTGGAAAAATATAGGAATTTGGGACCAATGAGTTTTCAAGAAATCTGGATATCCATCTTATTTTTAACGTGTATTCTTCTTTGGTTCTTCAAAGCGCCAGGTTTTGTCACAGGATGGGCAGAAATCATAACCGATGTGTATGATGTCTGAGTTTTGTAATGGCTCTCTTAGTAAGCATACAACTCGATTGAATTTTTCAATTGAATTTTCAGGGAAATTAGAGATTCGACACCCGTAGTTATCATCGTTATTATTATGTTCGTCATTCCCAAAGAAATGGTTTGCAAGTACGCCTTCCACCGAAAAAGTAAGCAAAAAGTTAGTTAAAATAAAAACAGAAACAGTCTGTTAGAGACGTTCCTGATAGAGTTTTTTATTGGAGTGAGTTTTAAGGGAGCCAAATTTTCCAACCAAGAATGTCCCCTCGCGACTGTATCCCAGTGCTATAACGTCTCAATGCCACGTGATATAAAATGAGTCGGAATACTTTAATATCATTTTATATTTGATATCAATTTTTATTATTGTAGGGTATCCAGTTGAAAAGTTTCTGAAAACCCCATATATTATGGTGTAACGTAGTGATGCGTTGTGTATGATGATGTATTATGGTGTGACAAGATAATGATTTATGTATGTTATGATACAGCTAAGTTTGGTTTTATAAAGCTGACGATAGGAGCTCTCTAGCAACTATCGTGCCCGGATTGTGCTCTAGCTGAAACGCACCTGTAGCTTGTTGAAAAGCTTTCAATGGTTCGTCGAGTATTTTCCAGATTCCTTGGTTTGGGAATATTGAACTATGGGGATATTTGTAGGCAGAGATATTTCGAACATGTGATATTTTGCATTGGACATTTTGGACAGGGACATTCTGGGTAATGATAATATCGGTGGAGTAAAAGTTTCAAAAATGGAAAATGAATTGGGAATGGAAATGGAAATATAAAAGATTGTGAATCTTAAGAAAAAAAAAAACATAAAAATGTTGAACTGTTAATTTGCTTGAGCATGATAAAATACCCAAATATAGCAAACAAAAGGCCAACTCATGCTGGACAAGGATTGGTAACATGGAAAATCGTAATGACGAAAATGCCATGGAGTTTAATGTTTCTTCTGGGCGGTGGATTTGCTATTGCCAAAGGAAGTAATTATTCCTGCCTTTCCCAACGAATAGGAAACACATTTACACCGTTGAAAAATTTGCCACCAATTATAATACTCGTTGTTGTCTGTCTATTTATCGGAACAATCACGGAAGTGACGACTAACGCAGGTGTTGCCAATATCATGTTACCAGTTATCGCTCAAATGGTAAATATGATTTATAATGTAGAATTCAATTCATCATTGTGAATTCCTCGATTTTTCAAAATGAATGAGTTGATTTATATTTAAAAAATCATTTTTCCTTTCGACCTTTTCTAAATTATTATTACTCTTCTTGAAATCCATGAAAATTCTTTCAAAACAGAGCGTGGCGATAGAACAACACCCCCTGTATCTTATGCTCCCAGCAACGCTCTGTTGTTCGTTCGCATTTCGACTACCGGTTGGGACGCCGCCAAACGCAATAGTTGCCGTCACCGGTAATTTGTCGATAAAGAGTTTAGTCATTGGTGGATGTTTTCCAGCGATCTACAGTATGTTAGTGATTTTCATTATGTTTCCAACGTGGGGTGTGTACGTGTACGATATCGGCGAATTTCCTGAGTGGGCAAAAACGACGATTAATGAAACGAACCAAGATCGTCACTGCGATTGAAAGCATTATTACGATATGTAATCGTGTATAAAAGGTTTGTTGAAGGTTTACCACATATGTAAAGAACACACATGTATATAATATTTATATATTAAACGAGTAACTAAAATTTCGTCAAAACTACCAAAAAACATGAAGAAACATTTTTGTGTGATATTTTGGAAATAGTTACTTTTTCATTCATAAAACTTGAAAGATCATTATTTCAATTTATATTTATTGTTCGAAATATAAACCGTCTTGAGCCAAGCTGTGTTTCGTTCCACACAAGTTTGCTACTTTGCTGCAAATTTATTTCTTAACGCTATCTTTTACAAAGTCCCTTTGCTTTGATAGTCTTTTTTCACACAGTCCTTTTTTCATGATACGCGTTTACAGTGTAAAAAAAGACGTCGATGGATTTACCACTTATTCTCGGTGATCGAAAGGCTTCCAAATCTTACAATAAAATAATTTTTCATGGTTATTATACTGTAAAAAAAAAATTGTGTTGTGCTCACAATTTCCATTGATGGAAATCCAGAAAATCAAATGCAACACAATGACACCAGTTCTACGAATGACCAATAACAATTTACGAAAATGAAAAATTTTCATAAAATACTAAAACAAAAGTTTCATCGAAAAAAGAAACATCAACCGAAGTCAGCGGCTGCGATGAATACGTGGTTTTCACGATCTCTCAAGTTATACGCCTCATTCGAGCGAAGCCAGTGCCCGCGCTCGTATAAAATAATATAGCAAACTCTAGCAGCACAGATATACCACCATTTCTCTGGACTTTCTCGCAAACGCAATAACTTCAACTGAAGGGTTGAAAAAGAAATAAGTAATTTGATCAAAATGAATGCTCGACAAAAAAATCATGCATATTTTTGATTTTACAATGATTGTAACGAAAAATGCGAGTTGTAAGTAAGAGCCTGGCTGGCTCTTTGTCAAACGTAATATAAAAATACTTTCAATGATTAATAATGAATATACGAATGGAGTTTATGTATATATGTAGATATATATATATATATTCAGGTATATGTTTGACGTGACGATTTCTTTGTACATTAGGTAGCTTACAGCTTGGGAAGATTGATCGTTTAAATGGCCAAAAGTAAATTATCGATAAAATTCGAGATGAATCAAAGAGGAAAGAAGCACACTTGATTAACTCGAACATCTTACTTTCTGGACGTTTGATCGATCGATCGATTATATCCTCACAGAGGATAAGGATAACAATATATACCTTGTTACGGGTAATATCTGAATTTTCGAATCACGGTACAAATAGGGCTTGATATATGTTTACATATTTAAAAAAAAAAAAAAAAAAACGAAAAGAAAGAAATGCTACCATCGTTTCGAAAAATGTCGTTTGGTTATCTACGACCTCTGCTAAAATTAATCGAAATTTATGCAGTCTTCCTTCGATATATTACTCTCACGTTAGTCCAGGCAAGGCCGTTCAAATGTTTACCAGCTCATTTCACCTTTATCTCATATTTTCCTCGTTACGACAGTCCAAATGACAATTGACCATACTTTCTTATCTTGTTTTTGCATCATGTCTAACTTTTCTTTCTCTTTTTCCTTTCACTGTTTAAGTTGGCTGTGGCTTCATGCCTGGTGAGCTGGGCTCACTCTTCTTCGGACTCGAGTTTATTTCCTGTTGCTCCAATCTTCTGTGACGTCGCATCGTTGACAGAACTCCATTGAAACTCGCTGTTTTTTTCTTGGCACTACCCTTTGGGGTACTTTCGCCTGTTCTGCGAACTGGTAATCTTGGCGATGACATCTCGTCCATAAAATCAAAGTCTGATTTTTCCTCTGGCCTGGGTTGCAACATATTTATGATAATCATGAGAACAATCTTGTAAGATTCAATATCTAGAGACGCGGCAGCGTCTTGATTTTCATTACTTAAACATTCGATAAACTCGTGAACCTTTTAGCAGCAACTAGATTTACAATCGTTCATTGCAAAGTGTGCATCATCGCACGTTGTACTGCATTACAGGCCTGCATGCATGATAGGGAATGTCTAACTCTTTGCCAAAATTTTGGTGATATCTATCATATTGACTAGAAACCAAAATAAAGAACTTTTTTTTGTTGGCGTAGTTTTCCTTTTATTATCATTGCGACGACAATAAGGTTTTTAAACTCATATCATTATCGGGAATGTTATCAGGAGCGATTGTCTGTGATCGGATAACCTTGAAATACCTTAACATGTTTATGGATTCTATTTGAGAAAATATTTTCCCATAGTATTGTTAGCTTCAGTAAAATTGTGCAGAGAATAAAGCATGCGATTGCCAACCGTCGTACTCGCATAAAGATTCAACAAATCCAAATACCCATTTTTATTATTTGCAACTGAATTGGAATTATTCTTTGAGAGATATGAGATAAATAGAATTGAGCTTGAAAAATAAAGTAATTACTTGTAATCTTGCAAGCCATGGTCCTGCAATTGGTTGCTCGCAGGCAAGGGAGACGGCCCTCTTCTCCCAGGACACTTCCACTCAAGCTCCAAACACCGATTATTGCACTCCAAACCTCCCAACAAAGCCAATATGTCGTCCGGCTTTAACGACCACCCTTCCTTTGAACATTAATAACATGAGAAATTTTAATACAAAAATATATGAAGGCTTTTACCGTGTAATTGCAAAACTTTTTTTGTAAGACACGAAATCTATTTGACACATCGCTATATTTAGTGTTTATGACAAATTTTGTTTTAACGAGATTGTCACATTTGAACAAAAACACGTTAATTTGTTTTCATTCATTTCTAATTTTCGTTCGCGATATCATCTACTAAGAAATAACATTGGATTGAAAAAAAAAATAAAATTTACTAACCTTCGGATCGACTTCATATTTTTCATCATCAGAACATTCGACCGACCATTCTTCCTCACTACGTTCCATCATCAATAATATTATTTATTTATTTACAAAACAAAGACAAAAAGTAGACTATTTGACGAGGTTATGTTGACAACGTTTCATATTGAGGTTATCTCCGGCAACCTGATAGCTTTTGGCCGATGAACACGTCGAAATCTTGTACCAATGACACTTCTACATCAGAATGTCCTTGAAGATATCCTAATTAAACACTCACAAAACGTTTTAACAAAAATCCGATCGATTACACGACCCGAGCATTTGCAATGCTTTCTACTTTTCTTTAAAACGATAACAAATCATCTTCCTAAATCCCGACCTTCCCAACTAATCTCGTCTTGCCATGAGCCGTGTCTCAATCTCTATTCAACCTATTTTGACAAATGTTTGGTTGGCTCCGGTCAGCGGTGTGAACTTGGCCCCCGACATTAACTTTTCAAGAGTTTTCAAATTTCAATCGTTTGTGTGCCGTTTGTAGAGTATTGTGAGAATAAAATAAACGTTCGTGAGATGGCTTTATTGCAAAAAAATCGAAAATAAAAATTAGCGTGAAGTTAGCCCGCCTATATTTTATTTTGAAAATTTTATGAGTTTAATTGTACGTAAACCAATGCGAAATCGTTTGTAGAATACGAATATTATAATAAAAAAATTTTTAGGACGCCTATTCTCATGAAAAAGCAAAAAAAAATTTGCATGAATTTTTCCGAACCCGTCAAGGGAGTCTAGAGAGAAAGAGGGGCTACGGCATAGGAAAATATGTAGTCGAAGAATAAAACGATGTTGAATTTTTATAAAATATTACCGAACGAATATTCATTCAGTGCACAAAAATATGATCGTTAAATATTGCTGAATGAATATCGCTAGCTTGTTTGGTTTGTTTATATTCGTGGAGCCTCGACAGCCTCGACTCGTTCTCTCTCTCTCGCGTTCGCGCTTGGCCTGCTAAGCCGCTCGGTAGTAGTGGGGATGGTGGGGAGAGTTCACGCCGGGGCGATTGGAAGGGGCAGGTAGGAGAACTGGATCATGCGCGGGGGAAAGAGGGAGCAATCGTTCAGTCGCCCGTGGGCCGCGGGACACGGGGTGGCGAGTGGCGAGGAGCGCGCGGACGTCGCATGAACCTCGGTCGGTTAATGCAATGCCGCATATTATCGTTCGTCGTTTACAACGAAATTGACAAAACAGAGTGCAAAATAAGAGAGACGGAATTTTATTTGATCGTCAATTGATAACGAAGATCTTTATATAAAATAATTTGAATCGATCTAAATTGTCGTTGAACCAGATAAAAATACAATGATTAATGTTAAAGAAACAAATGAACGGAAAATCATGATAACAATTATTTTTTTATTAAAACCATCCAAACCTATGAATTTCACATAATTCTTTAACACGATTTCCGTTAATTAGAAGTTAGAAATATGCGCGATTTTTCGAAAACAAACAATGCACGAAACGCTATAAAACGAGTATTAGAGTCAGAAAACACGATCCTCTCGTTTGTCTAATCGTAATAAATTTTTTATTTTATATTTCTTTAGTCAACGAATTTTCTTCTCGCAAATGATAATCGATAAGTCAGTAGGGAAGCCTCTTACCCACGATGTTATTTATCGTGCTAAATTTGAGGACGAATTATTTTGAATATTTGAACGAATCACGATAAATAGCAGCATGAGCAAGGGTCTTGAGTGACAGATAGTCCAGTGACAGCTGTGTTACAGCTTCGAAAATCGTGCGTATGCTCGCACGCACGCGTGTTCGCAAGCGGAGCTAAGATGCAACCATACATGCGAGTCGCGCAACGCAACGCAAAGCACCAAACGCACGCAGGCCGTAAAGCCATGGGATTGTCGGCAAGAATGACGGAACGAAAGCTATAAACCTACTCTGTAGTCAGCTGATTCCGAACACGATACAGTTTCTGTATCGTGCTATCGAAATCGCGCAGGCAAGGTCCATGCATATAATCCGGATGCTGCAAACGGTGCACGCAACGCAATGCACGCAAGGCATATATAACCGCAGCTATGCACAGCATTGCGAATAGTTTTTACTATCGCAAGTGCTATTGCAATAGAACGCAAGCGCCCGTGCACGCGTGCACCCACGTGAGCACGCACGATTTTCCCACGAAACTGTGGCACAAGTTGTCATTACACTTTCTGTCACTTGTCACCGACCGTATTCAATTGCGAAAAGACAGTTTATTGACTCGAGAGAGATATTTTTTGAGTTAGCAGAACAATGAAATATTAATTGGATTTTTTTATTTCGTGCAAGAGTTCATTGACGCGAAAGTGAAAAAAATTTTGACGTGTTCATCATCTGTTTACTATCTCAAAAGTATAAAAAGTGAACGTGTGTTTTGAATCAGTGGATTTGAATTTTGAATAACGATGAAATATCGTTTTCAACGTTGGAAAAACGACGCTGCTGCTGCTGCTGCTGCTGCTCATCTAGATTCAACCTCAACTGTGCTAACTATTTTAAAAATGTGAACAATAATATTAATTTTCAATCAGTGCTATTGAATTCTGAACTATGGTGCGAGTCGCGAGTGCAAAATATTTTTAAACTCACTTAACCGAAAAAAATCGAGTGTTCATCTACACCGGAAATGGATTTTAGCTGCCAAATTCTTGAACGCGGTTTTGCCACACGTTGAAGATGGAGGATCCATTATTGAGAAGGGGAACAAGACATCGAAGAGTGAGTAATTCCATCATATTTATTGTTTTCATTTCTTCTGTGCATACCAACACACGTAGGAAATGGACAATTCATTACAGAGGAGGGGAACAAGACATCAAAGAGTGAGTAGTTCAATCATCTTTATTGTTTTCATGTCTGTACATAGCAATTTTCAGTATCAATATGTTTGGCCTTGTTTGATTTTCGCTATTATTTTCGAAAAAATTCATTTCAAATTCAAATTCATTTTCTATTTCAATCGCGTCAATCCTTGGAGTAAAAAACGTACATCGTTATTTCCTCGATTCCGGAAATTCAATTTTCCGAACCTATAGCGCTTCTATAGAGCAAGTGATTGTGTACGAAGTGCAGACAAGTACAGATATCCAGTAAATTTTTATTCTTACCGACTGCAGAGGTGCGCTGATCAATGGCAAAGATGGTTGACGCTAGGCGCCAAAGTTTAAACGCGAAAAATAATGCATGCTGCATGATGATTTTAGAGAAGTTGATGTATTGCATGAATCAATGACGCGTAAGCTGGGTATAACAATTAAAGATTCAATATTGAGCGCGTAAATGATTTTTTTAAGAAGTTAAGCGATTCAGGGCGGTTCGTTCCAACTTTTAGTTAGCCTACATAAAAAATAACCTCGTATTCGTAAATCTTACTCGGCAACCGTAGCCCATGTCCGATATTTTACTTGAACTTCTACGATTGTTGTGCAAGTGGTCGCCTTACCGTTCGAAATTAGTCGATTAACCAGTGCAATGTCGAATGTCGACGCCGCGCCTGGCGAATAGGGTGCTGAAAAAACCATTGACCATGTGCGAGAGTCCATTTTGTAGTCTACACTACAGTTGGCGTTTGTGTACAAACAATATCTCCCGATGCCACGCCCCCTACTTTTGTTTACATAACCTTCGGCCGTTATTCACATGCACACCCTCGATACAAGATATACAAAATGAGCAGGACAATAAAAATCGCTTAGACTTGCGCGCGACCCAACTCAACATGACCCGATATAATAATGTTTTGTACGATATGAATGTGAGTATAAAAATAAAAATGTATCTGCTGCGATTGCGAATCCGTATTGTCATTGCAGTTACAACATCATATATGATACAAAAAACAAGTATAAAATTGTAATTTATTCATAAACCAACTGTTGTTGATCTATTCCATCAAAAATATGTTTCTTTTCATTCGACCACTTATTCCGAGGTGCATTTGAATTGGAACTCGGCACATATATGCTTATAGACGCGATGTTTGCTGTTTCAACACAATTTGTCAGTGAAGGAACGAAATGTATGTTTTAAGTAAACCGTTCTAACCTATCCATCTATATATGTATAGCGTCATATTAATGAGCGTATAGTATCTATACCGAACAAACAGGAACATTCTTTGCAAACTCTTAACGTACAGTAGTTTCCCCATATTCTATCGTCAATTACAGGATAAGATGGAATTCTAGTGAATGCATTTCTATAGCACATTTCCGATAAAATCGACTGAGGGCACTTCGTGTCGTTAGGACACCCTGAATTTATCTTTTATGGCACATAGAATTCTCTGTAATAATAATAATAATATACTCATAAACAATTGTTATCGTTATTGTTATTCTTGCCGATGCTTCTGTCATTTACGTTAATGATTTTTGTTGAACTCGTTTAGAGTGAGAAAAAAAATCTTTCAAATTATTACATGTTACTGTCGACGTAGAAAAATAAACGATGGAAAAAAAAAGTGATGAATTGAAATTGCGAATTTTCTGTGAACCTCTCGTCCGTTGTCTCTCTACATGAGAAACTTCGTTCGCGGAGAGGTAAGTATATCCTTACATCGATCTAAATCGCTATATTTGAACAATATTAAAAATGCGAAAAACAACATTAAGGAATGATAATCGATACGATGACGACGTCCATAATCGTCGCGATTGTTTCAACGCGGTGGTAGCCAATCGAGAATTGTAAAAAAGAGAAAAATGTTAGAAATGTTTATGCCCAAGGGAGATTTCGGTGTATTAACAAACGTTACGATCATTATCATCGTTTTTATATGTCATTTTTACTAGAGTATTGATTTATATTCGCGATTAATCAGAGGAAAATACCCCGAGCATGGGGATATTTCACCCCCCACTTTATCTCCTCCTGTGTAGGACGATGTTTTCAATAGATAACGATCTCTCGAGCGCTGGATTGTCAACAATAATTATCCACGTTTGAATCTGACACGTATGAATATGTGCAGTTTGCTAAGCTCCTATACTACCCTCAGTTTTTTCTCTCATAAAAGCACGAGCGTGCTCAGGATTCAGGCTCATTCGATTATCTCTACTCGTCTAGAAAATGCCTTGCGTTCGCGTAAATCTATGTGGAATTCTCTTAATCATTACGGTTTTCGAATAACCTCAAACATTTAACATCTTCGAGGTTTTTTTTTTTTTTTTTTTTTTTTTTCGAACGAACCTTCTGAAAATAAAATGCACGTTACATGGGTCGCGATTAAACAAGCGATACCCAGAGCGAGTGAGTTTAGTGATTTTTCGGTTTGTGCTCAATTTTTTTATAGTTCTGTAGAAAATATTGTGCTGGAGTTCTCGGTTATAACGTATTTTTTGGATGTTAACGACGGAGTTAAATTTTTTTCATAACAAAACGGGAGTATAAGATATTTTCGGCAAATCCACTTTCGTTGAACTTCCTTACAGAATATTACCTTTTATTTTTCAATGGCAAATAAAATTTTCCAGTTTTTCTTTCAATAAAATATTCATTAAAAAAATATATATATTTTCAATTTTTGAACTTTTTAATAGTTTTGTCAATATTGCCGTAACTTTTTTTTTTAGACAAATTCATAGTCCCAGCTATCACCATTCATTTTTTTCTTCTCGACTTATCTTCAAACTGGTTGTCGATCGTTTTTTTTTTCGTTTATCGATACTTTTTAATAATTGATAAAAGTTTTTGATTTGAAAATTGACCAAAATATCAACGTTTTTTCTTACGCTTTCGTGAAAAGCATATCAGATTTCGTCAAACCACAAACATAGTTTGAATCAAGATCTTCGATCTCGTGAAAGATTCAACGTAATCGGTTTTAACGATTTATTTGAGCGGTTTTTTTTTTCAGCCAACAGATTTATACATAGTGAGAAGATGATTCGATGTCTATCTCGTGTCTATCGAAAAACATTTTTATTATTACGTTAGCCGAGATTTCCTTACAATAGCTAAATGTTCAAATTTTTCCAATCATTGGAAAACGTGAAATTTCCAGAAAATCTTTGGAGCGCTAAAGAATATAATGTGGATATGAACAAAGCCGAGACGATGAATAAAACGGTCAAGACCGATCTCTATTACGCCCTCTTCCCGATTTATTATTTGAGCAAAATTCTTGGACTTTTTCCTGTCCGATTTGTAGCACATACTACTGGAAGATATCTGGGTCAAATCCGAGTTATCGATGTCTGTTATAGGTAAACATATCATTTATTTCTAATACTAACATTGGTGTAGATATAGTTGCAATCATTTATCGAGAGCCTTATTCCATGTATCAACGACGTTAGCGGTATTACTTTTTTTTTTCTGCTCCTCTTTGCTAATGTACTTTTTTGTTATGCAATGCACACACTTTTCTCAAAACCTCTGATTTTCTTTGGTCCCTACACATTTTTATGTATGATTTTCTAAGCGATGAATAAGCGGACTTTTTCTACTTTTGCTTCACGCTCTCGCATTCGAGCTCCAATATCTCGGAAACCTTTACAAAACTACAACAAAAATTGGTAGTGAAGTTTTGCGAAGTATTTTCTGGAAACAAAAAACAAGTGACACCACCGACAGCGATCGTTGTACGGTCGCGGTATATGGCTTCGGCGATCTTCCAAGTAAGCAGCCTCGAGGGAGGCCAATACTTAAATAATCGCTCAGTCATGCACCGGCTCGCGCATCAATCACTGAATGCAGTTTTTCCAAGTTTCTGACGACCCCAACGAATTGAAACTCAGTAAAAAAAATATTGCCTCGACTGTGGACAACACCCTAGAGGAGAGGAAGGGGGGGGGGGAGTCTCGAAAGAACAGGATCAGTGCGAAGTGAAAGAAAAAGTGGGCTTGAAAGTGAGGGAAAGAGCTTGTACAAATTCGAAAGATTTCTTCCGCATATACAAGGCTTTTCGTTTGGGAATAGAGAGAAAAATATTTTAAAAAAAGCATTGTTGGGTATTTGTAATAGCTCATGAAAAAATTCCACCCCAGAACAGTTATTTTCAATAAAAAAATGGGCTGATCCGTGGATGTTCCGGCAGTGCGGGTCTGCTGTGTTTTTTTATAGGAGCGGAAATATGGGGATTGTGCAGGGATCTGGGAGACGGATGGGCAAATAGTACGAGACTAAAGTCACAAAATGCGATGATAGTGGCCATCGGTGATGCGCTGGCCGTCGTTATTTTGGCTTCCGTTGGCGTTATTGGAGCACCATTCAGATGGGAATATATCCAAGACATCATCGCTCGTTTGGTGGAGGTAATTGAATTTCGATAAAAGTCAACATTATTTTATATGTAAGCGGCTAATCGTTGAAAGCGAAATTATCAACTAGTTCTCTGTGTTAAAATATGAAGAAAAAAATGAATAAACAAATGAAAAACCTTAAAAGAGAATGGTAATAGTGTGTAAAAATACTCGATGTTTATAACAAACTGAAAAACACCGAAATTTTGAAGTAATTGTGATAAAAATTTGACAAAAATAGGCAGACGAGAGACTCGGTTTCATTACACCAAGAAAGACCCGGAATTTCTCGATCATCATAAGCTCCACCATCATCATTTTTCTAATCGGACTCTCCATTCTTGATTTTTACACGTGGAGCACTCAAATAAAATCGACGAAAAAAATGGCGAACAAAGGACCGATCAATTATGCGCCTATCTATTTTATGTATATCATAGCTCTGGTCATCGAGATTCAATTCACAGTATCGACGTATAATCTTGGAGAACGCTTTACTCGGTTGAATAAGAATCTTGAATCTCTCATCAAGGATACCAGAATCCAAGACTTTGCAAGAAAAGAATACGCACAAGGTATGAACGAGGGATAAAAATCTGCCAACTCGAAAAGTAAATTATCTTTTTTAACCCTTACGGTACACACTGGGGTCACGAGTGATCCCAATGTCCCCGGTCGTTTTAGAGCCACCAGTGACCGAAGTTCTTCAGTTTTTTGGAACGTCATATGTACCGTAAGGGTTAAGTATTATTGAAAAGCTACTTTCATGATACTGTATTTTTGTAAACATTTTGATCAGCATTTTTGATAAGCTATGACCAGTTATTCGTTCTCATAAAGCTGATACCTTCAATCTCAGTAATCTTCCCAACTAAATTTACGTTGATTATCGAAACGTTTTTAAATTTGCCTTGAAAAGCATTACTGAGAAAACGTTTGTCAACTCTTTCGTTATTGTTTTTCGAACGGATATTTTTTTTTATCTGATCTGCCTTAGTGCACACTGTATGTAAAAATTTTTGTTTCTTCTAACTTTTTGACACCGCACATTTTGCACAAAAAAAATGAGAAAACGAATTGTTACAAAAAAATTATTTCTAACAGTTGCTGAATCGAGGGAGCAGGCAAACATTACCGCTTATATAAGACCGGAAATGGAATACAGAACAAACGTTCGTGTATACAGAACACCAAAAATTTCCGATTGGTTGATCGGCGAGGGAGGTAATGCGAATAATCATAATTAAAATTCGGGTGGGAGGATGACGAATGAAATAATAAATTTAAAAATGTGATAAAATCCGAAAGTCGATATTTTTAAATTTTACCATGAATTCAACTTGGCAGATTTTTCATGTGATATTTGGTTTGTTTTTTTTTTTTTTTTTTTTTTCAGAGAGCCGAAATATTTCAGACGCGTTATCACAATTGATCACGGTACACTCGTCTCTTTGCGACGTTGCTCTGCTCATTAACCGAGCTTTCGGTGTACCGATCCTCGTCGTCACCATCACTTGTCTGCTTCATTTGATCATAACTCCGTACGTCCTTCTGGTTGAAGCGACCGGTAATCATGAGTGGTTATTTATCATAGTGCAAGTCTTATGGTGTACCGTTCACATTATGAGGATGATGATTGTCGTTCAACCGTGTTATGCGACCTCTGCTGAGGTAAACAAAAAAAAATGTAGATATTTCAAATCAAGCATATTCGAGATACTCGAAGCCTCAAACAGGCAATTAATAAATTATAATCCCGGAAAACTGTACAGCCATTCGTAAAACTCGGACAGAATAGAGTTTGACTAACCGAGTGTCTGAAATATCGAGAATTTTGAAAATACCTCATCAATGACAATGAAATGCTGATAAAAAATCTCTCCCTTGAAAAGAGAAACCTGAAAAAAGTCATTATAAGGGAACTCATGAAGGAATTTTTTTTTTTTTTGATTTTTCAGTCTAAACGAACAGCTATACGGGTCAGTCAATTGCTATCGACAAATTCGGAACCAGCGGTGCGAAAGCAATTGGAAATATTCTCGCTTCAATTGTTGCACAGACCTCTCGATTTTTCCGCATGCGGTATGTTTTCGATTGACAGAGCGTTGGTCACATCGGTAAGAAATATTCCATTAAAATACCGGTCATAACGATATTTTCAATGAAAAGTAACCTAACGCGTTCGATACTACATGATATTTTTTCTTGACATATTAATATTTAACACGATCGAAAATTGTACCGGAGATAGAAAAAAAATGTTTTTTCTTTCTTTGCTGGGTGTGTTTTGACTTAGTTCTGGTACCATTGTTGAAATGCCGGCCACGTAGTTATCGAGATATCATGATCGTAAACTTAAAAAGCATATTTCTGAAAAAAAACCTCTCTGAAGTCATTTATAATTTTTTTTTTTTTTTCATTTTGTACGTTTCCTCGAAGAATCACCGAAAACGTAAAAAAAAAAATGACGACAGAGCTGTCAATGTACTTGTCTTGAGTCTCTTGATACGTGTACAAGATTTCAGAAAGAAACCACGAACACTTATAGATTCATCCTTTCCTTAAAGTCATTGATTAAAAAACAGGATTCTAGACAAACGGTCTGGAAGGCGTTACTTTCGCATTCCCCTTTTCTCTTGAACTCCTGTCACATATTTTTTCGTTTTGTTTCTGACTGAAAATGAGAATATTTGCCAATTGCAGATGGCGGGTGCGGTTACAACTTATCTCGTGATACTGATACAATTTCAAAAAGCAGATGATACGGTCGATGCGAGTAACAAGCTGAAAAATGCGACGCAGCTATTGCTGAAGAATGCCTCTTCACTCGCTAATTCAACAGGTTTCAAGTTCTTTCAATAGACGATAGGATTAGATAATCACCGATATTTGATTTTCAATTTCACATGAAATCAAAAATTTTCTGATCCTCTTTAAAAACCTTCACCCGGATTACCACACATGATTTGTTTTTCACGTTGAGAAAAATGTATATTTTATGAAAGCCGAAATTGAGACGCATAATTACTAGAATTTTAAGGCTACGAATCATCTATGATACCTTTGCAGCATAGCAGTCAAAGAAAAATAGTTTTAAAAAATGTATTTTTCTTCAAAATATGAGTAAAAATATTGAATGTCTCGTAGACGGTCGAGAATGCAGTAGAGGGTTGAAGTAGCTTCCGCATGGAAAAGTAGAAATAAGATAAATTATGTTAGGACAATAATAACGATTCACTTTATTCATTCCATCGATGCGTGACGTGCGCTGTTTACACGTCCTGAATCGATCGCAAAAAAAAAAGAAACAAAAAAATCTATGAAAAAACAAAAGATAATTTCTCTCTTTTTCGATCGTTCGTGCCAGCGCAAAACACAAAAATATCCGTCATATCTTCCCTCCAACTACATTTGGTTAGTCAGGGATTAACTGATTTTTCTTTTTTTGGTCTCGGCTCCGTGTGACAATTTCTATGTCGTTGATTACATTATATACAATTCGCGCTATCGAGCGGGTGATGTTCGCCTCTCTTTTACAACCCTCTGAATTTTTCTAGTGTATCACACTCGTACGTTTCTCATTAATCGAAAATTTTCTCTCAGATTCTTATTTTCCCCCATCTCCAATACAGATACACTCGCTGTTATCGCAATATTTAGCAAAATGACAAAGTATTATCATATTATATTATATACCTGTGGTGAAAAGGGGCTGTCGTTTCTCAGAACCTTCTCGAATTTTAACTATGCTTCGATCGAAACCACGATTCCATTTCTCAATAACCTTGAATACAAAAGATTCTTGAGAATCATATAGAAAGAGAGAGAGAGGAGACTCCGAAAAATGTTGGCGACTCACAGTTACTACATGAAACAACGCAATAACATTGTTCACGTTACCCGGATTCCCTTACCAACATAAATTTTCAGACCGTGCGTATAACATATTTTATGTTTTTTTTTCTTTTTCTAATTTATTTTTCTTCCAATTTTTTTGCCAAATTCTAATGAAGCTCTGGACTTGAGCGAACGAGTAACAAATTTACAACGATCAATAATAATAATAATAATAATAATAAATCCATGCCCTTCCAAATTGTTTCGTTCTTTTTTTTACGTACTCGGAAAAGAGTGATCTGTCACAGCCTATCTAAAACAAAAACGCGCTCAACCGGTGTGCCACGTTAATCCCCTCTCAACGTTCATGCCCATTTACCATGGTCTTACGATCGTCGTACCCTTTGACGAGATAAAATTCTCTAATTCTACGCGCGATCTTCCTCTTCATTTTCTTCTGCTTCTTGTTTCATATTTATTTAATCCCGTATTGGATTATTTTTTAATCGCAACAGGGGGTTGAGGACGAACGCTCAAGGTATGTTATGTACAACCTCGTATACTGATTAATGTCGTTCTTCCTCTCGTAATCCACCGCGACCTCTCTATACACATCGTCGTACAAATCGTTAAACTATCAATAAATATTAGATCGCTTATTCAAGAATCTAACGCGATTTTCGCGAATACGATACATATACAATATATAAATAGATATATATACATACATATAGATACATATAAATATATATGTATATACATATATTTATATATACATATATATACATACACTATAAGGGTCTAGTGTACACATAATCGTGTGTTTCTTTCTCTGAGTGTGGTTGAATGTACGAGTTTTTTTTTCGTGTATTTCCTTATTTTTTTTCTTCTTTTTATCAATATGTATACTGTATATGTTCTTCACTTACAAATTATGTATAAATCCGCAACCGACGTATACCTTCCCTCGCGAACGCCGGTTTCGGAGGTGATGATTTTTTACGTCGTCAAACGATTAATTTCTCGCGAATGTGATGTTTCTTGATTCCTTTTCCTTCTGCTATTCGTATTTCGATGGGTTTCTTCAATTGACAACACTCGCTTCCGGCGAAGGTTGAGGTCTCTTCTGTTGTGTCGCTTGCATCGACGCCTCCCCGCATCCGCTCTCTTTACTGGCCAGTGCTATTTTTGGCCTCGAACAGATCAACGGAGGAGCGTTGTCGAGAACGCCGGTAATCTCCAAATCATTTTCGGTATATTTGGTTGCGTGATGACGAATGCTGCATTGACACGGACTAGTATGATGATGTAGACGAGAAAAACAATCGCTGCACACTCTCACGGGATTGTACAGCTGCTCGCTTGGCAGAGGCGTCGAATGCTCGGAACAATCGGCGCAAAAGATTTTACCGCAACACCTGAAATGCGTTCAATTCATCATCTTAATTGCATGATGTTCACCTTTTTTTTATCACTTTGCACATCGGTGAAAAACTCATGTGATCGTTGGTTTCGTATCACTCAATAATAGTGCTTTTCTAACCACTTCTATCGCACTCATATGTTATCGCAGACAAGGCTTGCAAGCTTTTAATTTTATTATTCTATTCGCATTAACAATTATATTTTATTATTTTAATCACAGTCAACTTATCTTCACAAATTGCTTTTATAAAGTATATGATTAAGGTAATTTATTAGTTTCACGGTCGGTAAAAAAGCGAATTCACGTTTTTCTCGGGCACGCTTGATATTTTGTGACGCTTGATACATGACGTTACCAACTTCTCTAGATCACCTTAAGTAAAGATTGAAATCTGACGAGAGTTTGCCTCATTTCTTACCTGCAGTGGTGCTTGCGCCTTCCTAGCCAGAATTCTGTGTTACAGCCCATACATCGATTGACAGCATGATCCGGCACCCACAGAGTCGGAGCTGGACCCAATTCCTCAACTGCCTCCCACGACATGTCCGAAGGTACGGACTCGCCGTGATCACCGGCGCTACCTACGGAATCCGGCAGAGAACCCTGAAAATCGAATGTATGGTTGTTTCATGATTTCAATCCATTATTCATGAAATAAACGTCGTATTGTGTATATCTGATTGGTTATACATGTAAATAATGCAATTAAAACATTTCAAATGAACAATATATATGAATATCAAGAGATTTTCCTTCTAAAAAACACCAGAAGTATTAACGTTCGAAACACATTTCAAAGAAAATTTAGTATAATTGGTAAACGACATGTCGTGAGCATGCAATCGTTTTGTTGATTGTTATGGAATCAGTAAGTTTCCACGTTATAAGCAATTTATTGCTTACAATGATAAGAAAAACGACAAGAAAATGAAGGGCTGCCTGAATGAAAATTTATTGAATATTCAATCGAGTCAATCGTGATCTTTCGAATTTTCTAATATCAATCGTTTCAACGATAGCTACGATTTTATTTTCTGACTCCCTGCAACTTTTTCTTTCTTTCTTCGCTTTCAGGAAATCATGAACAAGAATGTGCGACATGGTTTGATTTTTTTTTTTTTTAATCGATACTCACGATATCGTCGATGCGATCATTGTCTGCATTATGATTGCAAACTTGCTTTATCAGAGCCAGTCGTGTCGTATGCAGCTCCTTTTTCAGCGCCTCTTCTTTGAGCTGGATTCAAAGAAAAACGAACGTTTCGAAAACTTGAGTACTCCTCATATTCCAACCGACAAATTTACAATAAACTTGAAATACTTGAGTCTGGTTTGTTCTAATTTTATATATTTTATCTAATTTATATTTTCTTAGCTAGGGATATACGAGGACTAGATTCGCGAGTCGCATCTCAATGCAGGCTACTCGACTTCGAAGTTACTCGATGTTTATGTTTCTGTTTGTCTCTGTCTTTTTAGCTTTCGTTCTAATCCTTTATCTGGGTTTTTTTCTCTTTGCTTTCTCCGCGTTTTGGTTATTTGTTTCGCAAACGCTCGTAATACGTACTTCCGACAAAAATGTGAGCCATCGCAGAAATGGCTTTTCGCCCGTGGATATTCGAAATTTGTTGTAGCTCTCTGTCCTGCTCAATCTCCATACATGCGATCTACCACAGATTTGAGGAAAGTAAAATGAGCCACGATAATTAAGGAGTTGATAAGACACGAGAGTTTCGATTGCACTGGGCTCATCGTTATCACACAAATCGTGATTAATATCTATTAATTACTACAAAAAGAATCACATAAACATTATCGTTAATTGAGTATCGTTTTTTGTTTTTTAATTTTAGATGTTTTTCTTTCGTTAGCAAGCGAGTAGCCAGTAGATGTATCAAGGAGGATACGATCAAACAGCACAGCCAACGGAGATAAGTTATAAACCCCATGGAAAATATTCAAATAATCATTTACATACAGCAGAAATAAAATTAAAAAAAATTCGTTTTCTTATGTTTAGAATTAGAAAATATATTGCTATCACGTAATTCCACAATTTAATTGAATAATCGATAAGTTTTATATATATTCGGCATAAAATTTTCTTCCATGGGGAATACACTTACGAATTCTTGCATACATGCCTAATCTAAAAGAGTCATCTCAACCGTGATAAACGCCGGAAGACCTCGTAACAATTTGGTTTTCGTATCGACGAAAGGACGACAAGAACATTTAAAGAGAAAGATTTACGGGAGAAAGGTTAAAAAAATGTACCTTGTGCTCGGAGATTATTTGTTGTACCCTCAATTGTACGTCGCAATGTATAACCGGCAAACCATCAACGTCATCGAGTCTGTCGGGATTTTCCGCGAAGATTTCGTGATGCATCGGCGAAGCCGGACAGACGCTGCTCGGCGTTTGTGACATCAACGGTATACTCGAGTCACTTATATCACTGCTGCCTTCCTGTTGCGAACTATTGCATGTACACGGTGGACGACCCAATGCGACACCACCATCGATCCAAGTGGATCCAGAATCAACTGATTCTTCGTGCGGAACATTTTGTAGTCTGTGAATCAATGAATAAGTCGATTTCAATCCCATGAACGTATCGAAAAGTGAAAGATCAAACAATATTCTTCAACGAACAATTCAAACATTTTTCTTTTCTTTTTTGACATTTCTAGTTCGAGCATTTTTTGACGTGTTATTTGAGAAACAAATATACAGTTTTATTTTCAGAGTACCGGGGTTTCAGGTGCCAGAACTTGTTACGAACATGGCTCAAAGTGGTGGCTAATGTCATATAATCGTCGGCAAGAAAAAATCGAAAAACTAAAATTTTTAGATCAAGTGATTCTGAAAAGTTTTAAGTTCATCGAATTTGGTAATAAAGTCAAATGAAGACAAATCGTCAACCTTACATCAGTATTTCAATTAAAACTACAAATTAATCGGATTGCGATATATCGCAATATTAACACTAGAGTTTACATCCGTAAGCATAGGATTCTGATATATATAGGTATATCTTTTGCATATTGTAAACTCCAATTATTCGCCAACTATGTAGACGAAAAATTTGAAAAAATTTGTGTCATTGCATTTGATGCTAAAGAATGTTATCACTAAATTTTATTAAATTCTTATCACATTGTCGTATGTAGCCACCCTCCTTAAAAGCTATTCCTTTAAAGAAAATTCTGCTCAACACGATTGTGGAATAAAATTTTCAAGGTACCTCCTTGAATAACCCCCCCCCCCCCCCTCGCGGTTTGTCATTTTCGTTCAAAATATTTTGGCAAAATATTTGAACCTCGAACTTTCTAATTGTAAAATGTTGAATGTGATGACTGGTTAAAGTATCGAAGTCAGTGATGACTGATTTGGCAAGATTGAGGCAACAGAGCAACATCGATGGAACTTCACTAATCTTTGCTGCGCTCGAAAGAAAGAAACAATCCGCAAAGGCTTGAAAATTCCATAAAGAGATAAGTAGGAGAAAAGATACTTACGATTCGGTTTCGCCATTTACGGTAATATTGGCCGGTTCACTAGTGGGTATAAGAGTATCCGTAGAGCTGTCCACAGATGGATTTGCCGTTGATTCGCTCGACAACTGATTGGCGCTGTAACCGTTAATTCGTACCTCAGTCTCCGGCACACAGGTATCGGTTACAAGTTGGACCTTGTTCTCGTCGTCCGTGCCATTTGTTTCAGTCTTTTCGGATTCGTTCTCGAGAGTAATCGAGTCGAATTTTCTGCAAATATTATTATACATTTTATCATAAATATTGGTATTATTAAATATATAAATATTGATAAATACAATATGAAATCGTAATTTTTTTCGTACTTTTCAATTGAAATACTGGGATCGCTGAGTCTACGATGCAGATAAGCAACGTGATCTTGGGCGTGAATGAGGTCGCCGTAGGAACGCGTTTTTGTCATTTGTCCTTGTGGCTCCTCGTTATCACAACTATCGGTATCGATTATTGATACTCTCTGTTTTTCACCCGGATTCTTTTGCGATACCTCCAAAGATCCGAGATAAACCTCAGACCATAAAACGAGATCGCGCACGTTGCAGCTTGGCCATAAAACCTAATGAGACAATTAATTTTATTTATTATGTTAATTCGAAAACAAACGCTTCTCGACGAGAAGAAAAATGAAAAAGCCTGCGCTGTGACACGTATAAACATTCGAAAAGATTACGATTCTTGACATCAATTATGAGCGATAAAAAAAAAATTCCACGTTTATCATGCATTCGCTTCGAATCATTCAAAAAGTCTTAATATTGCATTTAAAAATACTTTGCGGACAAATGCACGTGGAGGTCTTTATGTACGATGAGCCTGCAGTACTGAAACGTCTATAATTAAAAAGTGCGCAGAGAACGGAGGCCGTTTCTACACGCTAACTTGAAGATTTATTTCTATTTTTGTTCAATATAGAATTAAATCAGGTTTAAATTTTAAGGTTGATCTTGACATGTCTTGAAAATCGTTCTTCAATATTTTGACGTTTTCAATTTTTTTAAAATCCTTTCACGAAAACAGCCACATGAATGTTAATTGTGATTTTCTACCGAGCTTGAAATAAGTTCGACTTGCAGGTATTGCATTTATCGCTAAAGAATGTTCGATCCTAATAAATTATCGCAATTCATATATCCGAAAGTACATTACGAAAAAAATCAAAAGAAATGAAAAAAGGAAAAAGCCTAAAAATAAACTCAATTCACGTATCTCCAAATGTACAAATCTCGATAACAGTGAAATCTCACCTTATTTTTCGACGGTGAATACAGATGATTTATGAACGTGTTCGAATTGAGAAAACGCCAAACAGAGAATGTACGATCACGAATTTTTAATTGCAACCTTTCTTGTCGGGTGTTGCACAGAAAAGTGCCAAAGAGCTGGGAGTATGTATGTTGAGCGAGTTTGACCTGAAAATAAATAGAAGATGCGTAAATAAAGCGAAATCAAATGAGTGATTGTATCGAAGAACCATGTGAGAATATTATAATCGTAATTTTGTAAATTGTTCCGAAATAATATGCTACTTACGATGTATGCCGATGACATTTGAAAGCTGCATTCGAATTTCAGGATGAGCTGATGGACGCAATCGAGCCATTGAAGAAATACGGGACATCGTTCGTTTGGATCTTCGTAACCGACGGTCTGACCGCAACGATCGGCGAATTTGTGTCCAAAGTCTAACCACTCTCTCTCGCAAAGAATTTGAAAGCCCTAGAAGCCGTTCAAGCGTTGAATAAGTGGATAGATTTAAAAATGTCGCGAACGATGATAACACCATCGCAATATCGATTCATCCACCCCCTACCGATTAACCGGTGCTACGTATTGGATTTTTTTTTCTTTTTACCCCGCAGCCTTCTTACCTCCATCGTGCGATAATACGGATCAAGCAATATCTGAGCGAGAGCGACGATTTGTGGTGTTCTGTCCCAACCGTCGCTGCAATGGACGAGAACAGGTCTTCCATCTCTCTCGATCGCCGACGCTACGGTCACGGCCGCTCTTAACAAGTCCGACATATGTTGCAGCCATCTTGTTCCTTCCAATAAACTTAACCAGCTGAAAGAGAGGCCGAATGAAATAACTCAATAGCAAATCAACACTCATCTGAATCTATCAAAATTTTAACATATTTCTTCTGTATGTTGTTTACTCTTGTGATTGACAATACGCGCGTAATTCGCGCATATTCTCGAATGTTAAGAATAGAATCAATGCTGTAGAGACTCAAAGAATTTACCCGCTATAGCACGTTAATAAATTGACAACACTTTATAAAAAAGTGTACATAAAGCCGAAAATCTCTATCAACAGTTATAAACTTGTGATCATTGACTATATCGCTGAATTTTATCATTTATCGAAAATCATATAATTTTTGTCAACGCACTATCTATCAGAATTGAAAAGAAGATAATCCCTCAAACGTTCCGAATGATAATTAACCAGTTGGCTCTGTGGAATTTTTTTCGAAATTCGTCAAATTATTTTTTCGAAGAAAATTCTGATCAAAAAGTAGGACACGGAACCATTGTTTCGTTCCGAGTAATGTTCGAATTCAAAAACTGATTGTTCTCTAATATTTACAATCTACTATCGTATTCCGGAGAAACTCTATTAATTACTAAAATAAGTCTCAATAAAATTCCTTATCAAGGTGATTAAAAAAAAAAAACCCCGGGATTCATTTAGTCCATGTAAAAATAAAGAAGAAATGTCTCCATTGTCGCTTTCTTACTTGGGTTGTTCTACATCCGATGCGCAAAGTTGTCTAACAGCGTGAAAACTTTTCCGTATCGAATGAATGTTAGGAAGATTCATAAACTGTATTTCGCAGTTTGGATAATAGTCGGGGCACTCGCAGCCACCTCCACGTGCTCTGTTCGCCACAGCAGTCGTGTAGGATCTCGCATCGATTATCAGTACTTTCTATAAAGAAAAAAAAAAAACATTTATTAATACATAATTCGAAGTGATTTTAATTCTCGAGTTTTTTTTATTTTTTAATTCTTTCATTGAATAATCTGTGAGTATTAGTTTCTATTGCAACTTGCGTTGGAAACATACGCTAAAATTAATTTATAATTTCGAAAGAATAACACGTGAATACGAACTTTGGTTTTGCTTGGCGCCACAATATCCTCAACGGTGTCGGTGCTGCCGGTGGTTGTCGCGTCGATCATTATCGACTCGCCGCCTGTGTCATAGGAACATGCGTCCGATAGAGCCTTGAGGAGGTCTTCATCTTGGGGACTTCGCCACCCAAACCAGCCAACTTCGGGTTGACTGCTACGGGCTATTACAGCACCGTTGTTCACGTGTCTGATTCGAAAAGAAAAATTTTTCAACCATAAAATTTTCATCTAAATTATACGTTTCAAAGTCGATGTACGAGTAAGTTATTTTGTGCGCTTTACCTCCATACAACGGCAGGTATTCTTCGTGAAATTCGAAATTTCGCAACGGCCTCGAGTTTTTCATCGTCAATGCAAGCCGGTACCAAAAGTTGGGGCGGATACGAAGGACAAATGCGATAATCTTTGTTTATTTGACTTATACGCCACGTACCATGAAGATTGAATCCCAATCGTTCAACCTGCAATTTCATTGCACCAACATTTTCATCATTTAATGCAGTGACAATAAACTTTTGTATGCAAACAGAATGGAACTTTGTCCTTGAAAAACGACAAGTTTCATTTTTTATTTCCTCGTTTTCAGAAGTTTATGTTACCAAAAATCGTCCATGGATTCTTAAATAAATCAACGAAAAATGATCGACGATAATCAAAAACGGAAAAAAAAAAATTGATTCCATTTGGACAGTGCGAACTCCAACATAATTCACACGAGTATAATAATCGGGTGATTACGTAATGTTTCATCAATTTCGACTAATTACCTCGGCACTAAAACTCGCGTGATACGAGCCATTATCTTTTCCCAGCCTAGGATAGTCCTTAACTTCCTCGATGGACCACGCGTAATACCCAAATGCGAATATATCCTCGATACTTTTGTGAGGATAAGTCACCTTGTGCAGTCTCGCGAACCATTCCGCACAGTGCTCATTGGTGGAGAATGCACAGCTGTGAATTTTAATTGCTTCGTTATGATGAATGTACGAAAACAATAATATTTATCCATTCTTTTCGTTCCTCCGTTTACTCTTTCCATTTTTCTCGACGCTCGAGACTTCTGTACCGTATTTCAAAACTTTGCCACTAAATTTATCAATTTTTTTTTTTCCAAATTTTTCCAATATGTTTGCTTTTTATATCCTTTATCATTGATACACATGATAGGTTTTCGGATGTTATAAATTCGTATGAAAATGTGCGTTATTACACGTATTACGCTAAGTAAAAATTACAAAAATTCAAGTCTCAAGAAAAAGTCAGGGCCGATGATTAACAGAGACGTTAAAGCGATGAAGAGAGAAACACCATAAACCAAAAATATAGATTAGATACATAAGCGTATGATTATTTGAGTAGTTGTAACAAAAAAAATATTATCCATTGTGAAACATCAAATATTGTCCAATAAATTTGGATATTTAAGAAAGGTCCTGTCTTTGCGTATCAATTTTGTTCGCTAATTTGGCATATAAATCAGTGAATCGTTGTGTAACTTTTCCAAATTATTCCAACCGTTAGAATCAATATTTTGAAAAAAAAAAAAAAAAAAAAAAACTACCTCAGAGATCGAGCATCTTTGCATCCTATGTGTAGATAAAATATTTCCTTGATTTCCAGCTGCTCGATGAGTCCAAGCGGAATATTGTAGCAAGCTTGACTCAGTTGTAAATAGAGCCTGTAATTTGAGAGTGCCAATATTCCATCGGAGGTCCTACCAAGAGCAACAACGGATTCGCCGCTGAGTGGAGTAAACGGGATACTCAACGTTGCATCGTCGCACTCAAAATGCGCTGGTTTTGGAAAAAGTTCCGAGGCACGCAAATGACAAATAGATTGTAAACTAGTTGGCTCCTCCGAACTTTCCATTATGATCTGTTTGTGTAAAACATAAGAAAACGATGAATTGACATTGACAATTTACGAAGAATACAAAATAGATTATACTTGTGGATTCCACAGAGATATTTATCGTTTTATTGTGAATTGATAATAAATTCATTCCAAAGGTCATAAAGAGAGAGATTAACAAGCTTACCAGAGATTGAAGACTTGGCTTATGCAAGCCGAGGAACCAGGATCACGAAATATTCTGCTTTGACCCTAAAATTAGTGTATTTTCATGTATATACCATTAGTAAACATACATATAAATGTATTTAGCAACAATTATCATCTTATCAGCATTGATAATTGCCATTATTATTAAACAAATATTATCGGCACGAAAGTCAATTTTATAATCGTTTTTTGAAGTCACGTTTTGGCAGAAAAACAAATGATGTCGCGTCCTCCCTTCTTGCGTATATTCGCAATAACAAAACGTTCGTATTTTGTTCCTCCCTCTCTCTCACTCTCTGACTGTGTTGTCAAAAGGAGCTCAACTGCCTAATTAGGTCCGTGCCACATGAAACAGCACTGACATCTCTGCAGAAGATTTGCAAGTGGAAAATCCGAACGAGGGACAAACGGATTTCGTGACCTCGAAGCAATAAATCGTCCAGTAGGAAATTTTCACTTTCAGACTTTCGTGATTTCGAAATGAAGATAAAGGAAAACCAAAACTTAGGTTTTCTCGTTTTACCCATTATTTTATGGGCTCAAATGTGATTATGAGAAAAAACGTTACGCAGAGAAAGCTTCAATAAACTCCTCTACTAACATCAGAAAAAAAAACATACACGCACACATGGGATCTCTATTTCCGTCCGTGTAATCTACAAGAATCATTTTGAGAGCGGGGACAAGGGCATAAGACGGAACGAAGAAAAAAAACGAAGTCTCATGGTCCCCCCGAACGCGATCATGTTCCCTTCACGTATAAACATGGAAAACTCACACGAACGCGTGTTCATCTCTCTCGTGCGAAAAATCCACGACTTTCGTCCTTAGTATGTCTCGTATACGTATATACGAATGAATGAATAAGAGTGACGGAGGAAGAGAGAGAGAGAAAGAGCGCAAATGTCAAAACATGGTAAAACGTACTACGATAAATACGAATGCATACATGGCCGTAGAGCAAACAAGTTGTATCGAAAATAATAGGAAATAAACTTACTTGACTCGGGTAAAATTAAAAAACAATCCAACACGCTGCAAAGTCCAATAGTTTTTTTTTTTCGCTTGAGGAACGATGACCACAAACGCACGATTTTTTAGGAGTGGTAGTCACGAGACACGAAAACAAAATTTCAAAAAATTAAAAAAGAACGAAACGTCCCTCACGACGCTCGTACCGACGACGACCTTATACGTACGCGACGCATTATTATATCTCGCGATTATTATCCCACTGGAACCGAAAGCTCAGGTGAAACACGTAGATGAAATTGAACGTACGGTATACAAACGACTGTTACAAGGAGATATATCACATTATCGGCGAGACCAGTTTTCATCGCGAACGCGCACATGAAAATGGCCCGCAGATTTATTATGAGACTTCAAGATTGTCTTTCTTTTTTTTGTTCTCCTTTTATTTTCTTATCACTGCGTTAAAGACGACGCAAACCAATCGTAAACAATGAGAGGGTACGAAGAAATTGAAATGACGAGACGCTCTCGTATGTGTAAATTTGAGCGTGAACGAAACAAAAAAATGCGACGATAAAAAGCCTGACGTGAAAGCTGTTACGAGACGAACTCGGCGAGCATATACCAGTACACTGTGACAGACGACGGGACGGGGTTGGGGGCGGGGACGACGGCAGCAGAGGGCAGAGGGAGACATCGTGTGTCTATACACGTAGCTTTGTTTGTGTTTGCATGATGAAATGGGCACACAGATAATGCACATGGAAATGCAGTAAGGCGTGTTCGGCTTTCGATTCTATAAACATGAACCATGAAACTTTAGCTAGATCGTATCCTTTTGTTGTTATGATACGCAAAATCATGTTTCGCAATTGTTTTTCTCATGCAGCATCATCTCTTTGAAATCGCACTAAAGCTCATCTTGGTTGAAACTCAAACGGTAATACAGCACGGAACAATTTCTGCTAAAGATGAAAGGACGTTGAAAAAATTACATCCATTTGAAGCAACAATTTTATATATATGTCTGTATGTCCCTATATGTCAAAATGGCCCTACCATAACGTTGAATCCAGTCGACTCTTTCATGTGTTAACTTGACAGGACCAAATCTGATCCCTTGTATCAAGCTCTTGACGCTTCTGTATCCCCTAACAGCTGGTCAAACATCGCATAGGAGGAGGAGAAGTTGACTCCTAGAAAAGTATGAAAGAGGATCGAGGGAACGATGAACACATGGACAACGAACGACAAATTTTCTCGTTTTTTAGCTCATTTTTTCCAGCGTTAATCAAAGTTTGAACACAGTTCCGAGGGTAAACCGTGTTAGAGAAAAGGGTCATTGAAGTTGTAATAACATTTAATAGAAGTTATAATGTGCACGAAATTAAAATAGTAGTCTCACCAGAGTCGCGTTTAAAAGTTAACTCTCCAGTCAATGTTTAAAACTTGTATATAACTTCCGTAATAATCTAATAATGGTAGTTGTTGCATTTCACAGGAATCTGAAAATCTTCGAGAAAAATGTTTACCATGAAGTTTAAAGATTGCGAAGAAACGATCACGTTTTCATTGCTAATGCACATATAACATTTACTCTCTATCACTGTCTACATCTCCAGAACTAAAAGCTCAAAATGTTTGTTATTTATTAACGAAAAAAAATTATAATTATCAAAAGAAAAAGAATCTATAAAAAAAGGGTTCAGAGTTATTGCGGAAAATCTGAAATTTTCTACAGCTCTCTGTAAAAACAGAAGTGAAACTGTGCAAAATGCAATTTATGAAATCTCGAATATGGAACAATGCAAGTCCTCGTGAAATTTGTCCTTTGAGTCGGGGTTAAATTGTCTTTAAAATTTGGGTACACCCTAACACCATTCGAATTTATTTTTCGCATGAACATAGTCGAATATTCTAACAAAAATAATCATAATCCAGTTAAATAGCCGGCTTTTTGATGGGGATAAATTTCGTGTCATTCGTTTTTTGTTTTTCAGTTGAGTGATTTTTAATGCGACCGGTAGCGCATTTTTGAAGTTGATTGTTTTCTCGCATTTTTCTTACTTCGTAAGATCGGCTGCCATTCTTTCGACAAACGAGAAAGACATTTTTTTTCGCAAAGATATTCAGTTGTAAATTTTTTCGAAGAGCAAAATGATATATAAAATTTCTGAAAACTAGCCACACTAAATAATTATCGCGTACCAGGTGTTTTCCTAGAACGAAAAAAAAAATTGAAATGGCACAATTTCAGATACTTTCAATTCATTAGGTTTATGTCTGGCTGACTATCATTGCAAAGTTTGATAATTGCTACAATGTAGCTCGAAATTTGAAAAAAAAAAAACCCAGTTCAACAATAATTTCAATTGAATATGAAACAAAAAGTGATTATTTTTAGGGCTTGTAAATAGAAAATGATTCACAATAATATTTTACAGTTTATGTCGTAATCACGTGAAACTAATCAATTTCGTGATAAGGCTGTTGCATTTGTTTGTGCAATTTTGCTACACATTCTTCGTGTCCTGCTGCGCTATGAAAAATAAATTGATTTAAATGGAATTTCAACTAAATTCGAATTACTTTACTAGTCTATTGCTTTGGTATCAAACGACAACTTTCTTGTTTTTTTTTATTTACAATCAGAGTTAGAAAACATCCAGGACGTGATCAAAAATTCATTATTCTTATCATAAATCAATATTTTGTCAGGAATGAAATCCAAAAATAAAAGCGAATTAAAACGGTCCTTTTGCTAGATTGCTTGCGAGTCAATTTAGTTCTCCGAAATCATGTAAAAAGTATACAAAGGATATGGGTATGAAATCATTCGTAAAACTTTTGTTACTTTTTACATCTTAAGAGTGTTTATTTGCCGAATAAAAATGGAGATGCAGAATTTAGGTTGTTTATTCGTCCTTAATTAGCATTGAACCTTCCTCCTAAACGAGCAGCCTTCGGTGAGACGCGCCTTGCCACCAGTCGACGTGCACAAAATTGTACGGCATCCGTCGCACTCGACACCTTGCTGAGCGTGCGAAAAAATGGTTTTTATCGCGTAACACCCTGGGCACTTGACGTCCATGAAGTAACTATTGGGCTTTTGAACCAAGCGCTTCAGTTTATGTTTTCGTTTCTCCTCCGCTGGACTCGGATGAAGGAAGTCTTTTGCGAGCGGCATTCTGAAAAAAACATTCAACATTTTCATTTCACTATCTTGGCTCTAAAGGTTCGAAAATAATTTTTCGAGATGTAACGAAACTCGCGAAACGTCGTATAATTCAAAGCACATGGGAAAACAGCATTTTCTCCGTTCAATAACGTCCGGCTGTTGTTGATTATGATTGCGGCGTCATTGAAGTGACAAAAAAAAAAAAAAAAACTACACTGGAGTTACAAATAATTGAAGATTTTTTAAAAATAAACGATTGTCGATTCTTTTACACAAAAATACACAATTTAGGATGGATCAACTGAACGAAGATGGATTGAATGTTCCGGGGGACGAGTAACCGCCGCCAAGCTTGTGAAATTCCGGTGTACATTGGACTCGTGAAATTTCGGCGACACTTATGTTTCAACGATTTTATAAAATTCGACTAACATTTTGACGTTAATACTTACGTGTTTTGATTAGTAATTCACGTGTAATACGAAAATTAACTCTTCAGCCACGTGTTTGTCGCACGACCGAAAGAACTGGAAAGGAATGAACATGAGCAATACATTTCTCAGGTTAAACGTAGCACGCCCCAAAAGTCCCTAGAATCGAAGCTTTGGGAGATGGGAAGTTTTTTTTTCACGCTAGGGTAAAACAGGATGATTTTCTCTGCAAAATAATCAACCCGGATAATGACCGGGAAATTTGAAATGCACAGCTCCATGATACTACATTCTATTGATCTTATGTTTTCAATCGTTTATCTGTTGAAACTTTTGAATTACAGTAAAAAATATGGAAAAGAAATGACACACAAGATAGGTCAATAATAAGAAACCATCAACGTGTAATTTAATTTGAAAAGCAATATCGAGAAAACAATAAATATAATAAAAAATATACCACAATTAAGAAGCACGAAAATTACGATCTTTTCGATCGAGACACAAAAGCAAAATGCTGTCATTCAAATAATGTATATTGCATTCAAATTATGAAGAAACTTGTTTGATTTATCTATTTAAAATTTTTTTTTATTATTTTTCTACGACTTCGTTTCCGATCCCTTACGTTCACGTGAATTACATTGCTATATTGGTTTAACTTTTAATATTCATTGTATGAGCAGCAAAGCCTTTGAACGTACAATACGGAAAGAGAAAAAATGAGAGTGAAATAGAGTCTTTTTTCGATGGAGCATCGGGTTATTTATAAATTCTCGGTTCCCCTCCGTTTATGGCCCGTCATTTATCTTTATGTAAGCGAGATCTCTTTCTTATAGAATATCAACAATTAATACGATTAATTATCTTCAATATACACGTACATATAGCATATATAGCAACATATAGACTATACATACATATATATATATCTATATATATAAATATATTGATTTTATATTGTTCAACATCAGAATGATGCTCGCGATTCAGATTTTCAGCTGTTCTATCTCATTTGTAAAATAAAATAGAATATTTAAAAAAAAAACCGGACGAACACGAGACGACGCATGAAACAAAAAAAGCACGACATCCGAAAATCTGAATCGTCGAGGACTTCTGACGAAGAGAGCGATAAATCGTGGATTTTTTTTTCTTCTCGCTTGCCAGAACGTGGAATCTCGAAGCAATTTTTCCACTAAATATTTCCGGTCAACATCATTCAAATAAAAATGCTATTATAATACATGATACATAAGCGAGCATATTGAGAGATTACATTGGGAAAATTTCAACAGAGCAGATGCTTTTTTTTTTAACACTTCAAGTTACCGTAATAATCTCAGTTTTAGAAAACTTTATACTCAGAAGATGTGGAAGAAGAGGAGGAACATCTCGAGGACGCGAAACGATTATTCGTAATCAGACGATACGCACGTTTGGACTATACAAAAAATATGTAACAAAATTAAGGGTTTCTTTGTTTCTCTTATTTTTTTTTCTTCTCTAATTACGCTATCAGTCACTTGCACGATTTTTCGAGAGTTCTGAGTGGCATCAATGCTAACAGATCGCGGGTCTAATATTTATCTCGTACTCTCTACTGCAGACACGCTTGAACCTTCTCGATCCATTCCTGCGCCATTGCCGCGTCACCCGCGCAAAAATTGTACGTTCGTCGATTTGTGCGAAGCTGTAATCAAAATTGTAAGAAAACATTATTGTTTGAAAAAAACAGGAGTTACCAAAATATGATATCAATGTTTTTGTTTTTATGGCTTACGTCGAAGAACGACTTGTCGTCAGTTTTCTTTGGTGGTCCTGGTGTCGGTGTCGCTGGTGTCACCGAAACTACTTCAGCCAGATCTACGTTCAAAAAATCTCGAATTAGGTACAAGTTGATTCTTTTTTTTTTTTTTTGCTTACGAATATCGTTCGAGTGTTTCGATTCTCTCAAATTTAATTCTTCAGAATTAGAGGCATTTATAACTAATAAATTATTCGGTACAGGAAGCATGACTAACACTTAATTGACTAAAACAATACTAGAGAACAGGAAAATTTCAACATCAGATTGAACATTTGTGTATGAGAATCCACCAATCAAACCCGGTATTGCCACAATTAATAATGCAATAAAAATTGCTATTTTCTACATACCTATATACCCTTTACAATGAGAATCCTCCATTGCATCGTAATATCGCAGTTGGTGCTTTATTGAATCAAGCACGAACCATCTTTGCTTCCAACCTTTCAACAAGGCGCCGCGTTTGTACAGGTAACCCTCGTGCGTTCTATTCTCCGCTACGTTGCTCGAAAATTGTTCATAATATTGTTGAGATGAAGTTTGTATGGTGGTAACGCCTATTAATAATGAAATATTGATAAAATATACGTACGTAATACATCATTCAGAGATATGATACTGAGGATACTCTCTCAAATAATGGCGGAAACATGAACAAGTAATACTCACTGGAATTGACACTTCCGTTGTCACCACCGCTTCGCGTCAAAGTGTGAGATTGCAAATTATCGGCTACAGCTTTGTACTTGGTGCAATTTTTCGGCACGGCATCAGCACATTTGTCGTGACATACGTGCCCGCAATCGACACATCGCAGTCCAGCTTTTACCGGTCCCCACAAAACACCGGAACAAGCGTCACAATGAGTCGGTGTGGCCGAATCCAATCTCTCGAACCTTTATTCAAAAGTAACGAAAATTCATAATAAATTATTGACAGCTAAACATAACTAACAATTCATTTGAATTATCATAAGTAAGATATCAAGTTGTAGTATTGAGTTGTAATTTCTCATTCATTTTCCCAGCAGCCTTTGCAAACATGAGACAAATATGTAACAAATTAATTAACACACACAGAATTTCGAAATTTTTATTTTATTGTCAGAAAATCATTCGCAATATAGCCCAAATGGAAAATTTTATTACGAATTCTTATAGTATTCTCTAATTTCTCTAATTCGATTATCCTGGTACAAAATTGGATTCAATATTTTACGATAAAATCGTCATTCGATTAATACGAAATTAATATTTCTCCGTTGCGAATATGTACCATGCGCAACTACACAATTTGGAAGAATTTTTTTTTTTTAGTCAAGTATGCCATAACGTACCTATGTGGATGAGCGTAAACGGAACCCTCATTTCCGGAAGCATTACCGCCGGCAAGTTTTCCACGTAAGAGCAGTTCGAGGGTTGAACGTTTGTGAATCAAACGGCCGTGATATCTGACTAGAGCGGTGCTAAAAGATGCGTGCCGCTGCGAAAAAAAAAAAAAAGAGTTCATTAATTCCAATTTTCATTGAATTGTACGTGTATTTTTAATATTCACAGAACCAAATGATATGATGGCAAAAATAGTTAAAACAATGAAGAATAATCCATTCAACTTACAGCCAACGAATCAGTATTTGGTAATTCTAGTTTGTCCCAGAGAATTTTCCACTTCTGTGGGAGGTGACCCAATTCAGTCTCAAGCTTGTGAATCTCTTCTAACAGATAAGAGAATTGATCCGGTACCATTGTACCAAGGTTGTCGTATCTGTAATTAAAACGAGGCATTAAATTAATCTGAAAATTTGTTGCGAGAAAAAAACATGTCCAAATGTTTGAAAACCGGTTTTTCAAATCATGACAACTGGAGAGAGACAGAAAAGAAAAGCAGGAGAACGAAAGTATAAATTACCCTTGCGTAACGACTTTTCGATTGCTCTTAACGATACCATCGGCAGCCTCAGATTCTTCCTCTTGCTGCGTATCCTGCTGCAAAACTTCGAGATCGTAAGCTGGTCCGTGAGCGAGTTCCTCTTCAAGATAATATTGCCATATATCAAGACTAGGCAGATGAGAGACTGGCCTCAATACCGGATGTTCGGTGTTGGGTGTGTACATAAAATTAAAGAATATTGGACATCGAGCATGCTGTCTTTCGATATAATCGAAAACACTTTGTCCGAGATTGGAGCCGGTATGTGTACCGGCGAGTCTGCCACCGGGATAAACAATTTCGTCGTCGCTACCGGTGTCAACGCCCTTGTGATGACTGGTGAGCGAGCCGCGTTTGTCCTCGACCGCGGTAATGCCACACTCGACCCTGTCGAACTCGCAATCGAGCAAGAAAGTACGAAAACGGCAGGATACCGAGTGATACGCTAGGAACTTGAGATAATAATCGTTGAACTCAAAAGCAAGAGGAAATTGTCTCTGTATCTGATGAACGATATCAAGAAATTGAAGGAAGGTCGGAGTGAAATTCGTTGTTTGTGAGTTAGCGGCGAGGTTACTACGATGTCCAAATCTATGGCCAAATCCGAGCCACTCTTTTTCTATCAAAACGCGAAAGCCTTCGATCGTACGATAATGCGGATCGAGGCAAACTTGGGCGACCGAGCAGACCGTAGCTGTCGTGTCCCAACCGTCTTCGAGACAAACCGCCACCGAGGAACCCTGCACATCCATAAGATCTATCACGGCGCCGGACAATTGCATCAGACTTTGAAGCTGTTGCAACCACTCGGAACTCTCGATGAGCTTGTAAAAACTTTGATCGGGTTCAAGATTCGGTGAGCTCGGAACGCAGGCTCGCATGAGTTTTTTAAACGCTGTCTTCGTGTGCCGCACATCGTAATACTCGACCGGTATGAAATCCGTTTTCGGCGCAGTTTCAGTTTTAACTCCGCGCATGTGAGATTTTTCTCCAAGGATGTAAAGAGCAGCACGTTGAAAAGTATGCACGCACTCGGTACCACTGTCCGAATCCGCCGAGTGTCGTACCGTACCGCGTTGATTCACCGACGTCAATGACGCTTGAGAATTGTGCCTCTTGTCCTTCAAAGAGCCCCAACGACCGAAGTTTTTTGGCCCTTTTCCCGCCGACGATCCGAGCGTGCCTATCGCTTTGTTGAATGGATTTCGTCGCGATTGCTCCGGCGTCGCGTTACGATCTTCCGCCGCGAGAAGAAGCGAATCTATACTCAACGAACTGTCCGACATTCCCCACGCCGAACCTTGTCGCAATACCGACAACGGGGTTGCAGCGACGAGGGTCATTATGTACTTTTCTTGCTCGAGAGTCGATGTCGTTTCTGAAGACGTTGCTGTAATGAGAAAAAAAAAAAAAAAAAACTTCATTTCGCGGACAAAAATAGAAGATTACCGAATTATATGTGAATCACAGTTTATTCGAACTTTTTTTTTATCAACATTACTTCGAATTATAAAAATATTGAAAGAGACGATTTCTTTTCTAAACTGTTTGGTCGGAATGTATTTTTAAAAGACGATAAATACCTTTTAGATTACCACCGGAAGTTGGATGCGCTTTGAGCATTCCCATAACTCCTTTTCCGTGATAACCAGCACCTCTGATTAGCAAAGCTTTTGTTCTTGGATGTCTCCATGTGACTGCTGGAAGACGATTGTGCCTGTACAATCTGCAGAATCTACGAATACTCTCATCAGAAACGGAGCTTGGTACAACGAGAAGAGCTGGATAACTTCGGCAAATCATATAAGCGCAATTGACCGAAGTCAAACGGAATGGTTCGTTCCTTCGATTATTTTGCAAGCCATTGGGACACAGTCCAAGTCTGTACCAATCTCTGACGTAACTGCGCTCGGAAAGACGTTCCAGAGTTTTAGCATCGGTTGGAGGCTGTTGTGGAACAAAACCGGATACCTCGAACTCGTCAACTTGAGGATAAACAAAACAACAAAACGAACGTTGAGGAAATGTGTAATGATCGAAGTTTGGGTAATCTAGAAACGAAAGCAAAGCTTTCTTACTGCTTAAGTCGTCATCGTGACTGAGGTCGTTGTTATCTGTTACAGGAAGGCTCATTCTTCCTGGTGATGTCATATATTTGTTACTGCTCGTAAGGTTCATATTCGGCAAAACGTACTTTTGTCTTTTGGAAGACTGTTTAGGTTTGAATCCCGCTCTTCGAGCTGTTTTTAACAATGTTTTCTTCGCGAATCCCCTGAAAAAATGATATCATTAACAATTGCTCATTATGATACCAATATCATAACGAACGCATCGAAGTTAAAAATCCACTTACTTCAACGTTGCGTTCTTCTCTTTTCCTTTATGATGAGCAGTCGGGGTAACGAGAACTTGTCCGTTGAAAGCAAAATGATGAAATATGTGAGGAGGATATCGAGCCTTGTGTACGAGTTTGCGAAGAGTTTCGATGTTCTCCGGTGTGACTTCCTCGTCAAAGGCTAACTTGATAAGTTGAAAAGTGCACGATCGTAGCTGCAAGCCTTCCTGAATGCATTGATCGAGATGAGCAAGATGTTGAACGGCAACGCGTTTTTCTTTCGTGAGTGATGTGACGGGGAAGGCTCGTACAACCAATTGTTCGCAAGCGAAAGGATCACAGGGGATGCCCTTGAATACGATACGATAATTGGTGAGAAATATGGCTCCCTCGGCTGGCAAGAGGGGCGGAGTTTTGGGCAATCCAGCGGTACTCTCCTCTCTTCCATCGGGTAATAAATAAACTCTGAGACCGTCCATGATAACTTCTTCACCGGGTAACATGTTAGGTGTCAAGATCTTGGGCTTTTGTATAGGCGGCAAGGTCTTGCTTTCACGATGAACCGCTTCGAGAGTTTCTATATGCATGTGTACGACACCGGGTACCATTTGATGGAGACAACGTACGTGCTCGGCGCTGACACCACCCTCGGTACAAACCCGATCGACGAATCGCGAGACCATTCTTATGACCGCACCTCCCGTCTCTCCCGGATCAGTCTCTTCGAAACCCGATTCAGCATCGCCGCTATCACTGGCAACGCTATTAGTGATACTATTACTGGCTCTCTCGTCTTCATAAACGTTATCCTGGCGATGAGTTTTCGCTCCGATGTCAAGGGGCACGAGCAAATATACCATTCTATTAGCATAATGAATCGCTTGGCTGTACATAGTGCTTTCCTCGCTCGTTATCAGTTCTTTTTGCTTGTCCGGATCGATCGATGACCAAACTCTCATTTGTTCAGCGGCAATTTCGAGCGCCGACGGCTCTTGGTTCCGATACACCGAACCACGATCTCTGAACGGAAATTCCTTATTATCACGGGGACTTACCGGACTAATAAGAGTGTCACAACCTAAACGCGGCGTCAAATTCTCTCCAGGAAGATAAAGACGCTTTATGTCTTTTTGCACGTCTTGATAAAATGCATCTTCCCAGAATTGTTGATTTTGCCATACCGCATGCTCTTGTATACACGTGTAAGCAAATTGTATGACACCCGTGCATAGCTTTCGACAAAACGCCGTTGCCAACGGCAAAAGCGCAGCGGCAACACCGTGCTCGTCCATCGATGAATCGTCCTGCAGCGCACAGTTCATCAATCGCACAACAAGATCGAATTGCTGATGCTCCAGCATCGCTTTGTTACCAACTACGTGCTGCGAAAGCTCATTACAGAGCGCCAATCGCGCCGCTTTACTCTTCAGAGCTCGAAGAACCGCTGGGAATGTCTTCCGAGCATCCGAAATTTTGTTCTCAAAAATACAATTCACACAATTTCGCAATACTTCGAGTCTCCGCGCTGAATTACTCACGAGATGCCTCGTGTCGTGAACTATCGATATGTGTGGACCCGTCGGTACGATGCGGGGCTGAATCGGCCTCAATGACGATAATCTGAAAATTTTTATACTTCTATAAGTAAAACTAGTTAGGAGTGAATTACTATTTACAGAAAAATCTGGTTGAAAATGTGTTTCATCTATAATAAAAAAAAAAACGGCATTCATGTCGAACTTGAAAATGCCCGTATGGACTATTTGGAAGACTCAACCAACATCAAGTTTCAAACCGTAAACCGATTGAAACCCTGATATTCATTTTTCTTCTAATACTTCTTTCAGTAATAAACAAAAAGTCCTATCCATCAATGGCTGTTGTAGCATAAAAAATATTTGGAATTTCTCCTTTATAAAATTTTTTTGAGATTGATTTCATTACGTTGTAAGATTTTTTTTTCATGTGCACCAAATGGAATATCGAAAAAATCGATTGGAGGACAAGAACGGCTAAATATTGTTTTTCCGGATCCTATAAATCATCGATATTCATCATATCAATCATATTTACGACCAGAGAAAATAATGAATTCATTATGGCATACCTGACTTTCAGATTATTTTTAGCAAGACCCTCGTCAATAATCGCTTGTACTTGTTCGGAATTAATTCGAGGGAGAAGTGGTTGGTGTATCCTGGCAAAAGCTCCTTCCGGCGGTTTAAGAATCTTCTGCACATAAGGCTGCGGATTCGGATTTTCGTTCGTGTAAAGTTGTTCTGCGAGATCTTGTATGTGTTTCAATAACAACCCTGCAAAAAAGAATATCAAAAAAAAAAAAAAATTATACGCCTCGAATATTCCTTCAACCCGAATATTTATTATCGAAATTTTTTTGTATTCAACAAAGCTATAAATATAAAACGTTTTAAAAACCCCGAACTAACGACTTCAGCGAATTTATTAGGAATACTTACGATGATCTTGAGCCTCCTGTTTCAGTTGATCGCTAAGATTACTATACAATTCGTCCCATACGTCACAAGGTCGCCAGGGTGGTCCGCGTTCAGCGATGAACGAAGTGAAGAACATGCAATCGAGGACTCGCGTTGTGAAGTCGCAGTCGACGAAGCCTCGTTCACCGAGAAATGCTGCCTAAAATATCGGTTTAGAGATTGATGAAAGTTTAAAAGATAGCAACTTAAATTATATCTGAACACCCTATTATTTAATATTTTTTCCATTTCAATCAATAATTGTCAATGAATATATAGATTGGTGAAGCTCTTTACTTTAGCAGGTTTCAAATCGGCGATTTAACTGTTGTTTCGTTCGATTATTTTACCTTATGAAAAGTTATGACTGGTTTGGGATGAATTCGTATAAGAGTAAGACAGCTTCTGTATCCCTGCAACAATTGCGCGAACGCTCTCATGAATACAGCTCGAAGTTCTTTGTCCAATTTGGGTGGGTTAGGTGCTCCTGTTGTCACAGGCAGAAATGCATTATCAGCGGAAAGAAGTTCAGGCTGGAGAACCAACGAGAGTGCATCCTGCGTTTGGGAAAGCAAAGGTTCCGGGAGCAATGACAATGAAACACCGTCAGGTACCATTATTGAACCCCCGTCAAGATCTGCTACGATAACATCCATCTGTGGATAAAAATAATATTCGTAAATTCATGCCAGTCTATTAATTCGCGATAATATTCGTAATTGCAGCTCCACGAGGAAATGGAATATTAATGGTTATCTTTTTTCTAATCAATACCGAATCAAAGGAAAATTTTTTTTTCCCATTGTAGCGAAAATCGTACTTCTGTTGATAAGTACCTCTTTTTTGACGATTAGAAAATATGTATAAAATTTATATTGCAGATATCTTACAAGTTCGGCGACTTCGTACTTCAGCGAACTGTGAACTCCCATTATAAAGGGCGTTGGTGTACTGAGTACTTCGACAAGAGCTGCTGGCAATAACGGAATGTAAACGTGGGTATAACGAAACGGATACATTAGAGCAGTTAACGCGCGACAGCCTTCCGTCAATCTTGAATAACTCGCCGAATGAAAAAGAATCTTGTGCTCGGTCATTACCGCGCAAAATAACACTAGAACGTTCCGTATGCCTGTTAAAAAAATACACATTGTTTATTACAAAGAAAAATATTTCACAGGAAAAAAGATATTATGCATTTCAGTTTTTTATATACGAATATCAATATCGTAAATTCGGAATAAAAAGTATTTAATCAATGTTCTATTAACGAATTCACAAAATTGTGTATAGCGATAAAACATGGAAAGCCCGAAAACCGTCATATTGGTGTATATGAGAGTGCGGCAGTGCTTGTGCTGACTTTTTCTTTCAATACTTGTTCCAGTCACTACCGCGTCTCTTCATAAATCTTCATATTATATCGTTTGATATTACGCATTTGAAGGATCTTGAGTCATCGATCTTTCGAATACGCCAAACCAATAACTGTACTTTTCAGAATTTATACAAAATCAAACGTTTTTAACCCTACTACCCAAATCAGTTATATATTTTATCTATAAAAAAAAACTGTAGATGTAATTACTATGTATTTTTTTGAATCACTGTTTCATTTGAAATTTCCATAATGGCTCGTTTTTTAAATTTCATCGAGAGTCCGAGTAAAGTATATACATATACTATCACTATACAAATTTACAAGCAAACCATTTTTATGGTAGAAATAGTTCAAACCAATTCTATATCAGTCTCGCGGCCAAGAGAAGAGCAGACCTCGCCGTTAACGTTAATAATGTTAACGACCTGTTAGATCATCTTAAGGTTGTAGATTATATTTATGTAAATTCCGGCATAGTTCCAGCTTTGCATTTTTTGCCAACTTGAATTCATACGAAAAGAGTAATAGATCGGAAATTTTATATTTCACTCATACACAATTCAATGTTTTGAAATATTATTCTACGATGAAATCAAATTTGTTCTAATTTTATGAATAATGTGCTTTTTCAACGTACCGAGTTGTTGAAATAACAAATTTACACTAGTATGTGTAATGGGAAGAGACGGACTTATCGGTGGCTGTAGAGCCTGCCTATCTCCAGCTCCGATACTGAAACGGACCTGTGGTCCTCCTGGTGGTGGTACTTGAATACAACCTAAAATATTTCCCACGAGTGTCTCTAATGGTGTTCCCGAATTCTCGAGGTACACCGTGTAAATAATGCCGAGACAATTCTGCAACAAGTGAGAAACATAAAGCCAATTAAGTCGAAGAATAATCCATAATAATCCTTCAAAGATTTAAAGATGTGAAATTTTTATTCAATATTTCAAAGGAGTATACCGAAAATTGTATACCTCTATATTTTTAAATTGCATTCATAAACATTTTTTTCGAGGCACGTTGAAGCTCATAACAAAACGCAATTTAAGGAAACTATTTTTTCGAATGAGATTTATATTTTTGGAAAAACGGTTCAGAAAATTGTCTTTTCCCTATTAAGCAATGGTCAGTGTCGTAATAAGCAAAACCGCGACTCTAAATTAGCATAGTTTGAGATATTAATTGCTAAATACTCATTATGAATAAGCAAAGTTTTTATACTGAAATATAATGATGAAAATAAGAAATACATAAATGTAATGGTAATTACTCGAAAGGTTTCGATGTAATCGAGCCTGGAGACAAGCACTAGGCATTTTGGAGCATACATAATGCTGTGATGAGCTATCGCAGGAATACTTCGGACCAATGTTCGACTGTCCCCGTCGACGGGATCCTCTTCTTCGTCCACCGGTTTGCTCGGTACTATTGAAACCGTTTCGTTGAAACACATGCAAGCGCAATAATGACGATTTGCGTCTATGTCTGTTAGTATGGATACAAAGAACCGAGGCTCCTGACGTTCCGTGGATAATGCCCATCCTTGTGGCTGACAGAACTGAATATAAACAAGATCCATTAGTAAAATTTTCAATAATAAATGCATTAATAAATTTCGTTCAATTTATAGATCCTATGAGGTGACACTTGGTTCACGCTTGGTGTCACATTTAGTCCAAAAAGTATGAAAATCATACAGCACATGCTCTAAAACGTGGAATAACTTTTCTATTGTGCAGAGTCTAATGATAGAGTGATGAATAATCTCCCATTGATAATATAAAGAAAATGGACTAGTTGACAAGAAAAACCTTGTGATCTTTCAGACTCTGTATGACAAGAGAGCTTCAATGGATTTATGAGAAAATTTTTCTATATTTTTCAAGTATAAAAAAATATAATCTTCCCAAACGTGAAACATTCTTGTCACTTTCTGGAAAATAATATTTAATCCAACGTTATTCGAGTTTTATCATATAGATTCTATCTAATATTTTGACTATATTGGAGTCAGCATCTTTGGAAATGGTATGCAGAGCTGCATCGATATTTTGCTATCTCTTCATTTCCCACTCTGCTAATTTAAACATTATTCTCAACACATTGAAATTTCTTGATTGAAAAATCCCATAGCTACACGATTGATTTTTTTTTTGGTACATCAATATCAAGAGTTCAGGTACATCATATCAATGTTCATTTAGTATTTTGTGTTCTTTATTTGGCATCTTATTATATATCAGCTCGAATAATTTTCAGCAACACGTCAACTTTTCACTTCTTCCTGACAATTCATTGCAAGAAAATTTGAATAGATATCGTCTGGATGTTACATCAAATTAATTTTACATAACCATTGTTTGAGAAATAATGCAAAAGGTAAGCTAAAACCTGAGTTACATCTAAATTGCTAAACAATGCTGAATACCATTTGAATACAAAATTGGAATCTATCATTTTCAGGTATTGTTGAAGAATGTGCAGCTAAATAGATGTTCTAGAATTAGTAAAAAAAATATTTGAATCATTGAAAGAATCAAGAGACGAAATCTGCAGATACATTGAAAACACTGGGATAATTATGTAAAATTGCAAAATTTTGTTTAGCTTTTAAGCTGCAATAATTTTAAACAAATTTTCACTGAGAAGGAATTGAGAGAATTTCAATGAACTTACCCATTCTATACCCTCGATGAAAGGTGTATCGGGCCAATCCTTTTCAGGAAACCTTTGAACGATTATTCCGCTACTTATACCACCCCCTGAGACAGCGCAATGACCTATGAATTACACAAGTATAAAATAGTGTTTAGATAAAATGAAGAGTTTTCAATGGAAGGCTGATGAAACGAACGACTCACTTTCTTTGTCGTGGTCATAGCCTACAACAACAAAATAGTCCGCCAGCCGAGACATCTCTGTGAACTCATGGGGCTGAGTGGGGCTGGTTGCGCTCAACATCCCACAACGAATGATAAATTTTTGATTTCATGGACCAAACTCCGTGCAGTGAGGCAATGACGGATTATGATTACGATTTTTTATTATCCGTTCAAACTGCAACGTGATCCAGGTAACAACAATAGGTTCTTGATTTAAACTGCCAACGAATGTATCGTGGAATCAGCAAATACGAAAATTAGTGAGAAATTCAAACGGAACAAGTGTCATGAAAAAATGATATCGTTGTACGTTCCAAATGTCACTGAAAGATTGTCGAACACTAGAAACTCCTCACAATGTTGACGTCTTGATGAAAAAAGTGAGACGAAGTGTAAAAAAAAAAAAAAAAAACGTTCACGACCACTGGTGGACTTCGTATTCCCACTGTTGGCCCCCAGTGGGTCTTGGTCACGGAATGAACTTCAACGCACTTGTCACATTTAGCCGGTTATAACAACGTTTTTTGGCCGACATAATAATACACGAAGCGTCACTGTCATTTTATATAAATTCGCGCAAGATGCCACACCCCGAAGCCCGAATCCATAACCTTCCAAACTAAAAGCGCCACATTGAATATATACGAAAAGCCAAGTGGTAGGGCTGTCAGACGACGACAAAAAAAAACGAAACGGCGTGCATTTCACGATGAGTAACTAGAACTCAGAATCTCACCAATCTCACTGAAATCTAGTGATTTTTGGAAAGTTTCGGTAGCCCTGCTTCAGGGTGCAGCATCTGCGAAAACTGGATATTTTAACAATTGTGAATTGTCGGCTATCATCGACTAAATATAATTCATGATGGCGAATATTAAGATGATCCAGCAGTCGGTAACGTTACGCGTAAATGCAAGAAGCATTATTATAATAAATAAAAACCGGTTTCTCCAAGACGCGCTTGATATTACGAGAAAAAGAAAGTTACGTTGTTCTCTTTTCATCAGAGACCAACGTGTAGCTCTCCTTTTTCTTCGAAATGTCGAGAAAAACATGTATGTACTTTTTTTTACCGACCGCGAGATGGATGGATCAGAGACGACTCATCTCTGAATGGATCATAGTCCTCAAAGTATTCGAAAAGCCTCTTCCATCAGAAATTTCAATGAAACTATCAAGCCAACAAGTTAATCATTGATTCTTCATACACGTAAGACGTTTTTCCTCGAACCGAGCAATTTTTCCGAAATTAACTGGTTCATCAGTCATGAAATGAATGGAGAATTATGTCGATGTAATGATAATTGTGGCCAATAATTGGTCAACGCATTGAAGAATTATTTTGTAATTTATTAATTGTCTATCTTTGCAATGACAAAACTTAAATTAATGTAAAATGAGTTTATTAAAAATTAATTAATCACACATTTTTTTTTTCATAGGCGGTGGTCCTGTCATGGAAGGAGGTGGTCCATTCATTGGTGGTCGCATCGGGCCCATGGGACCCATGGGCCCCATCATAGGTCCCATCGGTCCAATCATAGGTGGCCTCATTCCCATCATGGGAGGAAGAGGTCCATGGGGTCTCATCATCATTGGCCCACCTGGGCCCATATGACCGCCGGGATGCATAGCTGGCATCATGCCTAAGTGTCCTTGTGGCGGAACTCCGGGTCTTGGTCCTAAATTGGGTGGTGGTGGAATCGCAGCACCTTTGTTGGTCGCGAATGGATTAGAAGCTATTTTTCCTGCTTTGAATGCAGCTGTTGTTGCATCAATCAAATTCTGTGCTTGTTCTTCCATCCATTTTTGATAAAAGTATTTGACATTATCTTTGTGTTTGCGTCCTTGACAGTGTGTCTTTCTAACACTTGGTGAATCATGAGTCAAATACGTATCACAATAATCGCAATAATATTTCGGCATTTTTCTATAATTTTTTCATTCAACTCATATGGGTGTGCTGTTACGAATTTTAAATTCGACGTTTTTTGAGGTTATGTCCGTCGGTTTGTCACTCAAGAAGACGCTTTGGCTGAGCTCACAGTCCTGTTACGAAAAATGAGAATTATTAAAAAGTTTTCTTGAGAAATTGAATTATGCGTGGTACTTACCGCTATCGTTTAAAATTCAGGGCTCTAATTTCATCCGGTTTTACGTTATTTATAGTATTTATATCAACGTAGTGACTGCGTACGTATTTTGTTGAACCGTTTGTTTTGATATGGATACTTCCACTGAATAAATTCGGTATTCGGTTCGTCTCTTGAATCACGTATTTGTCATTCTCGTCATTCTACAAAATTTTTCGTTTTTCCGTCACTATACCGCCCGGCTTTTCTGATTGGCTATTTCCGGAAAATAGAAACATTTCTCTATCGGTATCGTAGTTAACTATGTAAACGTTTAGGTTTAATTACCAGCCGCTAATGGCGCTGCAGTTGCAAAGTACGGTTTTCTCTAAATATTTAAAATCGCTTTGTATTTGTCAAATAAATGGGTTGAAAAATCTTTTTTGTAAAATTAAAACATGGAAGCCCTGGCGGGTCATAACGACCGAAGTTTACGGTCTTTTTAGACATATAATTTGCCGAAAAAGGACCCATTTGAGTCGTTTTAAAATTAGTCAGTTAGATCAGGCTTTTCACTTGACAATCAGATTTTGGTCAATTAATTAAAAAAAAAAAACTTAGAAAAAATTACAAAAAAGACTTAATAGTGTTTTTTTCCGGCAAATTAGACGTCTAAAAAGCCCAAAACCCTATTCGGTCTTTTTTTCGGTCGCTATGATTATTATTTATCCATAAAATGGAAAAAAAATCAATTGCTACCAGATTTGAGGAAAGAGATTTAAGCATCTAATAATAAATATGAGATTTATACAGAAAATTTTCAACATACTTTATTTAACATGTTCTATGAATTCCGGAGAAAGCTTGCAAGAATCCACTTGCGGTTGTCTCCGGTTTTCTTTGCTTTCTAAATTTTGTATGTATTTTTTTGGATTTCAACCGTTGGACTGCTTCTCCGAGTGACTGTATGTCAGAAGTTCGAATGGAATTATCAGCCATTTTCGATTTGACGGTATTCGCCATCGTGCGAAGAGAAGTTACATCTGACGTTTTAGCTAAACGAATAGCTGCTCTTGCTGAACGTCGGAATGCCTTCCTCTTCTTTTTTGTTAAATTAATCAATAATTCATCACCATTTTTTTTCTTGCGAACTCGTTTCTTCATATTCGTTTTTCTGCAAGGGTTCAGTAATAACGTATCGCTTGAATTTGGAAGTCGAAATTCATCGGGTGAAAAAGTTATAGTAACCATTCGACGGGAGCGATTTGAATCGCAATCGCCAGTCTGATAGTCTGTACCAATCGATTTGGTGGTAGCGCAATTTTCTGGGGTTGACCGCGGACCCGTAGAATTATTGTCTTGAATAATATTGTTACCCAAATTGTCCGGAACAATTCGAGACGAATGCGAAACATTCGTGGTATATAAATCTTGCGGGAGCGATGGAATGAGACATTCCAGTGGATTTGCCGTTAATGTCATAGCTTCCAAAGCTCGTGTTAAAGCTTCAGACTCGTGAAACGTAAACAATTCGTTGTAAAGATACACAACTTCCATGTATTCACGAATCCCATTAAATTCCTGAGAAGAACTCATTTGTTTAACCAATTTATGAAAATGACGAACCGTCACTTGGCCTCCTTCGACCCAAGATCTAGCATAGAGTGACATAACTAGTCGACCTCGTTCTTCCATCAATTTACTGAAGAGGTTTTGAATATCGTCTGTCCTCTTCGTTACTGCTAAGTCCGTTGTCGATGACAATAAATCAGGATTTTGAATAGCTTCGACACTTATGGTTTGGATCCTTTGTGCGAGTCTAATGACGATCGTCAAAACTTTCTTTGGGTCCTTAGCAGAATCCAATTCGTTTAGTTTTCGCTTCAGATTATACATTGAATATTTGAAATCGCCGAATGGCAAGTCATCGTATTGCAAAAATGGTTTTTCGAGGTCACTACGGGTTAACCATTGCATCAGAGTTTTCTCTATGCCGTGAAGAAGCTGATGACAGTCCGCTTGAACAACCAGTCGAATTCCTTCTTCGAAATTTTGAGTTATGTTTACGTTGAACGTAAAATGGTCTTGCCATTCGAGTATAAACGTAGGCGTTAAATCCCCGGTTAATAATCCATCTAAATGAACGCTCGGTAATGTATCCAAACGTTTTGATATTACGGTAAACGCAGATGATTTGGCAGCGTCAAGATTGCCGCATTGAAATAGTGAACGCGGTTCGAAACTCTCATTCTCAGATCGAATCAGATTGGAGTCGTTTTCATTCGAAACGTCGACTACATCGATGTTTCCGCTGATGTTTTCATCTCGAATACGACCATGTTGAAATGTTGGATAAAAAGGACCTTCTGTGTAACTGCTGACGTACGTTGGTGTCGGGAAGTGTTGCGACCATCGCAACTGGTTGCACATCGCTGCGTCATGACCGCGCCTTGCGCAATTACAGCAACTCAGATGCTGTGGATCTTTCATAGTGTTTGATATACTCCTAGGCGCAGGCAGCGTTTCAGTTGTCTATAAACACGATAATAACATGTTGTAATATTTGTTCACAAAATATGTAATGATAGAAAAGATCGTGAGACACAGAGAGTATTTGCATGATTTACGGTGATTTGATTGACCGAAAAGCGGCCTAACCAACGCTTCAATAAATGTAAAATGAAAAGAAAACGTTTTGTTCCTTCGCCAAATTCCAATGGGCATGAACCTCTCTTCAGTAATACGAAGAATATAAAAAATGATCATTCACTGGATAGCGATCAACTTACAATATCGTGAAATCTTCTCCATAAATCAGGACAGCTTTGACGAGTATGCCCTACTCCGTGGCACATGTCACAGGACAATTTCGAGCAATGACAGCAAGTCTGTCGAAACGACGTGTATTTACGACCACACTGAAAAAATTAATAATCAAAATAAAATCAAATTCTTGATGACGAATTCTAATAACGAGCATTGAGAAAAGTATTCTTACAGTAAGACACATTGTTTGAGGACATCGTGTTTCTACGTGTCCTTTTTCCCCGCACATACAACAGCTCGGCGTTGATGCTTGCTGTCGGCATTTTTTACCATGATGGGTATCATTCCCGCAACGGTGACATACTCGACCACGTTTTTTCGTTGGAGGTAATAAGTCGACGTGCAATATCTTCCAATTGCTCGGATTCCCTACGCAACAATAGGTGGAATTCATAAAATTCGAAAGATTTTCTTTTGTCTTTACTTGAAAAAAAAAAAAAAAAAAAGAAAAGTTTGTAGACTCGTATTTGTCGGAGTATCGTTACATAAAATAGTAACTTACTTGGCATCCTGCTCTGTATTTCGTCCACGTTCATGTTTTCACTGCCACAAGGAGCGTCGTAAAAAGCCTGCATTTCTCTGGACATTGGTTTGAAAAAATAGTCCGTCATCGAATTGTTCCCACTAGACGAGTTCGTATTTCGTTTTCTTTTTTTTTCTGGCATCTCTGATACATTACTTTCCTTTGACGATCTGGGCTCAACGTCTTTTTGTCGTTTTCTTTTGGATTTTTCATTATGCACTTCACTGTTATCAATGGATGGATTGTTGGAGTCGTTTTGCCCAACGTCGATCGTTTCGTCTGCGGAATTAATGCCAATAGAATTGTCTAGAATATCTCGATTTTGAGGTAAATCTATATGGGGAGAAGAATCCCTAGAAAACATCACGGAATTTCTTGTGGTATCAGCTTCCCCACCTGATAGAACCTGGTTACGACTTTTATCCTTTTCAGTTATGCCACTGGTACTGAATTTTTCTCTCGTTTCCATCCTATTTTCTTCTGGATTCAAATTGTCTTTTCGAGGATCCGAACAGTTGAGAATCAAATCAGTGCTGTCGTCGCAAATGGTTTCGCTGTTGTTTGTATCATATGTTTCGATGCTCTGTAACTCTTCAGGAATCTCATTAGTGCAATTGGTGTCTCTATGTGAAGTTGATGGTTCATCGTATTCGCAAACAACTCTTTCTTCGTTTCTGGCCTTTTTAGCTCCTTTGACAACATTCCGTTTGCTGGATGGAGAACGGTTCTTTTTCTCAACTCTACCATTCGTATCACAATCTTCGTCTGAATCCGGCAGTTCGATCAAAGGTGGTTGAGCTTTGGGTGGAATCGGTACTTCCAGTATGGAATCATCGGAATCAGAGCTTATGCTCAGAGTGTCACATTCGGTTTGTTTCATATTTAGCTTCATTCTTTTCGAGATGATATTATATTTGCTTGTTTCCGTAGTTACACCCAAATTATTCAGCAAATCCTTGCATCTGCTCTGTTCCTTTGTACCACAAGAAGTCTCTGCCGGTTTTTGATTCTTTTCCTTTTTCTTACTTTTTTCTTTTTTCTTTTTAGGCTGGGGAAGTTTTCTTGTCACACAACTGTTCACATCAGGGACCTCTTCAGTTAGGATACTCAGTAGAGCCGTACGAAGCTTCCCATGGCTTTTTTCGTTTTTGTTTGAAGTACCTTTAGTTTTAATTGTCAAACTTTTCAACGACGTATTTGATAGGTCGGAAAATTCTCGAGCTTGATCAGCTGTTTTTTCTTTCGGTAACCAAAGGTCCTTGCGAGCAAGAAGTCTTTGTGGCTTCGGAAAAGTTCTTGCTGTGTTGTTCAGTGCAATATTTTTGATGTTACAAGGATGTGTGTTCACAGTCGTAGTGTTTTTAGCCCTGTGATTTTCTTGTCCACTGTTTGTTTTTGCCTTCAACTTAGGACTATGAGAATGTCCATCATCATAAAAAAAATCAGCTTGATCGGTACGATTCTGTTTGTTTACAGATACAGTATTAAGGCCAAGATTGTCAACATTTGCACCTGACGTTTCTTTTGACAACAATGGTGTCACGTTTTCACTTGTGTCTAGACTTTTATGAACCGTTAGTTCTGCCCCTTGGTCGTCTTCGTACTTTTCGTTGGAAAAATAAATCTCAGCATAAAGTCGCGCTTCTAACTCAGGATCACCAATTCCATCCTCAAAGTCAGCAGCTTTCTAGTGAGTTGAATACTAAAGAATTAATCAGATCGCGGATCAACGAGCTATTAAACTCGAATTATATAAGAAAATGTTTCGATGAGGTTATGTGACATTTGTACGTATATTTACCTCATTCGTAACATCAGTATCATCCATGGCTCGATGCCATGTGTGCATCTAGCGCTAACCCAGCCGCGACGAATCTCGCTTGATTGATCTTGTCCGAATAATCATTAAATGCTCACTCGCTGGTTTTTTTTAGAATATTGTTTATGAACTCTTGTATCTGTGCCGTTCCTTGCGTGGAACAATGAGAAAAAACTATACAATAAATGAACGCAAAGAGTGACGAAATTTTACACGATTATCGTCGATCTTTGCAAGGTTGAAGGAAAAAGGAACTCCGAAGTTGTCGACGATTCATACTATAATCAAAGAATAATAATAAATCACGCGCAGTTGGGTCCCAATGAAGTTCGAAATTCCGCCACTACGAAAGTCGCTGCGATCGACTGTTTCTGACGAAGGCCAGCGATGGCGATTAATGAAGATCGACTTTTTTTTTCGCCCAGATATTCTTAAATAATGGCGGGAATGGTGGCTCGGGTAAATGTTTGCAAGGTTCGCCGGTGAGAAGGGTAAATAATTGTTATAGCCCAACCAAAATGAACATGAGTTCTATTCAACAACACATGTTGTAGATAATTTGGACCTTTTAAAGCGTGCACTGAATTTCTTGTCATAAAAATATTCCACGTTTTTTTACTACTAAAAATGATTGAAAAAATATGTAACGACGGATGTGACGTTCGAAAAACCAGTGTTCTCATTGGTTATCGCTCGTCACTTATCGCGCGCAGTGGTGGAAAAATCATAGTAGAGGGTCAGAGGGAGTTGGGAGGTTTTAACAGACGTGAGAAGTGAGAACTCTGAGAACTGGACACCGAACTTTCAATCAGCCAGCAGTCAGAAATTAATCACTCTTTTGAGCAGAAGCACGTTTCTTCAATTGCTAACGAAATTACTCGTTTAGAGGGTTCAACACTCTGTGAATTCAACTCGTTACATTATTTAAACAAAAACGTTGACGAAATGCCTGGCGGAAAACTAGGTAAGCTTTGTTGATTCGAATTTTTATATTCATCTTTTTACTGCTAATTATATACTTATAAACATACATATTTCACGTTGCTGGTTTCGTGGGATTCTGAGATGGATTAGTGCGAAATGAAAGATCTAAAGCCGTTTTCTTCAACGTTAATCAAAAATCGGAGTCAGTTTGATCTATAACGGAACTATTTTCGAAAGATTGAACGAAGTTCAAACCACGTTCACCGAACGGTTCTTTGCGTTTGAGAAAATGCCGGTTCGCGTGGTATAATATGTTTGAGAGTTCGGAGCAGGTAGACACGTGCGGTCACATGGCCGGCATTGTCTAGACTGATTCTTGTTTTTTCGCGATTTTTTTTACGCTGTCGAACCGAAATAATACTCGATTCATGATTGAAAAAATATTTTATCTTTAAATATAAGTCTATCGCATGAAATTGTTTAAGTTGGAAAAAGTGACATTATGAGCACTTTAATTTTTTGTGTTATCGAAAATACTGAGATAGTGCAAAGATGAATTCATGGTATTGAAGTTGGCATACACAAAAGGAAAAAAAAATTTTTTGTATTGATAAAACTCCGTACGAGATGCATAAAAATATAATTTTCGTATAAATGTAGATAGAAAAATAAAAATGTTGTATCCCAGTGATGCAAAGTATGGAGCAATTGTTTTGAAAGCATCTTATCATTGAATTTATATAATTTAAACCACAGGGGGCAGAGATAAGCAAACTTGTAAGCATTGCTCAATTGAACTTCTTCAAAATAGTTATGTTATTTCAAAATTGTTTTTCATTTCCACGATGGATATTGAGTAACAATTTGTGCTTTCATTGCTCAAACATGTATTTTTTCATTCAACTACACAATGACGACAATCTCAAGCAAAGAGCAATGTTTCCTATTATTTGTCACCATTGAATATTATTAAATTTCTACATTAGAATATCTAATGTTACTGTCAGTGGATCATTTAAAGAATTAAGGAGACTTGTTAATACCTCAAAAATTAATTTTAAATTTTTCAAACTCATTTGATAGAAAAATATTATTTAAAAACTTCTAACTTTTCATGTAAGCCAGAAAAAAGGTTGAGTCAAATCGGTGAAGTTTCAGTTTCAGAGGCCCTAGCTATGTAAGCAAGAGAAAATATCCACAGCAGTTTTTTTCAAAAAAATCAATAGCATTTCATAGAAAAAATGTTGTCATGTGAAAATGTATCCAATAATTGTATTAAAAAAGTTATGCGCTTGCACAGCGAGTGAATAATCATTCGAAAGAAAAAAAAAAGTATTGAAGCTCTTAGCTCTGATAATGTAAACTGTATTGTTTGCATTTAATCAAACCTTTTCCCAGCAAATTAGCTGGGAGTTTAATTGAGAGTAGCGGCTCAACGCCGAGTATTAAAAGAAAATACATTCATACTCCTAATCGTAGTTTAAATAAATAAATATGCAAAATTATATCCTATATATGTTTTTTGCAGCTTTGTTGAGCGTTTCTGACAAAACTCATCTTCTACCATTCGCTCAGAAGTTGGAGAAGCTTGGTTTCACACTAGTTGCATCGGGTGGTACCGCCAAATCACTCAGAGATGCTGGACTTGCACCCAAAGATGTATCCGACATCACAGGTGCACCGGAAATGTTGGGAGGTCGAGTTAAGACTCTCCATCCTGCTGTTCACGCAGGTCAATAAAATTTCATGCTATTGTCATTTCAACAACGAAATAATAGTGATAATGATATTAAACACGAAATTATTTTGAATAGGCATTTTAGCACGATCGACCGCTGCTGATTGTGCAGATTTGGACAAGCAAAATTTCGATTTTGTTCAAATTGTAGTCTGCAATTTATATCCTTTTGTAAACACTATCGGCAAGCCCGGTGTTACTATCGAAGATGCCGTTGAAAACATTGATATCGGGGGTGTTACTCTTTTACGGGCAGCCGCAAAGAATCATGCTAGGGTCACTGTAATCTGTGACCCTTGTGATTACGAAAAGGTCGTGGGTGAACTCGAAATCTCTGCTGAAAAAGATACGTCGCTTGCCACTAGGTATAGCTATAAATGTTTGTCAACCCGCTTCAATATTTTTTACTTGCAAATTTCGAAAATATTGTTTATATTGAGCTTTGAACTATGTTTGAAGTCTATGGAGAATTTTCGAAAAAATAGAATTTTGAGAATGATTTCGGATTATATCAAATTGATTGAGAAAACTTTCGCTTTTCTCGATCTGAGATAATATATCTATAGAATTTATTCTGATAGTAAAGTTTTACGAAAATCAGGACTTCAAATGTATTCTGATTTTATTGGCCTGCTTTATACTTTATTTTGCTTATTGTTAATACTTTATTGTTGGCCTTTTTTTATTTTTGGCCTGCTGTTAATACTTTATTTCGAAGCTACCACGCAGCTAAAATTACGAGGCAATTGAGCGATTCTCTGAATCAAGGTATTTTACGGTACAAACATTTTAACAGGCAATCCTTGGCACTGAAAGCGTTTACTCACACGTCTGAATACGACAACGCAATATCGGATTATTTCCGTAAGCAGTACAGTGAGGGTGTATCCCAGCTGACACTTCGTTACGGAATGAATCCTCATCAGAAACCGGCGCAAATATTTACTACTTTGGAAAAGCTTCCAATCACCGTGGTGAACGGTTCTCCGGGTTTTATAAATTTGTGTGATGCATTAAACGCTTATCAATTGGTGAAGGAACTGAAGAACTCGCTGGGTTTAGCAGCAGCGACTTCGTTCAAGCACGTGAGTCCTGCTGGAGCTGCAGTTGGAATACCATTGGATCAAGTGCAGGCAAAGCTTTGTCAAGTAGACGATTTGATCGATCAATTGACGCCACTGGCTTCGGCTTACGCACGTGCGCGCGGTGCTGATCGAATGTCAAGTTTCGGTGATTTTGTCGCTCTCTCCGAGCCATGCGATGCCATTACCGCGAAAATTATTTCTCGCGAAGTTTCCGACGGTATCATCGCTCCAGGTTACACCGATGAAGCTCTGCAACTTTTGCGAAAAAAGAAGAACGGTTCTTACTGCGTTATCCAAATCGATCCCAATTACGAACCAGCCCCGATCGAGCGCAAAGTATTGTTCGGCTTGACCCTTGAACAGCAGCGCAACAATGCTGTCATCGATAAATCAACATTTGCGAATACCGTTACCAGCAACAAACAATTGTCTGAAGAAGCACTTAGAGATCTCATTGTTGCGACTATAGCTGTTAAATACACTCAGAGTAATTCCGTCTGCTACGCCAAGGACGGACAGGTCATTGGAATTGGCGCTGGACAACAATCTCGTATTCACTGCACGAGACTCGCTGGTGACAAAGCTGATAATTGGTTCGTCTTGACTTCATTATTCATTTTATCTTTTCAAAATTATCATATTATTTTTTTGCTTCGAAATCAAAAGTACAGAAAATACATAGTTATCTAAAGATGAAAATTAATCAAAATTTAAAGCTGACCGTTTTTTTTTTTTTTTTACAGGTGGCTCCGTCAACATCCTAAAGTGACTGGAATGAAATTCAAGAAAGGCGTGAAACGTGCAGAAATTGCAAACGCCATTGATAACTACGTGAACGGATCAATTGGAAAGGATATGGACGAAGCAGCCTGGGCAGCTTTCTACGAAGTCGTTCCTGATAAATTAACTGAACAGGACAGAATTGATTGGGTTAAAAAATTGGACGGTGTTGCCGTGAGCAGCGATGCATTCTTTCCTTTCAGGGACAATGTTGACAGGGCTAGATTGGTAAGATCTTTTTCCTTCCATTTCTTCTGTTTTTATTATATCTGAAAATAGGCAAATCAATTCGACTTTCGGCATACAATTCGAATGTAGTAATTTTTTTTGTTTCGTTAATTTTGATCTCGAAATCACTGAAAACAAAATAATATTGAATTTAAAAAAATACGATTTATATGAATATGAATGAAAGATGAAGAAACCTTTTTGAATTTAATTTACAGCGCGAATTTCTTTATCATCGAATTGAAATGAGTGTTGGAATGACGATTACGATATACTCGAAATCGTGACGCTTTTTATATAGTTTTAATTTGATTTTGCAGAGCGGAGCTCGTTATATCGGAAGTCCAGCTGGTTCGACGAATGATCAAGCAGTAATCGATGCTTGCAACGAACACAACATAATTTTGGCTCACACCAATGTCAGATTGTTCCATCATTGAGCCAACACAAATTTGGTAGATTTCCGAATTTTTCTACAATCGTGGACGTAATATTTACATTGGCTGTTATACAATATCTGCAAAATATCTATTTTTTCATACGATTCATATATCCATATACATATGCACAAAAGATCAGAATATTTTCTTACAAAGTAATAAAAATTTTATTATGTTTACGACTATAGTATCAATTGAAAATACATTGAGATTGATACAGTTTATTTAATATCAATACGTTAGTTATAAAAATATATAACGGAGCTTAGGTTCTCGAAATAATCTTTCAATCAGTTAATTCAAGATTTCATTGAGATAGATTACAACACAACGATAATGTTGCTGGAATACAAGTGTTCAAGTTCTTCATGCATGAATCAAAATTTTCAAATTTTGAGATGTTCTTTTCATCATTGTATTTGTAAAGATCTCAGTTTTTTTTTTACAAATTCCGTTTTTTTTTAAGAACTTTTAAATCCTCAGGCCTGTAAACTCCAATTTCCGTAATAATACCCGTGATAAGCTCTGCTGGAGTGATATCAAAAGCTGGATTCCAGCACGAAATTCCGTTAGCGGCAATTCGTTGATCAAAAATGTGAGTCATCTCACGATCTGGGCGTTCTTCGATTGGAATATGATCGCCACTACAAAGCTCCAAGTCGATAGAGGTTTGAGGGGCTGCGACGTAAAATGGTACACCGTGATATTTTGCGATAATAGCAATCTGCAAACAAGAAGTTTTTATCATAATTAGCTTGTCTTCAAATTTCAAGGGATTAAAAGATAAACGCTATAATTGAGTTCTCCGCAATCGGTCGACACACTTAATATTAAAATTAAATCCAGTTTCGAATGCTTACCTGGTAGGTTCCAATTTTATTGGCGGTGTCTCCATTAGCAGCTACTCGGTCTGCTCCAACAACAACAGCAGATATTGTTCTTGATTTGACGAGCGCAGCAACCATGTCATCGCAAATTAATGTTCCCGGTATTTTGTCGTGCACCAATTCATACGCCGTCAAGCGTGCACCTTGATTGTACGGTCTCGTTTCTGTGCAGTACACTTGTTCTGGAATGCATTTAAATAGTATTTGAATCTTTATTTTTCTAATCTCTTTTTAAATATGTGCATAAATACATGATTTTGCTGTTGAAACATGTGTGATCACGATATTCCGATCGGAATTTCACATTTTTTAGAACCTTAAAACATCACTGTCATTTGCAGATTATTTCTAGTTTTGAAACTCCAAATTTACTTCCAAGCGTTTTCATTAGTCAACGAATTTTGCACTATAAATCAATAATGAACAGAGATGAAGAACGAAAAAAAATGAATAATTGTAGACTTGAACATGAGAGAAGCGAAAAATTTAATAATATAGAAAAGAAAAAAAATGTATTTCAATTTCCAATGAATGCTGTCAAGTCAATATGAGATTTCATGGAGAACTTATAGTCATTGTTTCGAGAAAACTAACCGAGTCTTTTCTTATTGTGGAGAGATCGCACAACACCAAGTGCAGTTCCATAACCGGCAGTTGCAAGGCTACCGGTGTTGCAGTGAGTTAAAACTCGTACCAAGCTATCCTCAGGGACGCTTTTCAGGATTTCATCAGCTCCATGGTCGCCGATTGATTTATTGTCAGCAATGTCTTTTTCTAGCATGAAATCAATTTCTTTGAGAAATCTGTAAGAAGCAAAAAATATAAAATTTTTACTTCAACTATTGACAAACAACAAAGCTCGTATAGATATAATGAATTTTTGTTCTTTGGAGGCAACGAATTTTTTTCATTTGTTAATTTTAAGTATGGTGCACAAATTTTTTCTAGATTTAGGCTATGAAAATCCAATAGTTTTTTTAGAAGTAAAAATAAAAAATCAAGGAACACAGCATATTGCCTTTCCATTGATTTGTAAAAAAAAGTGTGTTATTCGGTTTAAAAAGCACCCTAGATTTACGGTTTCTATGAGCATTGGCAAGCTTCTTACTTCTCACTCATTTGGCTAACAGATACATTGTCATCTTTGCTAAGTGCATTGGCTACAGCGATGAGAGCTTCCGCTGCTGTCTTCATATTCACAGCAGTAGGCCTTGCAGATACCAAATAGTTCAATTTCCCTTCGATCTCACGGCGTAGGCTGCTTTTGTCATCAAAATTTTCGTTTCTCAGCTCAACGGCCAAGCTCAGGCAGCCAACAATTGCAATCGCAGGGGCTCCTCGAACCTGGAGGACAAATCATGCGTTGATGTAAATTGTTTCTGAAGAGTTCTCATTTTTATAGAAAAGATTCCATCCAAAACATTTCATCTTCAGAATGTAACGTTGCTTGTAATTTATAAGTGTTAATATATAATAAATTATCATGGAGATTGGAATCTATTGAAAATATTATTAGAAATTCTCAAATTGTGCACAAGAAGAGCTAACATTGTTTTTTTGTGACAAGATGAATGCCATAAAAGATCTCACTGTTACACAACATTTTTTTTGTTTCAAGAATACTAAAACTACTTGATAATATTTTGAACCTTTTACAGTATGTAAGTTGAATTGGGTTCACAAAATAAAAAATCAACAATTTGACAATTGAGGTACTGAAAACTGAAAATCATTTGCGGTATATTATAAGAAAGTAAATTTTGATACATAAAAACTATTCTGAGTCATTGAAAAAATCATAATTGCCAAAATTTGATGATGAAGATATTTTTATTTGGAAATTGTAAACAAACTTTTTGAGTTATCAGAAAAATTTCAAAACCGCAAAAATTTATTGTCAATGTAGTTTATGGTTTTGTAACAAAAATCTCATAATGAAATCACCAGTTTCTTGAGACTTAAAAAGTGCAAAAAGATGGATACTTCAAAGTTTATTTGAGAAATTAAATTTATTTACATTTTATAAAAAGCAATAAAAGTCCCAAAAATTTTCAAGTTACACTCGCACAGATCTATTTTAGGATAACAAAGATTTATCATGGCAAAACTCGAGTTGTACTCTTTAAGAAATTAGATTGTCGCAATACAATTATAATGAAAGCATACCTGCATTTTGTTGATAACTTTCCATCCGTCTTCGACCCCGTTGACGACGACGTACCTCGAAATCGCCGGTAGTAGTATTTGATCGAGAACTTCGAGTTTTCCGTTTTCCCATTTGATGGCTTGCAAGGTCATCGTTTAGTTTGCCGGATATATTCGTCAACGTAAAATATAATAAAAAAGCGACGATGCCGTAGGAGAAGACGGAAGGCGATATCTACTTTATCAAATTAATTTGATTGTTTCGAATTTTTTGATTTGCTGACGTACAAACACACGGAACGATTTTAACTCGGTCTGACGCAGACGCTGTATTATCTGCTACTATCTCTGAACGGAATCCAAACTCGCGATAGAGGGATCACGACACGAAGCGGAAGACAATGTAAGGGAGGGTGGGAGTAACACTGCGCACTCGCCAGCGTATTATTTGTCAGTGTGAGTGTAGTGGGCACTACTGCAAATGTATGCTTTAGCTTTGCACTATGGGATTGTGTATATGCGAGTCAGAAAAACAATTGAAACAAAAAGAAAAAAAAAAAATAGAATGCGGCGACGACACGAATTACGCGTCTCTATGCTCAAACATGTCACCGAATACAGATAATTGAAATTTATTTCTCTGCTGCTTACGCGAACGCCGTGAACCGAACCGTAAAATTTAGCTTTTCCTCCACTCGTATAAGCTCAGAATTGTTTAAACAAGGATAACTTTTCAAATCCTTCGTATTCGGTGATTCGCACTGAAAATGTAGAGATATAGGTATATGTTTAATTATAAAAATCTCCACGCTCTTTTATGACATATATACGCGATAAACTTGGAAAATTACACCCGTTTTATAATAAAATGTTTCAAATAGATCGATCGGTCCACGCGTTAATGTATTATTACGTTTCAAAAGTAAGGTTATGGTACCAACTTTGAGTACGAGAAGTACTCAACGATATTTTACCACTTCGAAAACGCGATCTGTCATTTTTTTTTTGCAGCAACACAATCAATCGAAATATGAAGTGTACCGCTGTCAAATACAACATTTCGGAACGAAGGGGCAAATTTTTTCGAGCTTAATATATGATTTTCATACGAAGGTAAAAAATGCGTATCGTACGTACAATAATAAAAGTACTCGGAAGATTACACAAATTCATATTCATTTTAATTAAATATATCTATATACATTATAAGTACATCATAGTACAATTATCATTTATACTTAACTGTACAACAGTAGCACTTTCAATACTGTTCACAAAAATACATTGCATATAAGTAACCATAATAACAATTTTTATTATTATTATTATTATTATTATTATTGATATTATTATAAGTACTGAATATTGTATAATAATAATAATGAGATAATTTGAGTACAGAATTACCAGTAAACGCATATCAAAGCTCATACTTTTTTTTTCTTTTTTTTTTTTTCGAACCTTCATCAAAATTCGGTCATCATATCATAAAAGACAATAATATCGAGGGCAAAAATGTAAAGTGAGATTAATCTCGAAAGATCGTTCTTGATGCGCAACGCTCTCGGGACAATTCACACCGATTACTGTACAAAAAAATGAGAGCATGCGAACAGTACGATAAATCGAATCCTCCGAAAAGATGAGCTTTGATGCATTGAGTTTGTGTTTGTGGGCAATATGTACAGGCTCCAATTTCATAAATGTCTTTCTAAAGCACCTTCGGACTCGAAGCAAATGAATAAATTAAATGAGCGCTTTCGTCACGATTTGGAATTTCGTATCGTTGTAATACAAAAAAATCACATAAAATTTAAGGTTGATAATAAACAAAGAAATATACAAATTTATTTTTGAAGAGGCGACATTTTTCCATCTTCGAAGTTTGAAGAAATTCAAATTTCAAAAGTTGAAAAAAAAAAAAAAACGAAGTTTTACTGTGCTTCAACGATGCGAATTTCAATATAAATTTTCGTTTCTGACCGAGTCAATAATTTTCATCAGAGTACTCCGCTTACGGTCTCAACGTTACTTAAGAAATAGCCAATAGCGAGGTGCTGTTAGGCCGATTAGAAAGTGAGCCAATACTGTGCTTGCGATTAATTCATGGAAAAAGTTATCGACAATTTGATTTATAATAAAACCGTGGCAATTAATTGCCCAATTGTTGAGTTCAAACAGACTCAGCGAGGATAAGAAGGAGCAAAATAAACACGGAAGAAAAATCGAACACAACTATTGATGAAAAAAATATATATATATTTTTTTTTTCTTTTCAAAACATGTTGAATCTTTTTCCCACGTCAATCTAGCATCCCATTTTTCCACTGCTCTTCTATACTTCATTTTCAATCTCACGATTGCTCCGAGAAAAGAGCCATCAAGTTTTATAAATTTGACGATGAGAAGCACGAGTAGTGCTTCGCGATTTAAAAGCGATTCGTAAGAAAAATTCCTTTCAAATGGTACAAGCGAGGTTGGAAACTGAATCTCTCTCCCTCTCTCTTTCTCGCTATTGGAGGGTACAATTTCAATTATATTGTTAATTAATAAAAAAAAAAAAATCACATCAGATTTATATATTTAAAAAATTTCTGTTCCAATATTCTAAAAACTAACAAATTTTTCAGGACAAAGATAAAAAGGCGAGAGAAAAACATCAACACTTGACGCTGTTCCACCGGACTTTTTGCAATTCAATAGATTCTTCGAGGATATCCGCCTTAAGAATGAAATTCTGTATGAATAAGAGAGCCGTGGCTAAATGAAGTGTAGCGACAACAAATTTGCTAATCGAACGTTTCGGGTGCACACTTTTCTTATGACGGTGAAATGACGGACGATAGATCTGAGGTTAGAGTAAGAAAATTTGCTGACGATTTGGTGTTTTTTTTTTTTTTTTTTTTTTTTTTTTTTTTTTTTTCATATTTTTTTAGTCGAGACATTGAGCAAAGTTTAGAAAAAAAAGGAGGAATTACAAAGAGATTGTTATAACCCTGACTCCGTATCATTTCACCGTATCAATAATGAATTATTATCCGACGATAATTTCAATTTTGCTCCTTTCAATTGTTATGTGTTGTTTTGCAAATATTACAATTTCGTTATACAATCTTCTTCTTTTTTTTTTTTTTTAATTTTTTTGTTTTTTTTTTTTTTTTTCGTTAATAGTAAGCTTCGATATAATTCATTGAAAATGATGATTATAGCGTTCGAAAAATATTTGTTTGATAACTTAAAATATGAAAATCTGGTAACATACGAGAGCATTATATTTGTCTCGATAAGGTAATAAAGGCTATTGCCGTAACCACCATGAGTGTGAGCAAGGGATCAGGTGCTTTTGTGGTATAGAAGTTTGCGTCGTAGCGATGCAACGAAATTTTTTTTTCTGTTATTCATTGCTCAATTTAATGAGAACGCAGTAACATTTTTTTCAAATTATTTTTGAGCCCGAAATATCAGGATAAAGGTGTCGAACGATCGACGAATTTTCCGAGTTGTATAACTTGGGAAAAAAAAATAAAAAAAATGAAAGAAAAATTTCGTTGCATTTTGACGATGCAAACTAAAATATCGTGTGTGCTTTTTGTGAAAATGTTCAGATCATGTTCGCGCAGTGAAATACTCTCGCGCCGGAGTCGGCGGTCAGAAAATAGTTCGCCATTGAAGCGAGCTCTCCGGAAGATTTGATCCGAAGCTGACAATTCCACACGAGTTATCGTACAATATGTAGATTAAATTTGGTAAAAGGTCGCAGTCGCTAGCGACGGATTATTGGATTATATATCTACAAGTATACGTCGCTGATTCTATAGCTACAGCGATCAAAAATACAGAATTAATCTCTGCGGAGCTTATTCGGAAAGAACTGGACTACTGCTGAGGAGAATCCCGTACGCTGCACAAGTAGCGCGTGATTAGTTTTTTTTAATGAATAAGAATCTCGATATGAAAAGATAAAATTCGAGGGTATACGAAAAGAATAAATTGGCGACATTATTAACTACGACAAATAGTGACGACAATCGATGAGCGCTTATATCTCTGTATTACAATTATCTTAAAATCAGTTTTGACGATGAATTTGTAAATCTGTTGATAATTATTTCCTCCACTGTTGCGTACGATGAGTTTGTTACTTTTTAATGTTTTTTTTTTCTTAATTACTTTTTTTAAAATTATTTTTTATCATTCATTATAATATTTATTTCATTCCGCTAATTTTCTCGAGACTCGTGTATTCGCGTACACTTTCCCGATGCTGAGCTTAAGTACCACCGATAGACACGACATTGACATTTTGATATCGATAAAAATGTTAATTATTACATCGAGTGATTATAACGAGGAACAGCAGCTTGAACCGTCGATCATCATAATGGTATTTGAATGTGTACCATTTTCGTTTACCCTTTTTTCATTGTTTTCTTACACCTATCGATTGCCAATGCGTATAATATATAATAATTCTTCATTTTTGTCGTTATTTGGCACCGAGTTTCGCACAAAAACAGATGCTGCACGACGACAAAAATATATACGTTGTGGATTTTATAAGCATCTCTCCATCATCTCGGAGATAATATCGTGCCTGTTTGATTTATTTATTTTTCAACGCAAAATCTCTCACGCTCGACGGGGTATTTAGCAAAAGAAAATTCGCCAAGTTTTCAAGTAGGGCATGAGTGATTTTCAGCACCGCATCCATTACGGAGAGATAAAAAATTAGGAACCTTCAATTTAATCGGATCAAACGATTATCTTTATAATTATTTCATTTTCATTTTTTTTCGTCTCATTTAATCGAGCTTCGTTAACCATTATTTTAAGAATTGAATTCGGATTCGATAATATGATATTCGATGTACTTTTTTTTTTTTTTTTTTTTTTTTTTTTTATATATATATTGGACTTTTGACGAGCATTTGATATGCTGATTGCAGCGTTCGCTTTAATCGTGCGCAAAAAAATTGGGAAAAAAACAATTTCTTCATCGAACAAAATTCTATTCAGTTGATCGATGCGATGATGGAACTAATTTTTTTTTCGTTCCGTTATCCTCTCAAATCATTCGTTTGATCCACCGTTTCTCCATCAACTTAATGGGGTTTTATACGATGAACAATTTTTTTTTTTCCAGTCCATTTTTTCGCTCGCTTTTTTATCTGTTATACAATATCCTCCAAAGTTTTTTTTTTTTAATTTTTTTATTTTTTTTACATTCATTATTATTAAGAGTATTTATAAATGGGTGAGTATTGGCGTATGTGTTCTTGAGTGTTGTGTGGCTGCTGAGAGCATGCTAATGACTTTTTTTGTGTGCGTGTATTGATTGGGATATCTCCAACAACTCGGTTTACGTTGAGCCTTCGGAATATGGGACTTTTCTTCACTCATTCAAAATCTTTATCTTTATGCACGAACTCGATGAAAATTGTTCATTAATTTCGTATAAATTAAGTTTAGCGAAACTGTTTTTTCAACCGAGGATTCACATTCGCGTATATAAACTTCAGTGACAATTTTATCCCTTTTTTATTTTTTTGTGCCTTAACTGCGATTTGGTCCCGAAAAAAGCTGGTGAAAGTTCGTTGCGAAACAAATGTTTACAACTTCTCACCCGAAACTTTGCCAAAATCACGATAAACCCTTGGGCGAAAATCGGACTTTCTAAACAAGTCTGACATAGATTAAACCTTTTATCGAGTTATTCCAATCGTTAGCAACAGATTTTTATGAAGCTTAACTTTCGAACTTTGCTGCTGTTCAGGTTCTGTCGTCATTGATTAATAACCTTTTAGCTAACAGAGATACGGGCATAGCTAAAAAAAAAGTGTACTAAAAACCCTCGTGGTGGGTTTCGAAATGACACCCACCCTGTTCCATTCGTGCTTCAATAAAATTTTTGCAATTTTCCATCTTTTAATGGAGATATTTGTTGATTTACATGAAAAACGCGATTTTTCTTTCAAATTTTTTTATTCAGCCAAATATGAGAGATATAAACTCATCGAAGGATACTTATCAACGAAAGATAACAGACAATTTTTCTTGTCCATTCGAGAGGTAAAAAAGTGGATTAAAAAGAAAGGAAATTAAAAAGATCGAATGAGCTCTTATAGGAATAATAATTATGAAAAGAAGTGATTTTATTACGACGTAGATAAGACGTGTCAACTATCATATGGTAACTTCGAGTAAAACAGTTATAAGTTTTGCTCTTTTTGAATTAATTATCTGAAAAATAATCGTTTGGATTTGAACGTTTGAGGAGAGAACAACTAACGATAAACGCAAAATTTTTATGTTTCGAAGTGCCGGGGAATCGTTCAAACTGTATACTTCAACCGTTCACATTTTATTGTAGTAACCGAGTTCTCACGATTATCCGCGCTTTTTGAGAATGAATTTCGAAAAATCTGCGTATGATAAAGCGTAAATCTTAGAATGGACTCATGAAAAATGAATTCGTACAAGCAGCTTCAATTTCGTCACTGACATACGTAGTATTAGTTTATTTTATCGGTTTAAATACCGTGCTTGATATCACTTTCAATTGACAATAAAATCCAGCTGATTTGAGAATACCAAGTGAAATAATACAATCATTTTCTCGGAATTGACGGAAAGTGATCCGTGATTTTGCGACAAAGAGTATCGATCCGGAAAAACGTTATTGTATAATGAAAAAAAAAAAAAAAAAAAAAAAAAAAAACAACAACAAACATGTATATCTTCATCGAAATATATTTTCTCGTAAGCCAGTGCGTCTCGAAAGAAGCAGTTTCAGATTATAAATGTGTTATCGTCCGGATTATTTTTCATTGGTGTTTACACAAAGGTGAATGTTTTTAGTTTTTTAGAGCCTCAACAGAATTCGTGCAAAAAGTATGAAGCCCTGCAATAACTTCAGGTTTTCGAAACTCTTAACGTCATTCGAAAGTTCACTATTCAATTACAAGTGTAGCCGAATTTAGGCTTTCCGAACAATGATTCTAAATTGCAGTCACTCATCGTCAAACTTTACTCGAACCCGAGCAGCACACCGTCCAACACTTTCACCTTGAATAACAACTTTATACCAGAATGGGACGTTTAAAGATTTCTATCCAAATGCAATTGCACCACTCGCTAACTCTCGAGCTAAGCTCAATACGCTTTGAGAGTACAGACTGCCCATGGGAAAAAGAAACCGGAATATTGCGTCTCACCTCAGGAACTAATATCGGAAAAGACATGGGAAATGATGGTCAGTGAGCTTTTTTGTCAATCGATAATAACGAAAATATCAAATAACGAATCCAGTTGACGCATCAAAATTGACTATGCACTCATAGGCTTTTTTTCAGTTTTCGTGACAAAACTGATACAAGCGAGTTATTCATAAAAAAATACTTCATTTTCATTTTGCAGCCTGAATTATTCATCCAAGTATCTCAAAAATGATCATACACGAAGGTCATTCTGAGGCTGACATTTTTCATTTTACAAACTGATCCATTTCTTTCTATAGAGCATCTCGAAGAATGCTGACTTCGTGTACTAATATCGTGATAATAGTTTATTGAAAATCGTACACGTATGATACGAAATACCATTGAACCGACTGATAAAAAATGAACATGAAATCAACATGTAATCAAATTGGTTAAGTCGAGAATTTCCGAATTATTTGTTTCACTTCGTAATCACTTGAAAAAAAAATATTTCTTATTACGATTGGTGTGAAGACAGGATTTTACGAAAAAATATTCGTCAAAGGATTGCTCAAAAATCTTAAATTTTGGGAGACTCGTTCTCGAGTAATTCGATCAGAGTTGTCATTACGTGATGTTACAGTTTATTATATATTAACACACAATTATAATAGCCGACATTGATCGATGTAAAAGCAATTCCCACATATTGAAATTCTATAGTACATTTCTTTTTTTTTTTTGTTTACTTATTACAGTATTTATTATCCGCAATTTAATTACACAAAGAGTATTTTGGTCCAAAGAGTAAAGTGGTTTGTTTAAAAATTCGACGAAAAGAAAAAAATTCGCCCTGATTTTGTTTTCTATTGAAAAAAAAAAGAAAAAGATCGATGCTTGTGCAATATTCTGTTATTTAATGTACAAAATTTTAAGGTTTTTATTTATTGTTTCAATATTGGGTGTCACCGTCGAATTTGTTTGCTGTATTATCGCTGACGCGAGTAATTAATATCTATATGTTAGCGCGTGATGCGAGCAGAATGTTGCTGAAATTTGCAATATTATGGTATTTTTTTTGTACGAAGAGAGCAGCTTCCCGTATTTTGTGACGTATCATATAGGGAGCTTTGTTATTAAACTTTTGAAAACAAGCGCGTATAGCTTGTTTCGTCGAGAAGGCCTCGAGAAAAAGACTGCGGTTTCCACCTGTATCTGCCAATCTTTTTGTCAGCACTTCTCTGATTATTCTCACTCGTATTCGCACTCGTGAATAACGGAATGATAAAGCTAATTAAAATCTCAACTTTGTTGAAATTTAATGAGCTCAATGTGTTCGTTTTGTTCGTGTCGTAATGGTGGATATTGGCATTCTGAAGAAATATTCAAACAGGAGTTGCATCGAATGATTGAAAAATTGTTTTTAAAATGAGGGAATCGATACGATTTCATTGAAAGATTCACGAATACGGAAATCGTTGAATGATCGATAGTAAAACTGGATTTTTACGTGTATCGATAACGACAACGACTTTATTTTCATCCAAAAATCCTTTCCGTCCTCTCACTTAATCAGTCTTGAAAAAATTAGCTTTGACAGAAAAGAAAAGCCACAAACGAGCGCTCGCAATCATCTTTCAACACTGAAAACGTAGAATTCGTTGAAATATTTAGTTGAATGTATTCCACCAAATATTTGGATCCGGACAACAAAATTTTGATCGTTTAAACAGAATTTCGTTTCGGTATAACGAAGTATTGTTGTAACATTGTGAAAATTTCGTTGCCTGAACGAAATCATTTTTGTTGAACAAGTTCGACAAAATATTTCAATATTTCAAGAAAATGTGCTTCTCACAGTCGATTGACCAATTGAATAGCACATCGAGCCGACAACAACTGGTTTATCGAATCAAAAAAAACCCTATGCGAATTGATGTTTTTGAATCAATGCTTAAATTATAATAAATAAATATTTCGATTCCTAGTAATTAACGAAAATCACAAATATTCGAAAAGCTCTCGTTCTTTTAGATTTTGTAAAAATATGTTTTTTTTTTTTGTTTTTTTGGTTTCGAGTAATTTCTGACCATTTTTTATTTGTGATTTTGTGAAACACCAATCCGAATGTGACGTTTTTTCGTTCGAATATCACAGGATTGTTCTTTCCAAATTTCGACAAATTTATAATTCAGTTTAATTATTGTTCATTGCTTTTTTATTCAACTTATTCGTTGAAAGTATGACAAGTTCGTTCACATTGAAGTAAGAAAGAGAAAATATAATTTGGGGTGGTTAAAACACAATAAAGGCACACAATGATGTGCGCCTTTATGTGTGATTATGAATTCAATGAGTCGCTATTCGAACGATAGCAAGACTCTCGAGAACAATGAAAACAAATCGATCCAGCATATTAAATTGTATCAACAGATATTGATGACTCAATGAAATATTTGATAAAATAAGAAATCAGAAGGGGGACTGGGTTAGTCTGAATTGGGTAGACAGCAAAAATGATTTTCAATCACAAAAGAAGACTGTCATTACGGATATAGTCGTAGATACGTGCGTAATGAAATTGATACTTTTGGCACTTACGTTCATCGGACGTTACAAGGACGCGCTTCGATAAAAGGATCCGACTGATAGTCAATATCGTTAATGCTTTCATTGATTATCGGTAGACAATTCCACGTCAGCATAAAAAAAAAAACGTTTGATAGGATGAATTTTAAAATGCAAAATGACGTTTTGATCGGGCATAAAACACTTGAAGGATATCAAGACGTTCGTTTCAGTAATGAGTCATTTTTCATATTTCGTACAGTATTGGACCACCATTCCGAGGAAAGCAGTTGGGCTAATTTGGTTAATTAATATCGTATCGACGAGTGTGCACGTTCGTGTTTGTGTGATGTTTGGACATACCAAAGCGGAAGTCAGTCTCGACTCGAGAGTCGATTTTTTAACCCGATAATCCATGAATTTCGATGAAAATTACGCATTTATCAATTTCACCGAGGAACGGCGATCGTTGAAAAATAAAAAGAGAAAAAAAAACAAAGCTTACATCAGAGACCGGACAAAGACGAATTTCGACACCACTTTTATTTACATACTTGCGATAATTTTTTTTTTCTTCTTTTCATTTGTTTTTATTATAAAAATAGGCATATTTTTATATATACCTACATGTTGATTAATTCGGTCATCAGAGGAAGAGGATAGAGTCTCGAAACGACTCTCGTGTCTTGTCTTCATCGAAGTATTTAAACATCTATTTTTAAATAGCTATAAATATTCTCGTTAATGCATTCAAGAGTGAATACATAAAATCTCATTAAGTAAACGTAATCGGTTACCTTATTACTCCGAGTAAAACCTTTGGTTGAATCGTTTAGACCCCCTATAATGACTAGGAAACCTGTATATCGTTGAAATTCATGCGATATTTTTCTCTCGAATAATATCGTTTAAAATCCGTAAATGTACATGGATATTTACACGACGTCTTGCTTCACACTAGATTGTACACTATTATGAGAGAACAACGAGAACCGAATGACAGTTCGAATGTAATTAACGCGAAATAAAATGTTTTTTTTTTCTTTTTTTTTTTTTTTTTCAATTAATAGATAAGAGAGATGCCCTGTAGGAAATTTCGTGGTTCGTAGGGCTTTCGATACGGTTATGAAGACGCAATTTGAAAGAACTAACATACGTCAAATTCTTAAAGTCATTTGGGATATGTAAATACGAACATATGTGAGTGACTCTACCAATTTCCGGCGCAGATATGGATACTGGAATATTTTTTCGATCGAAATAAAATGATTTTATCAGATTTTACACGGAACTGTACTGAGATTTTCAAGGTATATCTCGTATACAGCTGCAACGACTGAAAGAGTTATTGGCGATCCGCACTACCGATGGCGGCGCTCGCGTCACTTGAAAAAAATGGCGCTATTGGAGTGCATGTTACAACAGCTGCTAAGTTGCTTACATTTTGCGGTGATAGTTATCCATTGGACAATTATTTCACCAATAATTGGTGTGAAATTACTTGTTTCATCGTTCTTTATCCGATGCGAATTTATTTTCGTCGATTGCACTACAATCGTAGTTTTTCAAAAGTCCGCTAGGATCGTCAATGTGGGTTACGTTCGTTACTGTTACGCCGTTTGCATAGCCGTGTGATATTGGGACCGTGCATACCTATGCATTCTCACCAGAGTGAGAATGTGTAGTCGTGTACATACATACCTTTTGTCTCGCACAAAATGCCTATCCGCACTATTGGCGTCGCCACCAGTATGCATATACGCACGACTACATTTTCTCACTTTGGTGTGGGTGTATGGGTGTGCACAGAGCGAATTGTGACAGAAAAAAAATTAGCTAAAAATTCAAGTATCCGAATTGCTTTGAAAATTGGTAGATTTCATTAATATGTTATACAAAAGGGATGAAACGAAAATATATAATAAATATAAGAAGTAAGGTAAAAAAAAACATTCGAAAATCCGACGAAATAAAATTAGAATAGACATCACAATTTCATTAACGTATATGGCGCGGCGATCGAATAATTTATGCCAATTATACGTGCAACGATTTTTTTGGTGTTCGAAATAATGAACGCACGATTATTAACGTAATCTAACGTGTATAAGTAATGGGCGGTGTATCGTTTCTAGTATACGTAAACACTAATGTAACAACACTAATAATACAGTTTACAACAATTCGACGCATCCTCGGTATTTGCACTCGTTTTTCGGTACAAATCAGGTTCACGTTTCGGGAGCCTGTCTCTGCGCCAATCTCGTCTTTGTTCGCTTGTTAATTTTTTTAAAAGTTTGTTCTAATTCTACCGATCAGCCGTCTCTCCGTCTATTTAGTTCTCGCGACAAAAAAAAAAAAATGATTTCGAATAAACTTGATGTCTCGTGTCTCGTGTGAATAAAGAAAGCACAACAACTTTAGCACAGCCAGCGTTTGTGAATTTGACGCGTCACAGAAAGAGTCCCGAATAATATATGAGAGAAACACAAAAGAAATCACTATGAAAACATCGTGATACTAGGTTATAAACGATCGACTCGTTTTACACAAGGAACACGTGAAGATTTGTGGGTTATGGAATTAGCACCAATAATGTACAGGGACACGCCGGAAAATACACTTTTGGATATTTTGTTTTTTTTTTTTTCTTTTCCCCCTAGCGCCGAACTGAAGTAACGAACGTGTGTGCGTTTGTATTTTCGTGTGTGCGCGTGTTTTTGTTTTTAGAAAAAAAAAAAAAACGTTCGCTTCGAATAGCGACAAGATGGCGAGACGGTTCGATCGTTGAACATCGATGGTTTTGATTTGTTTTTTCTTTTCTATATGTTCTTCTTCAACCAACTGTTTCGTATTAAGTAACAGAACATATTAATTAGACGGCGTTCGAGTGCATCAGCCCGTCGAGAAGACGACGGCGCATGTTACCGAGGATCGCCATCCTCTACAATGAACCCTTGGCGAAGAGATGCTCCCTGTGCTTGGTGCGTATGTGAGATCGCAGAGTGTCGATTCTGCTGTATGTCGCCGGACAGTAAGGGCAGAGTGATCGTTGAGCGGTGTGAATGTGGAAGTGGTGCCAACGATTGGTCACCTGTTTACCACAAGCGCGGCATCTCCAAAGTGCCGGACTGCCAAGCGACACAGCGAACATCTCGTGATATGAGAGCCCGACCGGAACATTTGGCATCGAACCTGCAAACCCAAAGCCTTCATGCTCTAACGTGTTTCGAGATTTTGCTGGCACTTTTGTTACCATATGTACGGTCTCAGTCACGCGTTTATATATTTCCAGCTATAAGTTTTTTTTTCTTCTTTCTTTCTATTTCTATTAAAAACTCATTTATTTTCTTGCTTTCGTCAAGATTTTTTCTTTAACCGTCAATGTGGGGAAAAAGAGCCAAGAGCCACGAAAGTAAGAAACATTCTAGATTCACGTTGTGGGCCTACGGACACGAGTCTACGCACAAACTCGAAATAATTCTTCATAAGTTGTTCTTTAAAGGTGAACCCGCACTGTCTGTGCAGTAAATGCAAACGAGGTGTATATAATGTAAAGAATAAAATAACTTATGCATCGAAGCGTTCACGCGAATATGTTTTGTGATTCTTTCCACTGTGTTTTCTTTATTAAACTATTTTTCGAGGTTATCCATCGATCACGAGCTTCGTGCTACGAGAGTCAAATAAATTAATGTCTCACAGTATCAGATTCAGGCTTGTATATGTTTCGGCGAAAAATATATTTTCTTTGTAGTTCACGTTTAGGCAATTATTACATTAACCTAAAAAAAAAAAAAATATGACAGCTAATTGTTTTCGTTATCGCGACGGGTTACCCGAAATACATAAATCAGTTTAGCGATTGAACTCAAGGCAATAGCTGAAAACTCAAAGAAAAAAAACGATTTTTCTCGTAAGCTGAATTACCGTTTCGTGCTAATTTATTAGTGCAAAATGCACAAGTTTCATCAACTCCTCTATCGAATTCGTTCGTATCAAACGCACCATTCATCTGAATTCCCACGATTCGCTTTGTTGTGTTCTGGTTTTATCACTTTAGGCACTTAGAATTCGATTCTATATGTCTTGATTCTTTTTAGGAACCGTTATCAAAAGGGGGTTATTGATTTTATTGCTTATGCATGAAAAAAAAAAGAAAAAAAAATCACGCAACGTGAAGAAATTTCGTAAACTTTACGATGTTATTTTAAAGCGTGCTGTAAAACATTTTCTACGAGTAAATTTTTTTTTTCCCTTGTACGTTATTTAAAATTCTTCGCTCTATGTGTGTATGTAGGCCTTTTTGGACAAAGTTTTTCGTACATAATTGGCTTATTGGCTACTCTTAGAGAAATATTAAACTCCCACCAAGTGGATGTTCTCGCCGTGTGATCAGGGGTCGTCTCGTGCCATTTGTATAATATGTTCGTTAATAATTATGTAGTATTACACTTTTATCGGAAACGACTGGTATATAAAAAACGATTATCAGCCATGAGCAGAGCGACGTCCATCTCTATTGACTGCGGAACGGGGAATAAATGAGATTAAAAAAAAAATGAAAAATAAATTCAATATTGAAATAAAACTTTATCGACAAAAATATATTTATCCAATATGAAAAGCTGCACTAAAAAAAGTGAAATTCATAGTGGTTATACTAAATAAAAAGTAACGTTAAACTTGTGAAACGGGAAAATTACATGATACACATTTACAAGATGAGGCACATCAACATACATTCGGTACAACAATGCCTGGCGCAATCTCATCACTCGTGACACTCAACGGTTCATCGCAACGGGATAATTTGCTAAGCCTTCGAACACATCATTGATGGCTCGGACTGTCCGGTGCAGCGATCAATTATAGTCAAAAGCCTGTGGCGTTTGTGTGTGTGTGTGTGTGTCTGTGTGTGCAAAGGAAGGGAAGGAGAGAGAGAGAGAGAGGGAGTAGGAAGCGTTGTTAATGACAAATGATTATCCATTTTGTTGAATAGATTAATTGGGTATGAAGGATAAGACTCGAAGATCATTTGGTTTTGATGGAAATATTTTTTTTTTTTTTTAAATCTAATACAGCCACCCAATTTTTCGATTGTGATGCTTGCTAAAAACAGTCGAGTATTTTTTGGGTTTTCATATAAAACTCGGAAAGAATGTATTTGCAGAAGATTTGGAAAATTCAATCGATTATGAAAAAAGACTCAAATTTCTTACTTAATTATATTATTATTATTATTATTATTGTTAATAAATTAATAAGAGTCAAAGTCTTACGTAGGAAGGTAGATAATTGAATTTGTTACGAAGCAAGATCACCGATGGTAATAAGGGGTTAAGATGAATATTTGATTGATTAAAAGAGAGAGATTTGATGTATTTTTGGCCAAAGTCATGTACTTTGTACGAGTCGTTTTTTTACATCGCGCTGTCGAAACAAAAAGTAAATTATGGATAGTACGAATGTATGGTTAGGAAGATAGCGAAAAATGTAGAGTTTCTCGACTTAATTGGATAAAAAGCAATTCGTTTTCACTATTTGGTAACTCATGTTGACGACATGCAATTAAAAAAAAAAAAAAAAAAAAATGAGACTTTTACGTGTTTTCATATTTAGGGATAATAGTTCAGGGATTAATGAGCAACAAACGCGTGGTTTAACGATGCAAATGAACGAACAAATGCCACACGATTGCAGTTGATAAAATTCAGTGATGATCGTAAGGATTCAATCAAATATGTTGTTCTACGAATTCCTGAATTATTGGCATCCAGTTGTTGTTTTTACATTTTTCTTTCGGACTTAATTCGTACGAAAGAAGAGAGAGAGAGAGAGAGAGAGTTACGTTTAGAATGAGTGACACGAGAGTGAGCGAGACGAGCATACAAACCATTGTTTCAAGGATTCCTTTTTTTTTCGGCGGGGACTAAATAATTGAGCCACGAATTGACGATCACTACGGTCAAATGATGTCTTTTTTTTTTTCCAATGAATCAAAACTCAATAAAAATGATATATCAATGATTTTTAATGCTCATTTAAAATATTCATCAAAAAGAGTCCAGGAATTTCAGATTTCTGTACCATTCCAATGTCGCTTCCAGGTAGACAAATTGACCTGTTTTCTCAATAAATTGTTATAGTTCAAATTTTGAATGAAATACGTCGATGGTTTATAATTCAGCCGAACGTCGTTTCGTTGACTAAACGCAATTGTTTTTTATTTTTTTTTATCTTCCGGAAGTGTTATTGGTTCGTACGAAATATGGCATAAGTTATTTCTTGACAAATATATCACACGAGGAAGTGATGAAAATCGTTTAATCAATGGATCGATGTATATATATGTGTGTATACAATATATGAATATATTATATTACACGATTTATGCAAATTTGCTCCATATGTATATATATATATATTATCCACACACGAACACAAGCACGCATATGCACGCACACAAAAACATATTTTTAGAGCCTCTGTAAAATATAATCGTTGCTTGGGCTTTATTCTCTTGTTATAGCGCACATTTCCGCTAGTTTCGCAACATTTTTAATCAGGATAAATTCCGCGAGTGCATACAATTCTTTCGTGGAATGAGAATACATTACGTATCCGATTGTTTTTATCACATAAACAAATGTTATTTTTTTTTTTTCCTTCTTTTTTTCCCCTTCTTATTTTCCTCTTTGGCATTCGGCGAAAGTACATAATATTTTATGGTTTATGGTGTTTACATGGAGCACAAAGTATAATATTATAATGGAAGGGCGAGGATGAATCCTTACATTACAATTTACCGCTAATTCCCAAACAAAGGCGCGATGATAAGTTCACGTCCTTTCTGTATATTCGTGTATGTGTTCGGGTGTTTATGTACATACAACGGGGGGAGGGGGACTTTTTTTTTTTTAACAAGAATATCAGCGAACGTTGACGGGTGCATACTCTGAACAAAAGGTAGATAAAGAAAAATAAATGTGTGCAAAAAGCTCTGATTCTTTCTTACGTCACTTTGATCGTATAGTTTGTTCTCCTCCCGTTCTGCTATTCGCGGTTATTGAATTTTTCAGATTCAAAGTTCAGAGTTGAAGACGATGAATGAACCCTTGAACCCTTTGATATTGGATACGATCACGTGGTTCGTCCTATCTATTTTTTTAAAAGACGAACGAGTATTTTCGTTCAGCAGATTAAAATAGTAAGTTCGGAGTAGGAAGTTCGTCGATTTCAGTCTGTTGGTGCTTGCTTTTTGCACATATTTATTTTGCGCTAGGATAACGCCGATTGAACGTCGCAAACAGACCTTTTAAAGTTGATCTTCATTCACCAATAGACGATAATTATTATTTCAATGTTTTCGTCGCCTTAACGAAGCTGCATATCGGAATTTTGTACAGTTTCATACGAAAAGATAAATCCACTTAACTCCTTTACCGACAGGCCGATCATACAGCGGACAGATAATACGATTTCAAAATTTCTATAGCCGTAATGAAGGGGTTAATGTTATGTTTTTCGAGTCACTAGTATTCAACTCATGAGAAATACAGAAAAATATTGTTTTTTCATTGCTAATGGTTGACCCGAAAAATGCGATTTTCGATCGGTCCAGGTGATCGATTTATCAGCGATGTTCGAAAAATTCTACGAACATCCGATTCACTGTGGTAATGGCATTGAAAAAACTCGCAAGTTAATGAAATTGAGACACGAAATGAAGCGCGAGTATTCATACGATTTCTTAGAGTTTCATTCCGATCTCGAATCGAATTTTCGAAGCAAACATTGCAGAAAATAATGTATGCAGGCGCGCGTACAAAGAAACCGAATTGAATCGGACGTAAAGTTGCAACGTATTTGCATCGACTCGTGGTATAAAAATGACACTCTTACTCGTGATATTTACCTTTGAACGAAAATGTTCATGAGCTTATTATCGTTTACGGCGAAATGGTTTCAAATAGAGTTAAATTATATTTTTTTCCGGAGTATGTCGTTGCCTGATATAATGAAATACAAAAGTTTCGTTTGCACTCGTTTTGAGGGCTGCCAAAGTAAACATGACAGTAAAATTGAGATATCAGAGACAAGCTTTAGCATGATTTTTTTGAAACGTGACGAGCAACGTAAGACTATAATAGTGCAAAGTCGTTCTTCGTTCAATCCCTCAAACACGAAGAAACGAAAGACTCAAATTGAAAAATTATTCGATGGAGTTGCTATCCTCAAGGTTCTTCGTGTCAGATATGATTATTAAGATTACTTTTTGTTCGTTTGTTTATAATTCATTTGTCCTAACGATCGGGATGAAAATTTCGAAGGCACTAATTAGAAAGTTTATTGCTGATGAGAACAACGCACGCCGCAAATTTCAACTTTACACATACGTGTACACGCGCGCGCGCGCGCGCGCGCACATACACACCGCATCCGTGAGCATCCAGAAATAATTAGGATCGTTAGAAAACAAAATGTATTTACATAAGAAATTTGTCGTAAAGATAGATTGACTTTCTTCGCATAATAACATATAATATATATAAAACATGAGAAATAAAAGACGCAACGACGTGTCTCGTTGTGACGACGGAAACGAGGAATCTTTGACAATTTCTTCACAGAGAGATTCTTCCTTTCTTTTTTTTTTCTTTTTTTTCTTTTCATTTCCGAATGGAAGTGTGGGGCGTCGACGGATTAATATTGTATAGACAGGAATTGTATAAATCGTAACGGTGAAATGTGGTATACATATTTTGTAATTTATAACGAAGTGACGCGATACGGACCGGAGGAAGGGAAGGCTGAAGGTTGTGTGCATGGAGTCTTCTACCAGAGGGAAGGAGGTTAACGCTCGGTTTCTTCATACCTCCCGATAGCTATCCTTCGGATAAATTCAACTTTGTTTTCTTCGCCGCAACCTCTATCCATCCGACACAAAAATCTAGTTTTCTAGTAAACCATGAGGCATTGACAATTTTTCATTCATCGTTATAGTTATTTTGTCCTCTTTTAAACTATTTTCGGATCGAATTTCGATCCAATGAATGAAAAATATTTCTTTTTCGTTTTTAGAGTTTTTTTTTTCCCTTAATATTCTGTAAACCGAATCCTCATCGCTATACCAAATCTTGGTAATGTACTTTTAGAAAATTATAAATAAAACAAAATAAAAAAGAATTCTCATTCTTTACGTTCGTGAAATGATTTTTTTTTTTTCCAATATTAGTTTTCTTTCAACTTTGTTAACGGTAACTCTGTCGATGAGTGAATAGATAGAAATAATAATGACAGAAACTACTTAGTTTTGTACTTGAACGATTTTCCTCGCTTTTCCACGCATAAACAGAAAAATATTTAAAGCATGTCGTCGAAAGTTATTCTTAGTTATGTGCATCTCTTGATTCCCACAAAAGTATCGGTAGAAAAATTCTGGGTCGTATTCCACTGATGAAAATTTTTCAGTTTATTTTTTATTTTAAGGTCTTCTTTCAACATATCAATTAATAATATTCATCATCATCGGATGTAACATCGATATTCATGAATAAAAAATCCATTATGAATGTTTTATTTATTTTTTTCCATTTCAACACGAAGCACTGTTCGTACTTTAGAAGATTTTTTGGTTATGTCAGGAGCTCTAATTTGGAGCTTTAGTGTTCTAGAATCGTGCAGGAGGGCACTGAAGTCGATATATGAATGATATCTGGTACACTCTAAGCGCCGCGGATAACAGATTTCTAGCGCGGCGAAGAGAACCAAATCTGTCGGATATATTACAGATATAAAGTTATCCGGAAGATATTCGGAGATGAAGAAATTGAAAATAAACTGTCGTTAGTTTCAGGCGAAGTTAAAATTTGGCACCGGTTATAGTGGCGCTGACATCAGAGTGAAAAGACAGCGAATATGTATGTGTCAGTTTAATCGGAGTGGGAGCTGTCATGTACAGACAGGACTAATACACGCAAAAGTTGCTCCACGAGCGTCACTAGCGCCACCGCACCAGGGTTCCGAATTTGACTTTACCCAATCCTGTACAAGTTACACGGAGAGTTTAACCTTCTTCTCTGTAGACGCGATGTTTGTGTAGTTGGAAAAAGGAATTGAGAGCGGAGATTGGATATAGAGCGCCTTAGAAAACAACATAATCACACACTGCGTCAATTAACACAGAGTTGACACAGAAAAGAAAAAAAAAACAAATGGAAATAACAGCGAATACTAAAATCCAATAAATATGAACGTGTCGTAATTCGGTTGATGTATTTTACAAAAAAAAAAAAAAACAGTAATCGTTTTCGTCGTTACGTGAACCATTCTCTTTGGAATTTTTAATAAACACCATTTTTTTTCGGATCTTCCGAAACAATCTTTCTCTCATCGACATTTTTCGTTTCGATGTATTCAAACGTTCATGTGAAATCGAACGATCGGTTGCGCAGGCTTTACAAAAAATAATAATCGTATCCTTACTGTGAAATCATAAGAAGAACCATAATAATATCAATAATAATAATAATCATTATTATTATTATTATTATGATAAACAGTATTTGGGAAGTCGAACAGTACTTGGCAAAAGTATCCGCCTGTATACGTAAGATGCGCCACCAACAGTCAGAGTGGATGTAACTAATAATAATTATAATAACAATGAAAAAATAATAATGATATATCGAATCCGTGAGTGAAAAACGCGTTGTGTGTAGGATTGGCAGGATCGCGCGACTCAACGAATGACGAGGAACGAAAAAATACATATGTAACTATACATATATAAATATATATATATGTGTATATATTATATATATATTTATATAACAAACGATAAATTTGGCAAATGAATGAGAGTGAGCTAGATGACACCGTAATAAGGACGGTAGAATCCCGTACGCTATTGAACATGGGCGTGCTTGGTCCGCGTGTGCGTTAGAAGTGTGTCGCTTCGTGTATAGACAGCCGGGCACAGCGGACAGGCGTACTTGCCCGGAAAATGCACGTAATAGTGATTCCGTACGTTTGTCACGACCTTACCGCACAACGAGCAACGTCTCCTCTCGTCCATGTTATTCTGTCTCTCAAATATCTGTGATATCCGCCAATTTTTCAGCTCTGCAACAACAGAAACCACAGAGTCAGCAAGCCACGCCAGCGATCAGCTCCGATTTTGCGGGCGCCTTTCAGACACGAGATTTTATTGATATTTGTTTGTCTTTCATGTTTTTTTTGTTTTTTTTTTTACTATTTTTGTTCACTCTTTTCCAAAATTTTTCCGTCTCATTCCTATTTTCATCAGTTTAGCGGGTTTCCCTTCTTCTCCCTTAATTTCTATCCCCCGCTCCCTATCTCTCTCGGTCTCTTTCTCTCAATCAAAAAAAAAAAAAAAAAATAAAAAAAAAATCAATTTAATCTCACAAAGCACTCATTCAATTCGATCAACGGACGTGCAAGAACTCGACAGTAAGCTTTTTTTTGGGCTTGCAGCTGCTCCTGTGTATTCGTAACACGAGACATGCACTGTCTCGTGCATGTCTCGTGCATGTCTTTTTTTCCCCGAACGTTCGACATATTTTTTCCTGCGAATCCATTGCATTTGGATTATCTCGGGGAACAAACGAAATTTGGAGAAAATTTCTGCCCTCGTAGTAATAAATAGTGTGAAAAAGTGATTAATGTGTCTGCAGGTTAGGATTCGAGGAATTTCCGAAAATTCGTATGCCAATTTATGTAACTCGCCAACCGTTATTATTATTAGTTCATCGAAATGATAAGTTGTCACTTTTTAGTAAATGAATAACAAATGTACATCATTCGCGTCACAGTGATGCATAATTTGCGTATCGCAATTTATTTTTTCGGAGATAGCATCACGTGCGTGGAAAAGCCGGTTAAACGATTGCCGGAGGCGGCAAGCGGCAACGGAGTCGTGAAATCGATCGTGGATTTGCTGGCGATAGGCACGTGCGAACGCGCCGGTGCTGCCGCCACCTACTACTGTACGCTTTATATTTCCGAAGCGGCTTGGCTCGTCACGCACATACACTCGTGCAAATATACCCTTACACTCGCTCACACACGCACGTATTCATGTGCACAGTCAATTTACTCTATAGCCACCACTTGTTGCGAACCATCTTTTATTGCGTTTGCGTGCGATAGAGCTTTACTCCTGAGTCAAAGCGGGCCTTCCGGGGCTCGTTAAGAAATCGTATTTAACGCGTTGTTGAAAGCATTATTTTCAATGACATCTGACCGAAAAAATATCGTTTGAAATACTTGGAAAAAAAAAATAAAATTCGACAAAAGAAAAAGGAACGAAAAGTATCGAGGAATAGTGTAGGTGAAGTGAGAAAGGATTCGGGTAACGGTCGCGTACGCGGTCACCTCGCCTTCGTCACGAAAACAAGACGCCTGGAATAACGTGAAAATGAAAGAAAAAAAATTAATAAAAATAAAAATAAAACAAAAAGCTGCTAGATACCCCTGTAATTGCAATCCCATCATAGTTTCAAGTTTCGTTCTGGCATTTCGCTGTTCAAACACGTATTAGATTAATCCACATATTTATGTACACATATTATAATGTCGTAAGAGTATCTGGAAAAAAAAGAAATTGGTACGATCGGTTAACACACAGTTATGTTTAATCAAAAAATTAGTATGAAATACATTAAATGCACATGTGATTAAATCCGTTTTCTTGTTGTTGGTTTGTTTGTTTTTATGATCCGCATCATAATTATCATTCGTATTATCTACATTATAATTAAAGATGTTTATAATAATGCAATGTAACATAAGACTTTTTTTTTCGTTTACGTTAGAATAAATTCATAAGGATGAGAGTAATCGTGTATAACGATAAAGGTAATAAGAATAACTCTTGCTTTCGTCTCGCATGTTATAAAACACGGGTTAATTTTTCCCTTTTTTTTTTTCGTTTTTCGTTTTTTCTTTGTTTTTAATATAAATTGTCGTTATCATTTATCTAACTTTCCTCCGTTGATGATTTCAGTTTTTTTTTTTTTTTTCACATTTCCATGTTTCCTTTTTTCTGCTTTTCTTCTTCTCTCATCTTTCCAATTAAGTTTATCTATATTTTCTATCGCATTCTCTCGTTAACCTGCTGCACGTGGTCAGAAAGTTGTGTGCCTATTGTACGCTTGGAGCCAAGGAATTATACATTGTTTGTTTGTTTTTTTTTCTTTTTCTTCACGTTATTAAATCTATTTATTCTAAAACGATTCACGGTTGCGTTCATCGACCTTGTCGTTGTTTCTATTCGATCACCCTTGTTTTTCGTAATCGTCGTTGCTCCGATCATCCTCTGTCGTATTTATCTCCTTGTTCTACGAATGTGGTCCTCGACTCGATTATTCATCAGTGTCGAATAAATCGCATGTGTGTGTGTGTGTTTATCTTAATTTTCGCGTGTACATGTACATATGTTTGTATATGTATATACACATATTTGGCGTTTTTTGTTTTTTTTTTCGAGGGAAATAATAACGAACGACATCATCGACGCAAAACAACGACGACGACGACAAACTCGGAGGCTTCATTCAACAGTACAACTTCTTGTCAAAGTCGACGGTAACGTTACGCACGTTTTAACGCAATTATCGTGAAAACGTTCATCCTCCACAGTAGGTAATAAAAAGATTTTTATTCGCTTATTTATTTTTCAGAATTTAGTGATAACCGTTGAGATAATCGTTCGTTTTCTTTCAACCATTCCTCGGCATTATTTTTCTCTCTCAACCTTTTTACTGTAGTATAAATGTAGCCTTTTTGTTTATATTTTATATACATACATACATATATATACATATGTATATATATTTGAGATAGATACATACATATATATATATATATATATATATATATATATATAGCAGTTCGCAGTAATGTTTATGTGTAGTGCCGCAGCGATGTGGCGCTGCAGTAACCACCTTGAGGGATTACGTTTTCTCCGAATAAACGCTTCGAGGAGTGTAAAAGCAGCGGAACATTTTTCCCATAAGTAAACTGTATCGTTGAAAAACGGGCGATAGAGAAAAGAGCAAATAATAAAAAAGAAATAAAACCGTTTCAACACGTCTACGTGTGTGAGGGAATGAGGTTGGCAAGGAGAAACGGAAAGACGGGAGAACGTAGAGCAGCGGAGGTAGTAACGGAATGAAAGCAAAAAAAGAAAACAAAAAAAAAAAATCACGATTTCGACAAAATTTAAAAGTTGCACGCCTGATTATAACAAGAATTCGTAATTTTTGGTTCAAGAAAGTTATTATTTTTTAAAACATTATGGAGCGTCGGCAAATGGTAAAATTAAGAAAGTCACAGTGCTAACGAGAAATGAATAACACAAAGGGTGAGAAGACCGAAGGAGGGGAAGGGGGGGAGCGGTGAAGTCGGTAATTAAGATAAAATTGTAAAATATAAGAAAATATCCGACGATAATGAAAGCTCGATTGAGCCAAAATATCCGTACATACGGAATATAATTAAGAGAAAATTCCAGCAGGTACGAGAAAAATTTCGGTTTGTGGTTACAGGATCGGAAACATTGCATAACACACACACATATATATATATATATATAAATAAATATATATACATATATATATTTTGTATTTCAAATATCTCTCAGGCTACGACTTGGCTTCGCACTCAAGCGAAAATGCATCGGTCGTGCAGTACATAATGCTATTAATTATATTACAGTAACGTAAGGGGCGCCCTCAGCATTTTCGCGAGCGCTATATTAAAGTGCGAGGGCTCGCTTGAATGTTTTCTAATTTTGTTTGTTTGTTTAAGTTACTCAGTCTGACAGTTGCGGCTTTCGTGAACCCCGCACGACCTTTGTCCCTCAAATCTAAACAGGCTTTCGCGTTCCCTCGCCCAAAAATCTTTTCACAGACGAGTTGTGCCCCTTGATAATCCTTTTGTCACTCAGTGTTAAAAGTTTTTTTTAATAGAACACACTAATTTTCGCAGGAATAATCCCTTACGATTTTTATTACATACACAGCATTTTTTCCCCCAGAAAAAAAAGGATATAAGAAATTTGTTGATTTCTTAAATATATATATGCATATATATATATATATGTGGTTATTTATATATGTATATATACATATTTTTAAAGACAGATATATACATATATGTATATATTGGTTGTGTGTGTATGTGTGTGTATATATACATATATATCCGTAATTAATTGTAATTTGTATACCCTATTATATATAAAGAGATATTAATAATAGTATTTTTTTTTCTTGCCGATTAATTTTTATCATTTTTTTGTTTTATTAATTTTTTTGTTTTCGTCTGTTTTTTCTAGTTAAACAATGTACAGGGAGCGGAGTGCGGCTATCACTTAGCGGAAGGGGAATTCGGGGATCGCGCTGCGTTTTGATGGAAAGAAAAGAAAAAAAAAAAAAAAAGAGATGCGCGACACGAGCATTCGAACCGAAACGCCAATCACGTGCTCTTATTTATTCCCTACATATTCAGCTAAGCCTATATCCCTAGGTAACACCTACGCCTATGTTAAATACACTCGTAATGTTCTCTTGCACAGCCATAGTTTTCATTCTCCGCAAATTTAGCGCGTTACTACCGTCATCACGCGTATCACATCGATTGTTTATTTCTTCTCTCTTATTCTCCTCTTTTCCGACCGTTTCTCCGGCTCTCTTCACCTCCGCTTCTTTTCTCCTTTCCTTCGCGTTGAAATCTACAGTTTATTTCCACCTCGCTCTTTACCCTCGTTTTTTTTTTTTTTTTTTTTTTTTACACAATATTTATTTCGTCGCGTTAACCTTTTCGCCTATTCTCTCCAAGCTTTTTTGGCAGTTCACGCGCCTGTTTGATGCTCTTCGCTAAAACCAAACACGTTTGTGAGCGCGCTCGCGCCACTTTTATTCGTCGTTGTCCATATCTCGCTCTCGCTCCTTCTCTCTTCATCTTTTTACACCCTTTTCACACTTTCTCACATCAATCCCAAGATGGCCTCATATATAATCATACATCACAACGAAGCCGCACGAAGATAAAAAAAAGAAAAAGGTATTAAAAAAAAAAAAAAAAAAAAAAAAAAAAGTAAAACTCAACATGTCCGTTGAATGATAACCTCCCCGCTCCGTTACTATCGCAATATATTGCACGATTCGTTTATTCCCCATTTTTTATTTCTTTTTTTTTTTCATTTTTATTATCGTTTCTTTAAATTCTTCTCATTTTCAATAAGGTGTTAGCACCAATCTATTATATCACAATTTTCCACTCCACACCACGCGGTTGTAAATATATAAATACCTATATTGTAATAGTAATAGTAATAGTAGTGGTAGTAGTAGTCGTAATTGGAGTAGTAGTCGTAGCAATAGTAGCGGTAGTATTAGTGATAGTAAATAGTAGTGGTAGTAGTAGTAGTAGTAGTAGTAGTAGTAGGTAGAAGTATGTTTTTGTTTTTCAAAAATGTTATTTGAGAGTTTTCTTCAAATCGGCCTGGCAGCTTGCCCCAACAGCGAATGGGTGTATATGTAGGATATTTTTCTTTTCTTTTTTTTTCTTCGTCACTTTCTCACATTTTACGATGTGTGTATTGTCGGTTTCGTGGTACCTGTGGTGTTCTTCGATTAAATAACATCAACAAATCAGTATTAATTGGCAAAAGTGGACGTGTACAAGGTTCGAATGTCAGTGAAAATGATTGTACGAGGGTGTTCCTTTTTCTAAATAACGAAATCCGAGTTCTTTGCGGATAAGCTGAGGAAAAAAGAATTTTTGCATTGTAAAATTCCTGAATAACAGAGAAAAACTAGGAACGTTCGAGTAGAACGTGATGATTTGCAATGAATTTTTATGAGCGGTTCCAAGGGATCGAATCATATGCGGAACCGAGGAAAGGTGTTTGAATTTTTTAAAACTGTGTACGTATCAGCAATTTCTCACATTTGTGCGATACCTTTTATTCTTCAACTCGTATGATTTATTATGTCAGACGAACGTTTCAAAAGTGTCCCGCACCCGAGGATAAAAAAATCAGGAATTTTTCCGTTTTAGAAAAGATTTTGAAAAACGCGTACTATTTGAGGATTTTTGAAGCGCAGTTTAACAAATAAAAAAATGCAGATGGCATAATGGACAATTGGTTTTTTTCGTTTAATATTCAAAAGCAGAAATCGGAATTTTCCTTTTAATCATTTTCGAGGTACTGACGCGACAACGAACCATCGAAACAGCAAGATCTTCGGTCTTCATGATCAAAATGATGGATAATTGAATAATGGATATAACAGAAGAGTATTTGAGCCATTGAAAATTGACGAGTCGTACCTACGTACCAAGGGAGCTAATGAGAAAAAGAATGAAAAAAAATTGTTAACGAAAATTGGTAGGAGGATTGGGGGGCGCCGCGATGGGCCAAATCGGTGTGTTTCTCGATAACAGATCGAAATTGAAATTCCGTCAGTACTTGGAAGTCGATAAGGGAGGGAGGGATATATGACGGTTGTTCAATGCAGAGGCTTTTCATCTGTCGTGTTTTAGCCGAGAAAGTCGATTATCCCCAGAGGATCAAATAGCAAGAGGAAAATAGAGGAGAAGGAGGAGGGTCGTGAAGCCACTGCGACCGACGTCGACCGGACGTGTGTACCGCCGCATTCGCCCGCCTCTCTTTCCAACCCGTTCGAGCCCCAACCTCCCGATGCATGTCCAAAAGGCGATATAACGCGGAAGGTTTCACGGTGTATGCGAGGATTTGCTTTGTAAGTGGTGGGGAGGGGGAGGCGGCGGCGATGGTGGAAAGAGGTGAAGAGAGTGGAAGGGGAGGAGGAGGAGAGGCAAACGTTTCGCGGTCGTCGATCAACCGAGCGAACGCGTTTTGCGGACAATTCCAGAAATTGAAAGTGCTCGGGATGCTACTACCATTTCGGTATATATAACGTTAGGCAATATTGAGCCAAATGCATCTCAAAAACCCTTTATTCAGGCCACCACTCTCATCCCTGACTATGAAGCCGGTGACGGTGAACCGAACTTCCCGCGCTTTGACGTTGATATTAATCGTCATATAACGGTTCGTGTACTATCCCATGGTGTCGTGTCAGTTTCTGGGTATATCATATACATGATCTGCGCGTCCCTCTCTCTACACATCACATAGGCCAGGCGAAGCAGAGATTCGTTCCCCTGACCACTGCGTGGATAACAGTTTTCTTTTTTCACCAATTTTCCCCATAGACTTGTATCCTCTTATTTTTTTTATGTCTGTAAACGCTGCCTACCTTCCCTCTCCTTTCAAGTATTTTTCATACAAAAAAAAAAAATGTTGTGTGTTCGAGTGTGTGTGTTTTTATCTTGTTTGTTTGTTTGTTTGTGCAGGTGTGTATGAGGCGTAGGAGCAAAAAAGTAAACAAAGGCGTAATAGTACGAAAAAATTTAAATAAAATGAAAACAGAAGAAATGACGAGGGGGTGCTATTTGGTCCGATTGGAAAGAAAGAAATGAGCGAGAGAGCAAAAGAAAGAAAAGAAAGAGATAGTAATAAAAATAAAAAGGACGAAATGAAATAGGGAGACGAAGAGAGGAAAACGAACATGGTATGGAAACAGAAAATGGAAGGGAAGAAATGCACATTACCTTTCGAAATAATAGTGACGTAGGTACGGGTTTTTAAAAAATAAAATATACCCCAAGGACAATGAAGAAGAAGGACGGACAATTGCCGCCCATATGAAGATAAATGTGATAGCAATTAATAACAATAACAATAATTATTAATATAATGATAATAATAATAATAATTATAATAATGGTAATAATAATAATAAGATTCTGTTCAGCGGGGCCTTAGGCCTACGATGCACCTTGACATTCGATACAAATAATATATATTGTATATATATATATATATATATATATATATATATATATATATATATATTTATATACACACACACACGCACTGCAATTTATGTGTGTATATTTCATCGATGATCAATAAATAATAATATTTTTCTTATATATTTTTTTTTTTTTTTCGGTGTATTGCGCACAACGGCTTTCGGTCAATAAATCACGTCGAACAGTAAATAACATATTGTATATATATAAAATCATAAAACGGTAAAACAAAAAAAAAAAAATAAAATAAATTATCCAATATATTATTATTCATAATAATTTGCGTAATATATTAATGTTTGTTTTTCCTCTGTATTAAATATTATTAAATAATGTAGGTATTGTGTTTTTGTTGTTTCATATTTTTTTTGCCATTCAGCTTTTAACCATACAAAGTGTCCCTAATTAATATTTTTATTAATATTGCATTTTCGTTTTGTTTTTGTATTGTCGAATTTGCGATTTTCTCATTGAAACTTACCTTCTCCGTTATCGGAGAAGGAGAAATAAAAATAACGAAACGATAAAAAAAAAAAAAAAAGAGAGAGATAGATCGATTATAATATCAATAATGATCACATATATTCAACGGTTTGGCTCTCTGAACAGCTAGCGGACTCGATATTTTTGTGTTTTGTGTCTCGTGTTTATTCGTGTTATGAATTTCATGTGATTTTCTTATATCGGTCACATCGTGTTGTGTTTTTTGTTTGTCTCGTACAAACGTGGAATATAAAATCTTTTTTTATGTAGCATCATTCGATTTTATTATATTTTTCATAAATTCCCTATTGCATAGAGGTATTTAGACACGAAACGCTAATCACCATTAGAATATGAACCGACTGTAGAATATAAAGAAAACAAAAAAATAGCGAAAACGAAATGCTAATCGAACAAATAGATTGCAATCAAATAAAACATTAAATGTGCTCGTCATGATCGTCCGGTCAATAAAATTTTACGTAAGTGTTTGTGTGGGTATGTGTTTGCGTGTTTTAAACATAACTAAATATCCAACCATTTAATGTGGCATAAAATAACAATAGATAATGTAATTTATAAAATATAGTACTATATAAATCATCCGACAAAAAAGTAAACCTTATTCGCCATTGCCCTATACGCGTTAAGTCCCGAATCGTGGAATGTCTCTCTCTCCCATTTTCCACTATTTTGCTGCAATTACACAAGCGACGTGCAACGTCCACTTTCATCGGTAAAATCATAGATTGCATGGTGCTATTCAACAATTAACATACGCTTTTCTTACTTTTTCTTTTGTTTTTTTTTTTTCTCCAATAGTCAAGTGTCTTCGTATCAGAGCTGCAAGGCGCTGTGCACCGTTTTAAAATGAAATATTAAAATAATAATAAAAAATAAGAAAACGGCAAATAAAAGATAAAAATAAACAACAAATAATAAATTCCCAAAGATCCCCTGAATATGGTTCTATAACTGTTCACCCTATATATCTGTGTTTAATCTTTACAAACGTTGAATAGGATAGAAAATTCGTTGTAAATCGATCGTACATTTGGTATGCGAGTATGTAATTTGTGTGTACATGTGTGTGTGCGCGTGTGTATGTATTATTGTGTTGGCTCTCGAAAATCTCTCAAAGCATTCGACTATTTTGTATGCACCCAAACCACATGTACATTACGGTTTACTTCTTTCTAAGTAAATCCGATGGTTCGTGTGAGTAGCGGTCCTTGTGTCGCTGTATCGTCTCAGTGTCGTAAAATTGTAATAACTTTTGTAAGTATTTTATACGTTTTTTTTTTTTTTTTTTTTTTTTTTTTTCGAATGTCAATAGATTTAGAATGCGTGCAACAATTCGTGAGCTTAAAAGTGCTTTTTTGTTGTTGTTTGTGGTTGTTGTTAAGTATCTATTAATTAAAAAATTGATTGATATTGCTATTAATGATTCTTGAAGAATGTTAATACAATTTATAATCTAATATGAAGATCCAACTATACACTTTCAACAACTTCACGGCCTCACCCTGTATATCGAATGAAAAGTTTTAATTCCCGCCTTAAAATTTTGCTTTTGTTTCACTCTCTCTCTCTCTCTCTCTCTCTCTCGCTCTTTCTTTCTCTCTCATTCTCTCGTTCTTTCTCTCCAATTCGATAAATCGTTATTATTTAATTATTATTAGTTTAATTAATATTCGGCTTGAAATCCACCGACGCCATTCAATAGCGAACTAGATACGGGAGATATTGGCACCACGTTTGCTCCCACTTTGATGCAATAATTTCATCTAAATTTTCTTCTCTCATTATTCCCCATTTATGCTCCCATTTTTCGAGAGCGAAAAAGCACCATTATTTTATTTTCTTCGACCTTAAAGTGTGTACGACTTGGACGCACGAATTCGTGCGCTGAATTCGAGGCGTCCCCATTACCCTAGTATCGATAATCTCTTTTTTCCTTTTTTTTTCCTTTCTCTTTTGTTTAATAATCTAAATGAAATCCCGCCCAGCGGCCATCATCGCGATCGATGTTTCGATCGTCGAACGGGAGAACAAAATAATAATAGAAAAAAAAAAAAAAAAAATCTCCAAATCCTCGTTTTATACGGGTTGCCCGTCACTATCGATATTATCGCTAGAACCGTATCGGTCCTGGACGTATCATTTTTGCCCACGCGACTATTTCCATCTTTCCGACCCTTCCCCACCCTTTCTCTTTCTTCTCTCTCTCTCTCTCTCTCTCTCTTTCTCCCCCTCTCTCTTCCTTTCATTATCCCTCGGTATAATTTGGTCACTGTATATAGAACGACATATTACGAGAATAATTCTCAGTCCTGAGTGTAAGTTTGCGTGACTCAGCTGCACCATAGCTCTGTCGTTGCATTCTCCTAAGCATATTATTATAGCAAATCATTTGTTTTCAATAGTGATTTGAAAAATTTTACAGAAAAAAGTGTAAAAGGGTTATAATATTTTTGACACAATGCAACGTAGGGATCGTTATTGCCAGAGCTATTCGCAAAACATCACACCGATGATGACAGAAGAACTTATAAAAAGACGCGACCACCCTTTCTCATTTTTATTCCGCGCAGTTGTAAAAGCCTCGTAGTTGCGATCCGTTATTTTGTTTCACACGTGTATTTTAATGTTTATTTTCTTATTTTCTTTAGCGTGAATATTTCCGTCAAGTATCATAGATTTGACGCGTTGTCTGAGTAATTTTTTTAGTGTTTGTTGTTGTTGTTGTTGTTGTTGTTGTTTTCATTTGGTTTGTGTTGATAACGCGTTTTTAGAGCGCAGACGATAAAATCTACGAAATTTGGTGAGTCGAGAAAAAGTGGTTGAAAAATACGGAGTATCGAAGCTGTTCCGTAGTGGCGGATGAATCAAACGGTCCGATACGATGTTGTAGTACGTCACTATTCTTCATAATATCGTCATAATCGGCAATACCTATCGCCGTTGTATCGTTATTATAATTGTTGTTGTTGTTGTTGTTGTTGTTATTATTAATATTAATATTATCAACGTTGGTAGCGCGCGCGCGCTGCACGCACGCACGCACGCTAGCTTATGAGAGCGTGTTCATCGTGTCGTTATTTGTCGCGGATAGGGCCAACGAACCGGCCATGAAATCGTTCAGATCGATCTTTCTTGCCTCGGGATGTTTGAATTTAAAGTGCGTACGAAGATTGTCGCTACGAGTGTAGGTGGCACGACAGAGAGGACACTCAAACCTGCCGGGGAAGTGGACGTGGTAGTGGTTCCTGATGTGCGTCACGACCTTGCCGCACAGCTTGCACCTGTGAAGGTTGCAGCCGCCTGGCACCCGGTCAAAGGTCAGCCGCATGTGCCAGGCTTTTGAACCTGCAACATCAACACAAGACAAGTCACTAAACTGATCTGCTTCCCGCGAGCCCCCCCGCCCCACCCCTAATTAAACAACGGCACCCTTCTCTCGGCATCGTCCACGGGCCCGGGGCTTATCCCTTTTTATTTATTTATTTATTTATTTATTCATTCATTTGTTTTTTATTCTTCGTATCATACACTCACGCTCTGCCTTTCTCTCATCATCTTTCGTTCTCATCTCACTCTCTCTCTTTCCCAAGCTCTGCCTATATTTTCCGATCAAATGTCCCGTAGGGGATTTCTTAAAATTTTCATGTTTTCTTTGTTTTTTTTTTGTTTTTACCATTTAACCTTTCGAATTTTACTGTACTTCTTTTGAAATCAACTATCGATGGGATTCCCTTTACAGAAATGTTAAAAATACCGGATAAATGTTAATGGTCGTTTACGAATCGACCTCGAATTCCTGTACACCGTAGTTATAATGTATGTGTGTTCTTTGTACATGATGGATTTCAATTATTTTTTTCTATCTTTTTATTCCTTCGAAATATACTATTTTACAGTGCAATATTCTGTACAGAATCGTTGCCAAAGTGTATTCATTTAATTATGAAATACCATAAGCCGACCCACCCTATTGGAAATACAAAAAATAAAAACGTGGCAGAGAAGTTAACCGCGCACCCGAAATAGCTCGTCCAAACCCATGGCTCATGAATTTTTGGGAAGATGAAAAATGGTGCTTTTTTCTTATTGCAATAGTACTCATTGGTTTTCGGGAAATAAGCAGAAAAGCGCAATGTAACAGCGTGTTATTAGGAGGCTTCACCAATTGCCCGAACAAATTATATTTTCAAATATTTTGAGAATATTGAACGGTTATTCGTGTTGATGCTGTTTTTTTTTTTTTTCGTCCACTCAAATATTTAAATCGTTTCGTTTTTCTCTATTAATAATGACAACTTAAATTTTTGTCATTGAAACGGCTGCTCGAATGTTGTTAAGATCTTTTTTTTAAAAAAAACTGGTGCTCTCAATGTCATAATAATCTTCAAATTAATTACACAAGAATTTTCATTGCAGACATTTTTGTTTTCAGGTATATCCCCTTGTGAGAATAATGACACGTGTCACGTGACCGCATTCGTGATCCGGAAACGAAAATATAATTTTACTAACGACGCTGCTTGTTCGTGCATTTTTTATGCAATAAATTGCTTGGATTCTCATTACGTATTAATGTCTGCTTCACCTCAGTCAGAAACGTTATCAGAACTACATTATTCCACGATTTATTTACATTCGGATCCAAGAATTTCCACATTTTGCTACCGCAAGCTCTAAATCGATAATTGGATTATTCGTCTTGATCGAGGAGCCTGGAATTGGGATAGCTCAATCATAATTCGCTGCGAATAGTGTTCCCCCTCTACGTATATATTGGCGCCTATATCCATCCATTCATAAACATGTACACATTCGCGTTCCGCATCAAATCGACCCATTTTCAAATATCTTCATAAAAGCTGCCTCCATTAATTTTCGAAATGTCAAAAAAAAAAAAAAAAAAAAAAAAAAAAAAAAAAATCTATAATTCATCTACGATTCATAACGATTCGGTGTCAGATTTTCAAGCACGAACATTATTTATTCTTTTGATCAAATATTTAAACACGAAATTGCCAAAGAAACTAACATTTTTCAATACTTCGAAAACACTCTACATCATTTTGAAAGTGGAACAAGTTATTATATTTGTTTTCTCGATTATTCTATAATCCTCGATGAGAGATTTCTTTCACTGCCAACAATTTTCAACTGTGGTGAAGAATTATTCATCAAGCACTACATTATTGATCTCATCATTTGAATAATTAAACGAACATTCATGATTTCGAAGTATTGGAAACAAGAATTTTTGTTTGTTTCTCGAGGAAAAGTGATTTTAGCGAAAAATTATTCGGGAACAAATAAAAAATAAATCCCACATTGTTTATGTAACTTTTATCTCGTGTTCTTTGAACTTTTTAAAGGGAATTGAGAAAATCTGCAAATGTGTGCCATTTTCAATGCCAACTGCTATTGCTTTCCGAACAATAATTACAAATTTCTGACCGACATGAAATAATGGAATGGCCGATTTGATGTGCCTCACGTACGCAGGCTCGCACTCAAAAACGCATACACACAATTTTACGAACACAAACGTGTTTTGAAAAACGATGAAATAATACTTTTTGTTAGAGTGAGAATCCTCGGTTAGGTTTTGGATTAATAGCCGTAGTATCGTTTTCGTTAGACCCATCACGAAAGTGTTTATATATAAGTATATGGTGAGTGTCAGTTGCGTGTGATTATTTGCGAGAGCGAAATAGAGAAAGAGAGAGAGAGAGAGAGAGAGAAAGAGAGATTGAGAGACATCCGAAAGTCAAGTTCGACATTAAAGGTGAGAGCAGGATAGGAATGACTTTAGGGGTGTAATAATAAATGAAGAAACGAACATATCGCGATACAGATGTGAAATTCAAGTTCGTTGTTTCCATACCAAGCGAAATTACAGTTTTTTTTGCATTAGCGGCACGATTGAGATAAAAGTTCTGGATCAATTTAATTTGCAAAAAAAAAAAAAAAGTGAAGTGGAATCGGAAGACTTTTCCGTAAATATCTTAACTTGAAATTGTATTTTCGCAGTAATATTGTTATATCGTAATATATTTTGACCAATGAATGATCGAACTTTGCAAATGAATTCGAGGGCGGGTGTGCGGGTCGATCGAAGGATCGCTGAAATTCTTCAGTAAATATCACACGCAAACGAGAATAAAGGGTGACGATAGAATCGACGAACCGCATCATTAGAGCGTGTTACGCACTCTCCGTCGAGACAACTACCTGTCCGAATGGTTTCTTCAATTTTACGTCATTGTTTATCTTCACAGCAGCATTTATTTTTCACAAAAAAAAAAACGTCAAGTACAAAAATATTACAACTTACGTATTCTCTTATTGGTTAATTAAGCTTCTAGACAAGTTGTGAGTGACTTGGCGAAAATACGCGCGGTATACAATTTATCGTGGTGCTTACTTTTTATTTATTTATGTATTTTTTTCATTTATCATACTCGATATAATTTCAACGGGGTAAACGCTTGTTCGAAACAAAGAATGATTCGTTGAATAATTGCACGATAAAAAATATGCTCATACTTCCAAAAGATGTTGTGAATTTAAGTTTTTTAAAATCTATTTATATGATCATTATTAAATGGCACGATGGAAGAGATAAGTAGTTATTTTTTCGAGAGTCTTGTGTGAGGGTGAATGCGGGAGCGATTGGTTACCGATTACACGGCAGACGGGATACTGTTTACAATGAAGATGAAGGAGAAAAAGGTGGATGAAGGTTTAAAGGGTTTTCACGCGCCACGTGTTTTAAGCTTAGAAGATGAGATGGAGCTTTGTTGAGGGATGTCGAAGCGTGAGATTATCGTCCTATCGAAACACTGGACTTTTATGAGTTAACTTGTCTGGAACCGTGACCATATCGGAATGGTTCTTCTGCGATAAGTATTATTTGTATACAGGGTGTAACGGAAATGAAAGCGACGAAGAAAATGCTAAATATGGGATTGAATTTGTGAACGAAAGAATTATTACTGCTGGTATTTTCATGGGATTAAAATACCTGACGAGCTACCACGAAGGTTAGAGAATTTGAATTTTCGTCTGTTTGACTACGAATCTAGGACGATTTGTGTACGCGGATGAGAAATCAATGACGCTGGCCTTGACGGGCGTGTTACACAAGCTGCCGAAGCTTTCGAGTGAGCAGCACTCGAGATCCGTGACTCGATGTTGCACAGAAATACATACACGTCGAATCATAGAACTGGAGAACGAATGGAAATGAACAGAATACTAATTTGGATCATTATCAAAAGTGTTTAACATCTGATGAACAAAATTATACGAGCTCAGGACGAATAGAGTGAAAGCAGAAAAAAAATCGATGTCAACATCCTGACTCGAGGATGGAAAAGCTCGCTTAGCTCTCAACGTCGATCTCGATTAATTCAGTCAGCGCCGGAATATGACAGGAATGTTTGAAAGGTGCCCAGCGAAAAGGATTTATCGAGAGGGGATAACGAGAAAAGTGTTTTTGTGATGATGGAATTGATTGAAAAAGCAGCTCTCCTTTTTTCGTCTGCGGATATATCGTAGATTTTGAAGCTCCGTTGAATATTTATTTTGTCGTTTCGACGGAAATGATAGCGTTCGTTTGGGATGGCAACATATTCGTGGTTGAGGTAGACGAGGTCGAAAGCGATGGTAGAGAAGCGTGTTTACCTCTTCTCGGAGCTGTAACTAAACTCTCCCCTCGTGAAAGTCTCGAGGAGAGCCCTATCCGTCTGAATGCCCAAGCCGACCTTAAACGTAAGCATTTTTACACGAGCTAAGCGATGAGTGTAAGCTCCCACGTGCATATATATTCAATCAGAGCTTTTGTCTTTGAGCGAGGAAGGTTGTATGGCTTGGTGGTGTGGAAGAGAATATTCAAGGAAGAATTCAATCGGGCGTGTAACATTATTTTCTGTCCAGGTACGCTATGAAGTTTAACAAGAAACTTTGTCCCGTGGCTATGTGTTGGAATGCGTGTGCAGTGGGTATTTGTACGAGTCTTTCGTTTTATCGGCTACTGAACAAAAGGTTGTAACCGTAAACATACGTACAAGAAAAAAAGAAATGTTTTTGTAAAGGGAGCTGAAAAGTTGAGCATAGAAGACGCTTATCGCCCAAGTCCAGTTTCAACATAATTTTTCTACACTTCGATTCTGGGATTCTGTACAACGAATTGTTCATTTCAGCTCACGGTACAATCAAAGCGAACTGTTACTCCGGAGTCTAACACGCGTTTGATCCTTAGTTCCACCTTTTTGGACCGATGGATCAACCTACGTTCTACGAACTATCCGGGAGCTACGAAGTCTGTGGCGCCATCGTGTTTGTGATTGTCGAAGGACCGAGAGAATTTACTTCCCTTTTCTCTCTCTCTCTCTCTCTCTCTCTCTCTCTCTCTCTCACACACACATATACATGGACACACACACACTCTCTATGTCGGTTTCTCTTTCTCTTTGTCCCTGTTTCGTTGGCAGAAGAATGTGCACAGAGCAAACGTTGGGAAATCTAAGAGACTCGGGGATCCGATCTGACTGGTTCTGATAGGTTTGTCCAGCCTTTGACTCGTATACCAAACGGGAAGGGACAAAGGTTCACCGAGTAGGGAAAAGGTGCGCGAATGATGGTGGGGTACGAGTTTACGACTGAGAGGCAGTAAGGGGGGAGGGAGAGATGAGGGGCTGAAGAACGAGAGGAAATTCGACCGTAAACCAAGGGTGGCAATACGTTGATTTGAGGTTTTAACAGAGTTTCAATCGCCCTACCGAGCTATACAGATTTTGTGAGGGTACATTTTCGAGCGATGAAAACGAACATTACTTTTCCGTATGATTTTCAATTCACGCGAATCACGAAATTTCTTAACTTTCTTATAAATTTTTACTAAACAAATTTATTTACTAATTAATCGTTACTTCAGAGGCCAGAGATTAAAAAAATTGTCTGATAAAAATCAAAAGTCGCACAAACCTGCTTCACAATTCTTTTATATTTTTCAGCAGCGTGTCTTTGATTGCGGAATTTAAAATAAGCGGCATCGTTCTCAAAATAATCTTTCGCATTCGTATTCTGTAGTACTTCGATAAAGTGGCACTGGACTTTTCGGCTTTAAATTCGGGGCTGAGCTCGAGTAATCGAACTTGGAGCACCCTGTATACGTGTGAATTGAAATACTCGTGGAATTTATATGCGTATTTATACGTACACATACGTATTCGCAAACATATTAAAGTGTAGAGATGAAATGTATATATATATATGAAAATGTAGCGAGGAAGATGACGTTTCAGGAATGGGTCGACGACTATGCCAAGAACGACGATGGTACTAGAGGCTTGGAGGGTTTTTCCGGACATGACCTACTTTAGGGCGAGTCTCTGAATGTTCGGTGTGTATGTACGTATTGTGCTTGTTCGTTCACTCCATCCCTGCTGCTCCTCAACGACGTCTCTCTTCAACGAGGCCCTCCACTGTATCTACGCTCTTTCGTTTCCGTTACATTCTTGCATGCCACCGTTAACACACTATTTTGATGACACATTCAGCTCTGCCATCGAACAAAGAAAAAATTCTCTTGACTGCCAGATAAATAGTGCGAGAGAGAGAGAGAGAGAGAGAGAGAGAGAGAGAGGGGGTGGGGGGGAGGGAGCGAGGAATAATACATACGAGAGATTCGAGTAGAACAAAAACTCACGTACGGATTATGAATGAAGAAAAAAGGGCAGACAGTGTCAAACGAGAGAGAGAGAGAGAGAGAGAGAAAAAAATTATAACGAGTATTTGAGTGCAATGGGAAATTGCTCTTTTATTCTTTAGCAATACGAAGCTTGAAGAGAAGTCTCCGAGGGATCATTCTATCGGGATGATAAAAATGAGAAAGAGAAAGACTCACCGAATGAAATGCTTCCAAGTACTTTTCGCTTGATTATTAGCTGAAATGTGTCGATCAATATGTACATTTTCTTACAACTCAATGATAAAACAATATTTCTTGATTCTCAGACTTGACTGTCATTTTTCAATGATGTTTCATCGGACAATTATCAAGCGCGGTTCAATTTATTCGAGGTTACATTGAATCTCGTAGCTAAGTTGAGAAAATGCTCGGCGCATAATGAGGATGAACCCGATTGATGCAAAATGTTGTTACAATAAAAAAAAAAAAAAAAAAGAAGTTGTTGAACGATGTTGGTTACTGATTGAAACTCGGTGCAATATTCAAGAAAGATAGTCCCGGATGTTTGCTTCGAATGTGAGCTTTGAGATTGTCGCTACGAGTAAAAACATTGTTACAATAAGGACAATGACAGTTTTGGGAGCGATGTGATCTAATGTGGTGCCATCGGTTGGTGACCCATTTGCCACATCGGAGGCAGCTGTAAAGCTGAGCACGACGAAAACCGTCGTCTGGCACACGTACGAACATGTCGTATTGATGATGGGAAGAGGAAGAGGAGGATGAAGACGGAGGGTCCAACGTGCTCCCTTCTCGTTCGTCGCGCTCATCAGCGTCACCGGCATCATCGCCATCATCGAGACCGTGGCCAGTGCCGCGAACGTCGACGAACCCCCTTGCATCCGTTGGATGTTGGGGTGCGGGCAGGGGTAGAAGGCACGAGGCGGGCATCCAGCAGGACAGCTGGAGCTCGGTCGGTGCAGCAGCCTGACCTTCGGGGACAAACTCCTCCTCCTCTCTCTTCAGTGAGACACCAGTGGCCAACACTGTAACAGAGAGATAGAGAGAGACCGAAAGAGAGAGCGACAGAAAGGACTGAAGATGATGAAGAAGAAGAAGAAGAAGAAGAAGAAGATGAAGGAGAAGGAGAAGAAGAGGACGAGAATGAGAGACAGAGGGGTGCGCTAAAGGCTGCTGCTGCTGCTGCTGTTATTGTTTGCGCGTACATGACGAGAACGATATGTGTGCACACGAGAAAAGGAGGGCTCGGATTTTTCCCCTTTATTATCCCCTCCCCACTCCTCATGCAAACGCTGCAGCGTACAACATTCACTCTCATTGCCATTGATCACCGCGGGAATGCTTTCGTACCGGGGTCGCGCTTGTGCGCATGACGATTCCACTCAAGGATCCTAGACGAAGGGCTTGTTTTTAAAATATAGTATATATCACCGGGGAAAAAGTGAGTGAGCCAGCGGAAGGAGGATGAATGAAAACGGCGAGGACGAGTGAGGGGAGGAAAAAAAAGAATAGGAAAAAAAAATAACGTTGATTTAACGCCATGGAAAAGGGACACGGAGAGGGGCTCGGTGAACGATGCATGTCTGCCAAAACAGAAATAAAAAACTACAGGGACAACCCCCCTTCTTTCCCTCCCTCCCTCCGATGAGCCTTTCGTCCAACGAAACGAATCTAACTCGTTAAGTAATTGCGCGTTCCGAATTACAAAAAAGCATACGTCTCACCAGACGTTCAACTGTCCCGAGATTAATTTAACCGAATGGGTTTTGTTGCACTTGTCGGAAATTCCTACCTCGCTAGACATCCAATTTCAAACGAACTCTCCTTGCATGAAAGCCACTGGAAGCTGTGTCACGTCACAGGCTCGAGAGAAGAGGCTCTAGGAACGTTTTTTTTTTTTCTTATAATGTCTTGTAATCGATAACCTGTCCCTGTTTTTACTCGTATGTACAAAATCACGTGACTCTTGAAAATGAAGGAATAAAAAAAATATTCGACGTTACATGAACAATTGCGCTGATTTAATACTACGAAGATATTCCATTGAGATTGAAAAAAAAAAAAAAAAAAATAATCAAATTCAGTCGTTACATTCGGTCTCACGCACATTGTATTTCATCAATGCCGAGTATACAAACGTTAGAGATCTTTTTTGGTTTTTTGTTATATTTTTTTTTTTTTTTTTTTTTTTTTTTTACGTTTTGTTAAATACACCTCGCTAATATTAATAGTTTTATAATTATATAAATATAATAGAATATAATTATGTGCCTATAAGTAATAATTAAGCAGTCGATAGACAGAAGAGTTTAAGCACAGTAATGACGTGTGCTGCGTATTTGGATTTCTGATTTGAGCCACACGCGTAAAGTTTCATTCTCGGAGGCATCATCGAATACGAGAAGGTTAAGAACAAACTTGTACCAAAGTACTTGTTTATATTGAACGAGCAGCGCGAGATGCACTCGCGACGATTGGTCCGAGTAATTCGACGATTTTCCCTCATGACATGAATCGGAAAATCGTCGAAGTAGAAAGTGCATCTTGCGCGTCTCTCGTAGTCTGTTAGAGCCTTTTGAATATCATCGAAAGCGAGAGGAAAATGGAATAAGAGAGAATGATAAAGAGTCGAGAGACATTAACGGTATGTGAGAAAAATTATAAAGTCGATGGATCGATCGTTGATGGATTTTCTTAAAGGAGGCAAAAAAAAAAAAAGAAACGTAAGATTGGCCCATGATAAAAAGGTCCGATGAGTGAAGAAGAATAGGACCAAGATGCAATGTTTCAACTTGTTTTTCTTTCAACTTAAATGCTACGATTCGGTTGGAGAAAATTCGCGGATCTTGATTGATCATCGGACGATATAATTTTGAAGTTCGCGACGCTTGAATGGAATGAAATAACTCCTTTTTGTTTTATTGCAATAAAGCCTACTATTTGATGGTAACGCCAGACTGAGGAAATGAGAAAAAAATTCAACTGCGATAAACAGAAATTTTTGATAAATGACACAAGTAATGGAGAATTAATTCGAACGATTCATCGTTTGTTCGAACATTCGAAATTCTTTTACGCACCTTTCTCTGTCAGACTTGAATTTTTGGAGAAATATCAAGATATATATATATATATGAGAAATATTTTTCGTATCATTTCATCGATCATTGGATCAAGGAATTGTTCTTTTCTCCATACCCTTTGCTCGTTAATGATGTTTTGTTTTTCACAAGCTCTTTTTCATTCAATTATCTCTCATTCAACGCAAACTCGAGACACGTGTTTATAATGATAACGGTTTCAAAGACTCTATCGGATTTATAATCCCTCCCGCCTCGTAGGGACCTGCCGTCGAGACTGACTGTGGCATGTGGCTTTCACAATAACGGGAACTTCGCAACACGACGAATGGTTTATTGTACTATCAGGCCGTTACGAAAAAAGGCACGATAATTCTATAAGGTACAAAATTTGTATGGATAAATAGCTGTAGATGTTTTCTCCAGCATCTTATCATCTCTGGCGATCAGATTGAAACACCAATTTTTCGTGAATCTCAATGATTTCGTTCGTCATTCGCCGAGCACGAACGATTTTGAGCGTTGAACGGTTTTGAGCACAACAAACTCATTTTGGCAGTTCAATTTTTGAGATCTGTCAAAAGTTTGTCATTTTTTTTTTACTCTAGCGCAAGCGATACATTTTTTGATTCATTATACATACTTTTCTCATTTCAGAATACTTCTCTCGTGCTGTCGTGTCACGTTTTTTTTTTTTTTTTTTTTTATATTATATTTCTGGAGGATGAACTTTCTTTTGTTTGTTTCGAGGTAGAATACACAGAGATTTTTTTTATCCAGTTGGAAACATCGTGTCGGAATACCCCGTTTACCCGTGAAAAAGTTCATCCTCGAGGACATTTATCATTTGACGTATTTAAAATAGACGCAAATAATACATAAATAAATACTATCAATAAAACTAACTTTAAGGATTACGTATAAATATAAATTATACATTAATACACATATTGTAATGAAAAAGAAAGAAAAAAAAAAGAAGAAAAATAAAGAAATCACCTCGATCTTGACATCGAAACAGATTTACGAATAAAGCATACACAAATATGGAGAACCGTTAAGTAAAATGAACTGAAAAAAAAAAAATTCACACGGTATTTTGGCGACGTACAAAAACAAATATCCGTTTCGTAGGATAATTAATATGAATAATGGTAATAATAATAATAATAATGATAATAGTAATAATAATAAGTCTTATGCGATACGACGTGAAAGAGGATTCGTCTAAATGGGATGAGGAAAAAAGTTGAAGGCGAAAAACTCGTTGAATACGCGGCTAACAGAATGAAAGAGAGAGAGAGAGAGAGAAAGAGAAAAAGGTGAAATAAAAAGTAACAAGTTTGAAATGGTAGCGCGATATTTTTGGACAGTGAGAATCATTTCTTCCGGTAAATCTTTTGTTTTATTTCATCTCTTTTTCCCTCGGTAGGTATTTTTTAGGAGTACGAAGCGACGAAGCGTAAAAGATTGCGTGGCGCTGGTCGGGTACCGAGACACTGTTATTTAGACCGAGGTTGAAGTGAAGGTGTGAGTAGTTTCGCACTCGTCGAAAAGACGTCTCGCGACGTGAGCAAGGAGACAAACTCGGAAAAATGAACAAATAGAGTTTCCGTGAGAGGCAAAGAAGGAAAAAAAAAAAATGAATAAATGAAGCTCTTCGTTTTTCGAAAACGAAATATACAACTTCTCAACCGAGTAACGTATTCTAACGAAATGTTTTGTGTGCCATTTGTATTTCGGGATGTTTGAGCTTAATGTGTCGCTTCAAATTGTCCAATCTCGTTCTACGACAACCGCACATCGGACACGCGTAATTTCCTGGATAATGCGTGAGATAATGATTCTTTAAATTGGAAACAACGCGACCGCATATTTTGCATTTACTCGCCCACGTGTCTGGCAACTTTTGAAAATAATTGGAAAAATGTACGCGGTCTGGATCGGTTAACGGCGCTAATTCATTGCTCGGAACATCTAAATATGACGAATCTGGAAAACAGAGAAAACAAATGGCAAATGATGAGACATGAAACCGGCTTGGAAGGGTTGAAACAAGTTTCGAATAGCTCCGAAGCTCCGGGAGGGGTTGATCGATTCGAGCTGACGACGTAATCGTGAAAGCGAGAGGAAATAGAGGAAGATTCGTGTGCTTGTTTTTTTATCGAAAGGGGATAGTTCTATCGCAGGTGTAATCGTTTTCAATAGATTTCGAACGAGTCGATACGAAACTTGGAATGAATATTCGCGTTTCATACTTAAAAAAGAAAAAAAAAAAAAACACTGGGATACGTGCCATAAATACTAAATCGTTAAATTATTGTTAATAATTAATAGTCGATTCGCTATAAAACATTTTGCAATAATTATGCTCTATCGAATCGGGTCTCTTGTACTCAGAGACGAAAACACACACACACACACACACACAGGCATACACTCGCACGCGGACGTACACACATACGAACGGCACCATAAGCCTCGACGCATCGAAATTGGAAGAAAAATGAAAATCTGGACTTTTCTTCCTGCTTAAGGTTACAAATAAAGAATGCGACCTTTCGACTAGTTTATTATGACTATTAAGAGCCCTTCGGACTCGCTCAAATCCGTTTCATTTTGTTTCTCAGTCTTCGACGATTTGTCCCCGTGACTTTTGCGCCAGGAGCAAAAATTTTTATCGTCGATTTTCTTTCGTTCGTTTCGAGCTTTTTACAGTCTGTTCAGCCTCAAATACTGGTACAGTTTAGAAAACATAATATAAGAGGGGGAGGAAAAATGGGAGATGACGAACGATGCGGAAAATCATAGTTTCCAGTGAACGTTTTTTTTTTTTCTTTCTTTTTTTTATAATAGAGAAATCTTAAGTATTTATATATATCGTGGGAACCTATTACCGGAGTCGAGAGTAATAGTAGATTTTCTACAGTGACGCATGGCTGTTAGGGGCTTGTACAATACTCCGCGAATCCGGTCGATGCGAATTTATAAAAGGGTACACGCGATTCTCGTCTCTACTAAAGGGGAAATCGATATCGTTATTTTTCTGGCTGTAAATTGTGTTCCGAAAGAGGGAGGATCGATGGTGCATAAAGGAAATTAATTGCGCGTATTTAAGGAGCGGAAAAATGCGAATTTTCGTAGTCTTTACCGATCTCTTGTTCCGCATCCGCGGATTATCGCTAACGTAAAGAAAATTCTTGTGACTATATATTCACTCGAGTTGGTAAAGAATTAGACGGGTTGGTAGATAAGTTGTTCGGAAAAGTTGAAAATTCGCGAGATATTCGACATTGAAAAGTGGGTTTGAAGGGGATTAGAAGGAGGGGTGAAAACGGTTTGAATTCTCGTCGGAGCGGTAGGAATTTGTGAAATTTTGAAATTCGCGAAACTAGCGAGGACCGAAAGAGAAGGGGGAGGAAGAGAGAGTCGCGGTAAACGTTCTGAAAATGAAACATTATGCAAAAGCGCGGAGCGGAGAGGAGGAACGGGCAGGAAGCGTGAAACGCGCCCACGAGAGACGAGAAATTTCTGCGATTCTGCATCGCTAGGGTTTTTCGACGAATATATAAACCGACATTTGCCACACAACCGAAAGGGGTGGAAGAGCTTTCTCGAGCGAAGATGCTTTTCCGCCATCAAATTCAGACCAAATTTTACAACCTTTTCCGAACATAAAATTCTGTTTTCCGCGAGTTTCCGGTCGAGATACTGCTACCATTCACTGAAAAGAGACACGAAACATTTTTATCCGTTTTCTTTTTTTTTTCGCATCAGTAGAACTTTTATAGAACGCGTGCGTGGTCCATGCGTCGTCCCGACGACCGACGCACCGTTATTTACGATTTTTCGTTCATATTTTACGCGATACCAGTCCTTCGAACTTGGAGTATAATATAAAAAATATGTATAGCAGCGGGTTCGAGCGATATAGGAAGACACGAGATCCGATTGAATCTCGAAACGCGGGACACAAACATAAATAAATAGAAATAAATTACTAAAAATTAGATCATTAAGAGTATTTTTCTTAAACCTTAAATACTTTTTTTTTTTTTTTTTGGCTTTGCTTGAAATGATATAAATAAGCGAGACTTCGTCCGGTTGTCATCCGAAAAAAATGGATCCGAAAAAGATTTCAATTTTGAAATATTCTCTGTTTCAGTAAAATTCGAATAACTGGAATGGCGTTGGTTTCACTCATTTCGTAAACGTCATAATCGTAGTAGAATAAAATTTTCGAAATTCAAATGAAATTCGACGATTGGATGATCGAGTCTCGACGAATTTTATATACGTATCAAGCATTGGCGCGATTTGCTTTTCCTTATCAACCTAAAAGATAATCTTATTTAAATATATTACTCCGATAGAGTATGCTTCACGAAAATGATGAGGTAACCATATGATTGTACGTCAAAGTCCTCGTTAGGAACTCATTGACAATGCCACACCTAAAGATAACTTAAATATATAATACGTATATAAATATATATAAATATATATGTTGTATTAAAAAAAATATTCTATCTCTTAATGTTTAAAAATAAATAAGAGTGCGTGACCGATGAGTAGAATCTTGCTATCTTGGTACACGAGTAAGGAACGTTATAAACAACGTTTACCTGTACAATATACAAAATAGTGTGTAATATCGTTCTGCAGCAGCGTGAATAATAATTTATATTTAAAATCTACGTTTTTTTTTGTTCCTCGTTGTTAATCGTATTTGTTTTTTTTTTTTTTTATTTGTGTTTTGTGTATCCCCTCAATAATCGATCCTCGAGTATCTGAGAATTTCATAAACGCGCTTCCGTTGTTATTCTTAATCCGCGGCTAAGTGAGATACCTGTCGGACTTGGCTAGGAAGTGTTTGGTCTCGCAGCGCGAAAACGACGACAGTATTGATCCATCAGCTGGTATTCCGTGTTTGAGTTTAATGTGCCTTTTAAGATTGTCCGATCTCGTGAGCGATATCATACATATGTGACACTGATACTTATCCGGGAAATGTGATTTCATGTGTTTTTTTATGTTGGCTACGCTCTTACCGCACAGCCTACAACTTTCCGTACCGAGTTGCTGGTCTAACTTATTGCTCGAGTCATACTTTTTGTCAATATCCTTTTCGTTTCCTGTTGTTCCTGGAATACAAGGATTCCGTTTCAATTTCTTTCGCTTTCTGCATCTTACTTTCTCTCTCTCTCTCTCTCTCTCTTTCTTACTGAAATTTTGCTTGTTGCTTTTCTCTATTTGTGCACACAACACTGTATCTACTTTATCAATTTTTTCACTCTCTAGATACTCAGAAAGACAGAGATACGTTCAAATCATTATTGCCAACAAGGAGAAAGATCAATCAAACGAAAATAAAATAAATAATTGTTTAAACGAAGAGAAAACAGGAAAAGAATAGACGGTTTATCTCCAGTTTCCAGTATGCAGTACGTGAGAGACAAAGATGACCATTTTTATTTTTTTTTCTTATCGTTATCAAACGGCAAACGTTTTTTGTACTCGTACATTCCCATCACTTTTTTCGGTTATTCAACAACTTTCCTCTCTACAATCCTCCACAATTCCGTTCTTTAGATCTTTATTTCAGAATTCCTAAATAAAGTTTCAACTTGTGTCTCATTTCGAATTTTCGATGCATCTTCACATCGTGAAAAATGCTCCAAAATATTATAATTTCGAAACGTGCCTGTACTGAGAAAAGAAATGAGTTGATTCAACGAATCCTGGCAAAAAAAAAAAAAATAAATAAATATAATTGATTGATTTCACAAAAGTTTTGTTGTTTCAATGACGTTGTCGATGTGACGAGAAATATTTATTCGAACCAGTGATTCGAGTGTTCGAATCAATCAAATTTTTCATTGAGACAACGAATTTCATATTGTTCGCCACCATTTTTAGATACAACAAAAATTCTGTTGAATCAACAAATTTCTTTTCTCAGATTGCTTTCAAAAGCAGCAGTAAAAAAAAAACTCTGTTATTTATTGCTCCGCTACAAAACGACTCGTCGCTCAAAATCCCTGCTCTCAAGTACATAAAGTCTCTATTCTGTACACGCCTACTCTGACGTTCATTCAAGATTACAGATGAAGCTCGAGGCGACATGTTGAAGTGTAGAGATTTTATGGACTTTGGAGCAGAGTCGATATGGAGTAGAGCTGAAAAAATTCGAGTCGTTCTACTGTCACATTACAGAAAGACTTGTAAACGAGTCAAATAGTAGACCGAAGAAAGAAATTCGTCGAATCAACAAATTGCGGCGAACAAAATATAATTCTTTATCTCAACAAAAACCTGTTGAATCAACAGATTTCGAAACAGAAAAAGCGGAATCATCATGGAGTACAGTTGTAAAGAGTAAAATTGTTGTACCGCTTTGTTGTCTGTACCGAGATACTGCGATCGTTTTTGAAAAAAGAAAAACTGACAATCACCCCACGGATGCACTGAATAATTTAACGCTCGATATAAGTAACCAGACATTTTTCATTACATGCAAAAGAATCGGGGCGAGAGACCGTTCATTGTTATTTTTCCGTCATTCGTTACTCTCGTACGTGCAACAACACATTTTGTTTCCACAGCACTGCTCTTCTTTTAAAAGGAATTTTGCAATGGAGCTTTCGAAATTTTTTTTTTTTTCTCACAAAATGCCCACGACTACAAACTGGTTTTTTTTTTTTTTTTTTTTTAATTTGACGGCATGAAATCTTTCGTAACCTTTCTATACAAAAAAGTTGTACCTATTTCTAGCGCAATGTGGTCATCTCTGACGAGATTTTTAATTCGTTCCTCTCCCTCTATTGGCACGCTCCGTAAAAAATGCACACGAGATATATATACGTGCAAGTATATATTTCTTCGATAATTAGCACACTCTTCAATCAATCTACATCTCGAAGAATTTCGCATAAGCACACACATACCATTTATTTTCTCAATATTTCACTTCAGCTTTTTCATGTCTTCAAATTTTTTCTTCGAGATTCAAATTTACTAAAACAAATCTTTAATCAACACAACGCAAATTCAATCGGCAATACAAACGAAATAATAATAACTACGAAGTAACAGAAAAGGTGAAAACGATGAAGAATCAAACGATAAAATAGAAAACAATGAATGAAGGTAAGGAGGGAAAAAAAAAAAAAAAAAAAAAAAAAAAAAAAAATTAAATCGAGTTCCGGTATGTGTAAGAATTTCAACACAGACTCTCGTTATTCGGTGAATAACCAAGAGGACGAAGAAGAATGAATTGAGACAGGGGATAAAATAAAAGTTTTCAAAAGAATCCGTTTCAAGTTTCGTCAAAATGACACGATTGAAAGGAAATAAGCAGTGAGTCAATGATAACATAAACGGATGAATCGAAATCAGTGCGTAACGTTATCCGATTATTATCTGGCGTTTTAACTGTCTTTTGATTCATTAAATAAAAATTTCAAAACAAACAAACAAATCTAAATGGAATTCAATTTGTGCTCCGTGAAAGTGAAATACGTCGGGGTTGTTACGATAGAAATTCCACAATGGTCTTCTCGAAGCCCAATGACAAAAGAGGGGTTCCGAGGAGAGAGAATGTCAGGAATGAACAAAAATCTACTGATTGGAGGATAGAGCAAAGCAATATCATGATCTCTTTCTCTCTATCTCTCTCTCTCTCTCTCTTTCTCTTTCTCACAAAACAAATGTATATATGACACAATCGCTGAAAATTATCCTTCAAATGGACCGATGGCGGTGAAAGAGGCAAAAGGGACGAGGACCGATGTAAGACAATAAGGTTGAGAAAAACAGTTGAAAATCATGCACAGAGAAACCCGTCATTACGCCGTTATATATATATATATATATATATATTATATATGTATTTAATAAATATATATGATCCAATGGGTTTAGGGATAAATATATAAACATATTTATACATACAAATCTGACCGATTCGGTCATTCGGATATTAAACAGGATCAACCAGAATCAAGATATCTCGTAGTATCAATACCATTTGAATAATAAACAAGTTCGAACAAACGATCAATCGCTCCCTAAAATGGTGACAATGGATCATTTTAAGTCGCGTTAAAAAAAGTTTTGTATTCCGATATTCGTTCACGTCTTGAATCAATCAATAAATATTGTTTGAAAAAATGATAATTAGTATTAGTTACTTTTTTGAACAAAACCAATTGAGTACAAAGAAACATCGAAGATTCTGAATTTTCCCGACTGCTTGTGACAGAACGTAAACTCGAAAGAGTCAATCCAACCGTACGGCATCTCGACCCACGCACCACCAACCTCAGACACAACCGAGTATTGTCCATTTGCCAATTTCGATCAATTCAGTTGTCGTTAAAATACGGTTTTCATTCATATTATTATTATTATAAAAAATTTCTTCTTTTGTTTTTTTCATGAAGAAATATTGTTGTTTCGAAAAATATTTTCAAGTGTGATATATGGAAGAGAGTGAGCGAAAGGGCGAGATAATTATTTGTTATTACGACAATGACATAGCAAATGCACGATACCATCACCACAACACTAAAAGGGCCTATTTAGTAGTGAACGATACGTTCAGATATATACATTTGTGTGCATACACACATATTACCGATGAAAGCCAATTTGAGAAGAAAACAGTTTTACTTTTCATAGTCTTGGAATAAAGCAATCGAGCTTAGGGAAAACGAGTCTCTTCTCAAATAGGCTTTTGCTGGTAAGAAGCACATATACCACATCGACGCATTCAAAATCATACCGACATACAATGACTCAGTATGTATGTATGGATTTATGCGTGTGTATATAGGGTCAAGGGTCACATGGGTATTGTTCGTTCTTCTAGAATCTGTACACTTGGCTACGATCCGCAAAAAAATCGGAAATAGAGAGGATGCTCGTCTCGTACGACTAATTACGCCAGTTCGCGATATCATTCCAAAACGTGCATGCATATGTTCCTTGATTTCATGGATCTGACATGTTTCCCTTGGCAATTCAACATCGGTCGTGTTGTTTTTCGAATTTACACATTTTTATTCAAATAGATTAAATATTTTCAAATCAATCTCAGAGGAAATTAAACTTTTAGAAATATCTTATTTAATGATGAGCAATTATGATCGATCTTCGATCAAAGTTAACCGATTTCAACTCTTTTACACGTTCGGCATCAATTAATTAGTTTTAAGCACCTGATTATTGTTAATATGAGAAAGATTTTTATCGTACTTTACTCCAAAGAAAGAAAAATATGAGCGATCGTGTCGATCGAAAAATAAAAAGAGATAGGAAATATGTGAGATTTCCATAAAATTCAGGTTTTAAATATTTCAAAAGTCTTACCATCAAGTCCGTCGAGCATTTCGGGTGGGTTGTGGTGCTCGGACGTTTCAATTCCTGGCACACCGTCGCTCAATGCCCCCGCCGTAGGTCCTCCATCGTCTCCTAACAACCCGACCGGATGTCCCTAAAAATAACGAACATCACGTTAATTCATTGGTATAAATATTTTTTGATGTCACTGTATTACGAACGATACTGGAAAAGTCATTTTTTTTCGAAAAACAATTTTTCATTTTATTAGTAACTTTCAAACTATTTACACCTTTTTATCATAATTGTACCATTGTTCGGTACAGCACCATAGAAATCATATTTAAAACACGAATAACGTTTTTTCTCGGACGACGTGCATCTTTCCGTATAAACACGAAGATCAAAGTTCCAACATTTTTCATTACGTATGAAAATGAAAAAATATTAAAAACAGATGGTCCCCGTTGAATTTGCATAAAATTTTCCTGACATAATCTCGATTTGACTTGTGTAGGGGGAAAATCTCAAATGTTGAAAAGCCGAGCTATCAACAGTGAAATTTCATCGAATTTTCGTAATTCGTTACAATGATTGCTCGTGTGTATTGCTGAATTTGGCATCTACGATCGACGCGACGACAGCGGGTCGGCGGTAACAATTTTATCTCGAATTAACAACTATTTGTTCACAATAATTGAGCGCAGTTGGATTTCATACGAATGAAGCTTCTCTGATTTCGTAAAGGCATAGAAGTCAGAAATTCGATGGCTAGTGAATCATTAATTGTTTGAATTTAAAACGAATACGAGGTTCGTAAAAAAAACAAAAAAAAATGATTTTGTAGATTTCTGTCTTCGTCCGAGACATTTTGGCTCGATTTAAACAATTTATTGCTTCAGACAATTCTCGAACTACGAAAAAGCGTTTTTCGATCAACAAAAAATATCACTTAAAATGTTATCGTGCGATTGACAAAACATATTCGAAAATTGCAGAGTTAACATTGAAATCTTATCCGTTTTCTCGTCTTAGACGAAGCGTTGTTTAGACACCGATATGAAAAAAAAAAAAAACTCAAAAGGTACGGTCGATAAGTTTTGTTTTCAGCATTCATTCCAAAGACGATCTATTTTTCATATAAGAAATCATTTTTATTCATTTCATATGAGACGTTCACAAAAACGAGTGTTTTTTATGCGATTAATCAATCCGCACGAATGACGAGGTTAAAATTAACAATTGTGCAATAAAGTGGCCGAGTTTCGATAAATATTTGCAGCAGTTTGACAGGAATTACATAATTGGAATAAGCATGCGAATTCAAATGGCTGATTGCTCTTCTATAGTTTTCGAAACTTCTACGAACGAGAAATTCGAGATTAGTCGTAGAAAATTGGCAGTCGTGTTATTTTATGGGTAATCACATGCATCAGTTTGAATGGCATTAAAATGTGTTTTTAAAAATTCGAAAACAAAAAAATAACAAATAGTCAATAATGACATAGGTAATAAATGATAATCTTTTATTTACAAACGATTTTACTAATCCGCTGATATTAAATTGTTCTCTGTGAAGCGGTGCTTCAATTCTATGGTGGAGCGTACAATAGGATTTATTTCGATACGTAGCAAAATCCAATATTTTTTTAGTTCGCTAAGAAGAACACGGTTCAAGCGAAAAATCACAAAATATCAACAATTTTTTAATCAAGAACAGAAAAAAATAAGGGAAAACAAAAAACGAATACGAAGCAAATTTCGTTATCATAAAAATGCGTGAAAATATTAGTGTCGCGTTTCCTTAAACTCTGTTCGTCGGACGATTCAATCATCGTATGTGCTGTTTTTCATATCGCGAAGTTCGAATAGGTTTCTTTCCATCATATCATTATATTTACAAAAAACAACAAAACGAACAAAATAGACAACAAAACGAAGAAAGAGGGAGAAAGAAAATTATATAAAGTTATTTATAAAAAGTGTAAAGGCCTGAAGAGGCGATCACATGCTCGATATAATGGCAACAATAACCGTCTGACGCTTACAGCCCACACTAATTACCTGAGTTTGTTACAGTCGTAATACTTGATAAATGTATGGGTATGTACATAAAATACAAAATTACAAAAGTTGAAAGGACCGTGACCGGTCTAAATACGTATTTATCTACGTAGGAACTCTCTGGTGTGCGGTAAATATAGAGGATTTCGTGAAAAAATATTCGTGCGAATACAAAAAACTTGACGATGAAAATAAACAATGAGTTCGGTACACGCATACACGCACGCACACACACACATAACACGCACAAGCGCATTCCGGAGATAAAATTTTGAGTTTGTTATTGAGGTAACGCATCGCAGGGCGGTAGCTTCATAAAACTGGGATAGATAATTGAAACGTAAATAGTTGAAAAAAAAATCATATATATGTATAACGATGAAACTCATACGACTTAGCAAAGGTTTGCTTGGAATTCGGATTGGAATGAAAGTTCGATATCATTCAATAACAAAAGTAAATCCGTCCTTGGTATCGCTCTCTTTGTTGACGCACAAATTATGAGCTTTGCATTTGTCGTGATGATTAACAATTTCAAGCCTGAAATTTCCGTTGCCGGCAGCGAAAGATGTGCGAATTTCAGGTATCGTTTCACTCCATTTTCGGCAATATTTGCAGTACATAAGATTCGAGTGCTCGTCGTATTGTAACCACGGATAAGTATCGAGCCAGGATGATTTGAATCTACCGGCTTTTCTAACTTGTCCGATAGTTCGAGAGGAGTTCGGTGGGTGTGACAACGTCGAGCGTATGACCGATGGTCCCTGTCGCAATAAGATTGAATTGATCGATGATTCGTTAACGGATCTCTCGTTATCGTAATAAAAGTTTCGAGCCGGTATTATCTTCGGGCCGACTGAATTTTCCGAGTATGACGAATCGTCAATATTTCGGTTAATTTTGGAATCGTAACGTTGATACGTTGTTTCAACGGGTTTTTCGCTCGAATATTTGACTTGCTTACGAAGCACCTTGACGCGCTGATAATCCGGAAGGCTTGACGACATATCGATACATAGCGAACCTCCCGCCATGATGGCACTTTCACGGGAGATTTGTAACGGGGCCGGGGCTTGACGATCATCCCGAGACATGCTCTGCACATCCATAGTTTCATCACTCTTCCCATCACTTTGAAACTCCCTCTCCACACTAGTCTGTCAACAGAGAAGGAAAGGATATGTGCTTAATTCAACACATTTCATATTTTGTCTATGCTTCTGCTTCTCCTTCTTCTTCTTCTTCTTCTTCTTCTTTCTTCTTTTCTCTTATTTTTCTTTTTCTTTAACGTTTCATCAGCCAAATTTATCGTTTCGAATCTTTTCTTTCTTTTTCTCTCTCTCTCTCTCTTTCGAAAATCCCTTCCTTCTGCGTTTCCATTCATTCATTTTTGCATCGATAGTGGGAGTCACAATGAAACTATGTTTTCTTATGAAAAATATGAACGAATCTATATAAAAATAGGGTCATACGTTTTTATCGCTTGTTTTATTATGTACGCGCTGCATATTTCCCTACTCAATTCCGAAATTATTGCTATTAATTTTACTCGCAAAAAAAAAAAAAAAAAAAAAAAAACAATGGAGTGATTTATACAAGAACGATCATTTTTTGCCTTTATTTTCTCGCAGTGTCCTTCGTTTCGCGCAGTATATTATCAGCGATACTAATTATTGTTGAGATTGATATGCAATCTTTATTTATTCAATCTGGCACAATAAAATGGTTGTCTGTTCTGTCTACCACGGGGCAACATTATTGCACATTTGCAACAGTGAAGAGAAAAAACTACGGACGTATTTTTTTGTGATCTCGAAAAATATTAAACACTCATCTTCGTTTACAGTTAATGCGAGACGTTGTTAACTGCTTTCTCGACACAAAGTTGAGTGCAAGAACGACTTTCGTTTCGAGAAACACTTCCCCCGAATCAGTTTTATTTCATAAACATCGCAATTCGAATATAATCAAATGAAGCAAGCGGACGTTTTCTCTTATGAACGTTGCTTCATTACATTTTTCGACTCGTTGGCTTAAACTTTGTTTTAAATTGAGCATTTTTTGCTTCAAAATACTCCCAACACTTGTTTACGTTTGGACCGCGATCTGGCCATGTATTTTGTTCTATTTAATGAAGCGTTATTCTCGGAAGCTCATCGATTGGTTCAACATTTTTAATAATCGATCTACGCTTTAATTTGACCCCCGATTTTTATTCAGCTTCGAATCCCCATGCGAAATATTCGCAAACGGAATCAAATTGTAAATTGATATATTTTCAAAGTTTTATAAAACCAAAATTGACGTTTGTGAATGTGACGGAATGCTCCCTTCGAGAAAATTGGTTTGCTCATAGAATATCAATCGCGAATAACCGCCAATAACAGGAATGTCGATCAAAAGCTTCGGTCAGTTATTTCGCTTGATACCAGCGCTTATCAATTGCCCCTCACACCGAAGGGGCCATTGATTTTTTTTTTTTTTTTTACTCAGCATCGAATGAAAAAAAAAAAGACAAAGCATTACTTTCCGGGCGTAGTATCATTCACCGAGGCATTTTCGAGTATCGCGCTCGATGTTTAACCGTTTGAATTCTGAATATTTTTGGATGGCCAGCGATACATCGAACCGAGCACACTTTTGAAAGGACGTTTCGAAAGGAATTTTTTAATCGAACCGATCACGGAATAGAAAAACCCCAAAAATTTTATTTAATTTTATCATTTTTCATAATTTTCATATTTTTCGGTCTCAAAATGCGTGTTTTACAAAGAATCCCGTTGTTGCTTTATTCCTCTAAGAATGCACTGGGTACAGAAAAAAATGAAAGATATGGGCAGATGTTAAAGGAAATCTTAATACATCAAGCTCATATGGAATGATACTTGATAAAGAAGTTCAAAGGGTTAATAAACGTTGCTTCGTACCGTAAATAACCGTTGATTGAGACTCAATTTATAGCGATTTTGATCGAAAATCATTTGCTCCGTTGAGGATACGAAAAGAGAAAAAATATTTCGAAAATAAATAATCAACGGTAAGAAAAACAGTTATTTTATAATTTATGCGTATTCGAAAATGTGCCCCCTCTGCGAGAACGATCTCTCCACCATTTTGGCTTCCCTCATCGGAGAGGGTTCTGAATGCACATAAATTATGAGCAGGCCATGTGCAAGCATCAATTCGCAGGTTTTTTGAGGAGGGTCGAATGTTCCAGAATGAAAGTGCGAGGGGTGGAGGAGAAATTGTAAGCCTATGCGTACACACGGTCGATCTCTCTTCAAGGGTGACCAAACTCTGTACATTTGAAATTTTGTACAGCCTCGAATAGAATCAGGGATCTTCGGAGCAACGTACTGGGAAAATGAGACCGTCGGATCGTGCGCGCATTAGAGGAAGAGAAACGGTTTTTCGATTCTAACTCTAATTTTCCACCAAACTGACGACAATTCGAGGGTTTCGGTCGGAGACACGAAGTCTTACTTAATAATATTCACACGTGTTTGCGGCTGAGAGAAAAAATTGGAGGCTTTTTTTTTCATAACTGCAAAATCAATAAAAAGCGAAATGCAATAGTTCGCGTCTCGAATAAGAATGAATTAAGACAAAAATGTCAATTTTTTTAAAAAATTGCCAATAAAATGTTTTTTTTTTTTTTTTTTTCAAAACTGTTGGCGATCAATTTTTCTTCCTTTTTTCGTGTGCTCGGTCCCTTCAATTTGTGAACGTGGAGTTTTTACTTCATTCCAGCGTTTGGGAATTAACCATTCGAATAAATATTTCAAGTGTAATTGAGGGATTTGCTAATTGGACAGTACGGACGTGATCAAGAGTGATATATCTATAGGATGACCGGATGTAAACGGCGTGAAATAATTATTCGTCAATGACAGACATTTGGATGAGCTCCGATTAGTTCGGTAATGTTGAAACATTGCGAAATTCGTTCAAGTTTCACGTTGTACCGAGTGAAAAGATAATCTTTTCATTTTTCTTCAAACATAAGAATCCGCCTGAGTGCTAATTTCATAAAAATAGCAACTCGATTGTTAATCAGGCAATTTTTCTTTTCCTCTGACTTTTTGTAAGCGTGCGGAATATTTAAAATTAGTTTCTTCGCTCGTAGATTAAAGTTTGAATCTCCAGCGTTGGCGTTACCGCGCATTACCGCATAATCAAATACTCGCTTTGCGAAAATTCATTTTGTTTGGTGCCTCCTCAGAGTATCTGTTTCTTGTTCTCTCTCCAACGCGTCACAAAACCCTTGTTGGAAAATTTCTTCTTTTTTGTTTTACGTTCTCTTCTTTGCGTTACGTAGACGGCAGTCTCGTAGTTATAAAAAATTGTATCGAATCCATGTGTGTCAATCCGTGAATAACAATGAGAAAAAGTGGACGATCGCCGGAAGCATTGTTATCGGAGGAATACACAATTTTTTGCACTCGGAGGTTCCAAATAACTTCATCGATTCGATTGATTTTATTTACCAAGACTGGAGTGCGCGGGCGTTGCAGCATGTGTTCCATTATCATAAAAACCTTTCAGAGCGACTGTTTTGTTCAGGCTTATTCGGTCTCGCAGGTATTTCGTTTTTCAGCTCATCCCCAATGAAAATCGTAGAAAAAATTGCAACTTTCTTTTCTTCGTGGTTGACGCGCGATTTGTCACAACTCCTCATCCCGTTTTCCACGTACTTTCATCGCCGAATACTTCACTGACACTGATACAGCGATTATTGGAAGTGATGCCTCTGTTTCCATACATTTTTGATAAATCCATAGATTTCTTTGCCACGCTCTCGAAATTCTCGATATTTCCATACAAGTAAAACAAAACTAAAAAACGTTAAACCTACAAGACTACGTGCGCGAAACTATTTTACAGACATTGCTTAATTACGCCAATCCATTCGTTAATATTCAACTAACTAATTGACTGATTTGTCAAACCATGCAACGCGTTATCGTAACTATAATTCGCAAAAAAAAAAAAAAAAAAACCGTGCACGATAAATAGAATCGCATGTGTAAGCTACTGCTTGAAAATTAGAGTCAACCGTGAGGTTTGAAAAGCGCACTTTACAGATTCGATCGTTTGTTATTTGGCAGGTGCCACTTAAAAGGAAAGCGATAAATTTCATTGCATGCAACTAAACTTTTAGGTATATATATATATATATATATATATATATATATATATATGTACACAACCAAATAATAACGAGACGTGAAACGTTAGAATGCTGTGAAAATTCGATTGTTTCGAACGATTTTTTGCAAAAGTTTACTTAAAAAGATTATTGTTGCTCGAATATCTGTAGGTTCGAAGAAACTCGAAAAAATGTGTCAATTTATCATTTCTGTAACAACGTATTTACAACATCGACTCTTAAGTTATTTCGTTGCATTCCAACGACACAAATGTCAATATAATTGTGAATATAGATTAATATAAATATTTATGTACAGATATACGCTACGAAATAATATATTTTTCAAAATACTTACAGGGAGAGAAATGTTGTCATGGAAGTCAGGCATGTGGTGGTCGAGCTCTTGTTTTATCGGAGCTTGGGCTTGAGACGACGGGGACATTGGTCGACCTCCATCTTCTACATCGCCGCCTAGTGTATTGTTTAACTTTGGAATCACTGTAGGGCTCGATTTGTAACTACATTGAGACGATGCCTAGAAAAGTAGAAAAGCACCGTTTATAAACGACAGTACAAATAGAACGAGCCAATATTCGAACTCATTGGAGTCAAAACTTCGACGAGACGATAACGGAGCATATAAATAGTCATATATTTGCTTATCAGAAGCGTTCAAATTCCTTGATGTTTCATCAAAGGGCTGGGATGTTTCAAGACAAAGAGCGTACGAGCCATGACGAAGAGATTAATTGAGTCAAGATATTTTTGTCAAATTTTGGCACTTGACACAATATTTTATTGTTTTATTTTCAACTGTCCTACTATTTTTCTATATTTTTCATATACTCGATTGAAAAATTTCATACTACGAGTACAAAAAGTCAAATGAGACATAAAAAATTTATAAACCATATCAACTGTGCTAACATTGTGAATAATGAAAAAATGTTGATTCCCATAATGAAATGGGTTTATTTTTGAAGCTTCGAAACAAAGCCGATTTTTTTTTTTTTAATGTAACAGGTTATCTCGTCATAAAAATTCGGTTTAAACAGCAGTTTGTTATTATTTTTTATTTCCAATAATTTCGGAACGTCCCAGAGTCGTGGTATACTTAATGGAATTTTTGAAATTTTTCATCGCAGGAACTAATCAAGTGTAATTAACCTGAATATAAAAACGGTCAACAAGTTTGATACCAATGCCCGGGTCATGAATTAAAAAAAGGTTATGTAAACGGGAGTCTGGAAACTTGTAACAAATCCAACTGAATGAACAGGAGGGGGAGATATCAAGTAGAAGAGAGCTCGATGAAGAAAAACAATTTCAAGTAACGCCAAAACGGTTCGCCAAAATTTTTGAACTTTTTCGTTCTTTCTGTAGATAATAAAGAAATAATTCAATGCCATTGAAACTTTGCAATCTCAACATAACACTGCTGTACGGAAACGTATAAGAAGAGCTCTGTGTAGCTCGAATCTCAACAAGTCTGAAAGAAACGAAAGTAAGTAAACGCGTTTGAACACCTGTACATATGCATTCGAAGATGTATGCGGATAGATATATAATCTACGAATGTGGAAATCGTTATTCCAACACACGCGTTCGTTGGGCTTATTCCAAAAGATGGTCAACGTATATTTGTATAAAAGTGGGCGTGTTAATAATCTTCGTGGTGTAAAATGAACGATTCTGTTGATGAGGAGTTGAGGTTCTCGAGGAGATAAGTGAAAATTTCACGGAGCGTTCAGTTTCGCACGTTGACGGGGGAACGGTGTTGAAGACCGTGCGTTTCACTTGACGATTCTGCAGTTGCCGAGAAATAATAACCGAATGAGCGAATGTCGAATATTTCAATTTTTCAAGATAACGTATGAGGACACACAAGGGTCAGACTGGGTGTACAGCTGGTCTGAAATGGTACAAGAAAGTAAAATTATAAAAGAAAAAAGTCGAAAGATAAAGAAAAAAGAAAAAAAAAAAGGTTCGAAGGCATAGCAACGCGCGACTCGAATTAACAGAGTTGCAAATATAGTCTATTTGCAAAGCTGAGTAATCAGTCGTACATCAAGTCTAGACATGTGAGAATGAAAAAAAAAAAAAAATACGTCCGTCATAATTACGAAGGAATGGATTCGGGCTTTCGGTTTCTTTTTTTTATATTTTTTTTTATCAACAACCGAACGAAATGGGTTGAACAATAACAGTCAAGATTTCCAGAGACGAAACCGTGTCGGAGAATAATTAGTAAATTACATTACAGTGAGTAAAATAAAAAAACAAAGAACCAAAAGATTACGAGAAAAATGTTTGTATCGACACGTTGTAGCAAAGTTGGTGCATGAAATATAGCTAGCTCTCTCAGCAAAATGTTATCGAAGCTACATACTAGTTTCTAACATCATTGTTCTACAGGCCTGAGTTTTCAAGGACAACGAGTACTGCAAATCTCCGTCGGAAGAATGAACGGAGAGAGAGAGAGAGAGAGAGCGAGAGAGAGAGAGAGAAGAAAATAGATGTGTAGATAAAGACAGTACGATGGAGAAAAAAAAATGGCGTATTATCATAAACGTCGAGTGCGTTATGAGAATCAAAACGATTTAGCTTGTCCTCTCTAAATGGCTGGTGTACGGAGAGTGTGTATGTGTGTGTGTGTGAGAGAGAGAGAGAGAGAGAGAGAGAGAGAGAGACGGTAAACGCTCAAAAAAAAGGTGACTCAATGGACGAGGAATCCTGATCTAAAACTAGGTCAGCCAAATGCGTACGCACTAGGACCTACGAGGAGAGAAAGTTTTTGAAAGTTTAAAGGACGTTCGAAACGAGGATTTTTAGCGAATGGCCCGTATCGCTTCTTGTACAAATACACGGAATGTCTCGAGTTAAGATAAAAACAAAAATATATGTATGTGTATTCGTCGTTGCTCGTACCGATTCGTACTTTGAATCTGTACATAGAAAAAATGACCAATGCGTACACGAAATATATATATATTCTTTTTTTTCGATTAATCGTTCGATAAGATGTCTCCCTACGTGTGTTTTCCGCCTATGGACGAATCTCTTGTCTGCCACACGTAATCCATCGATGGCATATCACTCGTTATTAATTCTTACTTGATGCTGCAGTTAATTTCACGACAGATGTTAGCTAACGAGTACACGTGGGCAGCTAGACGAGCTATACTCGTACAACGAATATTACGTCGACACCGAAAAATTCACCAATCGACATGAATTCTTTCTAAATACGTTTCCATATAAAGTTTGCACAGTTTCATGGCCATTGACTAATAAGAAAAGTCGCAGAATACGTAGCTATGAGTATTTAGATGATGGAGAAAAAAAATCAGACCCTTTTCTGCTCTTGAAGAATGGGGATTGGTTAGAAAATATAAAAATTCTACATGATTCAGAAACTTTGGGAAACTTGGGAAAAAACGACAAAATTAATGAAAATTTGAATTCAGTATTTCAATCAAGATTTTTCATGTTAAACTTACGAAAAGATTGGTCATTTTATGAATGGAGAATAATTGCATTTGAAAGTCGTGAGCTTCTTTTGCATTTGAAACAGTCTCCATGAAGTGTTGATATTTCATATTTGACATTCAAATTTATATAGATTCTCAGCGCCAAGTAATTACATTCAATTTTTTTTTCTTATTTGTGAAGAGCTTTAAATTGCATCGGATGTAATTATGGAGCATCAACATTCAAGTGAATTTACACTGGCTGAGAAGCGATTGAAAATCAATCAAGTATTCGATCACTGACGGAAAAAGAGAAAAATTGCATACTGATTTACGGATAAAGTGAGGAGGAAAAATAATGAATAAATTGTTGGGCTAACGTTCATAATTTTTCGTTCATCTTGGACTAACATTTAATAAAAATTTTTTTCTCTAATATCAAATAAACGAGTTGAAACTGTAATGTGCTTGTATCGGGATGAATTAATGAGCGAATAAGAAAAAATGGGGAAAAAAAAATGAATGTAAACCGAAATAATTGGAATTTTGAGTGACATTAATTGTTAAAAATGAAATGATTCGGTTATTCATTAAACGAGAATAATCATCGCGCGTTTATTTTTCGGCGTTGCCGGTGCCAATGATTTTGAATTATTTTTATGATCATTGTTGCGCGCTATATTCGTAAAATGGTTTTCAACAATATTGATCGTTTTATCACAATTATTAAGAAGATGAAGAAGAAAAATGTAGAAATTGGCAAAAAAAATTGGAGTTCACTTTTGTTTTCAACTTTTTCGAACCGAACACCCGTTATATCGTATCAAATTAAATTGACGAGATTTTCTAGAATGTTCTATCGAAGTTGACGATATCCCTTGTGCGCTTTTCACGCATTGGCAAAACCGGACCTCCGGCAGATGTGATGGAGAGAAAAAGAGAAGAAAAAAAAATCTGCTCATATATAAAACACTTCAGGGCCTTGACGACTATGTTTACTTTGTTCTATTTTTGCCGAGTCACACGGGAGGACGAGCCGGAAAGAAAGTAAAAGCATACGTTTTCCGTCAATAAGAATCATACGACAAGCAATAAAATTCCAGCTTTTTTTCTAACTATTGCTCCCGATGTTAAGCGCAACATTTATCGAATATAATGAACACGTTGCCGCGTTAGCGACAACGTAGTCGATATTCTAATAATATCGATCACGGACTACATTCGATTCGAGTTTTCAGTGAGAGAAAGCCAAATTTATATCAACATTTTGTTCAAATCAACCCGTTCTCGTCGATTGCATATGGAATTGTTGAGAAATTTGATATTCGCAGTGAATAAAAAAATCTGTAGCAACGAAAAGTGCTTTCGAACTGCTTCTTCCAACAGAAACACAGTTGACAAAATGATGTTCATTCATAAATTTTATTACATCGACAAACGCACTTGACACTTCGACTTTTACTTGTCGAAATATTTATCGTTGCAAAAAAATGTATTATTTAGCCATCATATGTTTATATTTTTCGATTTTTAAACGGTAGGATTTTTTTTTTTAATTTTTATATATGAATGTTCAGTAATATAATCAATTTATCATTCGTCGTTTTTTAATTTTCTTTCTTTCATTTCAATTTGGTACCAAACTCCTCGACGAGGTGTTGCGCTCCGAGCGCAGAAGAGGTTTCGTTCGATCCGAGAAACATTACAAATGGAAACGACGAGGAAATGAAAAATCTTGATTATACATTCAGATAGAAAAATATAAATACCTGAGAGTCGGATAGGAAGCGTTCACTCGGTGGTCCTGTAAGGGAAACGTCGTAACTTCCGGAGGCCTTTCGTTTCCTTTTTTCCGGATGTGATTGTAGATTGGGAGATTCTACGTGCCTCGTGCTACTTTGAGTTTCAGGTTCTGGAGAGGGGCTCTTATTTTCGGTCTTGTTATTGACGCTGTTGTCGGTGAGACCTCTGATTTGCAGCGCTTCGGCCGTTTTAAGAAACATGGGCAAAAGATGCTGACTGACGTTAACTTCGCCTTTGTACATAAAGTGCAAAAGTGCCTTCATCTCCGTGTCGTTGACATCCTTGAGAAATATTATCGGATGAGGATGTATGTTTTGTAGAAATATATTTTCAAAGTACGGACTGCAGGCGGACAATATTGTTTGATGAGCTTTGAAAGTTTCGCCGACGCACGCCAATGTGACGTCGCAAAGGGCCTCTCTGGCTAGTAGCGAGCTCAGTACGTCCGTCAAATTGGCCGGATGATTATTCCAACGGAGGCAATATTGCTGATCCATCTTGTCTATCTCCAATCCCGGCCCTACAACCAAACTGGCTTGTCCTAAAGAGAGTCAAGATCCGGGCAGAAGGATATTAAAAACAAAAGCAAAATGAAAATAAATTTTTCAGCGCTGGGCTTGATAATTGATAAACACACATGAAAATTCGACGAGTTGGTCAAATATTGAATATTAAAAGGGGTTAAAGAATCATTACAGTATTAAATTTCACGTTTGTTTTGATATAACTAATGTATTATACTGGCAAAAGCCCTCTCTTTGGCCCCTGCATAACCCTCGAACTTACCAAAACTAAAAGCACGACTGATGAACGAGAAAACAAAAAAAAAAAAATACTCCCCAAACTGATCGTTGCGAATAATAATCGAATAATTTTACGAATAACAAACATACGACTCTACCAACGACACAACGTTCTCTACGCTTCTGCAAATGTGCCACATTGCAGTATAACTGTAAAACCCTTCAGGGTTCACGGGCCTCTACTATACGTGGCAAAAACATTATTTTCGCATAACCTCGTACAATAGTACGTGGAATAATACAGATGGGCAGGGGGAGGAGGGAGGGAGGGGGGGGGGGGGGGAGAGGACAGAACGAGGAAGGATACAAAACAGCGTGACGAGTCTTAACGTAATAGATTTTTTATTTAAGACTAGACGGCGTTAATGCACTATTTGGATAGGGTTAGAATGGGAATTGCGACGCAATTTATAAACACCCGCTCGCCTCAACACTCTCGCGACTGAGAAAGGAGAAAACAAAAAAAAAAACGACACGAAGATAATGTTTTCGGCAATGTCTGTATTCGCGATACGATGCCTAGCCTGGACGCCATTGTCGCTCATCTCGCGTTTACACACGACCACACCACCGTCGTGTGTACGGTATGGCCCGTCTGCGAATAACTTGGGATTGTTTTGTTCCATGACACTCTCACGACGCTCCATACTACACACCTATTCGTACTTTTACATCCATATCTACCTACCAAAACATCCGGCTCGATCCTATTTACCCACTTTTAACACTATTTATAACGATTAATGTTGTTTATTATATCCCTCCGTACTTTACTCACCTTTTGCAAACTTTTTGCCATTACAACGCCACCCGACCCTTAAACGTCCACTGCCATACCAATCTGCCAATGCTTCACTACTACCACGGCCTTATATTTTTAAAATACTTTTTGACCTTCGCGTATCTGCCGTCAAAACGAAGGAGGCGCTAAGGGCGCCCAAATTCAAACGTTCTCATTCACTTTGCGACGCCGCGTTCCCTCTTATTCGATGCTTCAACCGCGTGCTCATATTCTATGCTTCGTCGTTCTTTTCTTTTTGCATTTCTCTCTTCGACATGTTTGTTCCATTTTATTTTTATCCTCTCGCTCTGATCGTTTACTGCCCTCTCACGCGATATATACATTTCTAACCTATCTTCACCGTATGTCGTAGTACCAGCGGCCACGTGGTTTCTGCGAAACGCACACTTGCATGTTGACTTCTTTTTATCTCCACTAAAGCTGGAAAATCGATGATACCCACGAGGTCACGCTCCAGCGTTGTAGTTTAATTTTCCTTTTTTCTTTATAGAAATAGACTTTTTTACAATCAAGCTTTTTCATTCGTTCCAACTGTTTTCTCAAAAGGTTAAAATTATGTAAAATCCGAGTTCCATATAAAATTTTTGTTGAAAAGATCTTTTTGATCTGATCATACGATCATGGGCAATTTGGTTTTAGATTTTTTTTTTCAAATTCGTATATTTCAATTCTAAACGAGTTCGATTTTTGTTACCAACATAGATTCTACTAACAATATTATCGATCTTTTGAAAAAAATTTCTTTCAATTATTTCAGTGGAAAACAACACGTACGCAATTTTGGAGCGACTAAAAATTCGATTGAAAGTTATTGATTGCATTGATCGAAATTTTTTATAAAGAAAATGGTTGGTAATGGTGCGGAAAATACTTTTTTCCTTTTCCATTTCATCACATTCGAAATATGATTAATAGAAATTATATAGATGAGGGAAAATTAAATTTTATTTCAAAAATAATATATATATCGACGATGAAACAGAATAGAAGGAAAAATGGTCTCAAGATGGGGACTATCGTTAAAATTTATGTCAATGCTCGTCCCATTCTGGTGAATTTTCTTACGAAAATTAAAAAAATAATATCGAACTATTAAAAAATGTTGAAAATCATAGTTGACCTTTTCATATTTCCATCAGAATATGATTGAAGTATTCGTTCGTCGTAGTTAACGACGTTTGGGCATTAAGTGAGTGGTAGAAATTGATTTTTGTTTGGACAGTCAGAACTCTTGGAAGACTTGAGATTTCGTGGGGTACAGATGTGTTTCAGGAAAATTGAAAATTTCGAAATAGAAGTTCTCGAACGTGACATGTTCGAAAGACTCATTTCGTTCTATGAGAATCAATTTTCTTCATTTTGTTTCTAATAATTAAACAATCCAATATTCCGTGATTGCGAACCCTGGTCTCACAGCCGTTTTGTTTTGAATTATGAAAGCGAACGTCACACTCGGTCGGTAAAAAATGCTTATTCATATTTTTTTTCCTCGGACTCTTGGCTAATGGATGATGACAAAGCAATCGCATTAATTGATGCTGCGGATCTGAGGTTTTCGTAAGAACTTTAGTATTAGACAATTTTCATCATCTTTTCATCAAATTTTGTTGATTAATTGAATAAAAAGACTGAAAAGATGGACGGCTAAGAAAAGTTAGTAAAACTTATGAAAACCGCCAGATGACGCCACATGACAGAGATGAAATATGACAAGAAGACGAGCCAGATATACAATTGAATTCTGCTGCTTCAACTTCTATTTCGGTACAATTTCACTGAAAAAAAAGGCGAAAATGTCTCCCGATTTGTCGTGAGTACTACAGCTTCGAGAAACATTTTTATGTCTCCGAATCGTCACTCTGGAAAAATAAATACATGTTCTTGCCACTCACGTTGACTTCTAGTGAATCTTTTTTCTATTTCGCGTGACACATGGTGCAGTGGAAAGTTAGTGGCGCTTTATAGCGAATTCATAAAAATTAAATTGAAGTATCTTTTTCACAGGTTACGTTTACGTTAAATAAAAATGTAAAAATGTAACACGAAACTTTTGAATAATTTTTTCATCGGTTCAGCACTAAAAAAATATCTCTCTTCGATCATATGATTTTGCTTCAAGGAGTTTATAGCGTTTCTTGAGTTACAAACAAAACCTTATCTACATAACGTACTCGGCGTATTCCCTTTGTTCAGGTTATGACGACGGCACAGCGGAGCCGTATGATGAAAAAGAGTGGAGGGAGGGATGGATGGGAAACTACATTGGCGTAGATAGAGATAGCACCTTACCTAGGCCGCGGTCCAAATTGTAAACAGTCGTTACATTAAACTGTAACGCTGCATGCGCTTCAAACTCAATTCTTAACACGCCCATAAAAGTGATATTTGGTCAAAAAGCGGATAATCTCTATTGAAATTGCTGCTCTTGAAAATTCCTTGATGTGCTGATAAAGTTTTTCAACCGATCTGAATTGAATTTCTTTTGGAACACGAGAATTTATTTTTCGTGTGTTCTATAATGATTATTATTTTGACCAACTAACCTAAAATTGTATGGAAAGTGACGGTTTGGCTCTGGTTACTAGGTGTCGAGCTTTTGTATAGAAAAAACTTGCAGCTTTCGACTTATTGGATAGATCAAACTAACCCTTTTTCTGATAGTTACGATTTGTCATAATCTTTGAATAATGCAAATTTTATGTAGCATTTTGGGGACATTAAATTACGATTATAACAGCATTTATAACTTTCTTCCATGAACATTTTTTGAAACAAACACATATTTTTTCGTCCGAGCTATCGATAATTTTCATTTCGTTCGCTCCATCTCTCGAATAAAAGTGATGAGCACGCAATGTTGAATTTTCATCTCGGAAGAAAGTACGAAGACACGAATCTTCGCAAAAGAATTAGACGTGTTCTGTCATTCGTGAAAAAAAATAAAAAATAAAAATGAACGCTTATTTACGAGACGCTGCCGGCGTTCTTTCTTTACATACGAGCTTTAATGAGACCTTCCCGAGTTTATTAATGTCGTAGTGTACACTTGATGCATCTATATCGTTTCTCCTCTGTATCCTCGAATCTTCCATATTTTTTTCTTTTTTCTATTTATTTTTTTTTTTTTTTTTTTTTTTATGTTTGCCGGTCCACGAGATTAGTGCAGCATTTATTATAATCCTGTATATTTCTCCAGGCATTTCTTTCCAATTCAATATCCGGAGAACAGCGAGCAGCGAGGCGAGCTTTGATTCGCTCATTTAGATTCCACTCTACCCCTCTTCACTTATTGGTCAGTGAGTTATAATGTCGATTCTCCTTTTTTTATGGCTTCTTATATTTACCTATTTCTTATCTACGTTAATTGTCTTCGTATTTAGTATCGATTTTACATTTTATATAATCTTTATTTTTCAATGTATATACAAAAAAATATTGAAAACTCTGCGTTTTTATAACGAAACCGATTGAACAAATTTTCACAGGAATTTTTTTTTCTCTCTTTTTTTTTTGCTTCGGTTCTTCCAGTGCCCCAAGAGTACTAGAAACTTTATTCTGCTTTGTGATGAAACAATAATTATATGTACATCAATTTGATTATAACCGAAGCAGAATCGCGATCAAAGCTATTATTTCAACTTAAACATTATGAATCCAAAAGTTTATTCACTTGAAAAATTTTTTCTCATCGCTACGCACTATGCTGCTACTTTTGGTAACTCCTTGATCTTGTCAGCTATTTATCTCTGGCATTTCCTCCCCACGGATATCACTTCATCCGCGCATCAGTAACCGTTTTCAAGAAAAATCTGTTATCCTCCTATCCATTTGCCCGATGAACCGAGAATACCGTAAGAACAGCAAATCAGCTTTCATAAGTTATAAATTATTACTGTTTGGAACTACACCAACACAGCTTTTGTCCTAGCATTAATTTCATGACAAACACAATGATCTTCAATCTTATAACGATCTCAACTAAGTTTCAACCAATTTTAAGATTATTTATTGTTATTAAAATTGAAAATAGAAACTCGATCACGAAACATGTACGCAAATTTGTCTAGAGGTAATCCTATCGCGGTGCCTAGGTCTTAAGATTCGCGTGAAAAAATTTAATGCCGTTCTTCGTAGATCAGTTATTGTTCTCACGAAAATTCAGAGTCGGTTATCGACCAATCAGGAGAAAAAAAAAAAAATTATTAAAAGTAAGTGTCCTCCGTGACGGATTCTCATGGTGACATAGGAAAATACGATTTCCGGTCACTAAAAATATATACATCTTAGTGAAAATCCATAAGATATTTTACAAAAAGCAGATTCAAGTACTTCAAGCTTTCAGCAATCCAATGGTCTCGGGGGGGAAAAAAAAAAAACGATTGACGACCTAGTGTTTTTGGAATATTGAGTTGAAATGGAGCTTCCGGCATCGGACAGTGTTTTGACACATTAGAGATGAAGAGATTAGACCTCTATTTATTTCAGTTTCGTAATTATAGACAAATTGTTACAATCGATCTTCGATTGGGACAATTTTTTTTTTTCATTAAAAACTGTTATTTTTAAAAGTATGAAAAATTGGGATGAGCATAAGTTTTGAATTCAGTGATTAGTATTACCAGCTAAGTCGATAGGATTGCCTTAATAGGTATGTAAACCAAGGCTCAAACAATAAACTAAAATAAATCGATCGGTAACTACAACGAACGACAGAAAGTTAGAATATTTGACTCCCTTAAAGTTGGTAAGGCGAGAAGTGTAACGTGAGATTTGAGAATTGAAAATAGACTATTCTAAAAGTATAATTACTTGATTTCTGGATGTCGGATCTGACTCCATGGTGTCTCTAACACCCTGCAAGCAAAGCCCCGAGTAACAGTTGTTCATATGTATATATACATATGCGAATGCAAGTATTCTACTCGTATAGTCCTGATTCCACGGGCACAGATTGAATTATGCTTATCCGTCATACAGGATCGATAATGATTTGGCAAGTTCCTGGAAAATCAATGTTGACCGCGTACACCCGTTGCTATCGTTATTGCTGCTCTTTTGTTATTGCTGTTCATCGGGTCGGACGCTCGAATAAATTACGTCAAATATATGCGTCTTACGTTTGTCCGGATTGATCGATAATTGGCACATAAATTAAATTTCGACCAATCAACTTGGAAGCTTTAACCTTCCGCTCTCATTATTTTCCTATTTCCCTATACCACCACCTTTCCCCACGCGCGTTTAACGAGAGAGAGGGAGAGCGTTGGGCAGTGTGGATCAACAGATCTCCGCATATAGCCGGCTTGGTAATACTGATAGTTCGCGTATCTATTTGCTGACAAAGTTTCCTGTCCCACAACCGCGAGGCACAACCTATTCGGGAACGTTGTTTAGCCTCCGATGCCCATGATAATTTTATTTGACACTCCATTCAATCATCCCTATCAACATTGTACCTCAGCATATACATACATGTGCATGTTCCATGTTGTATATGACGTGTATGAGTTCCACAAGTGTATACGTATCACACGCAGACGAGAGCAGCCCGTACGTTGGAAACGGTGTTTTGCTTTAATTTTGTTATAACTTTGCTCTCGAACGGTATACACTTTCAACGTATAAAACGCTGTTACGAACGTGTATCTCAGGAAGTTTGGTGGTGCTGGCAGGTAAAACCATTCATTGCTGAAACGACCATTCGGAATAACGGTCCCATCTCATACTTTGTTTGTGCTTTTTTTTTCTGACTGTAAGACTTTTTTGAGCTGAGAAAATATATATGTGTATCAAGTACTGCTCGTACGAAATCATCATGCAGATCGTGTTCGTATTTCCGTACGTTTTTCTTCTCAAACGAAAAACTATTCTCGAGCTCTTCGAAATTCATTCTTAGTTTTGTTCTTTGCCCTGGTTCCTTCACTTTTTTTTTTTTATATATTTTGATTCGGGTCAACTCCGATTGGAACGACTATTTTACATGCTACTATTTTCGAGGCTCGCGTATACTCTGATATTTTATTAATAATCACGGTTATAAGCGTAAACTGTGACAACTTTGGAATAATAACTTTGCGAGAATCAATCGACGGATATAAGAATGCAAAAATGTCGAATAGATCTTGATACTCCGCGTCAAACATTCTTTATTTGGAACGAACTGAGTAATTGAAGTGGGATAATCAGCTCATCCAGTTCGATAAGTTACGAGTATACGACCGATCACCCAGCATATATACGAATAGATCTGCCACTCCTAATCAATATTATAGAGCTTGCTGAAAACTTTGATAGTTAATGTTAGGATATTCCGAAGCAGATCGAAACTTTGGCAAAATAGACAAATCACAAATTTGTAACCAGGCCCTCAGCTATTTTTGCTCATAATTTACCTCTCATGATAGTGTTTTGATGGTGAACCTCGACATGATCTTAGGCACTGATTATTTCGACTCCAACTACCAAAACACAGGGGGACTACCACGATCGCAGATATTATGACAAGAGTTTGTTGATATAATGGGTCGAAAAGAAAACGCAGGTCACCGCATTCATTTTAGAGAAATTCATTAACGAAGAACAAGAAAAACGTCATTCCATTGCATTAGTTGTATGGCGTTGTGCCACTGCCTTTTCACTTATTTACGAATATCGTTTATAAACGTGAAGAAAATCGCTTGAAAAGTGTATCAACAAAATTGCTTGAACAATAGAAAAAAATTATCGACATAGTGACTACTTTGGTCGCAGTCAAATGCAAGTGATGAGAACCTTTATTCGTTTTATTTGATTTTTTTTGTCAACGTTTGAGCTATCCTTGTAGCAATGAACAGAGACGAATCGTTCTTTCTACCAACAATTTAATAATCTAAAAATAATAATATAAAAACAGCCGGGGATGCGCACGTCAAATAGCTGTCACGCCGGTCTTCACTGAATCCAACCTAACGATCGCGCATGACTAATAAAAATCAAGCAATGTAAATGATAATCAAGATCGTTGCTATATAATCGGAAATTTTTTGCATCGTTCGTCATCATTCAACTTTTATAAGTTCGTATCACTGCGGTGTCACCGAATGCATGGGCGAATAATATTTCAATCTTTTATCAAGCCTTCAAAAAGATTTAGCAAAAATCTTTAATCTTCTAAGCGAATCCAATATAGTTGATGATTTTGTCAAAATCCAAAAATGTATTGTTCAATTAGAACTATAGCCAATCGATTGCGGCGATAAGAAAAAGTAGGAGTGGCAAGCGAAGTGGGGCCACGTTCCAACCTATTCGCGGAGATATAATAATGGTGGGGGGCGTTTCTCCCACTTCATGTTATTCCTTCACGATACATCGTATTGGTTATCGCCCTAATTAATCAATATCCCATTAACCGTTTATGAGGGAGAGAGGAAAGGATGAGGACTTTTCTCTCCAGAATTTCGCGATCTACTCATTCCGTGAACTCTTAACTCTAAAAAAAGTCATCCGGTTGATCTCACATGATCATCCAACTAAGTTTGTCTTGTAAGCGCATTCAATATACTAATAGAATTTTGTCTAATCAAAAAATGTTTGTTACAACGGAATCCTTTCACGAAATAAGTGATTTATAGATGTCCGTCATTCGCTAATACGATTTGGAACTTATGAAATCGTTTGAATTTCTTTTCTCAATGTTGCCTAGTCATCCGGTGGAATCTTACGAAACTAAATTTTTAGGAATTTTAAGAAATTTGTATCGATCTTTTGATTCTACGATGTTTCGAAATATCATCATTTTTTTTTCACCTTTTTGAAGATGCTTTGATTTATTCAACACGCAGTTTTTAAGATAAAAAATGTGCTACTTTCGAGAATTTCATACGCGTTTCAATGGTCGCGACACAAAACTTTCACGAATAATTGATGAAAAATTCATGTTCCCGATAAATTTCACGCTTCAATTTGATACCAATAACAAGTCTACCGAATGAAATTCTGCTAAAACTACGATATTGTTCACGTATTTTCGCAGATATTCGATTTTCATCGCGAACGAATCATGACCTCGAAGTTAATTTGAGCTTTGGCGTCAAGACTCGACGGCATCGGTCCGCCGATCTCGATGAGTTCGATTTTAGCGCATTTTCACTGAAAATTTAGGTTACGATCGAAACAAATCAATCTGCAACGTTTCCAAGCGTATTCCTCGAATCGGATATTGGAATAAAATATTTTTGGTAAAAAAACAAAAAAATTGGCAAAAACTAAGTAAATAATTTTGTAATTAACCATGATGAAAGATTGAATTGCATACATTTTATCAGTTTTCAATATCGACTGGTACTTGCAAAATTCAAAGTCTATACGGTTGAAACCCGATAATCGCTGATGCATGAATTAATTCACGATTTCATACACACTTTGGGTATTTTTTGTTTTTGAAATCCGTTCGATTCTATGAAAAAAAAAAAAAACATCTGTTTTGATTATCGTTATCGAAAATTTAATATCGTTTTTATGCAGCTCGTAAATTAACGAGTCTGCATTAGTTATTTTACCTTAAAAATCCGCGTATTTTCGCGAATAAATTATACATAAAACGTTGACGTTTTACGCTCTTCGCGCTTCGCACGATGACACTTGATACGTGGAGAGTTTTGCATGAAGCATCAGCAAGGGTGTTGGAAACAAATCGTAAAACTGTACAACGGTAAAACTCGAAAAGCGGAGCCCCAAGATGCTCCTGCCTAAATCGTAAACCTTTCCCGAATCTACAAAATTCTGAAACGTTATATCCTACGAAGGACTGTTGCAACCACAATTCACGAATTTATTTTATGGTGCGATTCTTCGTGGGAATACCGCGAGCTTTTTTAGTGGCGCTTAACACCTGCATATATACTCTTGCTCGAGCGGGGCTCGTTCTCCATGGTAGGACGGTGATTTTTGATGAGAGTGTCGTGGTGAAGATCAATACGGCAATACGCTCTTACACCAAACGGTATAAGAGCCGTACCGTTAAAAATATGCAGATATTGTATTCGATGAAGGTATGCGAGAGAAAAAAAAAACGTCCAAGTTCAGGCAATTTGAAAACTTTTGAAAAGCCATGGCGATCAGGAGAAATTGTTTACAAATTTTCATGCGAACGAGAATGAAACGAGGCAGATAATCGTTGCTGATTAATCCGTAAAGAATTCATCATTTTTTTCGTCTTTAATTTCGTTAGATACATAAAAATCGTTTTCGTTTAGAACGAAATAAAGATTTCAAGATGAAACGATAATCAATCAACATAAATAGTATCTAATCTCCTTTTTTTTTCACAATGATCGTCGTATATCTGATCCTATTCGAAAACTGCCCTTCTCCTATTGACCTTGACCGAGCTTCTTGCGAGGTCGAATGCACACAGTGGCACGTCCGCTGTAGCAAAAGCACGGGAGATTCGTTGCAGCTGAAGCACTTTTCGCGATCGATGACCTATTATTTTCTCTTATACTCGCGCCGAATCGCACACGTGTTAATATTTGAGAAGTTATTTAAGTTCAGCTGCGTTACGAAATAGTTATAAAAACATATCCGAGATCAAAACGATAGTATATAGGCGTCGATGATATACGATTTGTGGCTCATTTTAGATTCAACTCTTTGTATAAAGCGTTATTGATTTAACAGCACGATTATTGAGAACTATGAATAGTTGAGAGATTCTGATGTAGTAATAAAGTTACCGTGATAGGGAGAGTTACAGAGTTGGAAATTTGAGAAGTGATAATTTTTTTTTTTTTTTTTTTTTTTTCGTACATCAGTTTGCCGGATTGGAATGAAAAAGCTTTGCTGTATTTTTGCTTCTTTTTTACATGAGCTTTTATCGCCTCAATGGAACGAACGGTGTGGAAAAATTTTACTTTTGAAATTTCGGAGCGGACGGAGCGTGTGATAGATGCCCTTAAGGGGCGTGTTAACGGCATGTTTGCCAATGACAGGCTTTTCGTCACGCCACAGCGAATTATTGTGATGTTGCCAGGAGTGATAAAAAGATGTCTCGCGTCAAGATTTTCTACTTTCATTGGTGATTTATTTTATATATTTGCTGGAAAATGCTTTCGATTAAGAATTTGAAATTTCCGTCAACGTCTTTACGAATGGTACACGTCGATGATCGTTTGTATTTGAGAAGAAGGAAGTCGCAAAACTCTGCAAGTTCATTACCGGACTCAAATCCGTTTGGCGAGTTAATACAAAGAGTATTTAGTCACGGTGAAAGTAAATATTTATTCGAATTGTAGAATAAACGTGATCAAAACACTAATTCAAGCTGTCAACGTGAACAACAGTGTATTTTCCGGGACTCAATCTTTCTATGATTATCATACGAAAAGACTCTTGTGATTGATGACGTTGTGCGGCGGTAAAAAGCTTCTAGGAAACTCTCGATTGATTTTTTTTTCGTAATTTTTATGAGAGGCAACGAGCCAGGGATGCGGCATGAAAACGGGCTCAAGTTCGAGAAGCACGGATCGCGCGAGTAAACTGCTTTGGAAACTGAATGCAATCACATATCCGCGGGCATATTCGTGACTATTTTAGTTCGAATGTAAGGAGAAAATCTATGAAACGCAAGTCGTATTTACCCTCAAAAAGTGTTTCCCTGGCTCTGTTCTGAAAATATTTTATCGAAGCATACATAGAAGTCGTATTGAATCACGAGCTTAGATCTAATTCACTCTTGTGTAAACGGGCGGTCCAAAGGTTACTACGTTAGCACAGTCAATCAGATCGGGTTAAACCGTCGGTCGGACGCGCCAGCGGCGAACCGAGTAAATTTTCGAAATTCATCTTCTCTCCGCGTTAACACTGATAATTTTCATCTAACTTTAATCATTTTTGTTTATTTTGTATACTTACGTTTTTGAAAAATCTTTGAGAACGTTTGAGACCGACAAAATCCCAATTGAGACATCGGCAGAAAAGCTGCTGGCCGTTGAATCGTTGATTTTCATGTTGCGACGATGGAAAAATTGAGAGAAAAAAAATGTACAGCGTCTTCTGTTTTTTTTTCTCGTAAAAAAAGAAAAAAAAACGCTAAGATTTTATTGGCTCTTCATGGAAGAAACTCTTCGAGAAATGATCAATGTTCGGCAGCTTAATTCTCGATTCTCCCGATGTTTATCACGCCGAGATTCAGCACACGTCTTATCTCATTACTAACTAATCTCTTGATCTTCGTTAGATGAAGCTGCTTGGCTTCATGAGGCTGCCAAAATAATTCCGCTTTTCCTCGTCGCATTTTCGCGTTTACTCATTCGTCCGTTAATCATCCTTTCGGTTTTAGTTATATTCCCTTCATTCTTATTCTCATTCTGGCAGTGTAGCTCAACTTTGCGTCATAAGCTTTCCACTTATAAGCCTGAGTTCGCGTGTCATGCTTTCCCTCTGGCTCTCACTCGGTTCCACTCGTTCGTTTGCGTCCGAGTTACTTTGAAGCGGCACCAGTGAGCGAGCTACACGATGTGAAAATTCGATAAATCCCGCAACAGAGCACAGCCCTGTCGAGCGAGAAACGGAGAGAGAGGCGTTGTTTCTCTCTCTTTTGCGAATACCCGTCTCTTTCTAGAGAGGGTTTCTATATCGTAAAAAAGGTCAACGAAGGACCAAATTTGTATTATGATGGCAGCGCAACGGCTTCCTCTCATGTTTGCTGTTTCAACGGAATCAAAAATTAAAACTACTTTTTTCCTCGACACCCTGTTTCTTTTTTTTTTTTTCTGCAGTACTTGTCGAGCATCGATATCGTTGTTAAGGTCGTCGGGTAGCAAACGCGAAACGTCGTCTGTGCCTTTGCGCTCTCCAAACATTGAGGATCAGGTTTTCTTCTCGATTTGAGCTAATTGGAAACTCAAGTGACTTGGACAATGCCAATGAGAAGAGAACTTTGTACTAATACCATTGGATCGTTATCGCGTCGAATTTGTTTCTGGAGCTCACTATCTTCGCAGTTGAAAATTGATCACAATAATAAGTATAAAATTAATTTTCGTATTTTTAAGTAATCGTCGATGTGTTTGGACAGACTGATCATCGCGTTCGTTCTGTTCCATATTTCGTTTCACATTTTTTCGCCGTACAAGGAACTCTGACATTCCCGAGTTTTTATTCGACTTATTCTATTCCTTTTTTCCGTCATTATGAGCTTTGGTTAAGCATTAATAGTGCAAATTTATTGCTGCTAATCGTTCTGCGCAGTGGAGTGTATATGTACGAATAGTTTGGTACGTCGAACGAGATAGCCGACGAAATAGTCGAGCGTTTGAGCAGGAATATTCCGATTATTTTTCGAGCTGTAAAAATCGCTGTACTCCTTTTTTTTTTTTTTTTTTTCATCGTTGCGTTAAGCTTCTGCACTCGTTGGAGGCTATTCATATTCAAAAAAATATTTCGCTCTCATCATATTTTTTCACAAAATACTTTTTCGCCGATTGACGAAGGATGCACAGCAAAAGATAGGAGAAAGAGGGCGAGAGCAAAAGATGCATTTGCAACGCGTCGGCACATAACCCAACGATATTAACGTCTAGTTTTCTCCACTTCTGTCTGACCATGCGCTTCTACGATTCAGTACATATATACACTTGTTCGAGCGCAACAGGACGACCGCGTGTGCTTATAGCTCTTTCAGTCTTCAGTCTCCAAGTCTGAATAGGCTTTGTCGTCTACTCTTTCAAACATTTCGTACTCGAAATAAAATATAAAAATTTTTATACGTTACTTCTCTTTCCTAGGAATATTCATGAAGGAAGAAAAAAAAAGTTGTTTCGCATTAATTTAGCAATTTGTGAAGCTTTTCGAAAATTGCGTTTTCTAAAATACGAACAACGCCAATGAATTCAAAATGCAGGAAGCGGTGGAAAAAAAAAAAAAAAAATGTATCGAAGATTGTTCTCATTTTGCAAAGTGCAATTGCTATTCTGTTTAGTTTCGCCAACAAGAAAGTGATTATTTTTATCTTCTATTCTAGTCCAGACGTTTTATATTAATGTTTATATTAACATAATAACGGTATACTCGAATACACTTGGGTATAAAACTGTATATAATATATTTCATTGCTCTCAATCTATATATCCATATAGCTGGAGCCTTCCGGGTCGACTTTTCACGATCAACCCGAGACTCCAAGGAAAATGTGGCTCTCAGTGCTCCTCCCTCTCTCTCTCTCTATCTCATCCTTGCTTTTCCCTCTTTTTGCCGCTATTTTTCGTGCCTTAAATTTCAGCTTTTGATTTGAACTCTTGTATGTACATATTTTGTATGTATATCGTTCGCATTTAGCATCGTACCAAGCCTCCCCTTTCCGTTTGTGCAGCCGAACGTTTATTTCCGTTAAATGAAATATCAACGACAGGGCGTCAATCGCTTGTGCAACGCTTTTCCAGCGTGTTTGAATTTTTGTCGCGACAGACTCGTGCAAACAGAATCGATTGTATACATCATATACAAATAGGCGGTATTTTATGTTGGTTTGCTTATTAAATATTCATACAGCGACGGGATTGATTTCTACGATTATTCGTATAAGCGAAGCGTTGATCAGCCTTTTCATCCTGAGTCGAGCTGTATTCGATACGAGGGTGAAAGCGGATCGAAATATTGATGAAATCTTCGGACGGCGTTGTCTTCGGAGTTGTGCACAGCGCAAAGGTACGAGATAAAAAGATTGCTCGCGATCACGTGATCGCGCGACGTCATCGTTTCAATTGGTACCTTTGAAAATTATAAATTGAACTTTACGTATGTTCGAACGAATTTGGGACAAACGAGTAGCCCGTGTCACTTCCGATAAAATGATATCCGGCTTATGCAATAAATACCAGTGAATTACGATGAGAGATCGTCAAATGCTCTTGACGAATGCTACTGATAAGAAAAAAATCTAGCCCCCCCGTTGATTTAAAAACTTTCGATTAAATATATACTTATTTCTACAATTTGGGCGAGAGCTCGTTACCTGGTCTATTAAAATTCGTGAACATGAAATCTTCTCGGGGGAAGGCCCCCGAAGGACCGGCGATGACGCCCGGCCCGATCAAACTCAAATAGGATCAAGTGCTGCAGCGGATGTGACGGCAATCTTCGGTTGTTGCGAGACTCGCTGCTAGTAATATCTTCGTGTTGGAGTTGCCGGCAGTGACAGCGACAGTGCAATCTTCGAGTGCGGAGAGACAGGTTTCTCGTCGAGGATGTGGATGATTTCGGAACAGCGTTCCAAAACTTTTGTTCAGTTTTGTTTATGCTTTTTTTTTTTCGTTATATTTATTATCGCGCAGATCACTGGGAGCTTTATGTTCAACTCAAGTATCATGCACCAAAGTCCACGATCGTTGCTATCAGTATTGTATATTTACAGTCATTGAAGTGAAACGATGGTCCATTTTCTTTTAAATATCTTTCGTTTTAATATCTATGGATTTATGCTTGAGGTACACATATACACGCACACGTAAGAAGCTTTGAAGATGATGAGAAGAGAAAAAAAACACCGAGAACGCACGAAGATTGATTATTCGAATATACTACTGTTTGTTGATTTTTTTTTTTCACTCGAAGTCTGCTGTCTCAGAATTGCGATGAGACTTTGTTCAGTGGAGAGAACAAACGCGATCGTTAGATCTGGATCACTGTTGCGCGAATTAGAGTAAGTTGAGAAGTTGTTGAAACAGCGCGAAACAGTTTGAACGAGAGCCGCATAGAAGTAAAAATTTTCATAGATTGATTATAATTTGTTTACATTATCAAGCATATGCACGTACGTCCATAGATTTATGGTTATACGCGGATATACATATACATGCGAGTATATGTATGTATATTCAAGAAGAATGACACTTTCGATTACTGTAACGTTAAATGTAAGATTCTGTTACTTTGTTACATGAAATGTATTGAACACCAATAATTATCAACAATAATTGTCGTTTCTTTGAGCTACAACGACATGACGGATTCGTATCCTGAGCTTAACATCGATAGCAGATTTAAGATCGATTATTGAATGAAACTTGTTTCGAAGTAGATTACGCTTTAAAGCCGTAAGTATAAGGATAAACGCGCGGCTACGATCGACGGGCGGAATGATCGAAGCGAAAAGAGATGCGGTTAGCGACACGCGAGACGCGACTCGGGGTGGCCTTCTTATAACAACGAGACTCGCTACGTTTATGCGGAAATACGTCAACGCTGCACGGGCACATCCCCCCTAATGAATGCACCAGGCATGTGCGAGGCATTTTATGTTCACCACCTCCACCACGGCCCTCATCCTCCGTCGACGCAGTAGCGGCGTCGCCTCGACGATAGTCGACGGCGCCACCACCAACCCCCAATCCAACGTAAACTCGGCAAGAACGGCGGCGCGAGCAGCCCACCGGCGCATTCAACTTCCTTCCTACACCCACCCCGCCCGCCCGCCCGCCCGCGATGCAACGTTCTTCTTCGCTAACTTTCACATTCGCCTCAACCGCCACCCACCTACCACCTTCCCTTCCTCCCTCTCTCTCTCTCTCTCTTTCTCTCTCGGTTGCTTCCATTCCATCTCTCTCTGACCTGCATGCACCAATGGACATCTCGTCGTTCTCCCTTTCTGGGTATGACCATAAAGCGCCCCCCCCCCCCCCCTGTTTGCGCCCTCTGCTTTTTTCTTTCTATATTCTATGCAAGTTCTCCTAGATCGCTCGATTGACAGGCAGCACCGCAGTGGCGACGGCGGCGGTAACGGTGGCGGCAACTTCAGGCTCGATTTACAACGCACGCCTTACGCCACCCTTTTCCCTTCTGTCCACATTGCTGGTGTTACCGCGATTTCCGCGCGGGCACTTAAGTCGGCGTGACGGTTGGCGATGTTGTTCCCGCGGTGGTCATCGGTGACAGCGGTCTTAGCAGCGATATAAATATTTACGAGCACACGTAAACTTCTTTAAAAAGTAATTAATCGTCGCGGGCTACTTTTTAAACGGCTCAATCATGTTCTATGAATATTATGAGCCCCGCGGAGTCATTTTTATTCGCGGAAGGATTAATGCACACTTTCGGCTTGATTTATGATTTCGAATGAACCAAATTTGTACGGGAACTAATGAAAAATCTTGAATTTTGTAAAAGGCCAGATTTCTCTCAGAAATTCAATAAGGAACTCGTGGCAACTGACTTCGCAAATGCGTGTGGATAGTAAATGGTTCACTGAACTTCAGTTTTGATCGCATTAACAGACTAATAAAGGTTCACTATAGATAACATTATCTGTGTGTGCTTCACTTCATGTTGAACATTCAAATTTGAAGAAAGATCTCTCCAACTACTGATTTATGATTATAGCAATATCCGGGCATGTTCTAAAGCTATGGGTACTACATGCCTTAGAGATGAGCGTTTCACATTTTCACCGTCGTCTTAAGATTAACCTTTTCCCCAATGTACTACATGCAATGTCCTGCTTCCCACTATTTTCTTCATCCGCGTTTCCTTCTTAGTGCTTTCTCATCTCGCTCGCGCACATATATCTGATTATAACCACTGGAGTGACGTAGAAGTTGGAGCAAGAGATTAATTATTTTCCTCATTTCCAGATAATTTCAAAGAAAATTCTTTTTCCACTTAAATTTATCTTGTTAAAATACTTGGTACGTATTTTTGTTTTCTTTTTTTTTTTTTTTTTTTTTTTTTTCAAGTTATATTTTTCACACTCGTCGAATGTGTTTGAAAAATGCAGTATGCTACGATACAAATTAAACATCGGCTTTAAGTTTGACAAAGTTACGTCTAGTCGCTCTATAGTGACGCGGGAATCGCATCCCTTTCGTAACCTAGGTGACGGAAGAGCAGACGAGATGAGACGGGATAACGTAAATTCGATGGATGCAGACCGTCACTCCAAGGTGCAAAAGTTAACGTTGACCGAGAATTCTCCTCTTACTCCTCATTATTACTTACTCGTATACATTTTGCTCATAAAAAAAAAAAAAAACTGTACGAGTACACGAACACGTAGAAACGAAGTTCATATATTAGTCTGCAGGAGCAAAAAATTTCTGTATAACGTTCACTCCACTTATTCCGACGTAACAAACCGTAGTGTCGAATTTTCTTTTCGGTTACTCCTTGCCTGTGGTTAAACAGAGGTCAAGAGTTGATGCTGGATAAAAAAAAACTGGGAGCACTTGCGAAAAGACTAATTGGAAATTAAATTATTTTTCTTGGCGAATGAATTATTGCACTGAAAAATGTTTCATGCATTCATGAAAATGTCACACGACGGCATATCATCTCAATAAGACGAGCAAGATTACCATTAGCAATTGATTGCCGGTTTTTTTTGAAACGTTATTACGAATTGAGAATTGAACATCAGTTTTTCGCTTTTTTTTCAATATATATTAAATGAGAAATTTCATTTCTACTATAGTAGAATCCTTGAAAGAGGCCTAAATATTTCATGACGATGGTGAACTGACTAACTTGTGTGATTCTAGAGGCAAGATGCGCAAAGTTTTAGACCGATTAAATAAAACATTCGGGTCGAGAAATGACCGAAACATGAGCGATGTTTGTTGCATGATTAACTGCCATGATTACGCTGAATTCATAAGGGTATCATTAAATTAGGAACAATTATCTATGTACCCCGCGGGAGCTTTAAGATTTGAGTTTAATTCTACAAGATTTTGCGGTATGAATAAGATAACCCAGAATAGCTCTGACAATGATAAGTTTATTCTGTTTCCAGACTTTTCTGTGTGTGATGGCGAATTAGCGGAAAATTACAAAAGTTCTTCTCGGTACAAAGTTGTTAATGTGAAATGAAAGATAGTTAGCTTGAAAAGAATTTCTCATCAGGAGAAATCACTTCGATCTGTGAACAACTCTGGTCTGAACCCATCCTCGCCACAAATGTTTTTTTTTTTTTTTTTTTTTTTTTTTCCCAATGAAAAGAACACAGTTTTCACCACGGAGAGCCCCATTCAAACCTCGAACTGCACCAAATCTATACACTATTTCTGCAATGGCTTTAAACACGGCTTCGACTTCACAATTCCAACAATTTTCGATCATTCTGAATGTAACGTGCCTGCTCAGCATCAGAAAATAATTACATTTATATAATTATCGAAATCTTTTATTGTTTATATATTTTGGGAGATTCGATGGTGAATACGATTGATCGTTTTTTCAGGTTCTCTTCTCTCTCGCAAAACTGCTTATCGCTGACTTAGTTTAGTGTGTTTTGGTGACTTTAGTGGCTCCTGTAGAACCGTAAGTCCAGTAAGGAAATAAAGTTGTTTTGTTGCATTTATGATCTATTTTTAACAAAAAATCGTCGTTTGCCCAACAAAATATGGTATCATTGGATTCAATTCATTGGGAGAAATTTTTTTCTTGCTATTTTTTCATGAAGACGCCTTCAAATCGTATATATTTTAACCTTCATATGATTATTTCAAATTCAATCGATTCTGTATCCCAAGTTTTGTTTAATCTTCAAATGAAAACCATTCAACTTCCGACCGCATCACTGTCGGTCGGATTTAAAAGAATTTCATATGTCATTTCGAGACCCAGGAAATCTCTATACCAAATTTCATCAGAATCCGTTAAGCCGTTTGTAATGTGTCAAGTGGGAATTACATAATTGCGTGCTAAATAGCTATCTCACAGGAATCGTGGATTCTTCCATAGGATAAAAAGAATCTTGTGTGTTATTACAAGATATCTGAAAAACACCTTCATACGAAATTTCATTAAATTTCTTTCAGCTGTTTTGGTATGAAGAGGTAATTACAGCATGGAGCTTTATATCTATGCGACAGGACACGAGAATTTTTGCTCGTTTTTGGCTCCTGGCCCATGAAACATTTCCAAGCGAAAAATCACGTCCATCCATTGATCCGTTGATGTGTAACGAAATGACAAATCAACAAACACTTTCGAATTAAGAATATTAGTATTAGAGATTAATTAAACTCGTAATCAGATAAAAGATGATAAACAATTTTCTGCGGATGGAAAGATTCATGACGACGTTGATTGAATCTGATTGAGCGCCGATTTGCGGAATCAGCTGAATATAGGAAAACGCTTTAAGATTGTTGAGGCTCCTTAATTTTGGCTTATTTCATCAACGTCACAGGAAATTCGAGTCGGTAAATAAACTCGACGCTGCGTTGATGTTACAGACGTAGAACATGGGACTAAATCAGTGAGACGCATAACAGAACGTGCCATTATTCAACCTGTAACTATCACATCGTCGCACCTGTTGCGTTTCGTTTGTGGAATATCGGTACTTAAACTAAAACCATGCGATCTAGTGTCGAAAACAAAATAGTCACACTTACGTGATTTCTTTAGCTGCACTGAGAAAATACATTTGTTGATTCAACACAATTTTTGTTGGCGAACAAAATGAAATTCGTTGACTCAACAAAAATTTGATTGATTCATTCGCTCAATTTGATGGCTCGAATAAATCAACATATTTTATTTTGTTTGCAACGATTTATTGATCCGACAATAAATTCTGTTGAATCGACAATTTTTTTTCCCCAGTGTGCAAAAGATAAAGTTCTAGGTAACCATTAAGGATACAGTAACTAATATTTTTAAGCTCCGCGACCCTCTTTTCTGCTCACATAATTAGTACATTCTCGCGCCGGGTGAAGAATTCGCACAAAAACCCAAAAATGATTGAAACAATGTTTCATAATAAAAATAAATAATAAATTCATAAATGAAGAAAACTTGGATGTCGATATGAAAGTCAGTTGCACTTGTATACACGTTTTCTAATCGTGTTTATCCCTCTATCCCAAGTAAATTAAAAGGTCCCAAGTAAATAATTTTGCAATGCTATTTGCCAGAGTATACTCCCTCGACGTGTTACAGTGTGCATCACGTACTTACGAGCTGTTAACTTCCGTTTCGCCGCCCGCTTCCCACCGCCGCCCTTTCATTGCCCTGACTTTCACTACTCCATGTACTGAAAGCTAGAAAGCCTCCGACCACACTTTACTTAACTCTACCAGCCAAAGCCGGCTGCAGTTGACGGGCACTAGATACTCCACTCTCTCTCGATTCCTCACTGATGTACCACGTTTCGATCTGCCTCTCTCTCTCTCTCCCTCGCTTATTTTACTCTCTTCGTAATTCTACTGGGGCTAGAAACACAACACTGCTGCAAGGAGAATCTTTAGAAATGCCTACGAAGTTTATTAAAGCGTTCGGGACTCAAGCTTCATTCTCAATACGCCGCGCGTCTGGCACCGCACGAATTAACAACTGTATAGGAGAAAATTTTGAACCTGCGATTTTCTTCAATTTACCAGCAGTGAGTCCCTAAGACTGTAAAAAAAAGTAAGTCACACCTAACGACTGAAGCTCCCGTCAGTGTTGAATCATTCGTACCAAACACCAGCACCACACCACCAACGCCTCACTTTTATTTTTATCCTCTATATATCCGCAGAGCTTCGGTATTGAACCAAGAAGTAGCAGTAGTATTAGTGCTGCCTACGTGATAAAGACGCTCCTTGGGTTAAACCACCCTGTAACTCGGTCACTTAGCAAACCGCTTCATCGCTCGAGTACATTTTGAATAAGTCAGTTTTCTTCTCTTCTTTTCCTCATACCTGCGCTACACACTATTACGGCTGAAGAGAGTTATCCTCCTTTTTTTTTCCACATGGGATAAAACCCTTCAACCGAGCGAGTCCTAGAACACCTCTCACAATTTTCTATGCGCCTTAAGCTTTTCTCTTTCGAGTTCTTCAAACTGACAGATTCAGTGGATACGGGCGAAGGTTAAAAAGATTGAAAATTTACTAACGTATGTTCTATTCTTAAACGGCGCATCACTGCGAACCACGCTGTGTGAACTTAGACAAGTTTTAAGTGTAAAAACCTCACGGCCGTTGGATTATTATAATTCTTTTCTCGTAATATACTTCATCTATCTCTCAGTGTGCCGAAGTACTGAATAATTTGTGAAGATCCTTCACACAGCATTAACGCGTTAAGAATATTATTCAATTAAGATTTCAAAATCGTGCAAACTTTCGAGACTCGCGAACATTGATTTTCAAATATACTAACAGCGCAAAAAGCATTTCTTTTTATCGTTTTTATTCAAAAATTATTTTACAATTTCTGATGAATATTTGTTTTTTTTTTTTCTGTGCGTCCAGAAAAATACATTTCTTGGCATTCTATTATTTTATGAATCATGATGCACTATTAGCGAATCGTCTGAAAATAAATAAAGCTTCAGAATGCCGAACGATTTTATTGACTATTCTGTTGCTATGTGAGCATTTCTGATGTAACGCCATACCAGAAAGATTTACCAACGCGGTGTGAAACACCACTCGATACAAATAAGTCAACTCGATTGTTTTTTTTTTCTTTTTTTCGTTGTCCACAGGTACCTACGTCCTATTTTCCATTATTTGCACACTTTTTTGGATTCGATGAGAGGAAAAGAAAAAAATGGATAGAAATGGTTTGCATCGGGGTTGAGGCTGTGTATACGTTTTCTGTATATAGCTACCACACTGATCTACTGCTGTTGAGCACCGAGAATGTAGGTACAATGGTGAAGCCAACGAAAGCCACATGTAGTGTTGTCGCGAGGAGTACTTCTTTGTTTGCTTTTACCATTTGCCGCAAGGAGTGAAAACCAAAATATCTGAAACAAGCAGCATGCGCTGTTTCAGCAGGGCGTTTTGCGTGAAAATTTTCAAACAAAAAGAATGGTCTCTGATGTAAACTGGAAAATTCGTGTTTCATGATTTTTTTCTATCCAGTGATTGATCTTCAACCATTTCATTGAGTCGACATCACAACACAGCGAAGCCCCTGATCGTTGCGTTGTTAAATTTCTATTGGTGGCTGTTGAATTGTATTGTTTACAACTGCAAGGAGAATGTTTCACTCCATCTCTCGTTGAATTTGCTACCTCCTCGATGCTCCGCAAACACGGTCGGAAGTCTGCCCATTTTAGTGTATACCGAGCATGTTCTGGAATAAATTTCTGGACAAATCGATCCCGATGCGCTTTCAATCCTTTGTAGAAAATTGCTTGATAACATGTTTTTATTTGTAGTTTTTTTTTTTTTTTTTTTTTTTTTCAATAAATCCCTCCCGGAATACTACGCTTCATATAATTTAAAAATCTAATGGGACGACTTTGTCGAACGAGCACTCAATCGATAGAATCAACGAATTCTCTTCACCATAAAATAAACTGGCACAGACAAAAAAGTTATAGATTTTTGAATAATCGACTGGAGCTATAAATACATACAAGTTTTATTGGTAATTATGTCAAACGTGTATATTACATGGAATAATATTTTTTAGTGATCATGAATGATGGAAAAAAAAATCTGAAGCTGTTTTCAAGTCGTGATTCGACATATTAACCTTTTTTTTAAATAAAAACTCGATAAAATTTGGTACGCCCTTTTTCAATTATTAATATAAATATATTTATAAAAAGGGAATGAATCGATTTTTGCTTATACCAGCGGCTATCGAGCGCGCGCTGGCAGCGTGAAAAAGCAGTTGTTGCAAAAGGGAGATATAAATACTGTTTATTCGGATCCCTCGACTCAAGTAGAGTGGAGCGGGACGAGTCGAGTTGGGGGTTGGTCGATTGAAATATCTTTAAAAGTAGGCGTAATGCAACAAAACGACAAATAATGGAATGAGAGGATCGAGGGAGGAAAACTCATCAAGCAATCGTTAGTTCCACAGCGAAGGTCGAGCAAGTATCCCGGACTCTTCGTTCATTTTGCGAACAAAATTAAAGAAACGTTCATTACGGTTGTTTTTTTTTTTTTTTTTTCAGAATTTTCATGTCCGTCGACATGAGCGATAATTTCATTAAACATTAATTGTATTTTTGATTCGAAATAGATTGGCAAACCGAGGTCTACGCGCTCTATTGTAACGGGAATTTAATTTCAAAAAGTCCCGTTGAACTTGCTCCCACGCTTGGGGCAAGTTGAGTAGCTCGAACCTTCGAAATCTCAACTCGAGATGTTTCGAACGGAATAACTGACTGATCGATATAAGTGTGTGTTTTCAAATAAGTCTCATTTACCATTCAGGAGCTCTGATTGAACAAGTAAAAAATTGCTCAATCAGCCTCGCCCTGAACTGTACGTTACCATTTTTTTTTTTACTGGCCGTGCAATCAAATGTCTTCAGGTTTTTTTTTTTCAAGAAGATATATATGTTTTAGCGAGTGCACGAAGATAGCTAACGGGATAGAGGGATGGACATGAAGAGACGAGGTAATAAAACTGAAGAGAAAAGGAAAAAAAGAGCGAGTCGTTAATTTCCTTTCTCCGTCGTCATCTCCCCAAGACGAATACCATTGATAAAGATGTTGCGTCTTGCTAGGCTGATCCTTCTTTTTAACTTAGTGGAGTGAAGTACCCGTCGACGTTGTAGGGTTTGTAGCTCGTCCAAGACTAGCGTCGCTAAAGCATCTGTCGTGTCTTTCAACTCGAAGGAAGCGTCGCTGTAGCTATACCCAGACATATATCTCGTTATCTCCGACACACGTTTTCGCACGATCGCCATCGTATTAGTCGTCGATCCGGACGATTCTCAAAATCGACGTACTCGCTTCTTATACTTCTCCGCAGTTCATAGATATTACAGAATCTTTCTCCCCACCTTTTTTTGCACTCCTTTCGTTCGTCTTGCTTCGCGACCGCGTCACGAGTCAAGCTCCTCTTCGCTCATCTTTCTTTATATGCGCAACGTTCGATCGCCTCCGTTTTACGACCAACCGTCTGGTTCCATCACGAAACCGTAAACCGTTTTCCCTTGTGCTTGAAAGCACGAAACCCTCTCGCTGGCTACTTGAATACCGTGCGGAAAACGCGATTCGGCAATTCGCCCACGATGGACCCTCGTATCTACTTTATTCATTTGATTCTCTGCTATTGCCGGAGCTTAGAATTTTTAATTGACTGGACAAAAGGTCGAAATATAACACGTTGCGTACGATGCTGGTGAGATGCTCTACGCCCAAATTAGGATGATGAGCTTTCACATAAAATGTGCGTAAGAGATGCGTCGATAAGATGGAAAAAATAATTCTAAGTCACGTAAAACATTTCTGGTACCTAGATTAAAAAATTGCAAAAGTAAATTTTTCAATCCGTAGAAGATATTCGTACTCTTGAGTACATTGATCCTAAAGACCGAAAAATATATTTTTTTCAATCAAGGGGAAGCTACCTTGCACGCAAAAAAACGCGTTTGTTATAAAAAAAATAATTTTCCGAATAATAAATAAAAGTACTAAAATGATTTCGGTTTAAACTTTATCGGCTTAAACTTGAAAAAAAAATGTTGAAACCAACGAAATGACGAAGATTGAAAAAAAACACACACACAAAATTAATGCACAAACGAAGAAATTTCAAGAATGAGACAGAATGAGTCTAAAATTTTTTATGCAGCCTCCTTGTGGCAGACTCCGCATCGTTAAAAACTCACGAACTTATATCGGTAGAAATAGAAGAATATGTACGAAATATCGTAATTTATTATTCACTATTTTTCGTTAAAGTCTTGATTAATGACGTTGAAAACCTAAGGATACCAGGGATATCAATTTCATATGAGTATAAACCTATTTTTTGGGCAGCCCGCCATATGGCGGGCCCACCAGCGAAGGGGTTGATTGGAAAATGGAACATGCAATGGACCTACTCTAGGAATTGAAAGGGAAAAATCACCGTTACAATAATAGAAACAGAGAGGAATCTGGAATGTTTGGGATTTTTAGGATGCAAGGTGTAAATTTTCATGAAAATAACATTTCTTGCAGTCAATTTGTTTTTAAAATTTTTATTGTTTCTGCGTACGCACCCATTCGAGTTTTTGAGAAGGCCATCATATCACTTTAACCCCACTTTTCCCTTCACTTTATTGTTTCTCTTTATGTTACTGCGAGACTCCTCCAGAGTTTTGTCGACAGCTACTCTTCCCTGATGCACTACTGTATCGCATTAATACGAAGACCAATGGAAACTGTGGAAAATCCGGCCGATGCAGGCGACTATATTTTTTACTGAGTTTCAGCTAATTGAGGCCATCAGAAATTCAGAAAAAGCTCAGAAACTGCCTCCCACTCAGTGATTGATGCCCGAGCCGGTGCATGGCAAAGCGGTCAACCATCCGAGTATTGACTGCACCCGAGGCTGCTCAACTTGAGAGATCACCGAGGACATACATCGATCGCACACCCATCGCTGTTGATAAATTTCCTGTGTTATACAAACAATATTATTTTATTATTATTATAATAAAAACTTTTTGCAATGAAAATCCTGAAAATTCGTTGTCAATTCCGTTACTATGGCTGTAACGCTAATTTTTCACATTCAATCATCTTCGTGTACCAAGGATTAGTGAACAACATTTTTTCGGTCATCTTTAGAGTATACGATTGTGCCCTTAGTGTTTGCCATAACGCTGCAGCAACGATATTACGAAAGCGTGGAAAAATTATGAAAAGCCCGGTCTTTTCAATCCTCTTCGTCCATTGAAACTCAGGATTATAACGTTGAACAATTAAAGAATGCTCTTCGGTAAGGTAGACCGTGGAAATAGGAGATGGGTCCAGTGCTCAATGCAATAAAAACAACTGTTGAAACAGGGATAAGTACATTTGCGTACAAAGGAATTCGAAAGATGCAAAGACCAAGGACCATTCTCATCAAGGAATAATATGACATTGCCTCAAACGGAGAGAAAAAAAAAAAAAAAATTAAACGCAGCTTAGCCAAAAAGAAACTAGAACGAAGAATAATGCTTTCCAAGAATATTATAATGCTCCATCGAGAAAACAGTAAAGATCAACGAGGTTGTTTCTGTGCATATAAAACGAAAATACCACGAGCCACGAATGAAATAAAAACCAAAGAAAAAAGTACCGAAGGTTAGTCGTTTATCTTTTACAAATACCAGCGAAAGAAACATCTAGTGAAAAAAAAAAAAAATGGTATTTACGGAAATTCCAGAAGGAGCATTTAAAAAATGTGCTCTAGACAAGAAAAGACTGTTACGCCGAACGGCGTAAGGAAACAACACACAATCTCGCCGTCGTACTGGTAAAGCGTCTGGCGAAAAAATAATTTCCCAATGAATCTAATAAGGAAAAATCGTAGAGAGAATCTTTAGCGAACCAACGAACTATTTACGAAGATAAAGTACGGTTTTGCATTCCTCAGTTCCAGTGCCTTATCGGTAGGCGGATAAACTGGTCCTGAACGCTTCTCGAAACACCGTGATTCGCCTGTCAATTATAGGAACAATCAGACCCAGACGTCAGGCGACCCAAGTACACGTCAACTGCATCAAACTGTTTATTGATCATTAACCGAGATGGAGAAGGCGAGGGACAGAGAAAGTCAGACAAAGGGAGAAAGATATATCGAAAGAGGGTGCCAGACGCTCTCGATGTTCGGCAGCCCGTTAATAAACTTACGATGTGCTAAGATATAATGACGCGTAGTAAAAAAAAAAAAACAAATCGATACAATGGTACTGAGTTTAGAGAAAACTTATTTCACTATTCCAATGCGTTCAGCTACATGACAGTGAATTTCAGTAGATTCTGACCCGACGGATCAAAAACTCGGTCTCTCTTTGGAGATTTAGGGTAGACTCGGGAGTAAAAGACCTCGCCGTTTTAACTGCTTCGTAAAAAGACGACGGGGCTTCTGATACCCAGTGGAAAAACACATCGAGGACAAAAATGATATTCGATACATTACACGGTTGCAGTAGCTCGACGCCAAGTATTACAAATGAGGCTATACGGGAATAATCTACTATTGCGGCGTTGTTATTACTCCAAAGGCTTACCAACAAAAAACCTTCAACTACTCTGAATACGTAACCAAGTACTTTACTTGTTTTTTTTTTATTTTTTTTATCCTTGCTTCCTCGGGCTGTAACCGCACTCCACAAATTATAATAAAAATAAAAAATTCGGTTCAATCAAATTTTTGTATGATTTTTAGGTTAATGGTGAGATGCCGTAGCAGAGAACATTGGAGAATCCAATCCAATTAGAAAATTCGACGTTTTTTGTACGTGGTTATCGCTAGTAACCGAACCAGCAGATGACAGAGCTGTCAATGTACTTGTTGCGAGACCCTACCAAGTGTCTTGATAACATAGTTGTCAAAGGAAAAGTGATCAACCGCGATGATCATGGAAGCTTCTAATACCGTCGTAATCAAGGGACTTGATATTCTTTTATTGGATAATTTTATTGAATTATGATAGTTGCGGATTTCAGAATCGAAAAATGAAGAATTATCTGGTGAATAAATTCAATTTGTATCCGGAAGCTTCACGTACATATCAGAAGTTGAGCTTTTTCGCAACATGTCATTGTAGTATTGGACACATGTATAAAATTTCCATCGTAAAAATGTGACTCCATTGTTTTTCTGTAGAGTTCACGAATTCGCAGGATATATCATACGTTTGCGAGAAATTATACGAATATTCTTATTCGCTACCACCGCAACCTCTATAGAAGAAATAAATTGAGAAATACACATTTTCGCCAAGATTTCATTTCGTATTTCCTCTAGAACGGTGCTCCTTTGGTAGATGGTTCCAGAAGTACTTTGACGTTCTGGTAAGTAGAAGCAATGTACTTGGAAGCAGTGAGCTTAGTCCTAATAGGTGTCTGACGCGACGCGTATATAATGAGGCTTCAAAGTTAAAAAAAAAAAAAAAAACTCTCCAATATGCACGAGAGATTATTAATCGCAAGCGAATCTTATACTTCTTTCGAAATATATGCTTCTTTGTGCCGATACAATATTCGAAGATCTGGCGCTATTGAAACTTGATCGAAATGCAGAATCGTTCGGTAGTATTGCTTCGCGTGAGCTTCGTGAGAGATCGAGAAAAGTAAAAGGCGCTTGCCCGAAGCGATAGCAGCAATTTAAGGATTTTATGCAATCGTGATAAAAACTTTCTGTGCCGCGTGTCTAAAAACTCAAGCTCTCACGAACTACGGGCATTTTCATAGCGTAAACTTCGAGAGTAACGAATGGCATATCTATCAGATCACCGCTCGATCGAAAACCAGGACTACCATCATGATTTCCACTTCCGCTTTGACTCTTAGGGCGTCGAAATATATCCATTCGTAGCAGCGATATACATGCATGTTATACTAATTACGTGTATTGGAACGCCTCCGAAATGTCTTATTGAGAAAGGAAGAGAAGCAGGGGCTGGTATGGTCGAGAACAGAAGGACTCGAAGATAGTAATGTCCAAAGACGTAATGCAGTTAAAAGCCCGAGTGGTTCGAATCGCCAGGAGTCTGGTCTGTTTCTCTGTGAAGCGATCGTAAGGGAAAAGGCAAGGTATAGTCGCATAGTCCACTCCCCTTGTCTATGACGGTTCATCATTCCCTTCGCGGGCTCTTGAGTTTCTATATCATGACCTTGCGTCATGTCAAAACTGCGGTCCGAATAAGGTCGTCGGTATGACCCCCCCCCCCCCCCTCCTCCCACCATCTATGGTTGCCTACCTCAATCTAACCCACATTTCCCGACAACCTAGCCTCACTCTGGTTTTTGTTCGCCCGTCGACGTTGAAACTTCAGCCGGAGCAAACAGGACGGAGAAACCACCGGTATTATAACACCCGCTGGAAGTGGCAATGGGCTGAAAATAGCGTCGAGGGACTCGTTCGTTGGGGGGAATTGGGAGGGTCACCCGTAGAGGACGCTCCGAGCGAAAGTTGTGGCGTGAAGACGAGTCGGAGAGAGGGTGTCGCTTGGGTGAGGCAGACTCCGCGCAGAGGAATAGCGCAGGTATGGTACTTGGCGCCCTCGTTTAGAACCCACCGGGGAGGCAAGGGTATACGAAAAAAAGGAAAGGAAAACTAGTGCAGACGTACAGTGGTAATCGTCATAGCTCAAATCTCTGAATCGCCCTTTTTCAATCAATTTTCTAGCGCAGTCCTTATGCAAAGTAATGCGTTAATTGGTGGTAACTTCTAAGATTCTTTAGAGAAAATGAAATTTTTCCTGGATTTATCATATGAACGATCTGAAATTGAATAACCTGAATCTTTGCATGTGTGCGCTTCGGTAATTGCGATATATAAAATGAACGAGGTGATCGATGTGGCACTCGATTTATACAGTTCTGTGAGTATGGAACATTCGAGTTGTTCCTTCGCTTAGTTGATTCAATCTCTGCTGTTTCATGTGGTCCCTAGAGATCCAATTTCAAGGCAACCATTTATTTCATCCCACTTTAGCGCTGTAACGTGAAAGGACAGTCTGAGCTTGGCAGGACTATAGAAGATCGTTAGAATATCGATATTTTCAAGCCACCCTTTCTATTCCCATCCGAGGACATCCTTGAAGTGAGAAAAGGTGGAAAATAGCGTTGTGAAATTGCCACTGGCTATTAAGGTGAAGAAGAAAGAAAAAAAATGTATACAGACATGCTGAGACTGCAAAAAAATCTTCGCTCGGAGGGTCAGCAACTGGAATTTTTTTACGAAATTCGAAAAGTTCAGAAATGAAACTTCGAATAAAACGGATGATATATACGATTTTCTCTCCACTCACTCCGCACTCTGTCGTATGCAGGGGTCACGAAACGAGGAAGTGGCTGTGTATTTGATGCTATCGTCATTTTGAATCTTTCGAATTTTTCGTCGTGTAGTTTTTGAAGTGGAATATTGAAGCGATATGATATGAAATTAGCAAAATTTTTATATTTTAGCATCCAGACTCTCTATATCGAATGCCAATATAAGATTAACAGAAGTAAAGAACACCAGAAAACCACTTCGTTTGTCATAAACGCAGTATTTTGAAGATCTTTGGGATCACCATTAAAAAGTTCAATAGTATAAAGGGAATCATTGCATTGTTTAGCTTCGATTTACGAGCACTCATTTTTTCATCGAAACAATCCAAGTTTCGTTATGATAAAATAACAGAATAAAAATACAAAAATTGACATATGATTCGAATTACGCGAACCCAAAAATCTCGAAGTGATGGAATCGAGTAAAATTTTGTTTGATTGGATCGTCATCTCAGATCTACTGTTATGAATTTTGAAAATCTGAAAACCAATTTGGATTAAACAATTTGACAAAAACCACCGTAAAACGGGTTCCAAGTTTTTATATGGTAAAAAATTTTGCATGTAAATTAATAGGTTCTGATACTTTTCAACAGTAAACTAAAATGTTTTATGATCGATAGTAAATACAAACTGAACTGTTGCCGTTCAAAAGATAATATTTAACGTTATCTATAAATAAGAAAATGCTGATTAGCAGGATCATGAATTAGACTTCTTGCTGTAAAACTTTTCTATCTCGTTTGCACTGTTTGTACTGCTTCGTTGATTTTAGTAAGAGTTCTCTTACTTCCATATGTGATGCATCTGTCTACATAATTTTCACGTTACATGTTTCAAAAGTCAACATGCTTGAAGAGTATCTTGGGTCGTATACGTTTTCAGGAATGTATTGTTTACGCAAAAACTGCAGAATCCTTGAAATGTGGCCTCCAGCAAAAGAAAATCTTGAAAGCGTGAGTTTTTTCATTCATCCAATTAAAAATATCATTGGCGTAGCGTCAATAAGAGATTTGCGAAATGTCATTTTTTTTAATTTTATCATTTCACTGATTTTTTCTTATTTCTGCTCATTCCAATTCGTTCCATTTATCTTTTTTCAGAGCACTGATAAAAATTCACACTGTTCATGACTTATGCACCAAAATTGATTGCAGTGACCTGCTTTGAGAATTATTTATAAAAACTTGTAGCACTAAAAAATCGATTTCTACTCTGGAATACTACTGATTTCGACGACCTTGCAATAGTTCTATTTTCAAAATGTTGTCAAATTTTTGTCTACTGGCAAATATAAAGGAATTCGAATTTTTCACAAGTTTCAAACATTCCAAATTAGTACTCACAACAACAGAGAACCTGGCGAGATTCCTTGAAATTATAAAATACTCTCGAAGGAACAAGAATTTTATTTCGATTCATTTATTTTTCGAGGAATCTGTACAATTCGATTTTTCGTGAAAGAAACCGAGAAAAATGTCATCGAGAATTTGTCTGTAAATATGTTCTCTTCGCGAAAAGGTTCTCCGAGAATCGAGAGAAATCCTTGAGATTTTGCACTGTGATCTTCAGTGTGCTCGTGCTGGAATCTTCAATCACTTTCTATCTTCTTTAGGAAACTGTTAGAAATTCATAATCGCCGAATATATACATCTCAAAAAAAAAAAATTATGTCGATTAAGATAAGAATACGAATGTGGATCTGAGTATAGCCGAGTTACGCGGAATGAGACTGTAGCTCGGTTGTGCGCGCTACATCGCGAATTGTTCACAAGGGTGGGGCTCATGCGCCCACGAGCAAGATGAGGGGGCTGCTTTGCAGCGTACACGTGTCTCGAGGAAGTGAGAGGTCTACTGCGTGCAAATGCACCAGCCACGAGCGAGACACAAGATATTCTGGAATGGAGATACGTGCTTTATAAGGGTCGCTCAACGTCACATAACCCGATTGTTATGTCAGGGATTGATAATCTGAGAGTTGTGTAAAAGGTATTTGTTTATTGCATATACAGGTATGATAACTGATTGAAATTATTTGATTTTTTTCTTTTCATTTTACGTTTACGAACATGTGTGAATGTTTTTATGAATTTTTGTATCAATAAATCAATACAATTATTTTATCACAACATTGTTCGTATAATTACGTTATAATTTTTATTGTAATAGTAAAAAAAAAATTGGTGTAACTTCACTATACTAAGATAAAAGACGTTTTTAAATCTTTAGGTATGTCATCAGTAGATGTCATCAATTCAAATAGGTATAATGCTATGTGGGCCCTTTCATTTGACTGTCCTCGGTGAATTTTCGTATTCCAGCCATCACGTAGCGCAGAACAGCAGGCCATTTTTCACATGCGAATTGCACTGATATGCTCAAAAAGTGGAAACCGAAGTAATATATTTTTTTTTCAATCAACTGTTTTAGAAGCCAAACGTGATTTTTTACATCTACCCAGGTTTGCAGACTCATGAAAATATGATTGTATACTATCAAATTTGAAAACGGTTCAATGAACATTATGAATAATATAAATAATAATACAATGCCATATTTATTCTTATTTCAATTTCATATTTGTTTAATTTTGACATAAGAATGTGTTTAGTGTCAATAAATGATAAAAATAAATGATAAAAGTGTAACGACACTAAAATAACTCGAGTATCGTCTTGAATAAACTTTCATTAATTCATAAAGTGTCTCTATAATTTTATACGAAGTGATAAAGTATGTTTCCAGTCACGTAGGCAATACAAGCATGATAAATCAAACGAAACAATTCGGTTGGATGTTATTTGGTTAAATCGATGAAATCGTTGTCAGGATAAGATTCTATATGCTCTGCGCGGGACACCCCATATAAATGTATATATAATGGGAGAAGCACATCTACCTTGCCTGCGGCAGAGGGTGACCAAGGGTGGAAGCTACAAGTGGTGATAAACGAGGCCAAATTGTCGTTATTACCCGTTACACGGAGATAAATCGTCTCCACAGCACGCCAGCTCTTCGTATTCCGGAAGCCCCTGAATGAATTGAACTATTTTAAACCCGAGTAGTAGACTGATCGCTGTATTCTATGCTTTACCAACTGCTTTCACGTGAAGATACTTCCCGCCTGCTATTACGCTTGCTCGGTGGTGAGATTGGGGAGTTAATTTTTTCTCGAGTCCATGCATCTTTTCCCAATTCAGACTAATTTTCTATAATACATGTGTAATCTCTAAATGTAAGGTTCTTAGAGCTTCTGCACCGACTATCCTGAAGGCTCCGATAGCCGGTAAATAAGAATGAGACCAGGTACGGGAGCAGTCTTAAAAGTAGCGTGAGATTGCTGCACGAGGGAAAATAAAGATAAAAGAGAGGACACGTGTCTCATGACTTATATTCCCTCGGAGCCGAGACCTTTTCTACGGATACAAACGATACGCAATAGAATGAGCATCAGCTTCCAACATTCGTTCGTTCCCTGAGGATATTTGTGTAAACGTCATGTGAGTAGGAGGTCGTCTACGAAAGTATAAGTCGTCAAATGACTATTGGATGCTAAATTATTTTCCATTGTTCTGACTTTCTTTTCAATGAGTCACGATCACGCCGATAGGGGTTTTTTTTTTTCAGCATTTTAAGTAGCATACGCTTGTAGCTGAACATTCCATCCGTTGACGCGGTGATTTTGGACAGTGGATTCGCGCACAGTCGACAACTAGTTCGATGTCCATTACCGCGAGAATTCACAGTCAAGCCTTGTTACTGCCATCTACCAAGGTTTTCTCTCCTTTTTTTCGAAATGAAAATGAATTATTATTATTTTTGATTGTGTCAATACACTTCAGATGATCAGATGAAATCTTAAACAGAGTATCGGACGGATCTCGTATTTATGAGCCGTTGGATAGCTTAGTAATTTAATCCACGTCCGTGGTAATTTTCTCGTGGATGGACGGAAATAATCAGTCGAGGAATCGAGAAGCTTAAGGAGAAGAGAGAGAGAGAGAGTGCGCAAGAGACCCGGCAGCGTCACTTATTCTTCGAGGGATTTAGACTCACTTGACAAAACAGAGGAGCATGCTGAACATCAACTCGAACATCGAGTTATAGATTTTCGATATGAGAAAGTTAGAGGTGGGGGAATTAGCAGGATAAAAGGATCGGGTTCTTTGTAGAACGAATGCTGTTCGAATTACGGGAAGCGAATACCGTAGACCCCGCGCGCTTGGTGAGTCTGCAAGACGGAAATTAAAAGTCATAAAAGCCGAGGCCCTTACGGTGCTAGACGAACAGGTTGCGCCGTAAAACCGGGATAAGAACCCGAAGCGTTTGCCTTTTCCGACCAACCGCGAAAGAGAAACGGCAAGAGAGCCAAGAAGAAAACCGATGGCAATGGGGACGTTGATGCGAGCGGAACGAAGAGGTCGAGAAAATATACGTCGACGGTTTTATCGTTGGCGGTGAAGTTCAGGACCGTGTTCGCGCGAGTCAACGAGATTTAATGTCTTTTTCTGAGTGTGTTGGTGAATCGGGGCGCGAGTCTCATCCATCCATATATCTATGTATAAATAGAAATAGTACTGTTATAGTAGTACTCGCGGCAGTGCATAGTATTCGGTATCTCTGAATCACAAGATCAAACGTTGATTATTACAAAATTCGGTATTCTTTCAATTATGATCCAGTTCAAATGTTTTCACGACATTCATTTCAAGAACCGGAACGATCTCATCTCCAAAACTAGAAAATCCTGTCCGAATATTTCAAAATTACACTAAAAATTGTTTTTCTGCCCTCCGGCCGGAAAGTGGCAACTTTCGGGCCGCTGCGCTAAACGAAGTTGCCCCATTCCGGCAACGTCGGGCAGAAAAATAGTATACACACCTCGGCCAAAAAAAAGTAAAGCCTCAGACCACATGTTTGTCGGCCTCGGCTTCGCCTCGGTCAACAATTACACGTGATCTGAGACTTTTCTTATTTTTCTGGCCTAGGTATGTAATATACTATTTACTCTGATTATTAGTATTTGATCCTCGACTACATGGAGAGCAAGTTTTATCAAAAATTTCTATGCCACCATCGCTCTCAGGTTCCAATTCCTCATTTAAATTTCATTTAATATCGCAAAAAATTGTAATCTTCGCACCATCCCGAATGAAGGATTAACATGTTTTTGGTGGAAATTTTCAGAATGCCGATATAGTACCGAGTAACTATGGTACCCCATAGTCATTTTGCGTATAATTTTTCCTCCATGTAAACGACTCCGTAACGTAAATGTGTAAGGAACAAACGATTCGTCTGTTCGCTTGTATGTTAAACTATAATACTCGAGAACGTCTAGGGGAAACTACACGAGTGATGAAAAAAAAGGAATCGCTGCGATTGTGCATAGAGTTACATGCAGGAGCAAATTGTTGACATGTGCAAATGATTTTATTTTCTAACAACATAACCCCAAGATAAATGATTCCAAATGAATGTTATATATAAAAATTAGACCTTTGTGAACGTAAAAAAGAACACAAAAGTTGCATATTGCGGATATTCCGGATTAAATAATAAAAATTAGAAGGAAAACCACGAATTCTGAATCGTCGCGTGGCAGCGCCGCACGCATACAGTCTCAGTTATGTTTATGTTATGCTCGCGTCGTATCACCAACGCATTGCATGGTGTGAAGCGAGCGATGCTGCCAACTGGAATGCTGATAATAATAAATTACCTCGTAGTTTATGTGAACATGAACAAAAATAATAGCTAGACTCGAGATTTCGAGACTATGATTGTAAAAAATTCAAAGATTTACTGTATTTGGCGTTAAAAGATAACATCCAATCATACACGATCAGGCCTGGCCAATTTACGGATCTGTTCATATATGGACAATCAATATCATCCAAATAATCTATCTATGCTTCATATACATTTTTTCAAAGCTTGGAGTACAAGAATTTCGTAAACGCAGTTATTTGACTCAATTGGACCATTCTAACCTTCTTAACCTTAACAATGGTTCATCCATTTTTATGAAATGACCATACCTGCTAGAAATTTTTCCATGTTCAGCAGTTTGTTCGAATGAATTCTTATCCTCATGTACCGATCAAGTATGTTTGATTCAGAGTTCGTAAGAAAACCTGTGAAAACCCATTTCATCAGGAGTTCTCGATTTATATCAAGTTCCTTGTAGGGAATCGTTTCATTTTTTCAAATTCCTCTTCAAATTTGATCACTGTGTGAAATCAATAATTCCGACTCTGGTGACGTGGATTTCTCGAACTCTTCTGAAACATATCGCAAATTACGAGTATTACAAAATTGAAAAATTGTCAAATTCTATGGTCTTAACGCAAAGGCTCATTAACAATGTTCTATCAATAGGGCGACAGCCCGTATTGCCAATATCCCTGAAACTGGCTTGAACGTAAAGTCAGAGTCTTTCATGCAGTTGATAACTTGTTTACAATGGGAAAAACGCTACCCTGCAATTAGCGAAGCGCGACCCAACGATCGAGCTTCAGAGTGGCAAAATTAGACCGAATCAATATCAAACCGTGAATCAAACATCAGTGGATGAATAAGTATTGATGGAATAACAGAAAGCTTGTGACTCGATTCGTTAGGCCAAGCTGAAGGTGCTCGTTGTATAATCCTCAGTCCTCTGGAAAGGAAGCAGGTCATTGACCGTAGCCGTGAGACCTACTACGGAACAGCTAGGCAAGGTCTAGGTTGCTCGGCGTAGACATTCAAGGCCGTGCTAGCCCAGAGTCAGGATTTATCACTGGTCCGATAGTTTTGCTGCTGCGCTGGCACAGCGAGAAGTCGCCTTTCTCCTTCAGCCAAAAGTAATATCAATTTGTCGCTTTGCTCTCTTCTCTCACTCGTTCGTGTAATCATAAATACACATAAACAAAAAAAAGCGTTACAGAATCTCATCAGAGCCTCATCATTATCTGTTTTCTTCTCTTATTTATTTACCGATAGTCAACTAGGGAGCTCGACTATTTACTTTGTCGAGCTCTGCCGCCATTTCCTTCTCTATATCACATCCCGTTATTCCGGTGCATTCTTGTACTACGGTCCCCAGAACAAAAAGCGTCCAGTGTTCAATCACTGGCCAGTGAAACTTGGAACAATGTGTAGTTGACTGAACTGCAAACAAGATGACTATAACAGTTGTTACCACCAACGAGCTACGAGTTACACTGGATGTCCGACGTAATCGTCATTTTATCCGCACCATATTTTAGTGCCATTTACAATTTTAATTCTATCCACGGATAAACTGTTATTATTAAAGTGTATGTAATTACAATCGTTAAATTACTAATATAAATGGAATTTTTCGTGGCATTAAAATCGTGAAATGTTAATTCTGGAGAGTTTATCATCTTTTTCACGTGTATTCTGACCAGTGAGGATGAATCCTCTGAAAATCGGAACCTCGTTATCGATCGTTAATAGCTTTAGTGCAAAATTAGCTCAAACGTTATACTCTCTAAGTAGAAAATTATTTTTAACATTGAGGGATATTGGAATAAAATACTCTTAAAATTTAAAAACGTTCTGTATGTGTATGTGTAAAAAATGGTCTTCTCATAATTAATTTCCAGAGGAAATGTGAAGCTATTTTGAGTTGCGCCGGTAGCTCTCGCTTTTTTCTCTTTTTCAATTTGGATTGTTATTGGAAAATTATTCATTCCGTAAAATCTCTGCGTAATTCGTATAATAAAAAAAAAAAAATTAATTACTCCACATTTCCGCGAATCCAGAATCAAGAGTTTTGCAGCGGATCAGAAAAATTTAATTGTTCCGACGCGTTCCAACTTCGAACATAACATGGAATCTCTGGTATACTGATCTCAAAAGCATCGGTGGAATGATAAAAGAATGTGCTTACGGTGTCAGGCTTGCATTGAAATTTGTTACCATGCCACGCCTGTCCAACACCCGAGATATGAGGAGCTTTACCAAGCTAAATCTCTATAACCCAAGTGGCGGGATATATCCTTTCCGTAAATAGTGTACTCTCGCAATAGAAGACAACAAACGCCGGGGTACAGCGTGTGAGGTTTTCTACCCGAAGTATTTTACTCTTCACAGATGAACTGCGCAGGTTCTTAAGGATTTAAAAAATTGTTGGACTGGTTAAGTACCGTGAAGAGCTGATTTGAACCGTTCACCGAAAAATTTTCGCATAAAGAGGCCTTGAGCTCAGGTACGGCAGACCTCTTACAAAAGTTCAACATTGAGCCGAAGTTGCACTTTCAAAGGAAAAATATGAAATAATCCTGAACCCAGGATATTCTCAAGGACCAGATCCGGGCAAATGAAACGATGCCGATCCAATTTTGCAAGAAATATATCGAATATCTTTCCAGTACCTGGCACTTCTTTTCGACTTTGGGAAAAACATAAAATACCATGCATGACTTGGCTGAGGCTACCTGTTCAATTTAGGGCATAGCTGTCGGCAGCTTCAGGATAGAAAGCTCTGAGTAAATCAAAAAACAAATTCCGTTGCATTGCGGCAATGCAAATTTAAGATTATCTCTTATTATAATTTATTATTATGATTTGATAACACTGGAATTTGCATAGCTGGAACATGGAAAAATCGTTTTAAACTTCTGTGCAGATTTAATCATGTAATTGGTATACCAAATACTATATAACCAGCCAAAGACGGGAAGTAGGCCTTTCAACGTGTTTCAACGATATTACTAGTGTCACTAGTCAGAGGATGCAAAAAAAAAAATTAGTAAGCATCAAAAATGTGTATGAAAAAAAAAACACACAATTTTTTGACGCAAAGAAAAAGTAAAAATGTCTTCAATACGGGCTAAGCTACAGAGTTTTGCAATCATTCGAACGGTAGAAAGAAAAAAATAAGTAAGAAGTACGTGAGCCCGTGACAACTTCCAAAATGTTGTAATTAATAAAATATTACAGAACCAACTGTCGGGAAATTTTCTCGAAAACAGCTGAAACTTGTTTCGAGTCGCTACCGCGACTGTACATTATTGACATTGATTTCTGTTCTAAAATAAAAAAAAATAAAAAGGAAGTATTGAATCCTGTTGGATTAGCTAAATAAGAATTTAGAATTGAAAGATTGGTGCTCAGAGCCAATCACTATACGCGAAAGCATTCAGTACGAAGTAGCTGAGCGTAGTCGACTACGCGCCCTGCTATAGCTAGGGCTCGAGGTCTCACGCCCACTCCTTACTCGGCGCGTGCAACATCGATTTATCCATAAAAATTCCCCGCTCTCTCGACTCTATCATTTCGTTATTACTTCCTGCCCGGGCTCTGCTTCATTCTAGCTCCTGGATTTCGAATGCAATTCTCAAGATAGAGACCGAGAGATAGTGTGATTCACTCGGAAAAGAAGATGGCACTATATATTCATATATATATATATATATATATATGTATTTATATATGAAAACGGGTGACTCGTTCCTCGAGGCAAACGGAGTATCTCCATCACTCCCTCTCGGAGCCACCACTCTTTTAGGATAGAGACTATCAGCGATATATATATGGAAGTCGAACAGATGAACTAGCTGTTCGCGCTCTTTCCTTGATCTATCGTTTCGACGTTATGACAAATACACGTTGGGATGTTTGCATGTACGAAAGAAGATTCGAAAAGTAGACAACTCCTTGTTGTCTCTCGCCTTTCACCTTTTCTTTTTTTCGACTGGCAAAGAGAAAATTCAATAAAGTTTGACATGAAGATGTTTACTGTCTTCAATGTTCAACCAACTCGTTCGTATGTTTCAAAAGTTTCCTTTTCGGCCTCGAATGAAGTACCGAGTGCAGTATCCTCAACTCAACTTGGACAACGATTATTGAAAAATTTTGTGGATACTTATCGGGGGAGCTCTTCTACCACTACCGTTTTCGAGAAAAAAAATTTGAAATTTTTTATATAAACGTGAATTATATTTCTACAGTTATCTGGAATTAGTAATCTTCTACGAAAACCTGCTTTGGCGAAATTTTTGTGGCGTTTGACCAACTTTTTATACGATACGTTGATAATTTTCAGTATACAAACGTTTGCGGATAATGTTTTCTCAGGACAATGCAGCATGGAATGTGATCGAAGTAATAAATATTTATGAAAAACGAAGTAACGATTCTTGGAATTGCAGGACAAAGAATGAAAGTATTAAGTTATTGAAACTTCTGTTATATGGTTAGGGGAAAAAAAAAGAAAAAAAGAATATAAAGTGGTCACGAAATGACACGAAAAAGTTTGCGAAAAACAAACTTAGCGGATTGTCCGTGGTGGAACGATATCAAAGCGATGACCAGTGTGGCCCCACATCGGTATGTCCAATGTTTGGTTTTGGCCCTCTTCCAAACATTTTTCACCCGGCAATACATTTCTTTTTCTCTTTTCTATCTCTCTCTCTCTCTCTGCTCCGTGTCCTCCTCTCTAGAAGTTCGTTTTCGTAAAATGCTTTTTACTTTACACGGAAAAGCGGAAACGGAAAATGAAATCTGATACGACCAATCTTGCGCGAGGAGGCCAGTCTTGAAGAATAAAAGAGAGGAGGGTTGGGATGATGGAAGAAACTACAATAATGGTGGCTCGGTGGCTTTGGCATTGAAGTTGGGCAGAACACAAAGTAGAGACCGAGTGGTTTTGCCGCGAAGGTTGCTCTAAGGGTTCTCGACACCGAGCATTTTTCCTCTATTCCGCATCAGTTAAATTTTTCCTCGGTGTCCGTGAGATCGCCTGATTCATTGGGGAGGAAAAACAATGGGGAGAATGATGCATTTAGTTGCAAACGTTTCGCAGACGCGTTTTAAATTTTATTCCGCGCACTCGGTTCAGCTGTACAGAAAGTAGGGTGTCTCTATGTTGTGTTTTTATTTTTGCGTTTTTAGTTTTGTACCGAAATCTCGCAGTTTTTCATTTAGTCGTTTTCCTTGCGTTCGCTTCCTTCCTTCTCTCTCTCTCTCTCTCTCTCTCTCTTCCCTATCTTTCCCGCTTGTTGAGCCACATTTTTGGTAAACTCTTTTATTTTCATTCCTCAATCCTACACACAGCACTCTTTTTACCCTCTCGTGCGTACCGTACCTGCCATTCTCCCCCGTTTGTCCGGTCAGTCGTTCGTTCGTTAGCTCGTGAATAAATAATCGATGCGAACACACGAAAGCCGATGAAAATTTCAACCGATGGCTTCACGCCCCACTGAATCTCTGTATCTACCTGTCGCTGTGCCTCCCCCTCCCCCCTCATACCTCATACCTTCGTCGCTATTCTCATACGCTTGTAGTATGCACTCCCTGGTTACTGTCGCAATAGCCCTCTCCCCGGCCACCCACCATCCCTATATTTGCAGTTATACCTCTCAACCCCTTCACCCTCCGACCACTCCCGCCCTCCTCGTGGCGGCAGTGTCCTTCACCATGGGAAATAATTCATCGATCCTATTCACTGTCTGTTGTCGATGCTCCCTCCGCTGTGTAACTACTCTTTACGCTCTCGGTACGACTTCCGAGATCATCCCGAGACATCCAAAGATAAACTCATTAATCATAATTCAACTTATTCTCTGTCTATCAGATGTTTCTCATTTTCACGATAAGGCAAACATATGCAAATAAGAGTCCTTCAATTCTTTCGGGGAGTTTATTTTTTACAGTATGCCAGACAGACTTGAATGAAAATTGGTAACTAGCAAAATCTTACGTCAAAAAAAAAAGCAAAGTACAATAGAAAATAATTGATTGGAAAATTAACATTCGTGTGATGAGATTCGTACGATCATCACAAAACTGGGCTCTCGCCGGCTTCCCCAGCATCAGGAACTCGCTAGTTGAATTTGTTCAAAAAAATGTATAGATTTCAATATAAATAATGAAATATTTTAACGTTATTCGTCGCATTAGTGAATTCATAATCAACTTTACCAAAGCTCTTGACGAAGAAAGACTGTAACAAAAGAAAAATCCAATGTGCACCGTTTCTCAGATTCGAATAGTGAAGGTCCTTTGCTTTTCAGTGAATGCCATGTTTGGAATACGTAAGACCATACTGAATTCACCGATGGGCTATCATCCACTGCAATCGTCGGAAGCGGAATGTTGGAAAACTACCAGAAGTAATCAAACGTTCGTCTGGCGCCAAAACCCACGCTGGTTACTAGCTTCACTTTTCTTCTATCGTTTCGGGTCAATTCGCTGTATTTCAAGAATTGTGGGATGCAATGAAAATAAAGATAAAAAGGGTACAATGGAATTACGAAAAATAGATAGGAGGAAGAAAAATTTTACGAGAGAAATAGATCAATAAACGTTTTTTTGCAATGATCAATATTTTTATTTTAGTGAGAATTACTTGAGCTGCTTTTAGTTAAGAATTCAGAATAAAAATGCACAAAATTATTCTTTGCGCTGTCTATACATTGCTCGAAGTTGCCTCGAGGTTTTCATCTTTCATGATCTAAAACCTACGCTTATGATATTTGGTTTCAATGTTGTTTGACCCGGATCTGTAAGAGGAAGCATCAGTCCGGACCAGTAACATTGCTCGAAGTTTTACAGCTAAAACATTTCGCAGCCTTTCTTTTTGGTCAGCGGTTTGGCGTACAATGGTTTTTTGTTTGTTTGTTTGTTTACGTTTCACAGGATAAAGTTAGTAGAAATAGCGTACAGCGATAGTATTTACGGAGCTGGTAAAAACACAGGAATTAATGAAACGGGAATACCGAGATCTGACCTACATCCCTTGGAAAATCAAGTGAATCGTCAGGACTAGACTTCCCTCATTGCAGTTTTGCAAATAAGCCGAAATGGCCTCGTAGGCTATCGGACTGAATGATAGTGGCGTGATGCACGATACTGAAAAAATTCTTCTCTCTCTCTCTCTCTCTCTCTCTCGTCATTCGTCTCTGTCTCGTATCTTTCGTGGAATTTACTAATTACCAGCAAGAATCGAACAATCGTATTTTCATATCTGAATATCACGAAAAGGTGAATTTGCAGAAGCGTGCAGCAACAAGGCATCCGAATTGGAATAAAACTCAAACAGTTTTAAAATGATTTTAATGTTCACAGTACTTTCGGGGGTTTGAAATGTTGACAGTATCTACAAAATGTTATTATTTATGGAAATTCGTGTAATAATTTTTTCCCTTAGTTAGAATTACAATTTTGATTCATAATTAACGATATACTCGTCTTTTTTTTGTTGGTGCGTCGACTTATTGGCTCAAAGAAGAATTCAGGAAAATTTGTGTTTATTTGCAGACCAAAAATGACGGCATCACTTCGTTCAATCAATGATTTTATCCATTTTGCAGTGGACCTTGACAGACTGGAAGAAATCTGCTTCGTTACCAATCGGTTACATAATCGTTAGGGGTTAAGAGGCTTTTCGCATCTTTCAGTTTTGCTGCTTTTCGTCTCGTACAAGTAACGTCGCGTTCATCGTAAATAAAACTTTACCAAGTCAAAGCGAATAAACGTCCTTATGAAGAGGACACCTTCATTAACTCGTCAACCTTCATTGCTGCTGTGACTTCATGGTCGTTCCAATATAGTTCAAATAAAAAAAATGTTTTGAAAAAACATAAAAACTCCCGACTAAAAAAAGTCTGAAATAATAAAAAATAGATGTCGGGATTTTCGTCGGGAGATGTGTCTTTACTTCTTATTCAATGATTCGATTAGAGACATCTCCCGACGAAAATCCCGATATCTATTTTTTATTATTTCAGACTTTTTTTAGTCGGGAGTTTTTATGTTTTTTCAAAACATTTTTTTATTTCACACTTTTTAAAGTTCATAATTTTTTAATTAATTATTATAAATATAATTAATGATAAATATAATTGAATAATAAAAAAAAATAATAACACAATGAACCAATCAGTCACAGCAACAACCAATCGGTCACAACCAACCGAGTGAAGTATGGCGCACATGTTGCGAGTGAATATAGTTATGGCGGCATCACCTATTGTTGTGTCGATATGCGGTTGAACGGTGATTTTTTGTTTTTCTAATTATTCTTTAAATATACAAGCAATCGTATTAAATTACAACTCCAAACCACGTCCACCGGTAATAGAACCTGTTTCTCCAATTTGGTCAAGTAATTTTTGGCCGTTTCAACAAACATTCTGCTTAAAAAATTCGTGAAAATCGGCTGATCACGGTCAAACGCATAACTCCCGGCTTTTGCCCGAGTGGGCAGTCGGGAGTTAAAAATTGATGAACCTAATTTACCGGAGCAGTGGACAGTTATTCTTTAGAATAATCAACAATAATTTTTTCTCGCATATATTGAATCTATTCTACTTGATAAATCCGAGAAAAGTGCTGAAGATGAGGACCAGACTTCACCACCCATCGCGACCTATATCCTCTTACAGGACTATGAAGATTGACTGTACTTTCGTCCTCAGAGTGGGCTGATGTTTCTTCGTTGTCATGAGCTACCATCGATCAGTCTCTTCAAGACTTTTTGATTCTCAAACAATTGTTACCTGAATCACGATTCTGGGAAGCATCCTTCAAGGATGTTCAATAATTCACAAAAGCGTATATTGGTAAGGCCGTATCAATGTTTACAACTAAAAATCATATTTTTTTTTTTTTAGATTGTGATATATTCGAAATTTCGTTGCCTGGACTAAATCATTTCGTCGAATACGTTCAACAGAATATTTCAATATTTCAACAAAATTCGGTATTCGTTATTGGATTTGGAGAGATGGGAATGATGAACGGGAAAGGTTGACAGAGTGACATTAAAACTTTGATAAATTCTCGCAAAATGAACAATTTACAATTATCCAAACGAATCAAAGTGGAACATCATTTTGTTTTTTTTTTTTCAATTAAATTTGTTGTTATTTTTCAAAGTGTGTTACCGAATTGGATAATTGCTACGCGTGCAATTGCATGTTCAAACATGGAGTTTGAGTCCTGTTTGTTTCGTAATAGAATCATCAGCTCAGGCGCATGCATCCATTTTCGGCTGCGTATAAAAGATTGATGCTAGCGGAGATTAATATGAAGAGCGCCGTTCAATCGCTGAAAATTTCAATGATAAGCATCAAGTAGCTGATTCCTTTGAATAATTTTTAACGCTCGATTACTGAAATAATATTCACAATGGTTGAATTTCGATAATCGAGCGTTGAACATATATAATTCAAAAGAACTGAATTCCACGTTGGATGTCTCTCGATATAAAATGAATCATTCACTTTATGCATATCCATCGCATCGATATATTCTCACAAGATAGATACTTTATGTTTTTCGAAAACTGAGAGAATTTTTTCCATCGACTTTGGATTAACAGAAAGGAGTATCTTGTCGTTTTTCAAGAGTTTCTGATGAAAAAATCATTTTGGATAGTGATTTTTGTATGTAAAGCTCCTCTAGTCAGTTTCTCTTACACACTGAGAGAATAAATTTGTTGATTCAATCATGTTTTCGTCGTAGTGAGCAACACTTATTAACGGTTTTAAATTGAGTAATTGAATCAACGAATTTCATCTTGTTCTATATGATTTGTTGATGAAACAAAAATTTTGTTGAATCTACTAATTTCTTTGTCCAATGCAGGACTGAAATTTGCGCTCTTAAAAATTATCGTTTTTACTTGACACTTGACACACAAAAAAAATATCATTAATGATGGTTTTTTGTTCGTCATCGAACTTTACATCAAAGTTGAAATCTGCGTTAGAAGGCCGGCTACCGGGGATTGTATCTATATCAAGCAGAGTCTGTCGATGATCGAGAGAAAAAAAAAAGTGTGAACGTTGATGAAAATGAATAAAATTAGACCTGGTTTATTTAGTTTTGTAAATGTCATTAAAATAATCAGCCATGTTGATTTTAAAAACTGAATTTCATTTGTTCGATCAAAAGTTTCAAGATATTGATATGGAAAAACAAAATTCAATTTTACTAGCGCGATCGTTTGAAAAGTCTTTGTTTCATTATTTTAACACAATGAAAAAAAAAAAAAAAACTTAAAGAAAAGCAAGTGAAAAAGTAAATCTTTGACGATCTTCGAATTTTACCTCAAATTACCTCCTCCTCCTTACCGCATTCTCGGGATGAGGTGTTGCCTACCACGAATATCTCATGACAAATTTATATTTTGTTGCATATGAACCGAAATATTTCTCAATTCGGTCTGAACCAGGAGAGAGTGGTAGAGAGGTGGAATGCAACGAGGCGCGCCGCGAAATAAATCAATACATGTATTAGGGAATGCGTAATGAAAATGATTTATTCAAGAAAATCTACCCCTGTAAAATTTCTGCCACCCATAACTACGCACCCCAAATTACAGTCACTTCCAAAAAGTTTATTGCGGAGCATCATCATGCTTCTTTCGTAATAACGCACTGCGATATGTACTGAGGTCGATAAATATAAGTCAGACTGTTTTATCAGTCGTTGAAATGATGAAAAAATTTCTCATCAAATTCACTGAATAATTGCACACCTGATACAACGATTTGACTAGTTCTTCGAACGTCAAAAACAGGTCGAAATAATGGTACAATTTATTTCGATTTCTTCTATGATAACTTCTATGAGTTTATAAATTCGAAATCACTGACAACTGGAGCAAATTTTTGAGATTTATACAACCGTAAATAACGCTATAAAAATCTTTTGTAAAATTGATTTTAAAAAAATGTTGCTTTGCTAGAAGATGTAACAGTATTTTGAATGTTTTGTACTTTTATCGAATAATGTACTCCCAGTAGATCTTTGAATACTTTTTACTTTTGTCGAGGATTGTACACCTGGTGCATCTTTGAATATTTGTTTTGTAATTGTGCACTGCGATACTAAATATGCTCATGTATATTTTAAATATGCAATGCATATTTTGAATTGATCATTGTTCACAGGTATATTTATGGTTAGATATGAAAATTTCGACAATCTCAGGATATTAACACGAATCTAGAGTATTATTTTTTTCTTGTGCTTTTTACCGCGATCTTTTTCCAATGAATAGAAGAAGAAAATAAATCATTTCGAGTAAAAATCGAATTAGGAAAAATAACTCAAGTTCCATTCACGCGTTTATCCGATGGAATTCCATCCAATATAAAATCGAATATTTTACAGAATATTGCTCAAATTTCTTTGTTCTTTTTTTACCACGACTTTTTCTGGTACTAACAATCTCGAAACAATTTTATTGACAGAAATCATATTTCCAAGTGCACTCGGCGGTTCATATTGTATACTTTGGAAATATTTTATGCATTGATACAAACAAAATTTGACCCTCACTCGTCTAACGTGGCTCACTTGTGCCCCAGGCCTTGTTTAATTTCTGCGACGAGTGCAGTGAAAGATGTCGCCTCGGCTTTAGTCGACAGCCACTTAAAAAAAAAAGGCTGGTAGAAAAAGAATATTTGAGCTAAAATTCTCTGTTGATCTCCAGTAATCATAACATTTTTATGATTTTCAAATTGTCGATCGAATATCAAAGCTTTTACGAGAACAAAAGTTTTAGTTAAATTACACTTTTTCAAGGGACGAAATTTCAAGAATTGTTGAAAAAACGTTCCTCGAGGTGTCTAATTTCATGACTTTTAAGGATTTTCAGGCCAAGGAATATGAATTTTTTCATGATATTATGAATGAATTGCTGATGATATAAAGATATGAAAATTTTCAAAATTGTTATATTTTCATTCTGAAAAATGTGTATGCTGTACGTTAACAAAAAAAAAAAAAAAAAAAAATACGAATATTAAGAAAAATTTTTAAAAAAGAAAAAACACAGTTAGTGAACAATGAGATTTAGAATAATTTGTAAGGAGTAAAAAGTTGTATTTCTTTTTTTTTTTTTATTCTCTTGAATTTTTTCCCTTTCTTTTCATAATTAGGTATTTCTAGTCGACATAAATTAATTTGTCTCTCCGATCTATTGACGTAATGACGAAATTACGAAGTTGTCAGAAATAAAAGTCAGGGAAAGAAACAAATTTATTTTTGATTTTGATCAGATTGGAATTTTTTCAAAATTTTCATACAAAATTGTGACTTTTTCAAGGTTGAATGTAACTTCATGACATTTAACAGTTTTTCATGACTTTTCAGGGCGTAGACACCCTGATTAATCGATTTCTTGGGTGAATTCTTCACGCATGAAAATGAAACGTGAATAAATAATTCTCGATAATCAGCATCAGCAGAAATTTTTTGCTAATGCTTCTATTCGTTATTTTATTCTCCGTTGCATTTATGGGAATCGATTAGTCTCCGAGAATCCACTTCAAATTTTGAAGAAGAAACTGAGCTTTCGACACCGTGTTTAACGGTGTTCTTATCTCCTTCTCTACAATCTGATTTATATAAAGTCGCGATAATCGCATTTCTAAGCGGTCTTGACACTGCAGAAATTGAGATATTTCGTTATTCGATTTTTCGAGTTGAAAGAATTTCGTTATTAAGATTTTGCAAACTAAAAATTAGATGCTGATCGAGCGTTCGAAAAAGCCTTTTGAGGACCTGTTTATACATTTACATTTACACGACTCGATGATCGATGGTACAATCATTTTTCGTTATTTATTGCCAGCAACAATAATATTTGGATAGGAAATTCGTATAAAGATACATAAGTCGACATTCGAAGGAGCATCGAATCGTCGAAATAATGACTGATAATTTCGACCCTGCTATTCGCACTTTTGCAGGTTATAGGACAAGATCGCAAAAGATTTGAACTCACCTTCGTTGTAGATAATCAACAAGTGGCGACCACGTGTTACCTCGGGTCGGAATCGATTTACCCAGCCCAGGAGTGTCTCCTCGTTACAATTTACAAATCACAGCTTAGCACTTGATATTTATTTTGAATATCATTGGTCGGGAGCATTCGCGGGACGATTCAGTTTATCGGCTTTTGGAGAGCGACGCATACGAGACCGTACGGTGCTGCCTTCTCGCAGCGTCTTTTTGTTCTTCTAGGGTTTCCCCTTTATACGTTTTATACACACACGTGCGTACAATAACGACCCATGTACTTTTTTCTGACCTTTTTTGGTTTTCGGATACGATCAGAATCGAATAGAATATTCTTGCGAATTTTTTTTTTTTTTTTTTTTTTCATCTAGCGAACGTTAGAAATCTAATGTCGGTATTATATATTATTTGAAAAATCAATGCGAACTGTTTTAATAGAGAACGTGAGTTGTCGACCTCTGGATCACGTCCACATTGTTTGAAGCCCCTTGTGCGAACTTTGTAAAAAAATTTCGAACGGAAATGTGCTCGGGAGAATATAGAATATTGTGACCGCGTTGTTCTATTTTTTCCCCGAAAACACTGCATTTCGAAAAGAATATATATCTGAGCAATCCCAAGAATCGGTTTTTCAATTTTATTGATACGCGAGGCACGGTAAATCATAAGTGTTGTATTTCGGACGATGTTTTTTCTTAGAAGTAATACTCTTGTATTTTACCGATGAACACGTGATCACCGAGATTTCAGGGTTGAAACTGACGCGATGTGGACGGTTGCTTAGTAACGAGCGACACACCTCTGGCGTATAGCGAGTTCGAATACGACGCGGAAACCGCTCAATAATCGTGCCTAGTATTTGTTATTGTGACGAAAAAAGCGAAAAAATAAACAGATCAGAGCCGGCAGTGTTGACGGAGAATACAAGCTATGTTATTGAATAATTTCGGTCGGAATTCTGGACGTTAAGTAAACATTAACAATAAGAGCGTCCCGGCATTATTTAGCTGAGCGTGTAGGACGCGTTCCAGCCAATCGTGACAAATCTTCTCGGCTCGTCATTGGTCGAAGATCCGGCGAGATAGCCAGACGGCGGTGTATCCGCACGCACGTGAAAGCTTTGTTGCTTTGTTCCTGTTCAACCGTGTTGGACGAATGTCGTTCGCGGCAAAAAGAATTACGCTGTTTTCTCTCTAAATTCAATCCGATTAATGTTAGAAAATCTTCAAAATGTTTAATCATCGTTTCAATAAAACGGAACAACAAGCAAATGTCACTTTTCCAACGACGAAGCTGAAGAATATTACGTGTGTTTATTGCCATCGTCAATTCATCGTTCAAAGTATGTCTCATCAAAGCCTTTGTTTTTGCCTTTTTTTTCAAATACGCATTCCACACTTTGATACAAAAAAATTCGATACATTTTTCTTGAATTTTTTCATTTTTTTCATTTTTATCGATAAAGTTAAATGCATGTAAACAAAAAAACTAAATTCCTTTTGTGTGCAGCAGTTGAATTTGATAACCTTGGCGTTCAAGGTCACGTGTTAGTTTTGCTTCGTCGATGTACCGGTTTCGTTATTTTTTACAAAGTTCGATAAACAAATATCAAAGTTATTGAGAGAATTATTATTTGTAAAATTAAGAAAAAAAAAAATTGTATATGTATACAGACAAATTTTTTATAGACGTAAATGCTTTGTGGCGTTCGAATGCGCCGTTGCTCTTGGCCTGCGGACATCCGTTCTGCAACCAGTGTGTCAAAAAGCACGAGAAAGATCCTTGCCCGCTGTGCGGTCCGATGCCGGAATCATCGAGTGCGCGGGAAGATTCTCATCCTCCGGTAAACATTTATGTGGTCGGTTTGATAGCCTCCTGTCAGCCAGCCCCAGTTTACGGGGCTGAGCCGGACATATCGTTTTCGCAGAAGAACTCTTCCAGGTCCAAGCCGGAATCCTCCAAAGAAGACCACTGTTCCCAATGCGGCTATTATGCGATTCTTCGAGACCTCGATTGCAAAATGTTGTTCTGCCAAGGATGTTACTGTGCTGTAAGTTGATATTTACGTACAAGTGCAATTTACGGTAGATAAAAATTACAGGGTGACCTGAAAAGTCATGAAAAACTTTAAATGTCGTGACGTTACATTTAGCCCTGAATGAAAATGTCATGAAAAATTATCATTAAACCAAATTTCTGAAAGGTTTCTGAAGTTCTCATAATTACGCATGGAAATTTTGAAAATATACGAATCTGTTCAAAATCAAAAATAGATTTGCTTCTTCCTCAATTTTTTTTTTAGAAAACTTCGTTATTTTGTAATTACAACAATAGATCGACGAGACAAATAAACTCATGTCGACTAAAAATACCTAATTATGAAAAGAAAAGAAAAAAAAATGTCTAAAAAATTCAAGAGGATAAAAAAAAAAAAAAAATAAAAAAAAAAAATTAAACACAACTTTTCACTCCTTACAAATTATTCTGAATCTCATTGTTCACGAACTGTTTTCTGTTCTCAAAATTTCTTAATATTCGTATATTTTTTTGTTAGCGTACAATATTCACATTTTTCAAAGAGCCGACCAAAAATATAACAATTTTGAAAATTTTCATATTTTTATATCGGCAACTCATCCTTAATATCATGAAAAAATTCATCCTCAAAAGTCATGAAATTTTTATTCTGACCAAAATTAAATTAGAAGTAATACTTTCATGTGTGAGCGCACAAGCATGAAAATCGGATTATTTGAAATATCTGAAAAAATGACTGAATTATATTTGCATTCAATTTTTACACGTCCAACCTCTGCGTACCTTGCGGGTACCAAGGGACTCGATCTTCCAGTTATTTATCACCGACGAGCTACAAAAATGAGACCAGCAATTGACGAATGATATAAATAATTTCAATTTTTTTGTGTAGTACTCGGTTGAAGTTTTTTCCAAATTATTCGTTTCCTGAAATATTCTTTTTTGTGCATACTTTTTAATCTTTCAAATTTGCCAAATAATTGATTTTCATTAGACGCAAAACAGACAAAAATTTTGACATGTTCTTATAGTATATTATTTGATATTCATCTTCTTACAGGGTCATGCGCACTTGAAAATAGATGAAGGACACCGTACAATTCTGCTTCAAAATTCTGAAAATGAGTCTTTATTCGAGGAGAAGAAATGTACCGAGCACGAGGTGTTGATGGATTATTTTTGCGAAAATTGTTCTTTCCCCTGCTGCTCCCATTGTATGTTGAGTAAACATCGCAATCACGAGTACGTGTCACTAGCAAAAAAGGTACACATTGATTCTTTGAATAACTATAAATTTCAGCATACACATTAGATTCAGCAAATCCTATCAATTTTTTATTTTCTTCCCACACGCTTCATTCGATGGCTTTTTTTTGTGAACAAATTTCATCCGAAAGAAAGTAAACTTTTATCAAGGGTGAGAAGACAATTGAGAAGAATCCATAGAAAACAATAAAGTAGTTGGAAAAAAAATGCCTTTGGTACTACAAAGTTTAAACATTCAAAATCATAATAATTTTTTTTATTCTTAAAAAAAAAGACATAAATACTACAACTTTAGTCGAAACGCATAAATACTATTGTTTTTTTCGCGACATGTTGGAGTTGTAATTACTTTTTCAAATTACAGAACGCAGAATACCTGGAGCAGTATGGAGCAGCTCAGAACAAGCTAGGCGAAACGATAGAGCGGATTTATCAGGCAAAAAAGGTAAGTTTTTCGTATATTCATTTTTGGTTAGAAAAAAAAAAAAAAATAAGGGACAAGGAGTCGTAGAAATATTTTGAATAAATATATTTTTATTCAACAATTTAAGTAACAATGAGAATGCTCTTAAAAAATATAAGGTACGCACACAAGGCCCGGCAATTAATCAAACCGTTCCTCAAGAAGTCTAGTAGATTATCTTGATTATGATGATATTATTCATATTCCCGCAAGCCATGTATGTCTTTCGAATTTAATACGAATTCAAAAAATAAGTTTTCAATATTATTCGAACGACACTCAACTCCCACCTTGATAGTTGATTTTTTTTTTTTTTTGTTTTCTTTGCTCTTTCATCCACTCTGCAGATAAGAGACGAGACTTTCGAACGTCGATAGAGTAGCGCCTTGTTTTCAAATGTCAATCGCCCAATGACAGTCTCATAAATAATTAAGCAAATACAAACATGACTAGAGGAAGAAAGAACGAAAGAAATGCTTATGTATAAAATGTTGATCCATTTCTATGATCTGGCGCATTATTGCACATATTTTCGTACGTTTTACAGCGATATTCTTATCTCTGAGTTTGAAGTATAGTTTAAGCAGCGTATCATAGTATAATGGCAACAAAACCCGTACGTTCAATTGGACTATCGAAGTTTTACAATCGTTTTACTTTTCGTTTTCGAGGCCTTGCAATTTTTCCTTAACCTTATCCTTTTCCTGTTGTTTCTTCAACTTTTTCTCCTTCAATTTCGCCTCCATTTCCTTGAACTTGAGCTCCAGATATCGGTCGACTTCAGGACCACTGAAATCCTCCGGAAACTTGGGCATTATTGGCAGAATGTACTTGTAAAGACGCTCGTTTAACACGTACAGTTGTGTCGTTGATTCGCATTTCACGTTGAACCACCAGTCGCAAGTCAACGCCACTTGACTGAATATCGTTCCGTTCGGACACAAAAACGATGATTTTCCACCATTCAGATCGCAGTAGTGCCATACCTGGTATATCAAACATGAAATATTCAAATTTAGTCAAGTCCTGACAAAATATGGTCACGAAATATATTTGAGAGTATGGGTCAGTCGGTCCCTCGCCACCGCGAGTGCGAGAGAGACAGCTGCAAGTTTCGGAAGGAAAATTCTTCGATACGATTTGTTCGATTACGACGAAGCCCTGTCAGCCCTGCGTGGGCCAACAGAGCTTTTTTGTAATCTCGGTCAAAGAATTCGTGTCGAAGAATTTTAACTTGGAAAATTCGAGGCCAGGCTAGGTGACCGATCCATTTTCTTAAAGGGAGGGGGGGGGGGCCAAGCATTAATTAACCGGAAATTAAACAATATCTTCAAATAATAGCCAAATTTTATTTAATTAAAAAAAAATAATTTCTCAATAACTGGAGTCGTTTTTGGTTTTCCAAAGAGCCACAAGACATGCACATCGCTTTTCGAACTCAGTGAACACGAACAAGGTAAAACCACTTTGTTCGAACATTCATTATTCTATGAGTAGTAAATTTATAGCTGATTGATGCTTTACCTGACAATCGGTTGAGGGATCACCGAAGAATCCTTTGTATCTTTGTTCCTTGCAATTAAATTCTGTTTCCGGTATAGCAGAATAGGCTGGATAATCGACGTTGGGTTTACCTCTGGTCGCGCCATATTTAAGAGCAGCTGGTGGAACGAGTAGTTGATTCGCGGAAGCACCACCGTTCGGCAATCGAAACTTGCTAATTGGAATTTCCGTTGTAATTGGCAAATTGTATTTCTCCTGTTGTTGTTCCTCCGACAAATCACTGGAAGGATCATCGTTGATTTGATACTTGTATTCTTGTTGTTTATCAAGTTCGATAGGTCTTTCGGTCGACTTGTACGACGTTTCAATTTTTTCATCATCGATATTATCAGTCAAAGGGGTGAAGTATTCAACAAAATTTTCTTGTTTTTCATTATTGAGGCTCTCGTATTTAGAGACGAGAGGAACGTTGGGTCTGAGGTTTGTTTCATAGGCAGCTTCGGGTTTGTATCGAAAAATTGGTTCGATTTTTGGAACGAGGAGAGGACTCGGGGTCGCCTGAAATATCGTTTCGGTAACTACTTTGGGCCGTGTATGAACAGACTGAAAGCGATCATAACTGTGTAAATTTTGATGGATCGAAGGGCTCGGAATACGTAACCGTGGCACTTTGTTTTGTTTCGCATTGTTCAATATCCCGAGAATTTCAATGAGCGTTCTTATGCTGCTATCGATATTATTGTTGTTGAGCATTTCCGGTAAGCGATCGGTTAGCTGAAGACTTTTCATAATATCGTCAAGACTGGCTGTGGGATTATTTCCTGTTGGATAAAAAGAGGAGAATGGTTCTCTGGAGGATGGTCGTCTGAGGGGTGTTTGCGCCAGTATTCGCGTTGGTTTCTGATGGTGTCTCGTTGCTGGTTTGACATTTATGTATCTCACGGGTTCCGAGTTTTCCACGGTATAACTGTAATCTGTTGCGCTAATCGGGACTTTGTCGTGGGGAATTTTCGCTCCGTAATCCAGAGGATAATCGTGATTAAATTCCATGACTCTCGTATTCATATTGTCAGACAAGTATTTCCTTTCGTAAAGTGGATCGTAGGTAGGAAGTCTGGAGGATTGTCCGTTGTTATGATAATATTGAGTATCTTGATGCAATATAGCCGAGCTCGTTACTTCTTGATGAATGATTGGTCTCTGCTGCTGCTGCTGCTGCTGCTTTTGCTGTTGTGGTATCGCTGCGTATTCCCTGTACTGATCCGTTAACCCAGAACCGGTGTATCGCATTGTGTCGTAGTTTAATTTAGCGTTATATCTGACTGGAGCAAAGTAATCCTTGTCACCACCGGCATCCTTTGGATCGTATTGGACCGATGGTACAAAGTCATTTTCTTGTTTGTGTAATGTACTCCTCGCACCGTTCGTTGTGCCCCGTCCATTTGATTTGTTTCTCGAATCGCTAACTCTTCCGCCGCCTACCGGTACAAGTCGCTGTGGTTTTCTTATCAATGGGCTCGTCGGCTGTGTATTATCTCGTTCGTAAGCTTGTTGCTGGTGAGCTCCGCCCAAAACTTGTGAATTTACGTAATTGTTTGCCACGAAGTAAGACATGTACGGTATCAGTCGTCTGTAGCGTTCCTTGAACTCGGCAAAGTTCATGTTTTCCAATATAGCATCTGCATCCTCTTCGTCGTTGAAACTTGCCCGGGTATCATTGCTGCCCGATGATTCGCCGATCCGAAAAAGTGCGAAGAAAACTGTAACAGAAAACAATCGTGAGACATTAAATCCTGTTCGTTGAAATCGATGCTTTGAATTAAATGCGAATCAAATGCTTTTCTACGCTCATAAGTAAATCCGTTTATCTTATATACGGAATAGTAACTCCCCACAATTCAGGCTTACAATTCACAATCCAATTGGAGAAATATAGAGGATCAATAATTTAATCAATTCGCAATCTGCTGGTAGAGGACGGCTAAAAATAATTTTAGTAACGTATAGCGGAGTTGTGCATTGGTTCATATGTAAATATATATATGTATATATATATATATATTTCACCCTTCTCGTGGCTTGCCAATCGGCATAAATAAAATTCTATCGTATAATTTTTTATGCAATATTCTGTTCTTCGCATCGCATGTGTATATCATATTCGGGTGAGTTGGTCACGTTCGAGCGATGTGACCACTGCCTGTATAGTTTTCCTATATATCTTTATCTCCTTCTTTTTTGTTACCGAGCCGCATTTTCCACTTTTGCATTGTTTCTCTCGTTCGCTCGCTGACCGGTACGTATTTTTTCGCACTCTCTACCTTTCTCTCTCTCTCTCTGACTCTCTCTCTCTCGAGCATAGATGGACACACGCACGTATACAAACTTGACACACGCTAAAACGCGCATACACTTTGGACAGTCTGTAGTGTAGTAGCTGTACCGTTTTTTGCTCGTGCGTTCGTTGCGACAGTTCGTCACTTTGTCACTTGAAAGAGAGATGAAATGAGCGTGAGAGGGAGAGAGAGAGAGAGAGAGGAAGAGGAAGAGCAGAACGAACCGAGGTCTGAACCAAGAGACTGAGCGGATATAAACCCCCGCCTCACTAGACAAGCCATGAATTTTTATAAACCTATTATTTAGTCCGATGTAACAAAGCACGGTGGGGTATGTGGGGAGGCGAGGATGCATAGAGGAAAGAGTGACGGAGAGGGAGAGAGAGAGAGATATGGATGCAGCCTCTCGCGGCGCTCCTGGGACATCAAAGGGATATCGCTCTCGCCGTAGTACTCGCACACTAGAAATGGGCGTGCATTTGTACACGCGGAGAGACAGAGGCAGAGGCGTTGATGGGCACTGGCACGAGCGCGAGAGTACGCAAAAGTCTATAGTATACTCTACCTCAAATCGAGAGGGACAGTAGAATAGAAGTGTTAACGTACAGGGATACAGTGAGATACAGCGCAGGACGAGGACCAGATAGAGATGAAACGAGGAAGGAGAGGATAGAGATAGATGGCTAGCGTTGAGCCAAGCCCGACCTGGAAATCCAATTCTATTCTGGCCGAAATGAGTCTAGAAACTCTGCGCGCTCGGTTTATTAATCCTGTCAGTGGCGAGGCGTGATTGAAAAATCCGCAAAGCGCGTCCTCAACTTTTACTCCTCGTACTCATTTTCTTTCGATTTTTTTTGTTCTGTCTTTTCTTCCTGTTTCACTTCTTCCTTTTTTCTCTCTACTCATTTTTTTTTTTTTCATCTTTATACTGTTCTTCCTCAATGAAGACATCTTCACTATTACTCGGGTTTTCTTTTTCTATTTCTTTTTTTGTTTTTGTTTTTTTTTTTTCCTTTCGTGTCTTCAATACTAACAAAACCCCACTTGCGTCGGGGATGCCTCCATCAGATGGCGTAGGATATACGAGAGGAACGTGAAGAAAAAAAAAATAAAATTACAGAGATACTTGTCTTGCCTCTTCATTCCACTCTTGGCCGATTATATAGCATCTGCGCCTCAGTGGTGTTGTTGACGATGCGACGTTGTATTGCCGTTTCTCCCACCCACATACACTCCTTTCCTTCTATCCTCTTCCCACTCGACTCGACTAACCCGGCTCTGTCTTTATCTGCTTCTTTATACTCTTTCACTCTTGCTCTCTGTCCGTTTAATGTTTTCCTCGTCATACCCGGCTCCTCTCTGATAGAGAGTCGAGAGCTGTGAAAAAAAAAAAAAAAATATCGTCTCAGCCTCGCTCTACCTTCGTTCACCGTCGGCCTGGCGTAAAAGAACGTGGCTATGGCCGAGCAGGCAAAAAAAAAAACATCATTTTCCAGAATTTTCCGAACGCTTTTGCACGCCTTCATTGTTCCTCTTTTTTTTTTTTTTTTATTTATTCTTCTCTTTTCACCCTTCCCCCCCCCCCCTTTTTTTTTCTTTCAGTCCTCTTATTTGCTTCTTTTATCGTTTTATACTTTTTGAAATGATACCTCTCGGTACGAATATTTTCTCAGCCGTTCTACTTTTCAACGATTTATTCCACGCTTCGAAACTCTGGCCTCGGGATTCTTAACGCGACAGTTGGACTTTCTTCTTTGCGGTAAATCCTCATCTCTTTTCCGATTGTTCATCGTTTCCTCTTTATTTTATCGATTTTTTAAATTTCTTAATTTCTTCTTTCCTTCGATATTTCGCGTCATATAAGTCAGAGACACTTCATTCTCGTTCGCTATGGAAAACGGATTCACCGGGCTTAAGTTATACATACAGGAATGAACTGTCGAGAGTATATAATTTATGATTATTAATAAAGTCATATACAAATACGAGTCACTTGGCGTCACTGCGAGCTTCATTATTTCGAGTTGAATATACTCGACGATCATTGAAAAAAAAAAAAAAAAAAGACTTGAAAAATAAATTCAAATCATTGAATTAACGAGCGTTTCTGGCGGGAATGAAAAATTATTATGGTAATTGGATCAGACAGGATCGATCAATTGATTTGTTCTATTATGCACCCCAAAAATATCTGTCGGCAATAATGAGAACGTCGTGAAAGTGTAACGATCCGTTGTACGTACGCAACAGTGTTGGCTCATCATCATAAGCTCGAGTTATTTTTCTCGGGAATAGCATTATTCGAAAATAAAGTTATCATTTGTATTCTTGTAAAAATGATGTTTGTTTAAATTTGAACTGATACGTCTGTTTAATATTTTGGTTAACGCCGAGCTTGCTGAGCCTAATTTGTTTCATCTACGCAGAATTAGCGGTGTCTACATAATTGTTGGCTCAAAAATGTATGATAGCGTCGCATTATTTGAATGAATGAACACGTATATTCTCATTTAAATTTGAATCTCGGACTCGCTCCAAAGCGGTGGCCCTGGAATAATGACGGGTGCTCAGTTAATGCCATTCATTTGTATGAAATTTTATTGTCATTTTTCTAGCGTATTTATATGGCATTCAGAAATATAATGTAGCTTATGATTTATCATAATTTCATCGATCAACTTACTTCGATGAATCGGTAATAAGGATTTGAAATTTTGAAACAACGCATCGATGCTGGGCGATAATCGATGTATGAATTTTCTTTCAATTTCGAACACGTTATTTCGATTTTTATCGTTCGTACGATAAAATATTTTTTATTTCAATTATTTTTCGTGCATCCTTCCTATAATCCGTAGCGAATTTTGAAAGTTGCGTTAATGCGTACTCACGGATTTTTATTATATAAACTTTTCAACTGTCGGGGATCAATAAAGAAAAAACAAACCGAATGGATAAATTCCCGTATACGTACAGTAGATAAATATTTTTTACTCATTCGAAACTGTGCAGAAAAATTTACTGGCCGATAACGATTCCCACTGAATGTAGTAGTATTTTTTTTGATTTTTTTTGTAGTAATTCTTCGTTTGGAATTGTAAATCAGGCGTTTTTTTTCTCCTCTCTTTTCCATAAAATGAACATTCATTCTCCATTTATTTATATAATATTTTTTAATTTTTTAACACGCAAAAATTCGGTGCGAGTTCGAGCAACGAGAAGAGTTTCAAGTGACAGGGAGAGGAGAACGGTAAATTCATCCGCTGAAGTTTCATTCGGTAGTACAAAATACGTCAAATGTTTGACACTCGGCCCTTTGTCTCTTCGTTATCCCTAATAAATTACTCGGCTTGTCTCACTCGCTAGTTGTAGCGAGAGTAGCAACAGCAGCAGGGGGAATTAGCACACGAGTGTTAACTTTTTTTTGGGTATATGAAAGCTCTTCGTCTCTCTCTCCCTCTTTCGTCTGCACAATTCGCGGTACTATATTTATTACATACAGGTATGATTTTTCCTCGGATTCCTCTCGGTCGTCGATTGCGATATTTTATTTTTGTTTTTTTTTCCTTTCTTTTTTTTTTTCATTTTGAGCTCGTGTGAGAGATTTACCCCTGTCGAGAATCGAGCCCAATGGTTGCTCGACGAGCAACGCGTCATAAATACATGAAATATAGTATACCGACGAAACCAACGATGCTATGTCGTTGTGTTGCCTTTCGCACGGGTTTTCCAACCCTCCGATACACCCATGCCTCTCTCCCTCCCTTTCTCTCTGCCTCTCCCTCTTTCATCTCCGCGCTTGCACACTGTTTCATTCGTCTTTCTCTTTTGCACGCTCTGCCCACTATCTCTTCTTCCACCCACCCCCCCCCCCCCCCCCCTCACCTGTTTCTCTCCTCGCTCACAAAACAGCACATTACGCCAGGAGCGTCGGGCGTAACGCATTAACGCATGGTGTCTTGCACTGTATTCTATCAGGATCAGCCAGCCAGCATTAAGTGGATCGATATACGTTTTAATTGTTTCCGCAGGAGCTTTCGACCAATGTGTGGTATGTACATCACACGATAGAACGAAGACTGATGCTGCAGAATAATATCTGTGTAATTATTATGCATTTCTGTGTTGGAGGGGATATTGCACTGGAGGAGAAAAAAAAATAAAAAACCAGCAAATGTGCAGCTCCCACGTAACTTCTTCGAAGCTTTTTTCCATTGCAGTGATCTTTCTATGTATCGCTGTCGAGTTTTTCCTATTTTTATTCGTATCTTTTTGGCGAATTTTTTATTATATTTATGTTTTTTTTTGTTGGAATTGTAGGAGGTCATAAAATTTTGAATCTGACCGATTACAGTTGAATTCAACGTTGTTCAATCCTTCGAGATATTCTAGAAATTAATGCTGGTCACAAAAAACTTCAGTGTTCGCTTTTTCTGGGATCTCTGTTCCGATCAAAAGGATGTCTTTAAACTCTCTCTCTCTCTCTCTCTCTCTCTCTCTCTCTCTCTCTCTCTCTCTCTCTCTCTCTCTCTCAACTTATTCATTATTAACATTCGTTAATTTTTGTCTGGATATTTTTTGTTCACTAGAATACATAGCCTGAGAATCTCTAGAAATATCTCTCGAAGAGTAAACTGTCGAAAGATTTTTTAATGAAGTCAAAACAATACAAAACGAACATGAGTCAATCGTTACGATAAGCATTGGATTTTTTAAAAAGTTTTTTTAAAGTTTTAAAATCAGGAATAATATCGAAATAGAGGTTATGAATCTGTTGCTTTACAAACATTGATCCGAGTTATTATTATGAACGAAATTTATTTCGGGCAAGTTATTCAGACACGTTTCTTCTAATTTGAAGTGTACCACATGCGCGAATGCAGGCACTTGTCTGCATTTCATCTTATTATGTATAGTCATGAAATTTCGAGCTGCATTTATATCTACGATACCTTTTTTTTTTTTTTTCCCCCTTTCAAATACATATGCAGAGTAATTGAATGACGTAATTGGAATACTGACTATTGCGATTGCGTGCAACCCCGTAATTATAATTCGTCCTGGTAGTTTGCAGCTCATGTAAAAAAAAAAACTTTCGAAAAGGTAGCGGAGTAAGGAATAGTCGGTGAAAAACGCAAAACGAGGGGAAAACAACGAAAAAAAAAAAAAAAAAAAAAAAAAAACAGATACCGGTGCTTTTGCTTTCAAGTACACTGTGCGTTTAATTATTTGAGTTATGAAAGTTTATAATTGACCTTCCTTCTCAACCCGTAGCATCGTCGAAGCGAGTTCAACGAGCATGATTCGTGTGACCTGGGGCATGACGGGTACACCGTTTGGCATGAGGGATGAGCTTGAGGCGATGCAATTGTACGAACGAATCTCAAATATCTCTAGCAAATTTTTCGTTTGTTTTTTGCATCAGAGATTTTTTTCATGATTCGAAATAAATATGAAGTCATAAAGAATTGTGGAAGGAACCCTTTGCGACTGTATTTTTGTTTCCAATTACCGGTTGGAGTCGGGCTGCATATGTTTGAAATTGCTGATTGAATATCGCTTTTGTCGAATCTCTAACCGGTACTTCATTGACTGCAATGAAAAAGAGTCTTCGACTGTTCATTAATTCGAATTTTCGTTTACTGTTGCAAGGGAAATGGTTTGAGCGTTGAAATGATCAGACTCATGTTTCCTAACCTACCTCTACTTACTCGCTGCACGATGACATCATCGTTTCTTGCAGTATACACAGTTTTTTTTTTTTTCTATTTTCGTTACTCTTCCAATTCTCTTGAATGTCGCTGTCAACAACATTCTTCTTCTCCTTGCCTCCCGAATACCATACATTTTTTCTCATATGTGGGCAGACGTTTAAGGAATTTTAATTGTTCTCGGTTTTCCTTCTTGACTCTTTTTTTTTTTCTCCTCACATTACTTGTACGGGTACAAGTGCCATCCGCTGCTCTACCGCAACTGTATAATGTTATGCGTTGTCGACGCGTGACTTGGTTTCACGATTTTCAAGTTTTTCGTCCTTTCTTAGAGTATTTTCGGGTCGCCGAGCTTCTAGTTCATTCGAATGTTCAATTTTTGAAAATGTGCACGGATCGATATCCGCTTACTCTCTTGCTTTATATTATTTCGTAAGAAAGTTTTATTGTGGTGACTCGTTGTCAAACTAATCTATATTATTTACCCTGAAAGTAACTAACGAATACTTAGCGTGTATCCCGTTAAGTAATTTAGAATACTGATTTTCAATACTACGAATGTTGATAGGTATTTGAGAAAAGTAAGAGTCGTGATGAGAGTTGATACGTTTTATCAGAGAGAAAACTTAAAGACAGGATTACGATTTGTGGACACGTACACGCTCTGTTCGCCACTCTGATTAAGGAGCGGTACAGGCGATACAATGTTGCCATGCTAAACCATGTTAAAAACACAACAAATTTCAAAATGTTGGGAATTTTATAAAATTTGGTGAACATATTCTTTAGTGCCAAATTTGACAATACAAATTTTTTCAGATTTTTCTTCTACACAGTTATCGAGTAATTGAATACTAACGTTCACGTGTATAAGCATAGCGTTTCCATATATATAGGTATACACTTCGGGCATAAGAAATCTGCTTTAATGCATAATTACTCGATAACTAAGTAGAAGAAAATTTTAAAAAAATTTGTGTTTTCGCACTTGATGTTGAAGAACATTATCACCAAATTTCATTAATTTCTTAACATTTTGCCTTCTGTACCGAAACTCCTTAACTCTGAGTTATTTTTTTACAACCGACAGCGATGGGTGTGCGGTCGACATACGATTTCGGCGTTCTCTCAACTCAAGCAGCCTCGGCCGAGATCCATACTTGGATGGATGATCGCTTAATTACATGAGCTCGTGCATACACTTAACGAGGCAGTTTTTCTGAATATCCGATGGTCCAAACCAGCTGAAACACAGTAAAATTATTGACCCCTTTATCAACCAAGTTTTCCACAGTTTCGTTTGGCCTTTATGCAAGTGCGGTACAGTAGTGCGTTAGAAAAGAGTGACTGTAGAAAAGAGAGGCATCATTCTTGGGAGGTTACGCAGGAATTGAGACAGGAACAGTGAAGTAGGGGAAAAGGTGAGTGTGGAGGTGATGGGGAAAGCTAGTAAAAATTCGAAAGGGTATAGGCAGAAGCGATTGAAAAAAAAAAAAATCTACAATAATGGCCCAATGTTATGGTACGCAGCTCTGACAAAAAAAATAAAAATAAAAATCTACAATAATGGCCCAATGTCATGGTACGCAGCTCTGAATACATATCTATGTAAATCGACATGCTCCTCCCACGGCTGAATAGGGTGAAGAGATAAAACTGGCTTTTATATACACACAGCTAATAATTCTTCAGCCACTATCAATGTGTCAATCGTTCGAGTCTGTCGCGATGGACAATTTATCTGGTAGAGCAGGTGACGAAACTGGGACTTTTTCAAGCTTAGAGTTTCTCTCCACGTATTATTCCGTTCATAACTTGAAACGCGCGGCTCGTCGTCTAATTGTGCACGCGATCGTGGTCACGGTAGCTGTAGCGATCTATCATTAAATTTGATCTTCTTTCGTTACGTGATTATCGTCGTCGTCGTCGTCGTCGTCGTCGTCGTCGTCGTCGTCGCGACTAAGTGAGCAATAACGAATTTTGTTTTTTTATTATTTTTTTTCGCTTCAGCAGCTAGAGATTGATTTTTTATCCTGCTTAAAATAGCACTTTGGTTCGTATTGCGGTGTAAGTTGTCTCCATTAAATCGCTTTATGCGCGACCTTCCACTTACGGGTTTTTACGTCATTTACACGACATTCTTATTGTCCTAATTGAAGGCCACGATACACTGTTACTTCCATTCTATTAATAGTTTCTTTCGGTTTTTATTTTTTAATCGCACTGAAATGTTTCGCGATTAAAAATTACATGAAACATCATTTTTTCGTTTTAGTGTGTTTTACGAGCTTGGTCGGTTACCTTTTCGTCGGGGTTCTCTAACAAAAAATAAAACTTTTAATTACGCCCGGTTACAACTTTGTTCACTGGGATATATAAAATCTCGGTGGTTTCGCAATTAAGAGTCGTGGTAGCGACTCGAGACAAGTACGTTTTATCAAGCGAGTCTCTACAAGACACTTTTACCGGAAGCACCGTGTTTCACCAACTGTTTCCGTCAAATGTTTCTTCAATATTTATTCATTTAAACTATCACTGGACTCTCAATTGATAAATTTGAATTAACGATGAATAGTTCGACTCACTTCCATGTCTATTATTAGGGGTCGTCGAATGGCTAGGAAGGTATTTAAAGCTGATATTTTTCACGCTCATGATCCAGCTTTTTTTTTTTGATAGAAAAAAGTGTAAAACGAAAAAAGCTTGTGTTGAAAATGGAACTGATTGCTCGATTAAAAAAAAAAAAAAGAAAAAAAAACAATATTCAGAAGAACGAGATTTTTGCAATGATTTTCATCCGGGATGCGAGTCGCAGTTGAGGTTGGGCTTTGTGTTTCACGCATGATCAGTTCTGCACACACGCTTCGACGTTATTATTCTCTCTTCCTTGTTAGTGCATTCATTTAAATCGTGAACCTAATAACTAGGGTTTGACGAGGCTATTGGTACAAATTTATTCCAGGTGTACACGTTTTATTTTCTAGATTTTTGGCTGTTTTCGTGTGTGAAAAAATAAAATTTCTCGTTTTTTAGATTTCATTTGAAATCTGCTGCTGGAAACGCTTGTCATAATAGTATTTATTTCATCTTCAACCAATATTTTGTCAGGTATATTAAAACGCATTCAATGAGGGTGCGCTCTCTCCATCCATCTGTAATATATTTCCCTCGGGAGTGCAAATGAATATTTATTCATTTGCATTTATATGCTGATAAACACCGGAACGTTGCACTCTCTCATCCCTGTTCAAATACAATACAAGAAACTCCGCCATATTACCGCGGGTATCAACTGTAACGTGGTACTCTCTGCCAACGTGCGATCCTTTTTGAAAATTGCTCTGAAAAAGAGCGATAAACCATAAAAATAGAATTTTTATTGAACTCCTTTCTATCGATCAAAAGAGACGACTGTTGAAAACGAATGTCTGAATAAACGATCAATTACATATATTGTATAATTGTGTAGGATTTTTTTTAACATCACGATACTGATGCACCGAGGAAAAAAGTTTGAAACAAATTGCATTGCTCTCAATCAAAACATTTACTTCTATACGGGCAAAAAAATACTTTTGAGATAAGACAAAAATAATTTTTTAATGCCGAAACAAATTATTGTGTCAATTCCGTAATTGAGATTCGAACAAATATTTATTAGAGCAACTGAAAATTATGCGTAAAAAAATTCACGAACCATACTAGTTTTTTTGAACAAAATCATTTGGCTCGAGCAATTTGAGAGATTCATCTAGAAGAAATTTTAATGTTCGGTTGAATAAACTGATGGATCGAGTTCGAAGAACTTGGCAATATATGTTCCATTGAGACGTTGCTGAAACAATTTTACCGAAGATCTATTTTTGGCTCCAATTTCGTAATGAAACGAGGTCTCGACTGCTCTACAAGTTTTTGAAATGTAACTTAATTACAAATTATTTCCTTCACAGCTTTATCTCGAAATACCTTCTAGTTGATGAATCCATCGTGACATTTCAATTTTTTTTTTTTTTTTTTTTTTTTTGGGAAATACGAATTTTTGAATGGTGCGTGCGCGCTGCACCAGGCACTTGGAGGGTAAAATCAGGAAAATTTACGATAAAATCTAACGAATATCACTGTAAATACATCATATCAACTTCCAGTTGAAAGGATATAACGTTTGGAATATGAAAAACAAATGTTTACGTGCTTTTTTTTAGCGATCACTGAAACATGTTTTCACATCACGCTAATTTGACACGGAACAGGGTTTAGAAGTATATCTATGGTACCATCTTACCTTGCTTGATAAAACTAGGCAGCTAGAATCCTGACCTCGACGACCGATGCAGTTTTATGGGGCTTCAAAGTGCGTGTTGCGTAGAAGCAACATACGGTCCGAGAGGGTTAAGAACTGGGCTAAATTTGAATCATTGTCATCGAAGCTTCAAATGGTAAGTTGCCAGGAAGTTCAATGAATAAACGAATGTATGAAAACAGTGATATTCCCAAATGAGTATAGCGATATCTCAATGCGAAGAATTTAGTCTTTCTGTTTATAAAAGAAAATCATTTGAATTTTAGCTCGTGACCCTCATAATTCGATTCTTCGGTTTATGGTAGCTCGAAGCCTCACGAGCTCCAGGTAAATTGGAAATTAGGAGGATGGTGAGCCACAGTGAAATCGAGTAACAAGATTTACGGCGCGGTCTGTACCAGCGACCGTTCATGCTGGTGTACGCGTGAAACCTTTCACCATTAAAGCGAAAATCACTTTACATGTGAGAAATGGTTTGACCAATTCTCTACTTTGGTGTTCGTTGCCCCCAAAGAACTTATCTGCGATACGAATGTCCTTTCTTTTTCCTTCGTTTCATTCTTCGTAATTTCTCTTATCTCAACATGGCACACACGAATGTTATTTTTATTGAATTTTATTACAACGCGCACTCCGAGAAAATCCGATTCAAGATATACGTAGCAGTCGTCGCTCTCAGTGAAATTCGATTGGTTAACTCTCGCGACAATATCTATATTTTTATGTATACACACAAATTTGCTTTCATACGTCTGTATCGCCTGGTTATGACGCTTGCTTTGCAACGTGATCACGCTGCAACCGCTGGCACACTCTACTTACTCCTTACTTACACTTTCTATTTACCTTTCATACGTACAGTGTTCGTTTGTTTCTGTCGGAAGTGGCCCACCAACACACGGTGTACATATATCCGACACGCTTGTACAGATCGATTCATAAATCATCTTGTCTTTCCGATTTTCGTCGAATAGATATGCTTTTTTTTTTTTTTAAACAATTCTATCTTGAGATTGTTTTTATTTGGCAATTGTACTCGTGACTGAATTTGTTTTTAATTCCTATTGTATAACGCCTTCTTCAGGCTGTAATAACTTCTACGGTGAGTTATTACGTAATATATTTTACTCCAATATGAAAGTATGTAAAAACAGAGTCAATAATAATAAAGAATTTATGGAATTCACGTTAGAGTGCCAGCTGTGATGCAAGTACAATTGAAAATCATTGACCCCATACCATACGCGAGGAGGAAAGCTTTCTTCTTTTCTTTCCAATTGCCAAGCCATTAAGATACGGCTCTTACGTAGTAGAAACTTTTTATAAGCCGAGATTTCTTTCACTGATGAAAATTAGCATCGAAATAAGTTTAACTGCTTCCACATATTCATATATTTAAAAATCATTGAAGATTTTTAAATAGATATACACGCATTCACTCATCATCTTGAACACTGAAAACTAAATATTCTTGAGATTATAAAATATTTTTTGTTGCACGTTTTCAATAATTTTTTGTTTGTTCAGGCAACAAATTTTCGAATATCAAAACAAAGCTTTTTTTTTATACCGAAACGAAACTTTGCTGAGACGATTGAACATTTTCGGAACGTATTAAAAAAAAATATTTCAAGGTTTCAACAAAATTTCGTTTTCAGTAAATTTTTTTCGAGAAGTACATTAATATTTGGAGTAAACTACAAACAAAATCGCTATGTTGTTAACAGCTCGAGTGGCAGTTTTTGTCAGATCGAATTTGCATAAGAAACTTTACGACTGGATATTAAAATGCCTCAGTTTTTACGTACAAGTACTGTAAATATTTCTGGATTAAAAATAATTAATATTCGCAATGAAAAGAAGTTTCATTGCGAATCACGTAACATTTGTGTGAAGTACGCGAGTAACATGTTAATCTTTGTATAATTATCGTTATACGTATGGAAATAACTTTCTGAAAGTTGAAACAGATTCTTATCCTCGAAATAAACAATTAAATTCGAATCTTATAAAAAAAAAAAAAACATTTTTTCACGCAATGAAAAACGTATCAGCTTATGCAAACGCCTGTAGTTGCGTTGCACGTCGCGACCACGTTCAATGATTCACGGCGCTCTTGAACGGTGTACACAGCACGGTATATAGCCGTCCCGGATTTGAGGAATATAAAAGAGTCAAGAATCACAAGATACGGGACATTTCATTAGAATCATATAATTTTGGAATGCTATTATACGTCTCAGATGAATGGTCTAATGGATAATGGTTAATGTAATTCATGACTAGGTGATTTTATCGATAGAAAATAGATGCTCGATTAAGGGTAATGACCAGTTCTGCCTGCTAAACCTACAATTTATCTCTCAACCGGTTTCCTCAATATTCCCGAGGAGAGCTCAATTATCACACCAATTTTAAATACGTTTCATTTATGTTGTACTATATCTGATAGACGATTTGGTGAAAATGGAGCTGTCTCAATGAAATCTCATGCGCTACAGACATTTATGCCTTTAATCGGAGGTCGCTTCGTTGAAGTGCATAAAAATTCTTGTTTTTAGTACTCAGAGTCCAAAATTTATGTGCAGTATTTCGATGTGTAATAGCTGGACAAGGTTTTTTTTTTCAGGATCCAAAAAATAGTTCTCTGTTGAGAATTAAGGAGGGTGGCTACATACGACAATATGATAAGAATTTAATAAAATTTAGTGATAACATTCTTTGGCATCGAGTGCAATGACACAAATTTTTTCAAATTTTTCGTCTACATAGTTGTCAAATAAATAACATTGTTGTGTGTAGCCAACCTCCTTAAAACGGTATCCCAATACCGAGAAATCGATGAGTATAATGAAAACATTTTCGATTGCGTTTTAACGATTCAAATACCATCAGAAAATCTATAATCTTGGTATACGTATGCTGAAAAAAATTGACAACTCTTTATAACACAGACATTATTATGACAAAAAAAAACTTCAATTTTGTAGACAATTGTGACCGATCGCGGTGTTCGGACTTAATGATCGACTGACAATGAGCAGTTTCATTCCATTCACCTCTGAACACTGAATCGACTAGTTATTAACACGTACGACTCCATTGCAGTGAAAAAAAAATAATCGAAAAAAAAAATGGTTCTCTACATTCAGATTTTCTGCTTAATCCGTCTCTGCGTAAGGGCGGAAAAGAAGAAGATAGCCCGAAAAAGTATTCGATCGAGGTAGGAGGGTCGCGCTGGTTTTTTTTTTCTTCTAAATCCTGACCGTCGAGCCGGGGCTTGACGCGTTTCATGATCAGGGAAGTCCTTGTACAAGCAAAGATAACTCAAAAATCGTAAACTTCCGTAGGTATAAATAGAAATAGGTTCATAAAAAGAAGGTGGATTGTCAAATAAAAAAAATAAAAAATCTGTAATTGCAAGCTCGCGCGCATACGTAATGTTGGATATAACGTGCTTCGCATAAATTGAAACTACCCTAACTCGTATAGGAAGAGAAAGGAAAAGGGTTGAGAAAAGAGAGCGGAGTTGTGCGGATAAGATGGGTGGGAACGCGTGACGTTTCGCGTGCTAGCATTTGAGTTGTCACGCTCGAGTGAGCTCAGGAAGGCGAAGTAGAGTCGATGGTGTACAACCAGACTGAAATTACAAGCGCGGTGTGGCAGAGGGAGCTCGAGCGTTTCTACACACCGTGGCACTTCCTCCTGCAGAATCTCCTCCTCCTCCCTCGTGCTGCAACTCTTGTCGGTACACACAACTTCGTGTCCTATTATTATACGGAAAGCTGGTTTCTCCGTCTCCTCAGTGGCAACGCAATAGCATATACGCCGTTCTTGATAAACTATACGATTCCCTCTTGGTATGTACTTGCTGCTCATACTGTACATATTCTCATTGGCCTGGCGTATGTTCTTGCAATACGTATTTCCAGCCTCTGCCCAACGATACTCTGAACAGGTCAAGTTTTCCCTAGCGAGGGAAACTACCGGCAAACACCATGGAGCATCACCAGTATTATCAACTAAAGGAAGACGCGCGTTCACCCAGCCAGTAGTCGTTGAATTATTCACATTCTTCTTATTGTACGTTGCATCTTGGTTATACACGTTGGTTAGTGTACTTTTGATCAAATACAGTGTACAGAATCATACGTACAGTTTGACACGGTGTCATGTGTTCTTCAGAAAGCGTACAGTTGGGCGAATGACTTCTGGTCATCGTATACGTATACTTCGTAAATCAATTTACTGAATTAATCATGGTATTGAATTCTTATTATTTCGTCGCTATATGCACACTGAGAAAATGAATTTGTTGATCGATGAATTGTGGTAGAAAAAAAAAATTCGTTGGCTCAACAGAAATTTGATTGATCTCATCACTCAATTTACTGGCTCGAATAAGTATTGATCACTGCCACGAAAATAGTGTTGAATCAACGTAAGTTTTATTGGATCAATGAGTTTGATTTTCATCACCGGTATTTGTAAATTCAATAAAAAATGTATTGGAAGAAAATTATTTACTCAGTGCATGTTTTGGAGGCTGCCGTTAGTTCAAGATCCTTATTGATCTCAACTAGACAAGTTGTACATGTAATAGTCTATTTTTAAACCTTTTTTTTTATACTGACCTATGAAACTGGGCACAAAAATGAGACATCGACACCGTTCATGAAAATACGTTATTTTTATGTACACAGTACTCAATATTAACTACATCTCCGTCAGAAGATCGATGCGAACATATTTTTCTTCGAGATTTATAAAAACAAGGAGAAATGTCTTTCAAAGGTTGCATCAAGTTCTCGGTGTTCGCGGGATAAAGATATGGCAGAGTCTTCACCTCTAACACATGACACTATGATCACCTTGTACAATCCTAGTAGCAAGGAAAAGCCGGTCTTTCGATCTCTCCTCTCCGATGACCATTATAAATACTCTAAACTTTATCGTATTTTATGCGTTAGTAACTGATATCCTTGAAATGATTTTATTTAAAAAATCGGTACCTTTGACCTTGGAATCACAAGTAATCCGACGCTTCTGTTTGGACACATGGGGTGAAATAGCGAAGACGCTACCTGTCTATATTCGCACTTTGGTACTCTGTTATTCGATAGAGGAAAAACCGAGTCGGGTGTAGGTATCTTTATATATTTTCGTGACGATTAAGGGAGAACCTCCGAGACAGTCCGAATCAGAAGCAAGCTTAATTATTCGAAAAGTTTGTGGTAAAAAAATCATGATTTTTCTAAACACGAATTGTGCTTATTCGCAGCATTTCACAGTTTTTCGTCGATTTTTGGATTTTCATTTTTTCAAATCTTAAATAGAAATGTGACATGTTACAAGGTTAGCATATATGCAACGCGTTTAAAAAAAGATAATTTCGAGAGCAAATATCTTGATATGGGGAGGGTCGATACAATTAAAATTTCACTGACATGCACAAGTCGACCCAAGCAATTTAGTTTCGTATATATCTAAATTTTTTTTCTTACACCATTTTTCGTATGTGACAATAAAAAATGTGAATGACGAAACGTTTTTTTTTGCCAATCTCCTGTGTTTTTTCACTGCCTCGTTTTTTATTCATTTTTTATTGACCTCAATTTTTGTGTTCTTCAAATAACAACATCACGAACGAAAATTATTGTTTGTGTTGTGCGGTCGAAAGTTCTGTGCGTTAGGAGTCTAGCGCACAGAGATCAACTAGCCGATTATACAAGGGTAATTGTTTTACGATTATTGGGGAGAATATCAAAAATTATAGGCGTTTCGTACAACGTTTCCCTTGTGGGATTAAATGGCTCTCGATAACAAATTAATTGGTATCCACCAAGTTTCCATTGTGCCGGTTAGTTATTTTCCTCATGAGGCCGGTGAACCGTAGATGTTTTCTCTCGCTTCACCGCTCTCTCAAATTAATTTTCATAACAGATAGTTATTTGAATTCCAAGTTTCCAAATCTTTAGTCCATTTATTTTCATTTACTTACAAGATCTGTGACGTTGGAGCAAAATATTTGAAGCGTTAACTAATTGAGTAGTGAGATATATGATTCTTCTTCGATGAAAATATAACGATAAACTGTCAATATTCATCGTTGAATCTAATTAACTTTTCCGAGTATCGATCTTACTCTAGCTTGTCATTACAATTGGTGCTCACTGAGAATAAAAAGGATGGAAAATCCTTCGAAACTTTACGGCGTGGATTTGGATCTCTGAAATCGTATCGAATACTTTAGTGCGGAAATATATTTCGAGTTTTGCAATCAAATAATAAAAGAATCCTTTGAATGTAGAGATCCCGCGATCTAAACGTATATTTATGCTTGTTTTGTATTCGGATAAAATGAATAATTCATATTTAATTTCTAACTCGGATCGAGTAAGGTTAAAGTAGAAATGTCAATTACATTTGGAGTATAATATAAACAAGTATAACTACCCTACGAAGTTCGCGTTAACGACGTAATTGCGTATCCAATTAATAATTAACGAATTCGTAACTTCTGCCCGTTTTAAGGAATTGAGAGAGGTTTAAAAGCAGCCGAAGCAAAAGAGAGATGAAGGGAAAAGCAGGCGGTGAGTGTCACGGCATACTTTTCCCGTTTCTCCCAAAACGGTCCCAGACTGTTCTCCGTTTCCTACGCTCATTTGTATCTTCCCTCTCCCTCCCTCCCTCTCTCTCTCTCTCTCGTTCTCGCTCTCGCTCTCTGTTTCACAGAAATTCTATGTCAGGACGTGACACCGCCTACCACTTCCCTACTCTTCGTCGTGATTTTGCGACGTAATTAACGTTATGACGGATAAGCTTTGGCCGCCTATTTCACCGGGCGCCCGTTACGCTAGTTAGTAACTGGATAGTTTTCACTCTCGTCGTTCTTCATCCATACACTCCTAGTTTTTGGCACTCATGTCAAGACGAGATACGACGAGGATAACACATGCCAAAAATCTGATTCTATAAAATCGTTTTCTCATTCAAGCGCATTAAGGGGTTAGGTCACTCTATAAAAGCGAGAAAAAATCGGCATACTTTGGATACTTTTTTAACGGATTTATGTAATCCATTGAAATTCTGTGGAAAGTTCTCTATTGAACTATTTATAAACTGAAAAGAAATTTGCTTGGATTTGATAAAGGAATAGCAGCTGCACAGAATTTTTCCAGTCGCACCTTTTTCGGGAGGTTCCAGGCCGAGCATAGTTCTCGTAAAATTTTCAACCTCGAACGAAAATCAAATTTTTCTCTATTTTATGTGAGGATAGCTGGATAAGACGCAGGATAATTCTAATATGAGGGATTCTCCGTCAACTCGGCCACTTTTTTCTCGACTATCTTAGATCTGCCTCATAATTGGTTCTATCAAAGTACTACTAAAAGAAAAGTCATATGAATTTTTTCAGATTTTTAAATCCATTATTTTAGAAAATGCCGTATTTTTTCTAAATGAATATATCCCGGAAACTTGAAGTAACTGAAAAAAAGTGTCCGTACATGAAAGTTGTAATTTTGTGTTAGTTTTCAAGCGGATGACTTGAAATCATTTTCACGTCCCGATAACACTGAGTTTTTACCAAAAAAATAGGAAGTTATTTTTTAATTCGAAAACGGCCATTTTTTTTTGCTGAAAAAATTACAGAGTCTTCCAGTATGTCCGGCAATATCACAAAAAAATCGACAGAGTGGCACGGATCGAAGTTCGGGTATAAAAAAATTAATTTGTGTGATTTCAATTTTTTACCCTAGAACCGCGATTCGTGCCACTCTGGCGATTATTTTACGATATTGTCAGACATAGTGGAAGACTCTGCAATTTTTTCAGCCAAAAAGACTGTGTTTTTTAATAAAAAAATAATTTTCCCTTTTTTTGATAAAAAAAATCAGGGTTAACGGAACGTAAAAATTATTTCAAGTCGTCCGCTCAAAAGCTAACACAAAACTACAACTTTTATGTGCAGACATTTTTATTCAGTTACTTTAAGTCTCCGAGATATGTTAACGTGCCTAATGTGGAAAACATGGCTTTTTCTAAAATGTTGTTCAAACACTTTTTTTTCGACCTTCTCAGATTTGTCTCATAAGTGGCCAAATTTTAGTACCACTTAAAAGCACTCTTCGTGAATTTTTTGAGATTTTTAAATGCAGTATTTTAGAAAATACTGGATTACTTTCTTCTTTTTAATTGATTTTGGAATACTTTTGAGGGTCGTGTGTGCGTGTGCGCGTGCGAGACTGCAGAGATCAGGTCTCCATAGTTCGTCACTCCTACGGCAGTTACAGACTCCAAACCCTCTCTACAGTCTATGCGTGCGTATGGAGGTAGCGCTGGACGTACGTCGATTTTGCATCGCAGGTCAGAACTTGAATCTCGACACTCCCAAAAAATTATTCACGGTGTTTTTGACGTTCTATGTTCACAACGGAATTCTTACGTTTTTCCGTGGTTGATTCTCTCAGGAGTCTCTTTTTCTCTTTTGGATACACGGTGAAATCTGTAGCGAACGAGTATTGTTTCAAGAGAAGCTGTTGTCCGTCTCCGACCATCTCAGATGTGCCCTATAATTAGTTATATCGAAGTACCACTAAAAGGCAAGCCATGTGAATTTTTTCAGATTTTTAAATTCAACAATTGAGACAAAGCTGTGTTTTCTACGTTAACATATCTCGGAGACTTAAAGTAACTGAAAAAAAATGTTTGCACATAACAATTGTAGTTTCGTGTTAGCTTTTGAGTGGATGACTCGAAATAATTTTTACGTTCCGTTAACCCTGATTTTTTTACCAAAAAAAAGGAAAATTATTTTTTTATTTAAAAACACCCAGTTTTTTTGGCTGAAAAAATTGCAGAGTCTTCCACTATGTCTGACAATATCGTAAAATAATCGCCAGAGTGGCACGAATCGCGGTTCTAGGGTAAAAAACTGAAATCACACAAATTAATTTTTTTATACCCGAACTTCGATCCGTGCCACTCTGTCGATTTTTTTGTGATATTGCCGGACATACTGAAAGACTCTGTAATTTTTTCAGCAAAAAAAAATGGCCGTTTTCGAATTAAAAAATAACTTCCTATTTTTTTGGTAAAAACTCAGTGTTATCGGGACGTAAAAATGATTTCAAGTCATCCGCTCGAAAACTAACACAAAACTACAACTTTCATGTACAGACACTTTTTTTCAGTTACTCCAAGTTTCCGGGATATATTCATGTAGAAAAAATACGGCTTTTTCTAAAATAATGGATTTAAAAATCTGAAAAAATTAAAATGACTTGCCTTTTAGTAGTACCTTGATGGAACCAATTATGAGGCAGATTTAAGATGGTCGAAAAAAAAGTGGCCGAGTTGACGGAGAATCCCTCATATATTGGTTTTGCCAAAATGGCGCCTCGTTTTTTCCAAAAAATACGAAAATTTCTTGTACAAATCACGTGACAATTGTTGATAACAAAACAACTAAAATATAATGCAAAAATCACATTTCGCAAATTTCTTTCTAGCCCTCCGAGATTGAGCTGCGAGCATTGAAATTTAAGGTCATTTTTTAACGACTGTATATCTTCGCGAAAAATAGTCGTGAAAATTTATTCCAACGAAGCAATTTGCAGCTCAAAGTCTCTGGTTTCCATAACTCCTCGGAATTAATTCGTGTCTCTCTTTTTAATGATGTTTTTCTCTGACACAGCATAAAAGAAATCAATTATCAGTTTCCCCGCCCCCTGAGTTTTGGACTTCAAGTTTTGAATTACGGACCCGAGCTAAGTGACTCGGTTGGAATTTACATCGTCATTAGTTGTGGTATATGAAAATGAATGCATGTGCCAATTGACTCTACATTGAAGCGTTGTAATTTCTCAACTGTCGACGCGTTAAACGTATAATGAAAATTCGAAAAAAAAAACTTTTATTTCTCCATTTCTTTACGCAGTAGCAGGCAGGTAAAGTACGTAGTTATAGAACAAGATTTTCTCGTATAATCAGCTCTTACGAACTCATTAATTCATTCAAAATGAACAACGAATCCGGGAATTTTTGCCCCCAACAGCCTTGTTTATCCTTCGAAAATAAAAATAAGAAGTATAACTGCAAATGTCGGTTGAGAAAATAATTTGTGTAAGCAGCGAAACGAGTTATGTAACCGGTGCCGTGGTTGCCTCAAGTACCATTGCACTGAAATGTTGAGAGTTTTTAGTCTCTACGTGACTACTACTAGTGTACAGTCGGCATACGTGGTCTAGTACGCGGAGCTTGATTCCATGGACCTTGTTAAAAAAAAATAAAGTAATTATTTTTCCGGGCCTGGTGGATGAGTACACGAACCGTGAAATTCTCTTTATTATAGCAGCTCTCACCTTAAACTTTCGCTGGTCCCTATGGTACCCCGCGTTTTTCGGTCTGTCGTCGGGGTGTAAAGTTTCGAGTGTTAATTACCTGTTATTTTATTTTTTTCCATTCGTCTATCACTGTGCACAACAATGGATATATGAAAGCGACATAAATCAACAGCGTGTCACGAACCTATTTTTTCATCTTTTTTATTTTTAGTATTTCTCTATTTTATTGTCTTTGCTTGACTATTCCAAGAGAAAATTTCATTCGATTCTTTATATCAGGTATAAGTTTTTCATAAATAATTTGAATAAATTTTTATAGTTAAAAATGAATAAGTCTAATAGATATCTCAAACATTGTGATACAATTATTCTGCCAGATCTATGCCAGCAATGATAAATAAGTTTGGAGCAGTTCGAACTAGTCATTTCGATAGACTTCTGAAACGTAACGTTCGCCAACAAACGTATTCTTCGTTCAAGAATAACGTATGGACTTTTCTTTTTTCCTACTCTTACTAATTCTTCTTCCTTTTACCTTTTCTGCTTCTCGGGCGTTCAGTCTACTGAACAGTATTCTCGAATAAATTTGCAAGCAGCCCAGCAAGGAGAACGAGAAAATATCTTGTCCAACTCGAACGTTGCATCTTCGTTCATTCGCTCAGCTCTCCCATCGAAGACTCCGTATTCACACAGCGGAATCTTCATTCGCGCGCGAAAAACCTTCTTTTAGCTCTTCCATCGAGTACTCGGCTCTGTCGTTTTACTCCGATGTTTGCGTAGCAGAGTGTAAGAAGCACTGCAGAGCGCACACAGTCAGCTATACATATATATTGTATTTCAACTATTCAAGCTTTCCTCCCGTTCGTCCGCGTCGTCCCTTGCTTTAGAGAAATTTCCAATTATCCCCAATGTCTGATTTTCAAGGAGTTTCTTAAATAGGTACCACCTACCTACCTCCCGTCGTTCTATCATATCTATGCAATGTCTTTCCTGAGTATGTACATTCGTATTTCGTTCGATTTTCACCTAGTCTTCGGCGAAAGCTTTTTTTTTATGGAACAAAACTGTTCTTTTTTTAAGGCCAGATAAAAGATGAAAGTGACGAACTGCCTGGGCAAAACACTTGGGCCATCTAAAATTATAACTTATCGATGACAATGACAATTGATAAGAGGAAGCATAACTTTCTTTCTTCTGCTCTTATACTTTGTCCCTTTTTCCCTCGAGAGTGTACGATCACAGTGAAGCGTGATGAATTTGTTGTATTGTGGCCCATATCGGCCTCTTTTTATATGCTCATTTCTTTCGGAAATCTATTTTTCCGTAAAGGCTTGTCTTTTCTCGTTTTATCCGCGTCTCTCAATCACCTCTGCTTAGATTAATCTTGTTATTATTGTTATCATTATTTTTATAACGTACGCTCCAAGGATTTATCTTATTGTTGCCTCCTACTCGCGGATCTCTGATTCGTTCTCTATTTATAAGCTGGTAGATGGATTTCCTTATTCTGGCTTGTTTTCTCACGTCGTTGCTGTTGAATTTGTCTTCTCATCTCCCCGAATACCTCAGATATATACATTTAGTCTCCGACTTTAAATCAGTAAACAGGCATTTTTTCCGGACTCCAAGATCTCGCTTACTCTCGCCTCGCTTCCCTTTACCCACGTTTCCTCGAAGTTCATTACCCCTTCATTCTGATTCCTATTATCTATATCTTTTTCACTGTCGCACCGATTCATCCATGCGTCTTTTTATATTTATATCTTCTCCAGGATTTCTTCATCTTATTCTCGTTTGCATCGTTCTTAAGTGTTTCTGCCGTTTCTCGTTTTGCTCTGTGTATATACATTTATACCGTAGTACATACCGGGTCTCTCTTGATACATGCGAAAACTTCAAGATTCCTGCAAGTTCCTCGATTCAGAACTCCATTTTATAAACACTATGAAACAAAATTGTCGATTCAATAGCATTTGATGTCGCTGAAGATTTCGTTGACTCAACTCTCAACCAAAATATTTAGTTTAATACCGGCAACAAAATATTTGTGAGATAAGTGCTGAAACGAGTTATCGGTCGAACCAACGAAGCTTTGGTGCAGCTAAACACATTCATGTTGTGACAATAAAATATCATTGAAATAAGCTGATTCATTTATTCATCTAAACGATTATCCTCGATTTAATTTGATGAATGAGATTTGAAGAAATATTCTATCAGAGCAACTGAAGAATACGCGTTGGGAAATTGATCGTACCAGTTACTTGAACAAAATTATTTGACTCCGGTGATTCGGGTGATTCATTTACAAGAAATTTCCATGATTTAGTTGAAGAAACCATTAGTCATTCAACAATAAATAGTTCAATTTACCAATCTTTCCTCTAACAAACAGATTTGATTCGATGAACGAATTTGTTTTTTCAGTGTAGAGTGTTAGTTTCACTTCATAATTTTGTGATGACTCTGTATCATTGACATCCTGCAATAGATATGCGGTTGATTCACCGATGTTTTCTCTCAGTGCAATTTAACATTCTTTTTTCAGATTCAGATCATCCTTTTTGTTTAGTCATTTACTGCTCGGACACTGTACTTTGTTCTGGTTCGAAATGACTTATTTTTAGTAAAAGTTTTACTTTCCTCGCGATTAGATTTATCCTGTAGCTCAAATCAAATAAATTCCGACTAGACAGCAAGATCTCGCCGTAAGACATCATGATCGCCCTTGAGTTAGGATTGCTCGATGTGCTCGATCTCATACACAGAACTTCCAGTCCGATAACAGCTCTATATTGTTCGTGTCAGCCGTTTGAAAATCAGTCCCCGGTGCTCGTGAAACGTGTCTCATTCGGCTCGTTCGATTGCAATGGAACGAATTTAGCAAGAGAACATGAATAAGCCAATTGTTATCGTGTAGGTTATTCAGTTTCTCTACTGGATATCCAAGTGAAAATAAGTTTTTCGATGAATCTATGTAGAACCATGTGCTTGCAGTGATCCATTGGTTGTCGGGATTTGACGAGAAAGAGCTCAAATAGGGTTTGGGTTATAGAGTAAAATGAAACTGGTGCTCCAACGATCTGACGGCATGCTCGTAACTCGTTATTTAAGGGAAGAAGAGTGCACCGAGACAAGGGTTCGTCTCTGAGGGGACACGAAACTGGTCGAGGATGGGCGAGCCAGAGAGCCAGCCAGATAGAAGAGGGCAGCATGATGCGGTAGCGCTAGAGCCGTGTATGAAGTTCGAAGGGGTTTGAAACAGGTAATGCGCCAGCCTGGGATGCGCACGGGGCTCCGACGATCGTAAACTTTAATTGCCAGGTCGCAAATGCGAGATCGAGCTCCGTTTATATCGAAGCGTGCTGCTGGCGCTGCTATGAACAGCCGTAACATCCCTGGTTCTCAGTTACGACTTCGGTGTTATCGCAGAGAGCTTACATAGGTACAGTGCAGCTATGAGAATGCCAAAATGGGGTTGGTCGTGATGCACCAACACTACCAGCGGATCCCTTTGTATTTTCACGCATTTCATGAGTCTGCGGGTGAAGGGGAGGGGGGGGGGGTTATTCCATCGAACCCGTCTCTTCTCTACCTCGTCCCTTGTTCACCATTTCGTCATCACCGGCTGAATCCGGTGCGACGAGATGGATTGGATTAACGATCGAGGATCCAACGAATTATTGCTGACTATATACTCGTCGAAGCGTCGGTGCTTGGTACGTGTCACGTGAGTCAGGCAGTCAGGTAAACACGTGGAATATTTACTGTCTACGTGCGCTTTTCTACATTTTCCTTTTATATCGTGTTCAACGTAAAGTACAATTTTTTAAATAGCTTTTTTCATTCACAAAAGCTATCAATGTTCAAATTCGTACGGGCTGTGCTAAATTTTCTAATCCAACGCACACGAGGATAAGTGATAATTATTGTCCGTTTACAATGTGAACATCGACACTCGTCGTCGCTGATAAAATCGAAAATTCTTGAGTTCGAAAAAACCCTGAAAATTTAAGAGGGATCATAATAATTGCTACGATCGTCATTTTCTAACGGCAGTTGTTAACTAGACAAGACAATAATTATGACCACCTTGGGGTTTGAATAACACAGACCGGACTTGATGGCATACTTAATTAGAGATACTATTTGCTGGGCGGAGGTAGGAGTAGAATATCGACGAAGCTCGTACAGGAGAAAAAAAGAAGTGATTACGATCAGAGTCTATTCACTTTTTTTTGAGCATTACCCGTCGCTCCACATAGTTTCTATCCACTTCAATTTGTACGCGTTGCTCCGTCTCTCTTATTCTTTCTGTTAACGCCATCGGAATCCAAAATAGCCGAATGGAATACCGTGCCTCCAAATGTTTATTATTATTAGTATTCCGACTGCATGATTGTTGTTTACTGTTTATCGCTACAGTTTTCATCTCTCCGTCTGCCCTTGGCGATCATTTTTGAAAGGAGAAGAAAGATGAAAAAATATAGTAAAAAGCTTTTGCATCCGCACGTAGATGTGCATTCGGTTCACTTATCCTCATTATTAACAACGAATGAAAATGGTCCTAGTGAATATTTGGTCGCCGTGCTTGGAGGGATTCTGGGTTCATAATGTCCATGTCATAATATTGATTGAACGCATTCATTAATGTATGCATTGAACCGTGTTATAACTGTATCGCCGGACGTAGAACTCCTGGTTCGTGTGTATTCATAGTATGTGCCATATCTGCGGATACTCTGTATTATTAAACATGAGAGCAAATCAAAGAGATGAGTGAATATTACTCAAACGCCCAGCAGACCAAATACGAGGAAATATCCGAGGTTCATAGATACCGATGCACATAGAAACGGGGATAAGTTTCGGTATGTCCTGTGTGATCAATCATCGGTGACTCCCCACCGGAAAGGCTTCAAGGATTTTGGGGATAATTGCGTATTGTAACACCTGTTAATAGAAGAGGGAATGGAGTTGTCAGGTATTCAGTCCCGGGCCAGGTAACCACCGTTGTTTGTTACTTAAGAGGTGCAACAGACGGCGGTTTCAGTAGTGCGGCCGTGAGATGAGGCGGGCACGCTCTGTAAACAGCTTCGGTAAATCAAGGGGTTTAGACGCAACGTGTGTGAGTACGCGAGGAATGGAAAAGCCTGTGAGTTCATGCGAATCGAAGGAGAGACTGCCAGAACAACCAGCGGTATAACCAAAAGAGAAAGCTCGGTGAGAATAGGGGGAGTGACAGAAAGTGAGCTAGTGAGGGTTGTTGTACAAGAGGTGGTTTAGCAGCCGCGGTAGGATACCAGATGGAGAGAGGAAGCATAGAACGAGAAAGAGGGAGAGAGAGAGAGAAGAGGGGTTGGGTTTGTTGGTTCAGTGTGCTGCAACTACAGTTGCTGCTGCTGCTGCTGCTGCTTGGCCTGACTATGCCGTTGAGGAGTTCCAATCTGTTTCCGATGGACCCCCAACTGAGGACTGTGGTTACCGCTACAAGCCCTCGTCCCGTTTTCTCTGTAAAGTCGATTCGTCCCTCCTCCATTTTCACACTTGGCTACTATATATTCATACTGTCTTTTCGTTCTCGTCTCTGACTCTTCCTACATTTATAACTATATATTAGTCACCTGAAGTACACATATAATCATCGTTTTACCAGATAGCGTAAGCCCATTTTGTACGGGTGAACAGAGACCAAACGATATCAAACACATAGTATTCTATCAGCTTCTACGGTATGCGATCGAGGGTGTCACACTACACCCTCGATCAGCATACCGGCTCTCGCTTCTAACACTCTCATCCTTTCCCACCACTCCCACCGTGCATCTAACAGCAGTATAGTACAAGCGTCAATCGCCTGTCCGCGCCGGGTACATCAGAACCCAAGCCTATCGACATTGGCGCAACCTCATCCTGACCGTCTGTTCGTGAGATATTAAGCCAAACTCAACATTCAGTTTCCGTCCATTATCACCCTTCGAATGAGTGTGTCGTTTACTCTCCTCTTGCTGTTTGCAAATTTTCGATGTATTGCTAGCGTATGAATACAAATTCTCTGTATTATCTTCTGGTTCGTATCATTAAATCGCCACCAAAACCAAAAAATGCTTCAACGGATTTGGTTTTCGTGAACAACATGAAAATGTTGAACAATCAAAAAACCATATTAGTGTCTCAAGCAGGAGATAATCAATCCTGATCGACGGATAAAGTTGATAATTCCATTTCTCTATCAAGGAAAATCTTACGAATGAGATTCATTTTTCGTTGATTCAATCTGATGCTATTTTTCTTTATCGTCTCTTTCCAATTGATTTCACGCTAGAAATTGCACACTTACCGGGTAACTTACAGCGCTCAATTCAAAGTCATATTCTTCATACGAACCAACACTAGCCGTGCATCTGTTCAAAAAATGCGGTCACCTCAAAACAATTTGGATTATCTCTGATGTGACCTTTGCAGGCTTAAGCTATTAAGTACCGAGCCTCTCAGTGCGATTCTCGGGTTCACTTCTTCCCATTCCCTTATCGTTCTCTGCGCTCACCCTCTTTCATACCACAAGCCAACGGATACATTAGGGGTACGAGGAGGAAAACACTTTCTCGAGCCCGAGGAAGTTTAAGGGAAAGACCAGAGAGGCTGGCTGTTCCTGGACCTGTTGCTTTATCCGGTTCTCTTTTTGGTGGATCGAGCGCGCATAGGCATGTCAGTCCCAAGTGTGGGATAATGCTGCTGGCAACTCTCCTCTCACCCTGCTCCAATGGCTCTTCACAGCGAGACGTCATTAAAGATAGCGAAAATTTTCTATTATATTCTGTTGAAAAAAATATATAGACTTCTCAGATGAGATTTGTAATCCGCGATCCAAATTAGTTATTTCTTCCGTTCATTCCATGCCGTTTCGGCAACTCTGAATTCATTTTATTCTGCGCACTGTGCACTTGAAGTGTCACTCCGAAACGAGCAGCTCACTCGATTCGAATAATACGCGAGAGATAAACACTGCGTGTTATTTACATACGTTCTTGGAATAAAACAATTGCACTTGGCTCCTTCTACTATCTTCCGGCCAGTAGTAGTTTTACGGTAAGTACTATGAGTTTTGTATCGTGTGTTATCACATTGTCACTAGATTCGTACTTTTCCGTACACACAAATCGAAGAGTAGGAAAACAGTGGAACCGAGTATAGAACAAATAGTTGACAGAAGAAACACACCAGTTACGGAGAGTGCGATTCTCACGAAACTGCCCTTTCGTCACCGTCTTCCTCGCGGATGAAAGTGAAAGCTTTCGTTCCATGGAGAGAAGGGCTCTATTCAACAAACGGGACTGGTCGCAAACTAATGTTTGGCCGTCGCGCGAGAATACGAAGTTTATTATTCCAAAAACTAACTGCAACTACCGCTAGTTTCCATTACCGACGTGTTACGTTGAGCAGTCCTCCGGGATAGCTTCGCTAACCGGAAACACCGGTGGTGCATGCATCAAACCTACAAATGAATAGCGCTAGTCTCTCCGGTGAGCCAGTTGCAGCGAATTTTTATGACCTCTGACTGAAATTTGCAACGGTATACAAAGTTATGAATTCATTCGTTCATACCTGCCCTCTTTTCCTACTTTCATTTCTCACCGTGGTCGCTCTCTCGTACCTCTATACCACCCCGCCTCTATTTCGGACTACCTAAATCTACTGACTGTACATCCGTTCTCCGCCTCTCCATTCGATGCTGATACGACTCTATATACACTGCTATAGATATATCTGTTGCCAATAGGATAACCAACGCACAGGTACATTACACACAGACAAGGGGAAGGCCGAACACGGTGTGCTTTTGCATGGAGGATCCCGAGGTCCCGACCCCGACGATGGCTTTATGACACGCGATATCCTTCATCCGAAATATTACGCTCTGCCATACAGAGCCAACGACGACTCGTACACAGGGGTATAGCGGTACATCGTTTCGACAAAACAGGCACCCATACAATCGCTCTTCTACCTTCTCGTATTCTTTTCCTTCGGTACAGTTTCAGCCGCGCGCGCGCCCCTTTCGGCTCTCGCTTTTTCTCGATATGAGTCTAAAACTCTGAAGCTTTTATTTATTCCTTTATTTACTTTTTCATACCTTGTTTCGCATATAATATCGAGAAAAGTCCAACGAAATTTATTTACCCAAGGCTAGCCTCCGGTATACTGCGACCAACTCGTCCCTGTGCGCACAACTAAAGCGGAATCAAACGACGAAAAAACTGGCGAATACGGACAAGAGCAAAGAGCGGCGGGTAAGCGAGGCGAATGCACACCGGCGGATGGGAGGGGGAAGAGGGGAGCAGTGATCCCTTGTTTTCTCGATCCTCTTCTCGTTCTTCTCGCTGAGAACTCAAAGAGAATTTCGCCGAGGCACGCCGCGCGCGAGCCAGATGTTTTCTCTCCTCCCCCCCCCCCCCTTTTTCCCCGCCCATCTTGGTTACGTGATATAGTACAGATCAAAGAGGGACATAGACGAACGAGAAAATACATTTTTGCTATAATCATTATACTTGTTTTTTTTCCGGCTCTTCGTCGCTTACTTATTCGATTCGCAAGACGTTTCGCGAGTTACCAAAGAGGCAGAGTTATTGTTGCACTTTTTTTTTGCCTTTCAGCAAAATGACTATACGAACAGTTCCAATCGATGAGCACTCGCGTTTCATGTTACATGAGTTAATCGCTAATCAGTTTAATGAATGACCGAATCTGCAACCCTATGTAAATTTTTTATCCGTTACCAATCCCTCTCGCGATGCTCGTACGTACAAAAAATAAATCGATGATTCTGCACCCCAAGAGAGAAGAACTCTCATCTATTTTTCTGCAGTCGTATACCTACAGCACCACACCTAACCGTTACTCGATGAACAGCGGAACTATTACCCTTCGCTTGACCATCTTTTTTTTTTGTTCCTTGCTTAAATGCACTATAAAACAAGAAGCGACTGACGGGATTGGTCAGTCGGTTTTTTCAAACATAATAGCGGAACAAAGTCTTCTTTAACCCCGCTCCAGTGTGGCGTAAATTTCAGACTACCTCACTCCAGACAATTCTTCTCGTTCGTTACTAAATATGAACCCTGCAATGGTTCCCTGCAAAGCTCGAATGACAAAAAATGAACTAGAAATGATATTACGAGAACGAGAATACACGGAGAGAAGAAAGGAAAAAGGTGAAAATTACAGTTACAGCGATAGAAATCGGGGACAACCTTGTATACCTTTTATATACTCTCTGTCCGCGATATTTGAAAGTCCTGAAATGTAGCTACTCAAAATAAGCTGAAGAGTCGAGAACGAACGAAAGCATCAACGCGGAAAAAAAAGTTGAATAAATGTTATGCGCATTAAGTTTTAACTGCCAGGAAATCACAAGTTACTGTCCGGAGGCTTGCGCGTACCTCAGTCATTTAACGAACAGCAAGGTAAAGGACCATGTACTTGCATGCTTACGAATATATAACTAACGAGAGAGGTGCGATTCCAGGGGAGTAATGATGACGCGCGGGCGCGTTTCCCTCATTTCCTTCCTTTTATCCAGTCCACTTACCAAAGCGGGGTAGCATCTCTTTTCAAAAAATGTGACCTACACGTGCATCACTAATACACTCTGATGAGATGACGGGAGAAGATGAGTGGTCGACCACCTTTAGGAAATACGAAAGTAATTAAGTGAACCCGTGGGATAGTAAGGACTACCGCAGCGTTCACCATGACGCTGTTCATAAACACATGTCATCGTTATATATTTTGTGTTTAAATATTTTCGAGCTTGGTCCGTTTAAAAATGTTTTTTCATTCATCAAATTATGGATCGCGTTGTAAAATTTGTTTTATCGAGTGTTGTGAAAACTTATCGAATTTTTAAGGTTTTCCACACTGTTTAGTTTTTCAATTGTCCACTTTTAAAAGATACAAATAAGCGTGAGAAGCGGCGCTCATTCGTGCATGCCAAATATTCAAACTTTCTTAGAGAAGATGTTTCAAGTGAGAATCTTAATTTCAAAGTTGACAGAAGTAACACAAACATCGAATCCGCTGTTTACACTATGACGATAAGGAAAAAAAAATGTACTCCTAAGATAATCAACTTTTTCAAAAACTCTCTCAATGAATTCGAACTACACGAAAATTTATGATGGAGCCTCGTTAATATTTATCAATCGAATCATCATTTTTCATGAAAGATAACAATTTGAACAGGAACAAACATTCATTAAGTCTGACCTTCGCACAAGCGATTGAATGAAGTAAAACTATTGAATCATTTATAGTCGATACTTCGAAGGTCAAGTCTCGCAGAAATTCGCTACCGGGCCTTTTAATTTGTACATTTTTTGTTTTGAATCTCACTTGAAACCTCAGTTTTCACCTGCAATCTAGTTGCGTTTTTTTTAGCCATCTCGCCAAATTCTGTGTTTTTTGAAACCTGTTCTTTCGAATCTTTCAATCGTTATGGCTTCATCATTATTTAAAATTACGTTCGGGTCAAAGTGTGTACGAACTGACATTGCTTGTAACGTAACAACTGTCGAGTAAAAAAAAGTTGAGTGGAACGTTGCCAAGTGTATGTTGATTCGAAACATGTTGAGTCTCAAGAGATTTCAGATCACGAATGCAAAAATACCTAATTATCACATTCCATAATTGAAAAAATTAAATTTCGATATTTTCATATGTTTCAGGTGAGTCCATACCAGTTACACAAATTTGGTGAGTCTAAGCTGAATAATTATTATCATTTACGTAACGGTGAGTGTTATTCCAGTGAACAAACTTTCTAGCCTCTCTTTAAATGTGTTTATTTTTTTCTCGTTTCGTATCTCCGAAGACTCGGTCTTCCCATCGCTCGTCAACATTACGAATTGTTCTCTAAATGGTTGGCAATTCGAGCTCATTGTTGCACAGGCAACAATCGATCGAATCTTACCACAGTGCCTCTCTCGATCTCCTCTCTATGTCAGCGCACTCCTCGTGCCTCACCAAGCTAATCGGCTGCTCGTATCTAATTAACGATCAGCGGTGCGCGTAATCCACTTTGTGCATCACACGTGCGAATTTACCAAATGTGCCCCCCCCCCCCCCCCCTCATCGTCCGTCTGGGCCGATTATATCAAACGCATAAATACACCATGGAACGCTTCTATTCCATGCTTTCCACCTTCACCCGTAGAATCCTTTCATCTACTAGTAATTCTGTAGCTCTTCTGCTTCCTGCACTCTGTATTGGTCCTATACCGTGCTGAATCCTTCCTCGTCGATTGGTTGATTAACTCAAAGTTCTCGTTGTCCTCGCTCTCCATCTCTCTTTTTCTATTCCACCTCTCACGTCGCTGTATTCCATACCGCGTATATTAAATTATCGAAAGTCTGTGAATATCGCTTATAAACAAATTGAACATCAATTTGAACACTCACTCGTGTAATTATTTATCGATTTTCATGGCTTGTGCATACGATCTTGTTCATGCAAGAGTTAAATTGGTCTTCCATTTCATTAATTTTTATTCATCCGAATAATTTAACGAATGTACAAAAGTAAAAAAATGGCCGCTTTGAAATTCTCTCCAAACCAAATGGAAATATTCTTCTTTGTCGCTGTTCAACTTATTGTAATCCACAATAATTCGAGTGCAAACTCAAAATTTGTGCAGTATTTGTACATTCCACACACACACACGTGTGTCTGGCATCATTATACGATAGTCGGTGATGAAAAAAGAATCATGAAATATAAGAGCTAAAGTCTATCATCTTTGATCCATTATATCTAATTTTGAGTTTAAAATCTTGATGGTTTTTTTTTTTTTTTAATGAATTGGGAATGGGCGGCGCTTCGCAAGATGCTTGTTTCGACTTCAGACTGACATTTTCAATGTCAAAATTTTCATAACTGTTAGTCGGAATCGTCATAAAATTATTTGAATTTCTCTCGATTCGTCATGGAGCGAGGAGACGGTGTCGAATTAGCGGCACGTTCTGCTTTTAATTAACGCTGAGGTGCAAAAGCAGCGTCAAAAAATAATGGTACGCTTGACAAGATTACATTTTCCAGTCTTGAATATTTCACAGGTTGGAGTAAGTTTGAATATTTCACGTAATTAACAGTCGCGGTACTAAATAATTCCTTGCGAAATGCGTGTTTTATAGCGAGATATATATTTCACATTATGATTCAAAGATATAGTTGAATAATACAATAACGCATGAATTTATATTATTTTTTTTCATTCCATCCAAAGTGAGAGAAAAAAACAAAATGGATATTTTTTTCCCCACTTGCAACAATTTCCATTTTCATCAACAATTAGAGTATAACCGTGGGGATGGTTTTTAGCGTTTAACTCCTTTCCCTCAAGCCCGCACTCTCGCTACAACGTTGATAGTTGAAAACTGATGGGAGGAACCATCGTATATATTCTGAACAATAATTCTCGTCAGCCCTCAGGTAGAAATATAAAAAAATGTTCAAAAAAAAAGAAAAAAAAAAAAACAACTAGAAAATATTTAAAAACAAGTGGTGCGGGATCGTTAAAAAAAAATGCGTTCACAGGAAAGTAGAGAAAAAAAAAAAAAAAAAAAACCGTCGGACTCGGTTGGTAGAATACAACGCGGTGGTTTCAACAAGCGCGTTTTGCCAAAGGAAATTTCAACAAGGATATCGTATACAGTCTGTGAAACGAGGAGGGGTCTCGAAACGGTGAAACGTGCACACGTACAGGCTTCGGGGCTCGGTGCGCTTGTGATAATACAATTTACTCGTCCGATGCGGCGAAGGCACATAAATTTTTATGGTGATAAGGTGCGTTGTATATGCGCATACTGTTTGATATAGCAAGCAAGCAAGCAAGCAAGCAAGCAAGCAGGCGAGTGAGCGAGCGGCGAACAGCGAGCAAGAGGTAATAGGGGCATATAAAAAAGGAGGCGAATGTGCGGAGGGGTAGTGAGCGCCCCGTGGCATGGTATTGACGGACGGACGTATGGACGGACGGACATTGCCGTATGCACTGAGAATGGCCGCTTGGTTCGGGGGTTAAAGGAACGCGAGGGGTGGTATGGATGATGAGAAAGAAAAGGATCGGTGTTGGTCATGAACGCGATGGTAACACAGGCAACTCGATACATAAAACAAAACAAAAAGAGATCACAGTCAGTGGTTGTGTATTAGCCGGCGGCCTCTTTCTTCCTCTTCTTCCCATTTATTCTGTACTATTTTACACTCCTCTCCCCCTTTCCCAGCCCACCATCCTCTCGCTTGTTCTCTCATCCTCTCTCTCTCTCTCTCTTATCCTTAGTCTCTCTTCTTTGTACAGACATTCGTTTATCGTAAATACGACAGAGCTTATATATGCACGATGTTGCCGCCAGTTCATCCCTCCCATATAGAAGAGTCTAAACCTCCTGCTATGGCTTATTCGTTGTTTTTAAAAGTACAAGCGTATGGAGCGCTGCTATAAAACAACCTTTTTCTCACCCAGTCCCTCCTCCCTCCCGAGTAATCTCGTTTGTGTGGTTGCCACATGTAAAAGAGGGGTGGTAAACTTGTCACATGTATTCTCAGCACGTGAACTATCCTCGTGTCACATATATACTACTCGACCGTAGCAAAAACACGATTAGCAGCTGTTCCCCGGGTTTTGTCGCCATTCCGCTGTACACACGCCACACGAGGCGTGAAAAAATGATAGATAGAGTATAAAAACTGCACATGGGTCTAGATTTTTTTTCAGCGAATCTAGCGCTTCAACGCTCAAATTACACAGCCTCGGGTAGTTCTTCCGGCCAATTGTGTAATCAAAGCGTACAATAGAAGCTAAAATTTGTCGCAATATTATATTCGAATCGGATTCACCATCGCGAATTACGAATGCAAGATGAAATTTTTCAATATAAAAAATCAACTGTTGGCTCTCTGCATGACTCCAGACATATATATGCGGAAATCATTTGCTACGAGTACCGCTGAAAATCTGTTGGAATCTCTTAACTCAACGTAGAAACATCCGGAATGTTTTTTTTTTCCGCACCAGCGTGAACGGAATTTTAATCGAATTAATGCAGTATAATCAATGGATGACAGGCAGCGTGCCGCACTAATTAGGTCAGACACTTTTCAATCAAGTACACGGCTAATTCCGACAAAGCTCGAGGAAGTACAATGTCTATCGATCTGAATTACGCCTTGAATAATTTTTTCTTTTTCTTACGACTTGTGACAATTCCATTAACTCCTTTTAATTAATAAACTACTGTCATTTATTCCTAATGACACAATCGTATGACAGAGAGTTAATAGAAATGTCTCGCACCATAAAAATAAAGTGGTAATTGGCACCCATTGATTTAATTTCATTTTCTCATATTTTATTTCATTTCACTGTTCAAACAATGAATCATTTCAAGCCCGCGTGTGATCACACTAACTCGGGAAATTTGTTGAGCTCGTACTGCATGAACAATGCATCGCGAGACACATCGGACTTCGTCTGTATTCAAATTGATACAGGTTCAATAAAGTTTCACCCAACAAGATAGATTTTTCTATGTAATTATGCCTCAAATTCACAACGTTCAATCCTACGAATTATCGTCTTCTTTTTATCGACCGAACTACGAATATTTAAATCCAACAAAGACTTCCACTCATTGAGATGAAAAAAAAAAAAAAAGAAAAACGAAAAACGATGCACTATAATAGTAGTCAGAATTATGAAATTGATTGATGCTAATTAACTTGGGTTTTGAACAATAAATTGATGATCAATCGTGCAAAAGTCAAGAGAAACTTGTTTTTCGACAAAAGTAAAAGATTTTGAAAAAAAACAAAAAAAAATTACTGCTAACATCCTTTAAATTATATATATTTATGTGATTAAACGGTGGTGCAGCACTGAGGTAGACAAGGATCTCGTTCTCAATATTGACATGAGTAAAAAAATTCATAACTTCCTATTAAGACACGAGGCATTTGCCACGAACGATTTGCCTTTGTTCTGATAACTCTGTGGGAACAGAGCGATGAGAATTTTTTCAATAGCATACACAGCGATGCATATATATTTAGAAAGAAAAAAAAATCATAATAATGAGAAATCAAAAAATAATAATGAGGCGTGAAGATAAGAGAGCGAAAAAGTGTACACCCAAGGTCTGGTGATCTAGTCAGGCTTCAGAACCCAGAGGATGCGGTGCAAGCAAAGAGACCGTCGACGAAACGTGACGAGGTCTGTCCCATCATTTTATGCAAATATAAAAGCCCCAGTCACGCTTGATTTCCCCGTGGTGTTCCCCATACTACCAAGAAGGAACCACCAGCGAGGAAACCCTGTGGCTATTCTCCTAGTAATGCAAAGTTCACTGTTCCTGTATCGTCAGCCCCATAGAGAATGTACTATACTGACTGCTTAAATAGGGAAACGATAAAAGTAGATTGGAGTTGACCAATACCCGAAGTCTTCTTTCATGGAATTTCGAAAATATCCGTGAAAACAGGAAAAAGTTTTTTCGAGCTCGGAAAATATGAAATCGTGGAATTGACGGTTTTTTTTTTTTTTTTTTTTTTTTTTTTCTCGAAATTTACATTCACGAGAAAATAACGATTCAACTTTATCAAATGAGAATACTTATGTTTGTGCTCGTTCATATCAAATATTAATTCGTTGAGACATAATATTGGTCAACAAATTCAAACGCGAATACCCGATAAACCGACAAACTCATGGAACAAGCATTGTTGAATTTAATCATAATTAACGAGTTCCAGTTTGAGAAAAAACTCAGCTCTTCGGGCAGATCATACCGACGAAAAACGAATTTCCTAAGAAGTAGATCCACCATCAGGAATCACCAGAAACCCCAATAATATCATCTCGATCTGTATCAAATAAACTTGAGCAAACTGCAGTGCCTACAGCGAAAAATTAATCTTGACTATCACGATATTGGAATGTTGACAGAATTCTACTCAGTCATTGACATTCGATAATCGTGCACTTTCTCGAGTGTCGTCAATTATTCCAAACAAACTTGATGAGATTATATTCAATATTTAATAAGCATGATCTCTTATCCTCGATTTTGTTTCTGTTCCCTCTTTTAGGATTAACTGGTTCTTGGCTAAACCTACTTAGAATGCTCTTTTTCGAACAAGGTACCGTCGAACGTCAATGTATAGGTTATCATAACACCCAATACTCGATTAATACAAGTCTACTTATAAACTGTACGCTTATAAACGTACAGTATAGGAATTTAGCATAGCTCCAAATGTTATCGACATTTCACAATTGTTGGGAAAATGATTGTCCAGCCAGGGGATTATTGTCGATGGTACAGCCGGATTATATGCTGTAGTGGTACTACGTGCTACTCAACAGGAGAGTTCGTGCTCAGTTGTGGAGCTCCGAGCTATTCCTATATACCGTTTGGAAGGTTGGATTTGATGCTGGGTTATAATGCAGTCGCGGAATAAGAGCACGCTGCTGAACATTCCATATAGTATTTCATGGAGAGCACAAATCTCGGTAGTTCTTCGGACACATTATTCAGCTCTACTTGACGTATCGTTCGATCGATACGGTTTAAATTCATAATCGCTCGTGCAAACATTTTGTCGGATATACCGGATATATTGTATGTGCAAAAAAAGGGACCAGCGCAGCAGCAGGAGCGCGCCTGCGTCACTCGAGAGTATGTCATACCGTCCTCAGGCTTCGTGCTTGGCCTCTAAAGCACCCAGCTATTTACAAGATTGGACCAAGTGTGTTTGCCTCTGGCCAAATACTCGGAACCAACTGAAACTCACGCTGGCAGTGTACCACGAGGGTACTACGTAGCTCTTACGAGAGTACCTCAGTTTAGTCGGTGTCGAGTAGCTGCGTATTTTTTTTTTGTTTTTGTTTTTTTTTTCCCTCTTCGTTTTCATTTTTTATATTTCTTTCTCTCCTACACTGACTAAATATATACCAAGATGAAAAATATATACCAAGATGAACTCACCGGAAGTCACAAGCAGCAAAATGATCCTCGACATGGCGAACACGTTTCTTCGCTGTCAATTCTTCTCTACTGTTTATCCTCCGAATCAGTGAACTTGTCAACCGTTGACATAAATAAACACCGTTTAATCAACACACCAGAATCGGTGCCCGACCGCGATAAACCGAAAATATATGAAACAATTACAACAGTCGTACGAATTTATCGAGAGCGGCGCACCAGTAACCACACCGAACGAGTGGCAATCACCTTTGCTTGTGCTATCCCATGAAACAACTTGTGAAACCTCACCGACCAGTATATTCCTTACCGTGAGATACCTCTCGCTCGAGTGTTGCGTCAAGATCCGTGGAAGGGGAAGACGAAAGGACGTTCGCGGTTCCGACGGGCCCACTTCCACTGCACATATAGTCTTTCCCCGCTCTACTATCACTTCTCCGGATGTTAATTTTTCCTTTTCACTCGAAACCTCATTCTAGTGCGAAACTCGTTCTATACCGATATATGTATATATTATTGCGCTAGTAAACATTTATCATGCTTAATCACATTGAAACGGTAAAAAATAACAAAAATATATTCAGCTCGAAATTAAATTTTCGGACTTTAGTGACCTCGGATCCTGGGACCATGCCCCAAATCCGTGTCCTCGATGTCCCTAAAACCTGTCCCGTTACCACGGATATACCCTTTCACATATCTCAATTTCGGCCTTCATTGTTTTTTGCTGCTGTATTTTGTCGAAGGGCCACAACGTCAAGAATCGTGTGTCAAAACTACAGCACAATATATTCAACGTTTACTGGCTTACGATAAAGCTTATATCGCGTGAGCAATGGTGAAATTGGGGCCACTTTGACCAATCGTGCTTCTAACGAGAGATTCCATAAGCAAACACACGAAGCCCCTTCATTCGTATGCATGCATTTGCGGTAGATAAATCAATGTTAACGACCAAATTCCATACTGAAATGCTTCTCGCGATTAGCTCCAGTTACACCAAAATTAACAACACCGTACTTCAAACTAAAACTGACTGGCAAGATGTAGTTTTTCGAATGCTCTTACGACTCTTTGTTCATTCGATGGACTAAATATTGACATTTTTTTTTGCCTTTCGCCGATTGTATACACATTTTTTATCCTCTTTTATAACTTAATCACATCATTTTTTACCTTTCGAGACGTCTTATCATCTTACGCAGCTTTAGTACATGAGTTTCTATTGCGGAGCAAGAAAAAAAAAAAGGAGAAAAACGTACGCAGAACTAAAAAAAAAAAAATATATCTTTCGTTGCATCCCAGCGATGCAACATCGCAGATTCTCATCCCGTCGTAGTTTCTGCGTGCACCGATTGATCAAGCGGAGCTTGACATCATTTTCGGAAAGAGTAGGCCGCGTGTTATAGTTGGGAACGTCACTCTCGCCAGTTACCGCAAATAAGGCAAGCGAATCGTAAGCGAGGGAAACAAACGGACCGTGTCAGCCTACAAGGTAGCTCTTCGCCTCGTCCCGTGTTGACTAATCACCATCTTATTTTCATTCTTAGCAACTTACTCGCTCTCACTATTTATCAGAATATTCAACGCTCTTAACTCGATACAATTAGTTCGAGGTCGTCGAGTTTATAAGATTTTTCATCAAACAGGAATGTAAATATTATATCAATATGGATTTTTGAATATGATAAAAATGTGTATATTGAAAATAAAATACAAATGCGAAACTACCAAGATTGGAATCTGGGATAAAGATTGAAGGTCACTCTCTTTTTCTCTTTCAATTTCAAGTTTAATTTCACCGTTTCTGTCTCAATTGATTTAATAAAAACAGCAATTTTGCACACAAAATTATTAAGCAGTAACACGATCAATCGTTATTCTATTGGCGTTTATTATTATTATTATTATATTTTTTTTTCTTGAAAAGAGGGTTTTGTGTCAGGGCAGAACAGTTGAGATGGTTCCCTTCCAAAGTCAGCCTACTCTCAGATTCGGCAATGGGAAATCATTATCGATACGTAAAGATATTTGACCTGTTCTCGATATGCGTTCGTAAAATATTTCACTATTCAAAAGTTCAAATTTAACACACCGATCAATTCCAATGCCAAAAGTGATAACTTCTTTTGGAAATAATTGTCCTATGCCTATTTAGCATTTGACAGTTTTTTCATTTGTTTCTGTCTTTTCCGTTTTTTTTTTTTTTTTAAATATTGACAGAAATGTGATATATTGCAGGATTCGTCTTATGTAATTTTGAAAGGAAATATCTTGATGACGAAATTGAAACGAATGAATGAAAATGTTATTAACGCGTGGAGGTTAACCCAAGCAATATTGGTTTTAAATATTAAAATTTCTTGTCTCACACGATTTTTCGTACGTTCTACCTTAATTTCATGATAGAAACATTTCTCTATTAGGCACTTGCCACTTTTGCTTTTCTATTACTCGAAGGTTCGGGATTCCTACTGTGTGTTTGGTGTTGCGAGACACGAAAAAAAAAAAAAAAAAATTGAAAAAATGCATTCCTTTCATCGCGAGGGTGGTAAGAGGTGTTACGTAATATCCAGCGCATATCATCCCAACCACCTTATACTCAGAAAAGCAACGCCGAGAACGAACCTTGGTGAAACGCGTTCTCTTCTATTCATACAAAATAATTCTTAGCTACGATCGTGGTCCCGTCTAAAGGAAATCCACCTGGTGCAGTAGAGCTCTCCGATCCGTTCGCCTGCCCACGTATATTCTCCTACTTCCGGGTAATTACAGTCTACATAAAGGTGTCTATATCATATATTCGTGTAACACTACCAGAACACATTCTCCTCTTGATAGGTTACGCAAATACGATAGCCGCTACTATGCGCGTGATAAGGAGAAAGACCTTAGTAATTTGTACCTAGAAAAATTCATTTTATCCGTTCATTCACGACCGAATCCTTTTTTCCAAGTCAAGTCTCGATTCTCAGTGATGACTTTCGTTTAAAGGGTTCGGTGCAAGGATTTTTTTATTTTTTCTTCCTTCAACTATGAATGTAACGAAAACTATCCGTTGCACCAGCTAGGATGCAATTTTTTTGGACTGAGCTTGGATTTTCGAATCCTAACATTTAACTCTCTTCAACCGGCTCTTGCTCAAAAGTATATCATTTTCGCCCAGCTTTCACGGATGTACTAGAAGTGAAAGAATCTTTTGTACATACTTCAACACGCCGAAAACACAGGACGTTACGTATACAAAATAGGTAGGTTTACGACACCTAGAAAATAGTTCTATCTACATCTACTAAAATCGTTTATTCATTCCAGCTAGAAAATTGCTATTGAATCATATGTGTAATGCTATTTGAAAGACGAACGTGAATTTTTGTATCTACCCATGGTCGCAGGCTATGAAAAAAATGATTGAATAATATGATAATTGAATGTGGTCTGTTGATATTATAAAGCTAATAAATTCTCATATTATTATGTTTTATATTTCAACTTCATATTCGTACAATTTTTAAGGTAAACGGCCATTTTTTTTTTTTTTTTTAATTGCGGTCAAATAGTCCTCTATTTCGTCGTAAGATGAAGAGAAAAAAAACTGATTTGATCCAAGTACATTCTCGTTGAATTGTTTAGAGATTTTTTTCTCAATGAACAGGATCGCGATTCAACCGAAAAACCGGATATTACATACTGAAGATGGCTCTAAAGATTGATGTGATTGATTCTTCAGAAAATCGGATCCGCGTAAGAGACACTTCGGTATCATCTTCCTTAGATCAATCATCAATTCATTTTGAAACAAAATTTTTCGTATTCAGACTCGATTTCACAGCTATACAGGCAACGTCTTCGCCAACTTTTTATGCACAAAAAATGATGTTTTGCGCTGGACGATTATAAATTATATTTGCTCGTTCTTGGTATACCGCTCGATGTCTACATATATCTTTACAGCACACCAGAATTTCTTCACGACTGGATTCGCTTACCGAGCAAATTAATTATCCTTATTACGCCGAGGTCTCGAGACTACGGCAGAATTCCATATGAATTTATACTTAACGCTGTTGCGTGTACAATATCTTATACATTTTGATTTCACGCAGAGCCTACGGTTTTATGCTTGTCCCCGTGTGTCTACTATTTTCATCTGATTTATTGTTAACTCCTAAGTAACTCCCTGTTGACTCCTAAGGAAATGATGCCTACCGTTTGACCCACTGAAAAAAAAAAGTGTTGCCAACTACGCGATGAGATTGAGCGATTTTCGTTCTATGAACAGTCATATTACGTTTAAGGGAGTTCATCTGGTAATCGAATTAACAAACAGATATTGATTAAAAAATTTGAATACAGTTATTAGTATCAACTAGATCACCTGTCAAAATTTCAGGTCCTTAGAATACTTTGTTTGAGAGAAATTAATAAAAACAGATTTCCCAATTTAACACGGTTCCTTATACGTTTCTGTGGTTTTCCCGTCTGTAAACATGCAATTCGCAAGCATTGACAAACAGTTTCGTACGAAACTTTTATAAATGCTTAAAAAATATCTAAAAAATCTTTTTACCACTTCACAAAATCCATTCGATACTTATGAGATTCGGAATAAATTAATTTGTCTCGAAGAAGGAGGTTAAACACACTAAACATACTGAGCCGACTACGCTAGCCGTGACAGTTTTGGGTTTTGACTTGCTCGGTACCAGATGAACTCCCTTAATTAATCACCCGGTAGTTGATCCATGAAAAGTCATGTCGTTGAGACAACTACGGGACGAATTTGCCACAACATTTTTATTTATTCAAGTCGAGCTTAATTCATATGATGCAACCGCAAAAAATGGTTTCATTGAAAAAATAACAGAACTTGAGACACAGAATCGATTGGATTTGGAACAATCGCATCGAGGGTTGCGCAAACAATAAGTTTTGTTTGAAACGATTTATATACATTGTAGCGAGACAGTCTTATATCCTAGCTGAATTTCTGGTGCGCCAGAAATCCGCTAGAGGGCAACGAGCGGAGCGCTCTCGCGTAAGCGTTGCATGTCCCGTGAGCTTATAAGACTGCGGAGTTAAATCGTAACTTAATAATCATTTTCAACCATAATTGTTGAGGTGATGAGAATATTTATTTTTGAGATTCTAGAAGAAGTAAGACCTCATCGGTATAGTTCAAGAAGGCTAATGAAAAATGGTTTTCATACGAAATTATATCAACAATGAGCAATTTTCTTATTCGTCATAAAATGTTACAAACAATACCATTAAGAATATCAAATAAAATATACATGAATGAAAATCAAAAAAATTCCAATAATTGTACGCTTTGAATAAGCAATGCAATTTGTTTAATTCAAGCATGATTGTAACAATTGACCAAAATACTTTCGCCAATTACCCGAGCAATGCGATGATACTATTTTAAATATTTATTTAATTTTATTCAAATAATACCTTTAATTCTGCCAAGTGTTTAATATTTTACTTGAAATTGCGGGCGTAGTTGACCCAACGAAATCCCTTCAACTACGTGCGGAGGTTACGTCAACTACGCCATTGGTTTCGCCGTATCCAACCTCAAGGCGTAGTTGAGTCAACTACGCCTTCGTTCTCAACACTATGCCTTTTTTTTCAGTGCAGATATCAGTTTCATTGCTCGATATGGTATAACATTGATGCTTGCTAATGTACTTCAGAAAACTCTTAATCAGCGAATAACAAGCCCTCGTCGAAGCGTGAGGTCGATTACAACGTGCCAAGGCAAAAATCGCGCATAAATTCTTGAAGCTGAAGAGTAGTTACATAATTTTTATTCCGGCATCACTACCAGCTTGTAGCGGAGCTGTAAAACAATACTCTCAAAACTGTTGGTGCGCGAACATTAAATACGTTTACGGAGAAATTTATGTCCGCCTACGACCCATGCCATACAACCTTTAATCGGGAGCTTTCCTTTTAACAAGTCACCTTGCGAAGAGGAATAATTCATTTTCGAAACGATATTAATCGTGCATAGTTTCTTATCTTCCTTATGGAATTTTGGTAGACGCTGGCAATTATCGTTATTCGCAGGCTCATTGCACAAAAATGATTTTTAAATCGGCATCGTTATCGTAGAAATAGAAATCATGATGTTTTTTTTGTCCAGATCTACCTGCGACTCGGGCAGTTTCACAATTTTTTTTTACTATCGTCCGAATCGTTGCCTCAAAAAATGCCGTATTTTTAGACACGATTAAAGCCTCAGGCCAAACACCCATTTTATTTGAGTATTATTTCGGTAAATTTTTAGATTCAAAGCTTTGCTCAAATGGAGAAAATTCATGTTTCAACTAGTGACGGCTGAAAGCATTTTCAAGAGAGAGAGAGAGAGAGAGAGAGAGAGTTATTTACTAATTAACTAATCTATTTATAAAACGATTTGAGCGGTTGTTCACTAGCATACGCGTATTACATTGATGCCTGTGAGAATTTTTAGATCAAGATTCACGATAAAATCATCAATCAATGTCAAATGTATCAAATATCAGAGTCGACCATAAAATTTAAGTAATCCGTATTAAATGAAAGTACGGTTGAAAGATTCTACGTACCTTTTACTTTAGCAGAGCATGCGAGAGCGATACATTTATTCGATGCTCGTATACTCTTCTCTTTTTTTCTTTTTTTTCTTACGAACTCTTCGAGCCGTCACTATATCCATGCACTCTTGCCGATGCACGGCCACATATGTACACATTCGTGCATCAAAACGATTCGCACACTCTAGCGTTAGATTTCGCGGTGTCGAGTATCACGGTGTATTCAGCAAAAGTGAAAGGATCTGGTATGGAGACTCTTCTACCAGATCTGTTCGTTGCCAGAACTGTTGCAATTGCACTCGATAATGCATAATATGGTTAGAAAAGTCCCGTTTCAAGATCCCGTTTCTCAGACCAGATAACCGGCATTCAGTGACGATCTATCGAGGGTCAAGGTGTGACATTTTTTTTTTTATTGAAGACAATATTCTTGATGAACGACGAACAATAGAAAAATTACGGAAGAATTCGCTCATCGTCTCACGTAGAATACTCACACTCCCTATTCTAAGAGCGCGATTCATTAGATATATGGTTCGGAGTCACGTAGGTCATAAATCTGTTTATTTACCTTCAATTCTTGTTCATATTTTCAGGTTTCCTGGCCAATTAATTTATCAAAGTTGGTAATCGATATAAGTAAGAATGTTGGACACTTGTTCCCAGAAACGATTTTTTCTATTAAAGCTCTGTTAAGTATACCCTTCGATTGGGAAGAAATATCGAAAAAATCAGTCATCACCAAGATTTCTTGAACATTAATGTTCAGTGATAGTTTTACTGAAAGATGATTTGCAAATCGAATTAGAAATATCGCTGAACAAAAGAAAGAATTGGTTACGGAAAAACTGACAAGTTCAATTTTTACGTAAAAATGAAAATTATACTATTCAACACGATTTTTCAGTCTCCTCGAACAATGTTTTTTCTTAGTGCTTTTAGATTTCTGAATGAGAAAATTACACATTTGCTTGAAAAAAGTTTGTTTCCGTAATCGGGGCATCCGTATTATGAAAATTGCTGTGTGTGCAATGAGGTTGGAGATGAAGTTGAATGACAGTAAAGAACAATTCAGAGGCCTTTGCTCCTACGAACATTCTAAAGTACACATTTTCTGGGAATAGATTTTTTTTCTTGCAAATTCAAAAATGAACAACACTTATTGTTCGCTCTATTTCAATATTGAGGCTCTATGTTAATCAATTCTCTGAAAAGTTGAAAAAACATTGACTTTTTTTTTATCTCGTCATTCTAGCTTTAAAAACGAACTTTAGAAAGTATCAGCAGTGGTAATTTTTTTTTCGTTGCTTTTCGAGCTGCAAAATCAGGATACAATGACTGGGTCCGGATGTACAAAAAAATTTCTTTTTTGTTAACCTTTGTCATGAGAACTCGTATTGAATCACGTGGAATTCACTTGAATTAAACTTTTTCAGTGCATTCATTATTTTACGAAAAAAAAAAAAAAAAAAAAAAAAAAACAATTTTCACATTATCTCGAAGACAGGAAGAAATTTTCCAAAGCACTGAACATTAAAATTATGATTGAGTATTATTATTGGGTGGGAAAGTATGCGAGTCAAACATCCTAACCATACTTTTCTCATTTTATATCTGTATGATTACTGAAATTAAATACATTGGGCTTTGTTGGTCACCGACAGGTGTGAAAATCGAACTTGGTCGATTGTTTAGATACAAACTCTGTAATTCGAGTGATAATTTATTTCGGTCAAAGTAATTTTCATTTGCTCTGTTCTATGTTTTTTTTTTCTTCCTTTTTTTTTATTCGACAGAAAGTATCCTGAAACGAATCAACAACGCAGTCGCTTGAGTTGTTCGTTTAAAACGGGAGCGTCGGACGAAAAGACAAATCGACAAAACTGGAACGAGTGAAAAGACGTAATTACGTCGCACGACGACGACGTCGTCCGATCTGTGTCGTCGTCACCTTCTTTTCCCGCTGATTCCCTTTCCTTTGCCGCATCCCTTCAACACACTTCTTCCACGCCTGCCTCTTTCCCTAGCTCCCTATACTTTCTAGTTGCGCGGGCCCTCGACGTTTCGTAATTACAGCCCGATTCGATTTTGCCAGACTTTTCTGCTCGCGCGGACTCCTTACCGAGAGATGCAAATAAACGAGAGTAGAAAACTCGATATTTATAAGAAAAAGGAAAAAAGTTTATAGGCATTGAAGATGGACTAACGAAAATACTTATTCCCGAGAGGTTTCGCAATCCTGATGGTATTCATAAAATAATACGCCAAGTTCAACTTATTGCGGTGAAATGCATAATTCCCGTCATATGCCCTTGCCAGTAGTAAGGAGTGAACATTTTACTCGTATTCTTTCAGTTATTCATGCGATCATTGCCTTTGCAACCATCTCCAAACAGAGTCGGATATTTATCCACTCATATCGTGTGAACCGAGTTAGATTTCAGTCATTTACCATTGTTTGTTCAGCTCCATTGACTCTTAATTCATCTCTCGAGACTCTGCGACTCATTCCTCTCTTTATATATCTATTTCCAGAGTCTGGATTACACGTTGAGCGAAACAAACAGCACTGTAAACTTATCTCTTGACGTCGACTAAAAACCTGTGGTCGTGATTCTTGCATTTTGGAGCTATCTCTGTATCCAATCTCAGAAGAAAATAAAACCTCTTCTCGATTCAAATAGGATCTACCAGTTGAATAACTTTTGTTTTTTCCATGTCCCACGGCCGAATAGAGCACTATTTGAGCTGAAAAAAAAAAAAATCTTTTTTTTTTTATTTCATCATTATTACATTTTTGATTAATAACAAATTTAGTACACACATCAACGTCGGATATATTTTTGTTTTAAAAATTGAACGAGACAAAGCTTTTAATCCCAACGAAGTTGAAGTATTTAATCCAGTTTTTCATGGGATCGGATAGATATAAAAATTCTCGTTCATCTTTTAAGTATTAATAATCAGTCAGAATAATTATACCACTTCAGCACTCGCAATTATATGCATTGTAATTCGTATGTGAGAAATTCTTCGACGCTCGATCGCGAGATCTCGATACAAGAAGTGTCATTAGTATCTTTGATCTACCATTTAAAACGAAACAATTGTTCACTCACTCGTTTCTTCATTTCCAGTTATTCTTAATGATTTTATTACATGCAAGTATATAGTAAAATTGAATTGCGATATCTATATTTAAAATTAGTGTGTTCAGGGATGTTAACGTCAATATTGTCGTAACAGTAATCACCACAGATTGAATAAACCCTATGAATCAATTTATCGCTCCTTGTCTTTCTCATTTAACACTATTTCCATCTCACTCGTTCTCTCGGTAGTTTCTCCCTCACACCTTTCCTCAAATTCCCTTGTTTACTCTGTCCCTTACCTTCTATCATTTTGCCCACAGTCGGTTTTCCGCTTGCCCTTCCGTTCCCATTTCATTTCGATATCGTTCCCGCAAAACAAACCTCACCGCGATATCTTTTTATACGATCATATAAATGCTTAAAGAGGTTATTCTCGATATGACACCGTCGAATATGTGTGATGAATATTCGATGAGTTCTCGAATTTTCTTTATTCCTCGTGCATCTTATGGTACTCGGCATTGACAACGTTCTGAAGGAAAGGGTACTTGTATTAAATAAGCAAAAAAAAATTTTTTTTTTCACGAAAAAAATTGCACAAAAATTTACAGAATACTCGACACATTTTTATTTTGATACCGATCGTTCTTCAAACCAGTGAAAACAGCCCAGCCCTGCATGAAAATAATCTTACGGTATTCATATCAAATGCGACGGGAAGTCCGCGCGAAAAAAACGTTCATAACATTTAATTACAGCACTCGTGATAGATGAGTGAAAATATAGCGATAAATATACCGCGAAAAAACAACAAAATTTAAAGCTTTACTTGTCATGCTTACGTGAATGAATTATAAATATCTAATATTATATTCATGTTGAAGGTATAGTCTCGAACCTACATTATGGCGCAAAATGGGAAAGGCGCGACGCGTCGAGCTAAATCAATATATCGGTAACGAGCGAAAGCGAACTCTAAAATGAACAAAAGGGGAGTAATATAGGGAAAAAGAGAAAGAGAGATGAAAATAGAAACGGCAGAACTGTGAGGGGCGGAGAGGTGAGAGGCATGGTGTACGGTGCAATATTAATGTTGCGCAAAGTGCGTGCAACGAAAATTGTGGTGAGGTCACAGAACTGACAGGGAGGGAATCTATCGATTAGTATCCCATTCCCAACTTCGCCGCGTCACACATTCCATAGCGAAGTATCTCATTTGGTGAAGCATCTCATTTTTATACACAAACACGTAATTGTTACGATCTCATCGTACTATTGATATAACTACAGCAGAAAAGGCATGTCTAGATTTAAAATATGATGATTGCAGGAGTGAAATTTAGCCGCATTGCTCTCTTCATTCGTAATTTATTCAGCCGATCGTTCCCGGATCGAGTGCTCTTGAATTTAGCAGATGCTATTGATCAAGAAGCGAAGTTCTCGATTGGTCCGAATTCTCTATTTAACACGTTTTTTAATCTGAATAATCATTACAGAAAATGGGCAGAGCACAGCCATGCTCCTTACCGATAATAAATAAAAAATGGTGAACGCAACGACTGAATTGCGAAAAAAGTTGCGTTACGATTTAAAATCAATTGTCAGCGGTCATTCGATACCATAAACTCCTGTACCTCAAGTCAATTTAAGTTGCTCCGAGTACAAATTGGCTTAATCACAATAACCTCATGTAATAGTTCGCGTAGTTTGGGCTTTGAAGTTTCCATGAAAACCCAGCAAAGTTGCACACTCGTGGCGCCTGCTACGACTATGAAGTGACTCGACCAGATCCACCGAGCATCACTGCTATTAATATAGGTTGTGGTTCGTCAACAACAACCCTTGAAGAATATGCAGTGTTGCGATACTTCGTACGAAGATCTTATACGTACGATCGAGAATTTTTAACGTATCATTTAAGGAGTTTCGGTAAAAAAGGCAAAATGTTAAGAAATTAAACAAATTTGGTGATAATGTTCTTCGACATCGAGTACGAAAACACAATTTTTTTCAAAATTTTCTTCTACTTAGTTGTCGAGTAATTATGCATTAAAGCAGATTTCTTATGCCCGAAGTGCATACCTTTATATATGGGAACGCTATGCTTATATACACGTTATAACTTCAGTCTTCAATTACTCGATCACTGTGTAGAAGAAAAATCTGAAAAAGGCACTAAAGAATATGTTCACCAAATTTTATAAAATTCCTAACTTTTTCAAATTTTTTGTGTTTTCAACATGATTTAGCATGGCAACATTGTATCGCCTGTACCGAAACTCCTTAATATCCCGTTGTAACCTTATGACATGCGAAAAAAGAAAAAAAAAACTTTACATGGCCTTTGAGCGTCGATCTTCATTATTTCGAAATATTATTTCAATATTTATTCGATATAAAACTCGTCGCAATGCAACTACATCCTCAATCCATCAATAATTTTCTCTTCTTCGTAATCTTCTTGTAATTTCTTACAATCTCATTCGGCTATTATTAATCAGTAGAAATGGAGCTACCTAAAATGACGAGAAAATTGCAGACACCGGTGTAATTCATACCAGACAGCAGTGGCTTCCCTTACCAGATCCTCGTCCTCCTTGTCGGATACCTCATGTTCGTACTACCAAAATATACATGCGTGTCTGCTCACTTTCTCTCTCTCTCTCTCTCTCTCTCTCTCTCTCTCTCTGATCTGCTCAGTAACCCTAGTGATACCTACAGAGTAATCGCAATTTCTAAGACCATTCAAGTAGAATGGCTGAAACGTTATGCACACATACACATACATGTATCTGCAAATGAACAAGTATTGAGGCATTTACAAATGTAACCATGAGATCTATTCCTGAGTGTAGCTGAAAGGAATGAGGGACGCGGTTATACGACAACGTGTGGCTGGTGCTAGTGTGAGCGATAGCATGGCGTGTGTAACATGGTCGCGCTCATTCCCCGCCACCCCTACTTTATTCCTCCCTCTGTTTCGCCCCTGGCATAACATAACCATGTCGGTGATGTCGTCAAACCTTCCCGCGAAATTTGCCGCTCGTAACGTCCGGGATGACGAGAACCTACAGAATCTATGGTTGACTGTACGTATATGTCGGTGCAGTTATAATATACACATATATATCCATGTATATACACAGCCAGAGCTCATCGGCTTCATAGCACGGATCTCAGTTTAGAAATTCCTAAGATATCTTGACTATCTCCTCTCCCTTCCCCTTATCCATAGCTTCTACAGTCCCGCAGTCCCAGCAAACCCTGACGATCCTTCGTCGCCTCGACAGTGCCCTCTCTCTCTCTCTCTCTCTCTCTCTATTTCTCTCTCCATCCTGCCAACGACCCGCGCTCGATGAACGGATGAATACAGAAAGCGACTGTGGTACCACCTCGAATTTACCCTTGTGGAAAAGCGAAAGATACTATACACGTATACACTATATCGAGCGACGTAAAATTCTCCTCGCCCTCTCTATACCCTTCCCGGCGGAGGTCCTGCACCAACCTCTCTCTCTCTCTCTCTCTCCACGCGACGATTCTTCCTCTCCCGTTCTCTCTTACGCTTTTTACCCTCTCTATCTTGCTGGTCCCGCAGTAACTACAAGCCCATCCCTCTCATTCCACCTTCGAACCCTCTTCTCTTCGTCACGCTGCTCATCCGCAGTAAAATAGACGACCGTTTGTTCGCGGCTCGCACGTGAGATAGATGCGCATTCGGAGAAACGAGAATTCAAGTTTCCGTTGTGGAAGAGTGAGACGCCAAACTCGACAGAAGAGGAAGTAGATTTTAGAGCTAAAAGTGCACGAGAGGAGAAATGCTTGCGCAATGGAGGGAGTAGAAACGAACGTGGTTGCACGGAGAAACGCCCTCGTAAAGCGAAAAGCCGGTACGGAACGTGAACGCATTTTCGTAGATCCAGTTACCGAGAGACAAAATTTGACTCGTTTCAGGTTTCTTCTCGTTCTGTCCCGCTTCATCTTTCTCCCTCTCTCTCTCTCTCTCTCGCCTTTTTGCCAACAGTACTTCTCATTCCACTGTCGGAAGCTTCGCCCGTTGACATATTTTGTGCGTAAATTATATTATGTTCGAAGCTTTTCAAACTGTTTTCACTAACGTTCGTGGCTCCCTCCGTATTTCCTAATGAATAATAAATAAACACGAAAAAATTGATCACCAAGGGATGAACAGCATCGACGCTTTATTCATAACTACATGATTTTACAGTATATACGCGAAGTACCGGTATTTCGTTTGCACATTTTCAAAATTCTTCATTATTTTCACAGGATACAGTTTTTTTTTTATTTCGATTTGCTTACGCTGCGTTCATTTTCGCTATTGATGCGAATCTGGCGTCTGTGCGACGACAGAAGCATCACGAATTTTTTTTTTCGTACATACATCAATTTCTTGAAATATAATTTTATACGAGAGTCATCGACTCGATGCAGTTGTTTCCTGTTGACTTCCCTTTACCGCGTTTAAAAACTACCTTTCTAATGGTCGATGTCAAGGAGCCGCCGCGCGTCTCTAGATGAAATGCTTCCATTTCTATCTTGGGATGAAGCAAAAAATGGACGCTTTATCATCATCAGGTTTACCGTTACGTAAAGACCTGCATTATTCCACGAGCAGCACAGTTTTAATAATAAGTTCGAAAAGTCCTTTCCCTCCCACTGGATTCTATTTATTTCTCAGGTCGAAGTGAATTGTTTGCGTCATTTTACTACGTTTACTGCTATACGATGATCTACATTGGAAAACGTCGTAGGTAGTTGAAGCGGTGGTAGAACAGTCATTCAAAAACGATTGTTCAACGATGCACTTATATCTTGCGCAGCCTCCCCCGGCTCTCTCGAGCAATTCATCGTATAATTTGTTTTGTCATTTAGTTGTTAATCATCGTACAACTCTCGCAGGCTCTCTCGTTGTCGGTTATGACTATAGTCGAACATAAGCTCAGCAATAAATCGCATTCCCGTCATTCGTGGATTTGACGCAGCCCCTTACTTATCCAATCGGCCAGGGTAAAACTCCCGTATAAATCTGAACGGAAAAGAACAGCGCGACGTCAGTGCCGAGCATTATGTTCGATAAGGACCGACAAGTGGATGCTCCGAGGAGCAAAGAACTACCTTAGCAACTCCGGTTACCTCTCAACAACGAGAACGCACCGAGTCTTCAACGAGGACAACTTATACACACGCAACAACCACACGTCCTATAGAAATAAACCCTGCGTCACCGCTAATAACCCGCTATTATTGTTCCCGTTTTCTCCGGGTGCGCACATTTGCCAATTGCCAGCAAAGAGCGAACAACCGAACCATGCAAGTCTGCCTTGAACCCCTGACTACCAAACCCAATCAGCGACGGGCTTATTGGCTTTTAATTGATTACAAATGACGGCTTGATTGGCTCTAGCACACCATCGGTACGTATGTTCATAGTGATGTACTCGCTCCCTGGCCTCCGATTCCTCGTGCGCATTTACTCGGTATACCGTTGCACTTTTACCATTGCCACCGACCAACCCTCAATATCTCCCACTCAATCCCCGCTCTCCCCGTTCTTTTTTCACTATTTTATTCTGTTCTGTTGGATTTGAGTCACTTCTCGCTCGCTCCCTCCCTCTCTTCCTCCCTCGCATCTAGGCCAGGACAAAAGCTTCAAAAAAATCATCGTTTCGTTAACTTTCGTGAGTTTTTTTTCTCCCCCCGGCGAAGCAAATCCGCGGTCATGAAACTTCATTATTCTTCATCATGTAGAGATCCACGTCTATAGAATGGTCGACCTATTAGCACGAAGCAGCTCATTTTTCCAAAAGGGTGCAGGGCGTTAATTCGATATAGTGGGAAACGTTGACGGATCAATGATGCGCTCTGTGGCCTACTATTTTATTGTTCAAAATTGACAATTAATTGACGGAGTTCATTTTCGCTTCGAATTTTGTTTTTCCTTCGGGAATCCGGAACGCGAGACTTGAATAGGATTCTTCCAAGTGCTAAGCGTATAGAAATCATCGTGGTAGAACCATGAGAAAATATATGTTCGTAAACATTAAAATGTGAGATTGCTTTGACGGTAATCGTGCGCAAGCGATTCATCAGATTTTTACACTCGTCGGTAAATTGGCCGGGCGCGCAGTAGAACGAGGAGCATAAGAGAAAGGAGTTGTTGAGAAGAATCAGGATGTTAAGGAAAAAGGCAGAAAGACTCACTCCACCAACGGATCAAAGGCAAAGCTGAGCATCTCACTAGCTTTCGGCTCTCCTTTGCTCCTTCCTTCATCCTTTACGTTGCAAAGCATCCTTCGTACCCCTCGATACCGCAACATCCCTCTAATCGTGTTATCGTAATCGAATCGATGGGAACTACCGACCGTCCTCGTAGACACGACAAACCGCCGTCCTTGGGACACTCAAGATCTCTGCACGATACTATTCCCACCATCACCCTCCTCTTCTGTATGACATTATTCACCTCACCTCTCATGCACTGACTCTCTACCTCACTCACCTTTACATCCTTTTTGATTATGCAGAAATATGGAAAATCTTCAGGATATTCGCCTTTGAAGGTAAATCTGTAGTACGACAAAAAATTATTACGAGCACGACGTACTTTCATTTAAAAATTTTTTTTTAAATACTCGCTGCTACAATAAATACAGTGGATTTAGAGACTGGGCCTTAGAAGACACTACGACGACATTCGTCCCTGACATGATATATCTCATTTTTTTCTCATCATTATTTGTCCCAAATTGTATTGACACTTATCGGATAAGAGTTTATATTTCAATAAGATGATTTCGCTCGACAATTTCAGTTTTACATACATATTTGTTCCAGCATTTTCAGTCGGATAAGCGTGTGTATGCGTATACATATGGAAAGTGTAGCTCGTGGCCTATAAAACATTGCCGTCAAAGTAATTGACATCAGGGAGAATAAATTTTTGCTATATAAAGTTGAAATTACGAATAAAAATACGGCTGAGAATCCCAGGCTTTATTATCTATACGACATCCCTACCTCCGTAGACGTTATCAACGGAGAGTTGGAAAGAAGAAAAAAATTCCAAACGTATTATATATTTCAATTTAAGTTTCCGTGGTTGTGTCCTTCACGATTTTATTCTTTTACTAGCTTTCTCAAGGATTTCTTTATCCTATCCGGGTGCTTCTTTTCAAGTCGTTGTTGAGTTTAACAACGCGGTATCCGATAAGTTGTGGTGGCTGCGAGGTGTCCAGACATCGTAGCAACTCGAGCGTTCTCTCGAGATGCAATAAGTGTCGCGTTACTTGACGACAAAACAAATTATCGACCGTTTCGAAAGTCTTTTCGAATTTTCTGCAAGGACTGTCGTTGCACGAAGTTAATGAACCCAGGTTTTACTTGAAATAGGAATCAGTAAAAGCTTGCAAGAGAAAAGAACAAGAGGTAGTATAGAGAAAAAAAGATGTCAGCAACGTGCGAGCCTGAATGAAAGAGAAATGAAAAGAGACTGGATGGTGTTAGTTACAGTGTGGAATTGGCCTGGCAGCTTTGATAGCGGATGAATCGCTTGCGCTTCTTCAAACTTGATGCTTCTCGGTGTAGTACTCTCCCCGTGTGCAATTCTCGAGTCTCCTTTTTTCTCTATACTGCATCGAATCTCGTCCTCGCGTCTTTCTAGCCTCGGGTTTCATGCCGACTGAACATCTCACGAACTTTCAAACCTCTTTCTGTACAATCCTGTATCAAAGCCATCTATACATACGTATACATCGTTCCATTCACTGGAGTCTGCTGTTTCTCCACGCAAGTTGTAAATATTCAAACATCTTCTTGATATCATAGACTGCTGTATTTTACTTTGCACGAAACTCGTTTATCTTTATATATACTCGTTCCATTCGCACATCCAATAATACCGAGGTTTAATTTGATAGCAAATGAGCTCTTGTTGATTCATTACAAGTGAAAGGAACACTTCGATAATAAGAGTGGAACGCCTTTCCATGAAATCCGACTCGAACAAAGCTTCGGTTAGTAATACGAATAATTGAGAATAATTATGCATTTATTTCAATGCGAATTTGTCATCATGACATGATGCACCGATCCAAATCTATATTTGTGTTTCGATAAATATGTCCGTCACAGAATACGCGGATCCATGAATAAGTATACCATTTGTATAGAATATTTGTGATTAAGAATTCGGGCTGGGAATACGAAGTTTAAGATACATCAAAGTAGTATCTGGCATTTTCAGGAATTTTCGGTGGAAGTCAATTATTTCCTCATCGTCCGTCCATCTCTGATGTCAGTTCTGCAGACTACTTGGTTATAGTAATATACAAGGAAATATCCTGGGCATAAAATGCACAATTACACGCGCATAAATATTCACGTCATATACGAACTGTACAGCCCTGTACAGTATCCACGTACTCTCGGACGTATTTGGCGCTTCGAGGCATCGTGCCGTTAACTCATATGGCGTTTAGACGAGGGTCCGACGAGCTATCCGAGGGGAGATGAACTGAAAATGACATAGGGTGGTTTCCATTGGCAAATGTATGGATATTCCGTGGTTACAGTCTATACATCTCGCCGGCCAGTATGTTAGAAAAGGAAGAAATCGCTGCAGAATATGCACTGGCTGTAAATATGGGGTTGTTGTCAAGTTGTATATGTATATGAAGAAAGCTGAGAAACAGATTCATTTAGTCCTCATTTGAAAATGCACTTTCCCATGTGCTCAAGGGAGAGATGCAAAAAAAAAATGAAATTCAATAATGGCCTGCTTTGCTTTACGTATCAAATAGAGATAATCGTGTCTCTGAATCAACCGACATATATATTTCGTACACTCTCGTAATAACATGGTTCTAACAGCGATACATCGTGATTGATCTGCACTTGGATAGTTCGACGAGTGTGTTGTACAAGCAGTCAAGCCTATTGAGTATTCAACATGTTTGCTCTTATAATGGGTGACATTTCGTAAACCGTAGTTAATAATAATATCCTATCAAAACGATGTACAGGTATATGACATTAAGGCGTACCCATCCTATCGGGGAAGCGAGCCAACCCTTGTTTCACCACAACCCTTGCTATTTCGGTTTCTCCTTCCACTTCTCTGTACTCGACACATACACAAATACAGTTCCTTTCTCTCAACATTGATGCCTGATACAGAACTATTAAATTTGGTAACTCTATACTTCACTCCAGCTGGTAGAATATGCTGACTCGATATGGACATACCACGGTAAAGACCGAGATGTCCATCATCTCTGTGTTAACAAACTTCAGGATCGACTCAATTATCCTGTGACATCATTTTCGACTTGATCATATTTTATTTATTTTTCATGATTATCTGTTTTCTCATTTTCTTTTTAAGGAGTGAGGGCTACTTGTAACGTCGAAAAAAAAACCCTTTTTTCGAGAATTTTTTTTCCAAGCAAATTTTATTATTCAGGGAAAAATATTTTTCCATACGAATAATCAATATTTCTAGTAGCTGGTGGAATACAGTGGAATTTTCATTAGAAAAGAATAATAAATAAGCGAGATGCAGTCAGCCTGCGAGAGGTACAAAAAAACAAGGTGTTTCGCGGTGATTACCGTTGTTGTACATCACTGAATCATCTGCAATCAAAAAAATTAACGGGGATCATTAGTAAATCACATTGGGTCCAGGATGGATGAAGGGTTAATAAAAATTTCGAATTTTTACCAAATAGCGGATTTTCAAAGTCAAAAATTGTTTTTGGACCAATAATTTAGTCATATTTTCAGTTATTAAAAAAAAAAAACAAAAACTATTCAGTGCCGATAAAAATTCTTCGTCCATCCAGGCGACAATTATACGAAAAATATATTGTAAAGAACATTTGAATAGTTGAATAGAAACATACTCAAACGAAAGGATTATTTACCCCTATTTGACCACGGTTGCAAGAACTTACGGTGAACTCTGTTCAGCGGAAAATCTAACATCCTGTACGACTCGATACAATATGCTTGGCTCTGTACGGTTTATCTCCCTGCTAAATTTCCATTCGTATACCACATGAATACGTTTTTTGTAAACATTTTAAAGAGGGGATTTATGTCTATGAAGCCAAAAATCCAGAGGTTTGCAGTAATTATCTCTTCAGATCCCTATGTTTAACATCAAAGTTTACCGATAATTTTCTGCAACAAAGAACTCATTGCTGATAACTCAGCCTTACGCTGCTTGAGTTGAAACCATACAAAAAACTACGATATTTATTTTCGATAAATACGCATATTCATAACTCTTATATCTCTAGGCTGGCAAAAAAAAAAAAAAACTGCCATCTGTGGATTCTGACATTTGTTAATTATTTTTGCATGCCACACTTAATTATCGTGTGAGTTTAGACAGATGTTGTTTTCAAGATCTTCATTGTTGGTAATTATTCTGAATACAGTTGGAACAACAGTAATTTGAGCGTCTGAGAATAGTTGAGAGAAAAACACAAATCATTTGTGTTTCACTCATGTTCGTGAAAGTGAAATTGTCCTTTTTAATTATATTCTGGTATTACATTGTGATATTACGACTTATGTTTTACATTGTACTGAAAGTTTTCCGTACGCGTGTTACTCGCACTGTGAGACTAGATGGAGAAAATTATATCCGAGTATGCGTTTTTTACCAGTGACTATAATGCATGAAAGATGAAGAATAAAAACTATTGCCACTGCGATAACACGCTTCATTTTCTAATAAATTCATTTCGTGTATCTTTGAACCACAATAGAAACGACGTTTCGCTCTATTGCATATGCGATGAAAATTACATGTGTGAAAGAATGGCATTGTTTATGAATTTCCTCGACATTTTTAGAGCATTTTTCTTCGGTTTGGAAAAAAAAAAAGAAAAATGTTTGATGAAACTCTTAGTAGTCGCTTAGTGCGGCCACGAAATGACTACGAGTGGACATTTTTCGTTTTGCCATTACCGTGAGATATGATAGCAAGGAATTCCTGCACGATTTATACCTTGAATTATTCACGGCTTGTTTCCAGCTCTAAGGCTAGCGACAGACTTTCATGATGGTTAATCCCTGCATGTCAGTTAACGAAGTAAGGGCATCTGTATGGGCGGGGAGTGAGCGTTGTTGAAATGCTGAAAACAGTGATTGCATGTGTAGCGAAATCTGGAAAGATTATAATGCTCCTCGCTCCATCCACAAAAGGCATAAAATCTCGCAGATATGCGCCGTGTTTTATACCGGGCCAATGCCACTTTCGGTACCGCATTTTTTTCCCCCTTGTAAATTGTCCTGTCACCCAACATCGTGTCCACGTCCTCGTGTTCGGGACGTAGTTAAAACATGTGATCATAATACTCTCGGTTTTATTCGCCTTTTAATAAAGCAGATCCGTTATTTGATTTTCTTCATCTGCACAGCCGCTGCTTCTCTGTTCAAGGTTTTTGAATATTTCTGTTATCGAAAAAAAAAAAAAGAGTTTTGCACGTTTAATTCTTTATATACTTTCAAATTTATACAGCAGGATATTTACGTGCTCTGTTCACTGAGCTATTGATTATTATTTTTCATTAATAACGGCCAGTAGTTCTTTGAAATGCTCTTATTTCTTCTGTTTTTATAGAACTAAGTGGTGTTTGGTAAAACTATTGTTTTATTTTTGCGTACTCGACGAAATGAGTTTCAATTCCGTAAAAAGTTATTGCATAATGAAACTTATAGTTTTTCTCGTTACTAATCACAGGAATGTGTTGGAAAATCTGAGGTAAACAACGTCAAAAACTCAGGTGGTTCGATCATTCTTGTACCGCGGATACGGTTGATTGAATTATAACCAGATATCAACGGATTACGCTTTCAAACGCCACCAAAATTAACACTCAATCATGTGTAGGTTTGAAAATGAAGGCTGTAACATTCGTGAAGAATCGAATCGATGTCATACGGGCTGAAAATAAGTAAACATTAGTTATTCTCTTGTGTAAAGATGCGTTTTCTTGTATACTGCTCACTTCGGAACTGATGTTCAAGATTTATTTACGTTGAAAACGAAAAAAAAACATGATTGATATTCCATTTTCAAGCAGTATTTTTTGGATTTCCAAAAAAAAAAAAAAAAATTGGTTTCTCCCCCCCCCCGTTCGGTGGGTTTCCGTTCGAGCTCTAGTAGTTTCAAAATTGATCCTTCACACTCGGCATAGTAAAAGAACTGAATTGAAAAAAGTAGGTATACACGAACATGTAGGAGAGGTAGAAAAGCAGAAAAAGTATATAAAGAAAAAAAAAGGGATGAAAATTGAATCATCCAGACTATTTTGTAGCACAGCACTGTGCGCCCAGGACGAGAGTGCACGTACTGTTAAAGTCAATCAACGACCAGATTACTTTGCCGTCGTTTTTCTGCATTCTGTTATTGTACCTTAGCTTCGTTTCGATTTTTTTTTGTTTCCATTCTGGATATTTCTCGGTCCATCCGTATGCGTTTGCTCATACACGTCGATCGATGACCTTTGTCAAAAGATTCGAAGAGAAAACAGAGGGCTTCGTTTCGTCACTCTTATTTATGTTTGTCAAGTTTTTTTTTTTTTTTTCATCTATGGTTGCAGACTTCGATCAGTTTTTTTTTTTCGTCTTTCCACCACGTTCGATGATTTTTTTTTAACGTATCCGCTGATACTCTACGAATAAGTATTTAAAATCGCAAAAATCCCCTCACGGGGAAAAAAACGTGGACAAGTACATTGGTGGTCCCTCGTTTCTCTATGATATTGAAAAAAAATCAAAAACGTCGCATAGAAGAATACAAAAAAAGTTACAAAATAAGTTAAGATCTGATGAAATATACGTGGCCAAATACGGGAAGCTTTACTGCGTTTCAATAAATATTCAAATACGGTTTGATGTTGATAGAAAAAATAAAAAAAAGTTCGGAAATTCAACTATGTCACCAACCAAATTGCAAACGTAAAAAAATTAGATTGTCAAAAATTTCTGAACGAAGTACTTGGCAAGGATTTTTCCATGAAATTAGCGTAATATGTATAGATCATGATCACGAACTCGCCAAGTACTTCGTTCAGAATTTTTTTACAATCTAATTTTTTTACGTTTGCAATTTGGTTGGTGACATGGTTGAATTTCCGAACTTTTTTTTATTTTTTCTATCAACATCAAACCGTATTTGAATATTTATTGAAACGCAGTAAAGCTTCCCGTATTTGGCCACGTATATTTCAACAGATCTTAACTTATTTTGTAACTTTTTTTGTATTCTTCTATGCGACGTTTTTGATTTTTTTTCAATATCATAGGGAAACGAGGGACCACCAATGTACTTGTCCACGTTTTTTTCCCCGTGAGGGGATTTTTGCGATTTGATATCACTTCTTTTTTCTAAAATTTTCAAATATTTTGGTTCATATATACTGTATATAATTACAATCCGCACTTTTAGCTTGTGAATATAACACATAACTGTTGATTTTATTTTACATTTTTATATTTTGTGAATGAATATGTTCACTGCGAGATTTGAATACTCAGGATCACGAAAAAAAATGCTTACCAGTCTGTTCAAAAGTTTATTCTGAGATAATTTTTTTTCACAATTTATCCAATTTAGTCGCTAATCTCGCACTTCATCATTACAGAACTTCACTCAGAATCTCCGTTGAATATTTTTATTAAATCCATTAATCGAAATTTTTTGGATGTCCTGCACTTGATTCTGTCAAAACTCCGTTAATAACCGTTTCTCTGTGTAGACGTCATACACTGCGCTTACACGGCACTCTTATTCCGATTTGGTTATAATGGGGTGTGTATATATATATCGGGTATAATAAACCCGATTAATTAATCCGGAATAAGAGTTCCGTGTGAACGTAGTAGTCATTGCTCTCTCTGCAGCTGTCACGGGACACTGGCTTTCATGAAAATGGGTTATAGCTGGCGACAAGAGGCCTTTGATGGTGTTGTATACAGACACGTCAAATCTTTTATGTGTTACTAACTTTTGCATAATCTTGAGCCCGTGCAAAGTTTTTTCTCAGCAATTACGCGACTGATCATGCTGATTTTGGGCGCAATCGAAAGAGAATTTCTTAATTAGCTTGAAGTTCAATTTTTAAGTTCCTCAATTGCTTCTGAGCATCGTAATTCAATAAAATGACATGCCAATTTTACCCCCACCACCGCGAATCGGTTTATTCAGAGAAAATATAGTCTCGGCGAGCTCGGGCCAGCAGACGACAGGGCTGTCAATGTACTTGTCCCGAGACTCTACCGAGTCTCTTGATACGGACCAATCCCGTCACCGTACAGATTTGTAAAAAGTTGCAAAAGAATAGATACAAACGACAATTCCGAATGATTGTATGTGTGTTTATTTTGTTTAGATTGTGTTTCCAAGCGATCACCTAACAATTTTTGTTTCTTTACTTTACAATTACTGGATAGTATACAAATAACTAGTTTACTTGGTTCAAGTCAATGTTGCTCGATACCAGAATATTTCTTTACAAAATGCACGTGCCAGAGAGTCAAGAATCGTCTCAGAAGAAAATGAAACATGACGTAAAGTCCATTCTTATTTGCTCTGATTCTGAACTCCGAAGCACTATAGATCGTTCACACCAGCAACTAATCTTCTTAACTTAAACCCATCGTCTTTCCGCGAGGTTTATAAACCTAACAACACAGAGCATTTTATTTCCACAGATGTCCTTTGTGCTTAAGTATCATGTATATGCTGTGTGTGTGTGTGTGTTTGTCGTACAGTCATAATATCTGCGAGTAACGGTGTGGAAAAGTGGATCCCGTGCGGTTAGTCCGAATGGTTTGGGTACAAAGTATTTAGGATTTTAGGGACGATTCATTGCCCAGCATATGTGAAATAATCATGAAAGTAGAAGCTAGCGTACTCGATACTCCCTCACGAAACCCTTCGATCAAAAAATCGAACATTAATTGAGGATAAATATTTGAAAAGCCATTTTCAATCAAACCAAAAATTAGCTAATCTTCTCGGAAAAAAATTCAAACTGTTTTTTACCTCCTTTGGCACAGTTTCAGTGACATTGATGGTAAACTCGATAACAAGATAAGAAAATATGTCGAAATATTACTTGCAAAACGACAGGAAAGGTTCGAGGATTAATTTCAAAACGTTTTTTTTTCGACAGTGGATGACGATTGGTAAATGCGCATCGGAAAATCGCTGTGACCCAACAATTTCAAAGGGGCGAAAAAGAAGCGAGAAGGGGGTAGTTTAGGGAGCCGAGAAAGAGTAGCTTTGCGCACAGGAGATTTAGCAGGCAAAAAGGTTTGCAGTTACTGGTACTGTGCTCGAGATCGAGTACAGAGACAAAATATATAACGTAGTAGGTGGTAAAAAGCGAGGGCGGGGGCTCGAAAACGACGAGATGGCTGACAGATTTTCGTTGGTCAGTGCGCACTCGCTCGCGCGCCATTCGGTAAAATTGAGCCGATAGGAACGTCAAGCGACACGTTTTAGCGAGGAAAAGCATATTAAAATCTGAATGGCAGACGGGTGAAATTGTGTTGACGGTAGAAACGTAATTCGCGAGCCGAGCGAGAACCCTCCCTTTCCATATTTTCTCTCTTTTTCTCCACCTCCTGCAGACCTCTCCCGTTCCCCCAAAACTTTTTTAACTTGACCCCTATGTCGAGGATACGTCATCTCGGGTTACACTTCTCATAGCTCTCGCATTACTATATTCATCATTCGATACAAACAAAACTAACAAGTGCTGACGAAAAAATATTGAAATTTTTTTTCTTCCGAGATTTATCTTTATATACCAGGGGAAACCGTAAATAGCGATAGCAAATTAACCGAGTCATGAAACCATTTTCTTCGAACGATGCGCAAATATTCAAATTCCCAATATTCTATTATCGATCCCGTTATAAAATATAGAAAATTATATTCGTGGATTCGATGAAAAAATTATACTCGATTTGCCTCTCTACTAAATTATTCCTACACCGACGATACATTCTGCGAGAGTTTCAGCGTCGATATGATATTTCAAAATTTGTTTACGAGAAAAAAAATTATCCTCCCGAGAATACATGCGAGGTACGCAAGTTTACTGCACATTGAATGTCCTAAAAATGGAATGTACATAACGGCGAGGAAGCGAGCCCTCGTTTCCAACACCAAGGTGCATTCTCACGCACTCTTGTTTTCTTACAAAGCTAACGTTCACATTGAGCAGTACTTTCTCGGCCACTGGTATCTTGCAACCGATTGCATACCTCGATTTTACTTGTTAGCTGTAGAAATCCACGAGAAAGTGTGATGCGTCTTGGGTTACTCTTCTTCTTACATATATATACATGTCAACAGAAGTATATATGACTATAATATGTTGAATTACTGCTTCGAAACTGATAATGTAATAGCATGTTAATGGATTCGAGGGCGAGTAACGAGGCTGAATAATTATGTAAATTGAATTATCAGAATAATCTAATCGATATTCATCGTCGATCCAAGTCATTTTTCTTTTGGTATTTTTCATAATGGTCCGCCAGCAGGACTCAGACATTTATTTTGCTATCCCTGTTCGTCCGTTCTCTGAATTTTGAAGACTCAGGATCTGCTTTTATCATTCGCCTCGCATTGACGATTTTTTCTTTTCTTTTCTTTTTTATTTTCAAACTTTCAGACTGTTGTCACTTTCCAGTATTTCGCTTATCATGATGCCAAAACATAATTGCCGTTATGTAAAATAACCTCTTCATTGTTTCATCCACTGTGACTTTTCCCAACACTCGCAAAAATTACCAGCCGTCTCGTCACTCTCGATGAAACGCTCGTTAACACTCGACGATTGTTTTTTTTTTTTTTTTTCCCCTAATAAAAGCAACAATGGAATATGTTGTTGTCTATTATTACTTTAAGGTCGACTGAATTTCGACCGGCGGAAAGCGGAAAAGTAGAAAAAAGTGCTGGTGATCCTCGTTTTAACTCGTCGAAATATTTATAGCGCATAAATCATCTGAAACTATTTCGTTCTACCGGGTATATAACAGCACTCGAATTTTTATCTTTGAATCATTTATATCGAGAATTAACACGTTTCTCAATTGGAAATTATTATTTCGTATAGAGAGTAATTACACTTCGATATTTCAAAAAAAAAAAAACAAACTTCAAGAGAGAGAGAGAGAGAGAGAATGTATGTATGTTCAGTTTACCGTTTTCAAAAATGGCATAGCCGAAATAACATTGAAGAACCCCGCTGTGTTTGAAATGGATAATTTATAGTCTTGAAAAAAAATTCACAGTAGTTTATATAAATAAAAAAATAGAGGACTTATAGTAAAATTTTATATAATTGCATTTAATTAGTAAAAACTTGGTATCGCTGTGAATAAGAAATCACAGTATGAGATAGAGTACAACGCTGCGACTGGTTTTACTTGTGACGGGGTCGAACAATAGATACACTGAGAGAAAAAATTATTGAATTTAAAAACATGTATTTATTTATTAAATCAAAGTATTATTTCGATTATTTATTTGTTGAACCAAGACAATCACTGTTAATTTGATAACATATTTTCACGGATTTCACGGACCAAATATATATAAATTATGACGATAATCGCCACCGATCCCTGAAAATGGATAAAATCCAGGGAGAAAACAAATGAAATAAATGCGAAAAATTTAGGAGAAAATCAATAACAAAAATTGTCTTTTTATTAACAGAAAGTCCCGTAATTTTTCGATGATTTGGGCGCCAGTTACTTTTACGAAAAAAGTAACAAAAATAAACACAATGAATACAAAAATAAAATAAATAATTCCTTTTTGATCTCTCCGTTTCTTGGTAACAATAGTAATATTAATAGTAGTAGTACTGGGGGGGGGAACTGTACAAATCGGGGCTAGCGTAAAGAAACAAAATTATAAACAAAAAAAGATATCACAAATTCACAAGAGACTCTAGTTTTAATCTCAAGGATCGCCGGGTTCCTGTCGCTCAGGCGTTCTTACAAATACCCGTGATCCAAAATAATAACACAAAAAAAAAATAGAAAAACGAAAACGAAATCTCAATATAATACGGAAAATAAACGAAAAATGAAAGGAGTTTCCGAACACTTGTGCGGCAAATAGCTCGCGATCACTCTCCTCGTAACGAAAAATAATTCAATTTAATTGATAATAATCAATAGGGCGTAGTGAATTACGCGAATAAAGAGAGCAAAAATAATGTATACTGGGTACGGCGTCGTACGACACGCCGCTTCGGGCACTCGGCCGAACGAATGACTCTAAGGGGGAGGGGGGGGAATTTGTACGCACTTTATCAATTATTTCTAACTTAAATCCTAGCACCACAGCACTCTCGTGACGATGAATAATCGTGAAAAGTCTTTTTCCAAGAACCGGAAGCACTGTCACGAGTCAGAGGGACTCGGACGATTGTTTTATCGGAAAAAGCACTTGCGAGATCGATAGACGCGTCCCGGCGAAGATGGCGTCAAGCCACGCGTTCTTGCCGAAACACCGCGGTGAGAAAAAGCGACTTACTTGCTGTTCAATCTCGTTCGAACGACACCAAAATTATCCACCAATGTCCAAAAATCGTTTACTAATGGTCGAGCCGGGTTGTCGTTGTCAAATTGTCACTGTTAATAATTTTTATCGCAATAATAGTTCAAAAAGCTCAAGAGCGCCCACGGTACACACGCCGAGTCGTTGTAGAAGTGACGTCATCTTCTTCTTCGTCCGTCTTCTTCGATCGATGATGCGCGTGGCGATCGATAATGTAATCGATACGCGCACGCCCGCGAACCAATTAGCGCTCGTTAATCGTGGTCGCGTTGACACTCGGTGGTAAGGGAGGATGGGGGAAGGAGAAAGGGACTCGCTGCGGGGGGTCTTCGATTGGTGATTTATGCCCGCTCGGGACGCTGGCGTCGTCCTCGCTGTCCCGGAACGCCACCGTGGCAAAAATCCGAACTCGGTGCCGAATTGCATCATGGCGGCTCGCATGGTTCGTTCGATGTTGTGGTGCGTTCGGTGTAGTGCGAGTGACAGGTGCGGGTCGTCCGATATTTTCGAAGTTCTCGTGTGGAATATTGGCGAGGTGTTGTGCCGAAACGATGGAGGGTAGGAGCCTTGACGCCGGGGGACTCGTCCGATCGGCGTAATGTTGACGGGTGAACGTCCTTCGTCCGAGGATGTTCGAGTTTGGAGGTTAAGTCCTCCCGACTCGTCTCCTACCGTCCTTTACTTTCCTCGCTGCTCCACGGAGCTCTGGATCTTCGACAGGTAAGGGATTTATTCCCTTACCGTAGGTGAGTTCGCCAAGTTGTATTTCGGGAGGTAATCGTGGGGGAAAATGTGTGGGTGAGGGGAATTATTCGGGGTGGGACCGAGCGCTGGGGCTTAGTGTGTGGCCTTGGTGCTCCGGACGAGCTTCTTCCTCGTTGTCGACTCGTGGTTGGGTTGTTCTGGGGGCTCTGATGATATTCTTATCGCTGTTGGTGTTTTTCCAGGTGCTAGCTGCGTTTTGAGTGCTCCGGAGAGGTCTGACGGGGCCTCGGAAGGCCAGAAGTAACGCTACGGTGCCCCTAAGGGCCTAAATCTAATAACGCGGAGAGTGCTGTGGTGGATTCCACCACGACGCAGCCTGTGACGGGGCTACAACGTCACAAAATATATGAGTGAACCAATCTAATATGTTTTGGCGAATAATGAATTAAATGATTTTTTTGGTTTTAGTAATTTTTTTTATCAGTGTATATGAATTTTGGTTACTGGCGAAAATTTCACAGAAAATATCAACTTCAAAGCGTACGAAAATTTGAATTTTGTCGTTTTTGTTTCATTCCGTTTTTTCATTTGTACAAAATTGTTTTTTTCATAGATCAATGTTTCAGTTCTACTCGTTATATTCTGGATTAGCGAATTATGTATCATTTTTTAACTAAAATTTGTAAATGAGATGACAGTGAATAGGTAGCGTGTGAGCCCGTTGGATCGTAGACAGATAAATAGGTCGGAGCGAATTTTCGTGTACAGACATATAGCGACATATAATTATCGGGAATAAGACTTTTATTGTTGTAAAAATGGAATTTTAAAGAAAAGAAATTTTTCACTATTCCACATTCACGTTATAACTATTTTAGCCCACAGATCCTTGCTATTTGATTAGAGACATCGAAAAGTAACGTCGTTTTTTTCTCAAGTCCCACTTTTTTTTAATTTCGGACTTCAGAGTGTGCTTTCCGGTAATGCTTCAACTTCTTTTCTGTTAATTCCGCCTATTAGTGAATCTAATCTTTTAGTAATCTTTTAGTAATCTCGATAAATACGTTTTTAATCATACATATAATGGAAAGCCAGTACAATACCATTCTTAAATGCATTTCGCACTTTTTTTTGTCCACCGCAGAAGTCCAAATCACTCTTTTAACCGTCCACCCGCAATAAGATCAACTTTTCGAAACGGCTCCAGGACACGAGCTGTTTATGAAAGTTTCTAAAGATTTCTCAAGAGAATAACTTTCGATAAGATCTAAACGTGTGCGAAAGGTTCGTCAAAAAAGTAATATTGAATAATAATGAATATATAGATATTTCAATGACTTTCTGATTCTCGATTCAACTAGAAACGTAGAACGATATGCAAAAGCGCACGTACCAGCTACATTTTATCAAATTAGTCTGCCTAATCATTATATTGACTCGTATTATGAAGCAGGCGGACTATGAGTACGAATCAACAGCCGTAGACATGCGGTATATGTTAAAATATTCGAGTACTTGATAATGTGATGAATCATAAAGATAGAGATAGTGCGTTATGGTGGGATCGTTAATTTTATTCCCAATTGCTCGATCGATTGGTTGGAAAATCTAGTGATCTGGTACAGGATCGAAGCGCATGACAAAACTGCTACATGACCAGCCATAATTCTGCCTGATTAAATATGCATAGGATTTGCGATAAAGTGTGGTCGGTGAAGCAAAGCATCACCAGGTGCTCTACCGGTGCGGGGTATGACGAGGGGATTCCACGATTTCGTGACGTTATCCTAGTGAGTTGGGTGCATATACTGTCTACACTTGTTGGGATCGCATCGCATCTCGATCCTCGTTGTTTATCCGTTAAACGTACAATAAACAGTCATCACCGTTTGGGGCTCGGGAATACAACTCCATTGCGGGCACGTTTCCGGATCTCCATCCCTGTTCGACGCTCATCACACCACTGCGACTCATAGTACGTACAGAGGTAATAAATTTCCGGGCAGCTCCCGGGCATCTCGCGGCTCAACCCGCTATCCGAAGCCCACACAACGCTTTCCCTACCACGTGCGGATCTCCCTGAGTATATACTCATCATATATGTACCATTGCTAACTGCAGACGCACGCCACCAGGATTTTAGCGTCGAATCAATCAATCCCCGTTTCCCATACAATAAATAACTGTATAGTGCAGATTTCTTTTCTTATATCTTTACTTTTATTTTCTCACAAATTACAATATTATCAATCCAAACTCATATATATATACAAGTGTATCGTTAATGATTACACCAACAGGTTTACGTTCGTTGTGCAGTACCGACTTTGTGCGTTCGTCAACCCAGAAAATACACGAATTTCATTTTAGTAACGCGCGTCAATTATTTTTCTCGAAGCGACATGGTGGGCCTGTACGAAGGCGAAAAAAGTTATATTCAAAATTTCTAAGAGCGATTATTGGACCGATTGGATGAAAGTTTTTCTTTTTATTTTTATTTTTTTTTTGTTTTTCGTTGCTCATCGGCAAAGCTCGATATTAAAGATCGTGAGGACATGAGAATCCATATAACAAAAAAATGTTATACACAAGCTTTCGTTGGTGATCTTCGTAATACTGGATTAGTACCAATGTAAAACTCATACTCGAATTCACTGAATGACTGGTTTAAGTGTGAACAACACTTGAACTTCCTGCCGGGATTATGTCGTGTTCCGAGATAAGAGTAGCAGAATGTTAATTATAATGAGAGCAAAATTAATAATTTGGAGAATCGTCGAGTGGCCTCTCTTCTCGATTAAATTGCGTAAAAAGTTTTCCTTGGGCGGAGGGGAAGCTTTCCTGTTACTTGCCTACTTGCTAGACATATACAGTTACACAGGAGAGAACTCTCGGTACTCTGTCTCGAAATTCCTACTCTTCCACTTTCCGACTCAGCCACTCAACTCAGCGAGAAACTTCTCTTGCCAAAACCTTCACACAGCTCGACGAATCTCTGAGATGATGGGAGCAGAGGGTAGACGAGGGACATTCCCTTGAGCTTTTCTTCTCGCCCGAGCTATTAACTAGGTGTTATCCTCCCTCGAGACTTGCAGGCGATCGTGTATTTACTAAAGTATTTCTTCAATCGTTTTCGAGTTTCCATCACTTTGAATAAATGTAAATTTTTGTGTGAATCACCCATACACTTACGATTGGCCACTTTTAGCCAATTAATTTTCTCGGTCACGTTGAATTTCATCTGACCACCTAATTTAGTCTCATACATAAATTGCAACCTCGCTTACCAGCATCATTGAAAGTGTGTTCGTTCTTGATTATAGCTCGAATATAATTAGTTACATACGAGTTTTCGCTGGTCACACTGTTATTAAGAAATAATCTTGAATTCCATACCGCCGCATATTACATTCATCTCATTATGAGAAGTAACTCTTTGTACGTCTAATTTAATTCGTCTTGAAATCCCCCGGAAAGCTTTCTGTATTTGATAACGTTTTACTCTGATTAGACCTGCTACCTTTGCTCGCGAACTCTGTATTTCATCGCTCGATATATAACAGTGTCAATGATTTCTACAGTCTTATTAAGAAGCACGGACCACCGTATACCCCATAGAAACTAAACGTAACTTCCAAGTCTGAGATACGAAAGTCAGATCCAAGTTCGACGAGCTTAGCATCATCGACGATTGGATGCACAAATCGAGTAGCAGTCCTAGTTCCAACTATTTGCAAGGATCAACGTTACTGTAACTTCTATATGTAGCAGAGCATTGAAAATCTTTCATCTAAAGATTTCGAATCCTGATTTCTCGCAGGTATATCTCCTCTCGTACCGAGTTCGTCGTTTGCGCTGTTCCGTTCTCTCTTATGCTTCATTCTTCTCTCCTCGTTGACTTCATACTCCACTCAGTCCTAATTAACTGAACGTCATACACGCGAGGCTGCGCGTCGAGCTGTCGAGCTAAGCTATGTGTAACATCAACGATGAAGAGCAAAACAACATTGCACCACACATTTCATGCCCATCAACAAATGCAGAAGTTTTTACAACTACACTTGGCCGCACGGGGCACGTGCGTGTATCGTCTTCTCTTCTTGTTCACGGTGAAATCCATCCGTCGTTCCTATGCTACTTATTAATGCCGCAGATGGATGACTCTTCCGCAACCTCGGTCGTAACTTGGAAACAGTTCCATCTCTCTCTCTCTCTCTCTCTCCCTCTCCTATCTTCGTCTTTCCAAGCCATGCCAGCAGAAGGTTTCCGATATGCCAGGAGTTGGCTAGACCCCGCCACCACAAGAATGTCAAGCGACGAGACACATCAACACCTCGAAATCCTATCGTATAAACCGTTTTGCATTATTACACCAGAGATTACTGCATGAGAAGCTGTCGCGAGGAAACGCGTATTTCTCTTTGCATAAAGTTTGTATGGCCAATAATTACGAGTATAATCTGAGATACGTGTTATTTCGAAACTGCTGGAAATTCGAAACGTCGCTATCAAACCTGTTAACCCGATCACGGAGTCTCACAATCAATTTTATTTTTATGATGGAGTTTTTATCTTTGCAATAACAATTACAGAGATATTTTCTTTTTACTTCAAGATAAGCTACAATTTTATCACAATTGAATTGATGTAGAAGGTTGACCGAAGAAAATAGAAAAAACGAAACGAAAATGTGATGGATGATGAATTTCCGGTATTTTCTTATTCGAGCCGAAGACTGGGCTCGACTTCATAGACGAATCTAAGAAGTAAAACGAAGATGCGTCGCAAATGTACCACAATGATTGAGCATGCTCAGTTTTTATTGTAGTTGAAGCTGACATTCACACACGCATCAGGGCATAAAGACGCGTGAGAAGCTTTTCCAGCAAGCGTTTACCCGGAAAATCGTGTAGCTCGTTTGCACCAAAGGATTTACAGGTCCTTCCCCGCGACGCGACAACGACGATGAGGACAACGAGAAGAAGGAGAGGCGTACGACGACGACAACAACCCTCACAACGCGGAGAGAGTCTTTCGATCCCTGTAGCAATTGCAACTGCAAAGTTGTTGGCGGTGGTGAATACGTGCCAGTGAACACGACCCCTTGGCTTAACTATATCTACACTGTAGCTTCCCCCTCGCCTTCCTCGCCTCCTTGCTCAACACAATCTACTCGGTACAAAACTCGCGCAAGCACGCTGTCAAGTATACACACGTGGTGAAGCTCACACAGGGTGTTTCAAACTGGCTCTTTCCTTCCCAACGTTCCTCAATTGCCTATAAACCCTGCTCTATGAAACATCTATTCGATACAAAGACGCACCAAGCTAAATCTGTCAAAGTGCGCTGTACACAATGCAACGAAGGAAAATTCAATGTTAATATCTGTTGTGTCAACTTTTTTCAAGTATCGCTCAGAATCAGAGCGGCAATCGGGCGTCTCCTGTGGTTACTTTCAACTCCTTACTCACGTTTGACTGAAATAATGGAAAATATATATACGTCATAACAGCTCTTAATTAGTTTAACAAAAATGAAAATCGGTTACAATTTCGCGATGCTTGTTTTCGAGTGCCATATGTAGGTCATCATCTGAATAAAGGTCTTGGTTCATACAGCAAAATTTTCATTCGAATCCGTTGAAGTGTGTGGTGAATGACATTTTTAATCATTCAGGGCCTATTTCCAGCGCTCATTTTCAAACGAAGGGTTGAAAATCACGCCTGTAATCTTGCAACATAACGGTGCTAACGGTAAAGAGGAATGTTTCTGAAACGTAAATAATAACGAAATCTCAAACTTGACTGAAAATATTTCATCGCTGTTTCCTGATATTATTATTCTAGCGAAATATAATGTCTGTTACTTTTTATCCCTCAACGGTTATGAGACCGATAAACATACCAGTTTTCCAGAAATAATAATGTAGGCGGATGAATTTACAGAGTTAATAATTTTTCACGAAATGTTAAAGTTTCTTCGGTGTACCAAACAATACGTTATTACAAAAATATACGACATACGTGTTGTGTGGAAAATTTTATAAGTATACGAATGTCATACGGGCTGGAAAATTTTCTACTCCAAGAAACACATGAAAACAGTCATTCGAATTGGATTGTGGTGAAAATCTCTTTTCTCTCAAGCTTGATCGGGCCATATATGAGAATTTCAGTTCCATCTTGGAAATACAGTAATGCCATACTTTCGTGAACTAGTATACAACCGACGTTATGTGCAAACATATACCGGAACAAATTCGTAGCAATGTATATAAACGTTGATGCGATGGGATTCCGAAAGACGTATAAACACACACTCTTGTTGATGCTTCGGGTTCAAAGATATATCATTCTCTCATGTCAGAATATACTCTCTTCAGTCTTTACACTTCTGATTCACATATACGTTTAATGTATTCTCTGTCTTTATTCAAGGATTCCTAATCATTGGCTAACATATTTTCAACTTATCGCTGGTGTACTTGTGGCGTTTTAGTTCATCATTTTTTCGATCCTGTCAACTTTGAAATCCTTAAGTTCAAGCCGGAAACAGCACGGAAAAAAAACACTTCAGCAATGTTGATTTCTATTGATTGTATAAAAAGTCAACTTTATTTGCTTGCGAAAACGAGTCTTTATCAGGCAAATCGTTTCAAGATTATTACAAATTCGTGAATTGATCAGAACGTTCTGACAAAAAGTGAAAGCCTGGTCACACACTCGAGCTCATTCTTCGCATTCGGATTGATTTTTGTTTTTTTTTTTTCTCCCAGTGAAGAGGCAAGAAGAATAACTTGTATCTCAAAAGCTAACAGATCCAATATACGTAACGGACGCTTAAATAATGAAACATAGTAGGGAAGTAATTACACATAACGCTAAGAGAAAGAGTAAAAGTTGAAACGCAGAAGACAAAAGAATAAAAAGGTAACATCGTCCCATTACAGACGAAACTCATCGGTGCAGAAGTTTGTGATAAAACAATCCTTTGCTGGATGGTACATGTTCAATGTAACGAAATAATACCCAGAAGCAGAGAGCACCTAGAACGAATCCTACCTGGCCTTGCTGCTTCTGGCACGATGTCATGTGCTTCTTTTCTGTCTCTTCCTATCTTTTTTTCACTTGTTCTTTTTACTCTCGTTCTTTCTCTTTCATTGCATCAGTTGCTTGCCTATTTCATTCTCTTGCACACCGCCTACCGATACTACCCTCCCCCATATCATTCTACAGCGTGAGAGGGAGAGAGAGAGAGAAAGAAAGAGACAGAGAACAAGAGCAGTAAAGCTTTCCTCTTTCCTCTCATTCATGGGATTGTCCGTACAGAAACAAACCCCTGGCCCATTGGTAGTGACGATGTATAAACACACGCGCGCGCGCACACACGCATCGGTGAGAGAAAGTACGAAGATGGAGGGTGGAGGAGCAGGGAGACAGAGCGTGCCGATGTTTTTTTTTTTTTTTTTTTTTTTTTTTTTTAATTTTTTTGGTAACTCGCGTTCTCGAACCGCGGACTCGCTCGCTCGGAGCTACTGCTCCACTGGCTTAATCGCATTCAAATGCTCCGTGTGCGGTACCGTCGTGGTCGAAGCTAGTCTTCGTGGCTCTACTCGTTGTTGAACACGAAACACGTGTTACTGCGATTTCGCCTTACACATACAAGCCCTCTCCCAGCCTTTGCCACGTTGAAACTGACTGTGTGGTATTCCCCAAACCCACTCGACTCCGATTCTCATTCGTGTATATGTACACACGTGTGTCCATAAGCAACGCAGTGGAAAGTGCATGTCGATTATACACAGATACAGATACCCATACACACTATAAATATAGACAAATCCATCATGATATATCTATACTCGCTTATTCGGGTATAGCTATTCACAAAATGGACAGACTGAAGTAATACGTGGTATAGCCAACAACTGGTACACACCAAACGAATGGACGGACGAACGCTCAACGTTACCCGATACGTGTGGCCGCATTTACGGAAACGATCGGTTTTCCTTCTCTCTCTTCCTTCTCTCTGATACAGCTCTTCCGACGGACCTCTCTCGATACGGTCTCCGGTAGCTCTGTGATGCTGCTCGGAGTGTAGGCATGGTTTCCCAGTAGGTGCTTGCCAAAGGTCCTTCGCTTTGCCAATACTATTCCGCGCGTATAGCAATATCGACAAAGGGACTTCTGCGCGAATGTTTGAGGGTATCGCGCTATGTGTGCTTGCGCGTGTTCCGTGCATGTGTCCTGACAGAGGCCATGGTAAATTGATCGTGATGCGCCGCGGTTTGTAGGTATATTAACACCCATTCTGTGGGGCAGAATTTATTAAATCGAGTGGAAATCGTAGACGCGACTTGTCTACCACTGCCTTTGTTATGCCGAACCTATCCGCGGGACATCTTCTCTGAAGATAGTACTGTGATACAGGAATAAACATACAATCGTTTCCTCCCATGTGCTCGAATGTACGTCAACAATAAAATCGACAAAACACTCGCGGTGCTATGCCATTTTTTGTATCTTATGCCAAAAGACACTTTGAGATCATTTTTTTTTTTTTTTTTCTCCAATTTACGCATACCCGCTCTATGGAGAACTTGAAGGTTGAACGCTTTTTCAAAAGTCTTGTATCTTTCGGATTTTTTTTCGTAGCGTTCGCACAAATTGACTCTCTTGTTCTCAGCTGCGATACGGATTCCTCTTGTAGAGCGATCCCACTGTAAATCGCTTATCTCTGATCAAAATGGTCCTCTGGTTGAGACCAAAGTGGACTCGACGAGGCGAGAGAGTTGGAAGAGAGGTAACGCAATAAACATTTCTAATCGTTTCGGGTATCGGTCGATGGTTTTTATCTCGGTTCGACGCTGACATCTTCCTCGTTCTCGTGTCACGTGACCTCTTAACTGCCCGTTTATAAAGGAATCAGAAAAAATGTGTTTTTTTTTCCTTCTAATTATACACTTTTGTAGTTACATGATGATTCCTTCATATTGTTGAGTTCATTCTGTTTTTAGCCGTGTAATATTGAGAAAAATAATCATGAATGTTTTCATGTCCGGGATGTATTTTTTTTTTTTTTTTTTTTTTTTTTTTTTTGATCGAACATTCGTGAATTTTAATTCTTTGTCCCGCGTCTAGAAATCAGAGATTGTTGGATTTGGATTGTTTTTTTCCTTTTATCTTTATTATATGGGAGAATTATTGGATCGAAGCGAGATTCGTTTTGTGAAAGTCGTCCAGAAGATCGAGCACAAACAAGGCAAAAAAAGAGATAGGATGGACTTGAAAAAGTGACCAAGTTTTATAACCAGTTTGGCTGTTTTGACTTTTGACAACCTCAAAGATGAAGACGATCGCCTCGGGGGCGATCCTGCTCTTCACTAATGGGAAATTCCGGTTCCGTATATACTCTGTTGTTATATCGCCGTCTCACCCAAGATCAAAATATGTATGACGAACAACCCGTCGCACCTTTCTTACATTCCCATAACCTGTCGTGTTTTTGCTTCTTTCGCGAATGTTAAAAATACAGCTATCAGTAGCTGCGTTTTTCATTCCAATACAAAAACTATACATCAAATTTTTTTTTATGTTAAAATTTGGCATTTCCTTTCAATTTAAAAATAAACTGATCCTAGTGATCGAGTATAAAAACTTGGCTGGCGCGTTTCTGAATAGTGACAAAATTCAATACCGTTCAACATGAAGATTTCTGCATGAGATTAATCTACTTTTGTAAACACCCATCTTCTAAAATATTAATCAAAGTTGAAGAATACACGAGCAAGCTTCTCACCTGGAATAATTACGCGCTGACAGTGGCCATCAATTTTTTTTATCACATAGCCGAGTTCTAGCTTAGTAAGTCATGATTGATTAGCTCAGTCTCGTCATTTGGCCAGACCAAACGCGATGGAGAGATACTTGGGATTTGATGAGTTACGATTTTTTGTAAGGCCAGGTTCCTTGAATAACGAATGTCCAGAAAGCCCGGGATTTTTTTATGAACGCGTCTTAATTTAATCACTTTTGTTCTTGTAGTCCGGTGCATGTGATAAAAACGAGCTGAATTCGTAATACCAAAAATCAAAGTGTATGGAAATTTGAATTAATTTTTCCAACACTGTCATCGAAATTACACAACAATTTCGCAAAAAGTAATTTGTTGATTTCAAATTTTGAGGTGACATAGTAGAAATTAAGCGCGTTAATTTTCATTCCTAAATTATGATGGAAATGCTAACTTATACAAGCTACTGAAATTCGACTGTAACGAGTTACACTACAGCTATAGAGCAGTTTTAACAGTCGCGAACTATTGTCTGCTTCCCACGGGACGAAACTTTGTAAAACTGTACCGTGTCAGTTCTTCATAGTTCTCGAGTATTCTTTGTTCCGGCAAATACTTAATGTTGAGAAGAATTGATATACCTGATTATTAAGTTCTCCATCCCGGCAATCATTAATATCGTCAGAGGTAGTAAATCAAATATGCCTCGTAAATAAAGAGTTGATGGGAAATGGTGCACCGTTGATTTATTTCGTTTTTGTTTGTTCCATCGTACTCGGATGCAATTAGTTGAAAATTTTGTAAAAATGAAGCTCGTTGTACAAGAAAACAAGAAAGAGCGAAAATTTTGCAAGCCCCCAAAAAAAAGTAGAAAAGCGTTCTCATATCGTTGTTCGATCGAGCATATGTTCCACGCGTGTATTCCCTCTTCCATCAGTCAACACACATGTCGCTTTTAATGTGTCCCTTCTAGAGTCTATTTCCCCGACGTCTGTGTGCTCCGGGGTATTCGTCATAAAAACTCGTTGAAAATTAACATGGAAATGACCAAGAATATTGAACTGAAATGGAAAAAACACTGCAGGGGAAACCTGTTTTATAATATAGATACGTAGTTTCCCGGGATAAAAAACCGGGTACACTGTGAAGAAGTGATGTATAAAAGTGTGAATCGCAAAATTCATACTGCGCGAGGGATGATTTGGCAACAATTCGAATGTTTTCTGGTTCATCATCCGCAAACAATAAACTTGAACTTTGTTTTTATTATGAGATTGTAAAGTGAGAAGAAAAAAATTTTACATAGAACTAAATCGGTTTTGGTGGATGAAAAATTGATGGATTTAGTTCATTCGATTGAATCATGAACATTTTTTGTAGATCAATCAATTGAATTACTGTAGCCAAATGGTTTCAGTTGCTGCAACAAAATATTTCTTTAAATTGCGGTTACCAAATCTTGATTATATACGACTATCGTTAGGATCAATGAATCAATTGGTCATTTTCAAAGTCGAAGTTTTCGTTTTTTTTTTCGTTTTCGACAAACATACTTTCCAATATTGGCCCGGAGAAGAAAATGCATCTTGCGCAAGTTATTTTTGTCGCTTCACGTGACATATACTGTGATACTAAAATTTTAAATCGAATAGTTGAAACATTTTCGAAAGTGGTAGAAACAATATCAGTCCTGATCGCTTTGATGTAGTGTATCCGTTAGAGACGTTACGCGTGTTGTTGTTAACAAAAATAATGCTTGAAAATAAATTCTGTGTGGTTTTAATGTACCGAGTGAAAACGTTGATCGCTTTTAAAACTGTTATACATAGGGAACATCTACGCTGCGAATAATTTGGTACGTTTTCATATAATTCGTTGGCCTCAACTCTCGAGGATAAGCCACTGGTGCAACGAATTATTTTCAAGCACGTAAACAAAGCCGAAAAGTTGAAAGGGAATTGAGGTGCAGGGTCCAGGAGCACGCGTTCAACGGCAGGTGAAGATGGGTGGTCTGGTGATGGGGAGTGGGGGGTTAAAATTATTCCGCCGTTTTTAAAGCCCCTGAGGCTCCGCACTGTCCATCACTGAAAGATCTGTTTGGCTATCTCTATTCCCTCTAGCTCTCGACCGAAACGCTGCCGCCTGCCTCCCCCCTACGTACAGTACAGTAGAGCGTGCGCTTGAAGTCCATTGATTGACCGTTGTCTGCTGCGAGACGTGCCCGTAAGCCAGGGGTTGCGAACGGTAAACCGTTCACGGTCCAGAGTAGCGGTGGTTCGTGAAGAAAACTATTGCACTCTGTGTTGATGCGTCTGTGGCACATGCAACGGCACATCACTGCACTCTTATTTCACTGCATAGTGTATCTATACGTGTACTACCGCGTTGCTTTCAATGATCCCAGAGACTTTATTGCTCTTGACTTTCTCTGGAAAATGTCACGGTAACCACTGTAATGACTTATTCCGCAGTACTTCATTGCGCTTCCAATTCACTTTATATACTCTATGCAAATACGCTTATAATCCCCATAACAATCTAATGAAATACTTTCTTGGAAACGAGAATGCGTACGCCAACGAATACTCCAGCGCAGAATTGTATGAGCTTTCGTCTCGAGGATATTTCCCCATTCTTATTTTTTATATGATGTATTTAGCAGTTGGTATACGCGTAGGTCTCTTCAACGTATGATGAGTTATGCAAGAAATTAGAACACCATGTATCCTGCTCGATGAAATACCCGCAGTCAAAGGAATAGTGCGCGGGGGTATGGAAAGATAGGGATGGGAAAAGGTAAAAGACCGGCAATTCCTTCAAATCAAAGGGAATTATTTAGACGGAATGAAGAAGAAGGAAAATTTGATACAGATGTACAGCGAAAAGCGGTGTGTGTATGTGTGTGTGTGTGTGTGTGTAGAAAGCAACAAACCGTTTTTGTACCTAACGCTCGCTCGCCGAACAGTTTGCATTCTCGCTATGGAGAAGCTCACTCTCATCTTTCCTCACCCACTCAATTTCTCCCTCTTCGGCAAGTACGACCACATTCGGGCCATATCTCTGTCCTCTAGGTGGAATCTTCGTCTATAGGTGTATACATTCATATACGTGAATGGGTAATAGCTCGTATATCTCGCAACGTTTCTATCCCGCTCGTTCGTTCCGTATAAGCACAGTCGCTGTCTGTCGGTTGGAGAGAGAGAGAGAGAGTACCAACTAAGAAGATTACTTTTCAACTCCTATATAGCTCTAAAGCTATAGTATAACTCGGCTCGACTCGTGGAGAGAAGACGAGTGGAGAAAGACCAGGAAAGAAGGTACACCAAGCAGCAGTAGCAGCACGGCAGTAGTAACGCCACTTTTCTCGTGTATTATAGTGACGCCATGGCGAGGGAACGTGCACCTATATGCTCGAAGACCGATAAAACAGGACCACAAGCCCTCCCCTTTCACCTTCTTCGAGAAGGGATACTCGCCCGGGCATGTGAACGAGCGTGTCAGTAAGGGTGGTGAGAGTTACTCTATATACGGACTCAAACTTTGAGTCGCTCGTAAACGCTGCTTTTGCTACCAGCACCGGCGGTTGCACTGTGTAGTAGCCAGGGAGGTTGCAGGATAGGTGGTGGCGCACACCCAACCTCTTCCTACGCTGTCTGTCTGCTCTCTTTCGTTCGCTGCTCGCTGCTCGGTGTCATAGCTGCCCTCTCCCTCCGTTATATCCAAAGGAGCTCACCCGGTTTTACGGCTCAATTCGCAGTGCACCCTTAAAGAACGGGGAGACCGAGGGAGGGTGTGAGCACCGTTCAAGTACGAGAGATGGAACGGTGGTGCTCTTTACAGCAACGGGAAAAGGGATCCAACCCGCGTATGAACCGACTCGGTTATACCTGTGTGAATATACATATATAAATAACTGGATTTGTATATACACATACATACATATATATTAGAATCTACCCGGTGTGCGATATACAGGTCCGGTAATTAAACGCGTCGAGCAGGAATATGGGACCAGTCGGAAACGGGCGCGGGCGCACTCCGCGTTCACCATCAGGTTACTCTTTACCCTTTCCATCCGACTATCGCATCCCCGTTCTCTATTCTCGCCTACGAATCCTCTCTCTCTCTCTCTCTCTTTTATCTATATATCCCTTCCGGTTTGCGCCCGCGCGCCCGCACCCGTCCACACACATACATGGTAAAACGTGCCCGCGCTAAAACACACCGTGTGCATATTGACTTTCAAGAAGGTCTAATATGTATCCTTATAGAGATTCCATCCTAAAAAAGCCTTCCACTGTTTGTCCAAGAAGCAGCGAAGAATGAGCATAGCCAACCCCGTCTTTTTTTTTTCGTAATCGATAGAGACTAACGAAATAACGTGAAAACTATGTGCACGTCTTTGAGGATCCTATAAAGCAAATGTACTTTCAAACCACCCTAAAACTATTGCTCGAACTGACGTAGGCACTACGAGCTCTAAGAACATTCTGAACAAGTCCTTTTTCATTTGTTTTACTAGACACGACCAAGAGACTTCTGTTCCCTCTGATCCAGTTTATTCTTATCCAAGAACCTTTTCCTACCTCCTAGTATGATGACCATTCGATACTAGTATACGCATATATACTTCCAACTATGTCCGATGATCGGGAAAAAATGCAATTGCCCAAACCTCATCGAAACTCCTCTCCTATTTGACCTAAAACGTCGACGCGTGAAGAGATTCTCGAGGTTTTCGAGCTAGTTTTCCTACGTATTTCTCTATTACTATACGTACACTGTGTACCGTGGCAGTGTCTAGCCGAGGTAAGAATAGCCCGTGAGATTGGATTTTCGAAAGTGGCCCACCGGTGGTGCCAAAACCTTACCTTAGACTTCTGGCGAGGGCAACTTCTCCTCAAATCCACCTGATTATCTGCTTTCTTCGATGGATTTCTTGGGCAGCAATACACTCTTTCCTTTTCACCGTGTGCTCTTTCTTCGTTGTAGACACTTATCCGAATTCCACTTCAGCTAGGAACTAACCCTCTCCAACGTTTTCTTAACTTTTTCCTCGTTTTCCACGTCTCATTCGCTGCGTCACCCCAAAGACTGCGTCTCAAAGGCAGCTTCTATTGTGTACACCGAGAAAGTATAGCCGATTTTTTCGTTGAGAAGGAAGAATAAAAACAAGGAGAAAAATGACGGGACGCAAGGGTAGACGTGCTATTCGGCTCCTCGATTTACCGATACGTATCGCGAGAGACCCCTTCTTGTTTGTAGTGAAACCTCGCCCGATGTTTATGGCCATTTTGGATAAACGCCTTTCGCTTTTGTGCTTATCTATGAAACGGATGAAAAGAAAAGAAAAAAAAAAAAAACATCGCGGAGATCCAGCGGCGGCAACAAATGAGCCGAGACTATTTGAAAATAAAAGAATGCAGGTGGACAGGATGAAAAGCACCTGAGTCGGGAACTTGTTTTCTCTCGTATAGCAATGCGAATTGTATATTTTTGCGAGAAAACATATATTTCTTTGTACTATTCTCCCCATGAAATTTCATGATTGTTTATGTTTCTCTGCGCGCACTTGTGTTCCTGACAAAGCTCGTCACAGGATATTGCTTTCGAAAACACAGATGGGCCCAGAGGTAAGAAACCAATGAGGTATACAACTTCTTATATTTATCGCAATATGCTGTTTTTTTTTTTTTTTTTTTTTTTTATTTTTATCTCAATTTAAACATGGAATGACGAGAGTGAATTTTGCTCAGTAAAGAACTTGAATACTTGAGAAAGATATCTGTGAAGAAGGGAAAGAAAAATCACGAGGCCACGTTAAGAACTTGATAAAAGTTAGACATCTCTTGGAATTATATTTCCGGATGAGTTTCGGAACGATTAAATTAGTTTTGAATTATCCGCTTGACAAGCGTATTTCAAGATACTACAGTACCTTATACCCTCCTATCTTTTTTCACTTCGAAGTAACGCATGGATTTATCGTTGGTGTATAGAATTAGAAAAAAAAAAAAAACAAGACCTATTCTGAACATGCGATATTTCAAACAAGTCTTATGCCAATTATCTCAACCCGATGAATGTACACTTATGGAGAAACAATTGTAATCAAAACCCGTAATCTTTTTTGTCGACAAACGTTCCGATATTTTTTACCATACAATTCTAACGTGATACTAGAATTTTGAAACATCAATCTTAATTGCAATGAGTAATATAAATACAGTTTAGTTTTAGCTACGGACGAGTCCAATACTTGGTTGGGTACCTCTGTAATTGAGGAAGTTTGCTAGGAGTCTCGCAGAAACAGGGACATGGTATTGAGGATAAAAGCTAAAGATTGAAGTTATGAAGGGAGAAAGGTTGAATTACAGGCTGGTAAAAATACGCGAATTTTGATTAACTTAATTTTTGAGGCTGGTAAAAACACACGAATTTTGATTAACCGCATCGTATTGCAAACGCTCGTGAACGATTCATTGAACGCAACTCAACGATCCTACCACTTGCTTATGATTTTCTTTTTTTAAGTAGTTTTTTTGCGATTGTTTCGCTATTGAAACAGTGACTGCTATCTAAATTATTTATTTGCAAAGCCTACGAGGTTAGTCTTTGGACGCGATTATCTTTGCGATGCAAAAGTACTTATTTGAGAGACAATGAACCCCTCTGTATATTGCCATTATTTTTTGTAAAAAAGATGAATCTTTATACTTTATTTCGGATTGTATTGTAGTATACAGCAGTATTCATTAGTTGCGTTTTTGCTCGCGTCTTAGATGTACTTATTGAATGTTGATGGAAAGTCGCATTAGAGACAAGTTTAACAACAAGAAAACTTCTCGGTTTTACACTGTAACGTAGGTACATAAACTATACAAAGTCTGCCCTAATTTCATGACAAAGTTCCGTTTTCGAGAGTATTAGACACAGCTAAAATGCGGATTCGTATAGCGTACTCAGGAAATTCTTAAATTAAGACAACTTTGATCGTGCCAAACTTTGGCAAATGCCGGAGCGAAAAAAAAATGAGGTTCTTCAAATTCAATTGTCACCTCCACATAACGAGTTTCTGAGACGAGCTCTCTTCGAATACGTATAAAAAAATCTATCAACTCTATTTTCACCCGCTTTCTTTCACTACGATCAAGAAAGAATTTGGTGATCGAGGCATTTGTATGTACATTTGAGCAAAATAAAGTTTTACTCATTTCCTTCTGACAAATATATTTTCTAAAAGTTCCTTCGTGATTAATCGATGAGGCCGTGTTGGACTTTCTGTAGGCTTCTGATAGAGTCTGCTGTTGATTGCATACAGTTTTGGGCTCAACTCGCATCTTACGTTGAACCACCAATCACAGACAAAAACAGCTTGGCTAAATTGCGTTCCGTTTGGACAAAGGAATGTCGCTTGTCTTCCGTCTATATCACAATAGTGCCAACCCTGACATCGAGTTTCAACATCAGCGAAAAATCCAGGATACGGCTGATCGTCACAGTAAAAATTTGTGTATGGCACTTTGCCTAGCACCGGATAATCAGTTCCTGGCCGACCTGAAAATCACAATTATAATTATTGATCAATACGAAAATGGGGCTGGTGTACAGAAACATATTTTAATGATTGAATTTTCTATTCGATAATTTTGAGTCAACCGACAGCGGTGAGTGCTTGGTTGATGTGTGACTCCGGCGATCTCCAAAGTTGAGATAGCGTCAGACGAAACCATTACTTGAGCGGGTGATCGCTTAGTCGGGAGAAGCGGTTTTTCTGAGTTTCTGATGGTGCGTAATCAATCGAAACTGAGAAAACACGGGGCTTTCTCAGGAACATGGAAATTGAAAATTGGTGATGTTGGGAAAAGTAGGGTTACGTGTGATGAGATGAACTCGTAAAAATCCGCAAAAATTTACGCAGAAGCAATGAAAATAAAATATATCAATGTAATCATCTTAAGTTACATATATCAATGGGTACGTGTAGAAAGAAGAAAAATAAAGAAATAAAACTTTCCCACATTCTCAACGATATTTTTTTTCCTCAGTCCTCATAGTAAATCATCGACATGAGTCAAATCTGCCATAGAACGAGAATTCTATTGCAGTGAAGAGATGAATAATAATGAGGCCCGACAGACGTGCCACGTTCATCACTAACGAGATACTTAAAATTTTACACGGCAATCGCGTGCGTCTGACTCCCTTAACTTCTCTGTAAATTAATCTTCTCTGTAAATAGTTCTCTTCTACGTAGCACAACGTTATCTTCCTTTTTCGTCTTCTTCTTCTGTTAAATTTTCGTAACTTCGCGAACTTTAGTTTTATACTATTGCGGGGTTCTACCTTTGAACATTTTTCTAACTGGCAAGATTGTAATTCGTTGCTATCGCATGTTTGCTGGCAATAACATCTTGTGGGATACTCGAACTTGCCGAGTGATGTTTTTTATTTTCGAAATCGAAATTTTTCTGCGAATCTACGAATGACGATCGAAGACCAATAACTCGACCAATACAATTATTGACCATGCGTATATGAGGACTATCTGAGACCAGAAAGTATCAGAGCTCTGATGGTGTAACGTTTGCGAAACGTCGGCATGCGCTGAAACAGTACGCCGGCATCTATCCAGAAGCTTTAAACCTGTGTAACGATAATAGTCGTGAAAGCCTCAGAATTAGAATAACTTGGTCTTAGAAGCCTTAAGACTTGAATCGAGAAATGCCTTCAGTACAATTGACTGCAATGCTTCCTTCTAAAAGCCGCTTGGAAGTCTGATGAAACTTTGTAAACAAAATTTTCGTGCATATTTCGATTCTAATATCGCTAGACGCCCTAAACATTTGAAGTTAAGGAGTTTCGGTACAAAAGGCAAAATTTTAAGAAATTAATCAAATTTGGTGATAATGTTCTTCAACATCAAGTACGAAAACACAAATTTTTCCAAAATTTTCTTCTACTTAGTTATCGAGTAATTACGCATTAAAGCAGATTTCTTATGCCTGAAGTGCATACCTTTATATATGGAAACGCTATGCTTGTACACGTGAACTTTAGTCTTCAATTACTCGATAACTGTGTAGAAGAAAAATCTGAAAAAATTTGTATTGTCAAATTTGGCACTAAGGAATATGTTTACCAAATTTTATAAAATTCTTAACTTTTTGAAATTTTTTGTGTTTTTAACATGGTTTAGCATGGCAACATTGTATCACCTGTACCGAAACTCCTTAAAGTCGTAGTTTTCGAAGAGTTTTCTTTCACTGTTTCACGAATCGAGACCATCGTTTTTCATCGGAGTAAGAATTAGTGAAGTTGAATTTTTTCATCAGTATCCACATTACACCTCGAAGCATGAGGTGTAGCATGATGCCTCAATCGCAGTTTTCAACAATAGAAAAAGCAAACGACGTTCTCTTACAAAATAATAAGTTCAGTACCAGTTAACTGGTCGCAACAGCCTCGCACTATCATAGAAACCCCTCAATACATCCGGCCACATTTTACAAAATGTCAAACCGTAGATGCTGCACGTATGATTGATGAGCAAACATACGTGGAAGACGTACAGCGGTTATGCTCGGGAATTCTAGTAGATACGACAAATACGTGTTAGATTCTCCGGAAGGTAGGCTCAAGCATTTGGTTGATTAGCAACCTGGGCCCTTTTCAATATGTAACGTTGTCGTTCCGTGTGGTGGTAGAACCGCAAGAATATAAATTGGGAGAAAAAACTTTGAACGAGAGAAGCTAAGATACGATCTGCTGTTAAAACTCGAACAAAATTCCTGTTTTATATAAGTACCAAGTAGAAGTCATTTAATTCGGTATCCGTCGAAGCCTCATTTTCAGTTTCGACTGAATAGTTTTATTTTTTCATCTGTTTTCTCCCACAGTGGCTAAAGGAATTTCGAACAGGAGACAATTTGGTAAATTTGATCATTCCGATATATCCGCAATCTCGGATCGCGTTTCCTAGGAGGAATAACGTTTCAACTCGGGTTGCTAATAATTCTCGTGCATTGCTTCACATCGAGTATACTAGGAGAGACGAATACAGTGGAAGAAGTGAGAAACCAGTGTTCGTCGAGCTTGGATGGGAGAACCAAAAACGACCACGTAAAATAGATAACTATGACAGCGAGTTAAGGAACTCAGAGAAAAGCGTATTCACGAAGCAACATCATTATCTCAGGCTTATAGCATCTACAATGAATACCCCCGCTCTGAACGCGGAGCAGGTTTCTCGTGCTTCGTTTAGCTCGGAAATACCGCCCCGTCGCAGAGAATAGAGGATGTTTCCCGATGTTGAGTCCGTTCTTGAATCCCCCAAAACACCTAACCCAACACCGTGCGATAGAATACGCGGTGGCGTGATGTTGTGACGAACGTCGAGAGAATCATATAGTATACAATAGTATTCCAAAAAGAACTATATATATGAGAAAGCACTATATACGAAAAGACAACTGAATACAGTTTGAACGAGCTTTCATTGGGTAGACTATAGTACGAGCTAATTCTCTTGCCGACACGGATTTGAATAATATAAATTGCGATGGTTATATCGTTTGATGATCATTGTTTGATTTTCAGAACGCTCCTCGTACCGTTTTAACTATTTGATAAATATCCATATTATTAAGACAGACGCTTAATGTTCGAACTAATTATCAACCTAAAACTTCAATTATTCCTTAGTTGAAGGGGGAAAGAAGGCAAACGAGCGTTTTAACGTGGAACGAAGAAGAAAAGAGCGCGAAATGAGAAAACCCACCGGAAAAATCAAGATCCTCCGGTGGGCAAATATAGTGACGGCAAAATCAGGGAGAATGAGAGATTCGCGCTTTGTTCTCCATTACACTCGTACACACATATACGCTGGTTTAAAAAAAACTTTGCGCAGTAACGCGGCTTTGAACGCACACTCCTTCATCCCGATGTATGTACAAGTAGATGTGTACTTTTCAACGTATAACTAGAGAAAATCTATCCTTCTGCATGTCTGGTAAATGAAGGATAAAATGCGTCGGTAGCCTAGACTTGGTCGTTTGCCTGTCCCAATTTTTTCTTTCTCTCTCATCCGCGCTATTATAAGACCCTCTCCTTCTACCATTCAATACCTCTATCCCTTTTCGTCGTCTCCCCGCCCTGACTTTTATGTTTCCATGCAGCCATCGTCATAAAGTCAGCCGGGCGAACCGAACGGGGTCGACGCCACTCTCTAACCCGCGCGTACGTCGTCGTCCATTTCCTCTTTCTTCCTTCCTCACGTAGTTTCACATCGAAGTACCCCGAAACCTAAAAGCCCGGGCTACCTCCCCGTTTACTGTGTGCATAAAATGGTATGTAGTGAAGGAGACGAACGAACTGAAATGACTGACATAGAGAATGAATAGTCTGACGCGGAGTTGACTCGAGGGCTTGGCAATGATGGAACAGGGAAGGAAAAAGTTTGAGAAACAAGTTTAGAAAAGATAGTCGCTGCTAAAAGTAACGGATTCAATAATATTTTTCGAATCGAAAGAACCACTATTGAGAACACCAATTGGGAGATTGAGATTAAATAGATAAAGAAGAGCGTTTGGTAAAAATTTTTCGTTGCAACTCATCATTTAGGTGTTCTTCATGAAGCTTTATAGAAAATATGAAAACAGCGATTCGGGTTAACTAACTTCAAATAGCCGAGATATTGTATCATCGAATGGCGAGCACATTTTCGTCTGGTTTGTCGAGAAAAAATATCAAAGTTGATCACAAAACTTATGAAAAACGAATTGTTTGTATATTTTGCAGTCGTTCATGAATCCTCGTCACGGAAATAGATCGGAAACATCGTGTCAAATGTTTTCAATGACAAAACACACTTTTTACAAACAAATCATATAATTTCCATTGAACCAGTTTGTTCGTCTTTGTAGCAGATAAGTATAGACGTACAAATGCAAAGAATACGTGTAAAATTTGAGGAGGAAATTCTAAAAATAAAAAAAAAATACGAGCTTGAGAATGCATTTGTGTATGCACATAGTAGCGTGGAACAAAAGTTATAAACTATGCGAAAGGAAAATTAGTTGTACGAATTGAAGCCGTGATTCGCTCCCTGTTTTTCTCTGAGTGTTCTTTCGTGCTTGCTGCACTATTTGCCCCAGAAATAGAATGTAGGCACGAAGGAAAATTTTCTGGTGCTCTTGGGCGTGAAGAGTATGAATATTCTGCATATACTGGCAGGAGTCGTTCTCTCGAGGTAGAAAATAGCGATGAACATAGCGAGTAAGACACGCGAAAAAAGAGCGAGAAATCCTGCATAAACCACCAGGGTTACCACGATTTTCACTGTGGTACTTCATTTTCACGAAAACGTGAGAACTCTGGTTTGGAGCTGACTAAACCTGAGCTGACTAAATGTACCTCTTTCTCAAACTCTCTCTCTCTCTCAGATTAACATAAGCAGGTTGATGTTGGTATTGATTTTTGACAGTACTACTGCAAGAATCTTTTTACTAATATTTTTTTCAGATACGATTGTTGGATTTCGTATCGAAATTATAGTTGCGAAATTCTCCTCGAACTTTTCTTCTCGATTGCTTGTTTAATTGTAACAAAAGGTTGCTTGGATCGAAATGCATTTAAAACAACAGTCTCTCATTAAGAACTGATTCAAACAAGAATTAAATGAATATATCATTGTGAAAGTTAAATTGGAAAAGTTTATTCAGCGTCGTGAAACAAGAATAAAGGAAAAAAGAAATTGATTTGGCAGATGTTTAGAAACTTTTAAAAAATTTGTGTGACAATTTTGTCATTTTTGTAAATGATCTGAATTATGTATTCTTGATAATAAGACTATGAATAATTCAATCTCATAGGTCCCAGCCGTCATAGTGACAAAAACTGGTTTCTACGTATTCAAATGATGGGCAAAAAACAAACACTTGTAAATGACCATTTTTTGGTTTATTTCTATTGAATAATTGGTGTCGTATTCAGTCGCAGCTTTGAAAGCGGGCAGTATTAAAATAGAATGATGAAGTGGCACGAAACGTCTACTTTCAATCTAATTAGCTGCTAACAATGACATTTTAGAAAAAACAAGGATTCCTTGAGGCGTGTTTCCATCGCTGGAATTTTGTTTCCAGTTCAACGTGATAACGAACCTCGGGTATACGACTGGTGCTGAATTTTATTTCCTTCATATTCCATTTTTCTTCGCAGTTTCCGTTGAGCTCGCACGTTTTTACCACCTACATTCGTAATTTTTACGCAGACGCGTTATGCTCTCCTCATCAACGACATCGCCTACGTCCGAGAACCGTTCGTTTGTGGGGAAAAATAAAAATAATATGAGGATACGCCGAGCGCAGGAATAGTACAATAAAAATTGAATCGAAAATAATTTAGCGAATTTACATAAATTGTTGTACGTAGATGGAGCCCTCATCATCACACTCAACATCGTCATCATACACGCACGTTCCACCAATCCGATGCACTTGTGATTCGATTATGATCAGAATTTGGGCAACTCCTCGAGTATTCGTAGCCATGTGGCTGTTGTTGTCACGTCGCTGAATAATTGTTATTCATTTTTCCTATATACCGGGTCGTCGTTAACTCCCTCTGTACACGGTTACACTTACACATGTATATGAAAAAAAAATCAATGAATTAGTATTCCACTAGTCATGCGCTCTAAAATTTGGCATTTGATTTTAACAAATATGCATATATGCGACCTGAAGATTGAAACGTTAGAACAAGATGAATTCTTCTATTCGCGTCATCTCGATATGTCGGTTTCATTTTCCAACAATTTCACATCTTCTAATAATAAGCGTTGGTCGTACAATTTCCTCGATTCAATTGAGCTCATTAAATCCTTTTCGCCTTCATATAAAACGAATGATTTCTACTCGGTCCAGTTATTTTCCCGGACGTAAGCCTTTTATAAAAATTTGAAAAGATATTGCTTTTGAGAGGCCAGCGGTAAAAAAAAGAATGAAGAACTATGTATTGGCGGAAATAATAGAACAGAAGGTAAAAACTTTGGTAAGAAGCCGTTCGCTGTTACCCAGTCGATCGAGGGTGGGTTTTCCACCGATAAAACACACAAAAGAATTATCACGACGATGGCGTGGTAGCATGAAATTGTGAAAGACTGCGTGAAAAATAAAGCGAAAACAAAATGTGAATTCGATCGTTCCATCCTGAACATTATCGTCCGAATTTCAAAAGATTTTATTCTTTCTCTGCTTATTTCGAAGACCGTTTAAGCTGTCTGTGCGCAAGTGACTATGCATTAATGCGATTTTCATCGATCTTTACGATTTTTTTCGAAACTTTATAAAAGTACATTTACGATAAGAAATCTGTTGAAACTTTGAGCCCCTACGATTCCATCAGTTTGAATAATTAAAAGTCAACTGGGATGCTTTTTTTTTTCACATAAATCATTTCATGATTCAACATCTTTCCTTTCCCCAGAAAAACCAGTGAAAAACATGTATTTCAAATGCGGAGATGAGGACGTAAGGACTTCATGGCAGCATGAAGTCCTCGTGATCCTAGTGCATAGCAGATTTTCCATGTTCAGATGGCACAAAGGGAGTCACAGCAAAACGATATTCGTCACGTATCCTGCTTGATTCCGCACAACGTAATGAAAAGAAGTCTACACTTCTGCCAGATATAACTTGTGCTCGCCCGCGCGTTGCTTCGAGCTAGACTTCGAAATGAAGGCTCCCAAGTACTTCAGTTTTCTTCAATATCCTCGTGAAATTTGAGATCCAGCTCTATTTATTCTATTTTCAAATGCTTCTTTTTCATTTTCAGCACACGAGATTTTGCACACTGACTTTTTTCGTGATATACAGATGGTTGCCTTTGCACACACGAATCCTTCAGCTTGAATTTCGAAAGAGTCCTTTTTACAAAGAATGGGTTTGGTTGAGATGCGAGCATTCTACACATTGATGTGAGATATAAATATACATAAACGTATCATAAAGCACTGTATCCTAGAGATGGGAAGCAAGATGCTGGACTCTGTAATATCCAAAGTACGCACTAGGACAAGTTCTTTGACGCACATATTTCGAGTTCATATACAGAGGCTCTCGTTTTTGCGACGCGAACCGCCTTGACAAAGATGCAGGCATTGCAAATACACACAAACTTTGTTGCATGGATATAAGAAATACCAAAAAAAAAAAAAAAAAAAAATGTGTATACACAAAAATATATTTCTCCGGGAAGAGAGTATTATAAAAATAAGTATAAAAAGATCGAGTACAAATGTCGGTAGTGAGACGGTGTCGACCTCCATGTGTACGAATCTCAAATCCCTCGGGTTTCCGTCTCAATTCGTCTCTAGTCGCTCTCGTTTAACAATAGTGACGCTATATTGACGGGGTATATACACCGACACTGGACTGTACAAACCAGTGGAGATACGGTGGATACAGGATAAAATGTAGTATAGCAGAAGAGAAGGAGCAACAAATTCAAACGAATGAGATACAAGTAAAAGCGTATGCGACACATCTGTATTTGAAGCTCGTCGAGGGGTTTTAACATTTTCTCTTCGGTTTCGATGTATGCTTTGTTTGATCCTGTCACTGATCATGTTTACTTACCGGGTATCGATTTACCGAGATCGAGATATTCCCGTACCGATGGACTGAGAAATCCTGGTGGAACTACAGGACCCTCGTTCGTCGGATTGTTCCTCTCGTCAACATCCTCGTCCTCGTAATAGTAATCATACTCTGACGAATCCAGTGGTTTAGCACGCTTTGATACTTTGTTATGATGATTGTACTGCTGTTGATGATTATGCTGATAGCGGTTAGACCCATGATTATTGCCACCATTAGTACTACTGTTGGTATTACTGCTCGATCCAGGATCAGCTTGTTCGATTCTCTCCGTACCATCTAAAACAGATGAATATATTATTGTTCAATGTTTCAACTATCTCGATGCATCTCGAATAAATAGAGATAAATATTCGTCAGGCTTTCAACTATATTATCCATCAAAATTGCTTGTACCAACGCGCCTAGAAAATATTAATTTTTCCTCCATCGTTTAACCCCTTCACTGCTGGTCAAGTTTGAGAAACCGCTTTGAGAGCGGGATGGACATTTTTGGTAAATGGAAAATAATGGGATTTTTTTTTTTTATATTTGTAAAAGATATTCGTAAGACCGAAAAATGTGAGAAAAAATCATTTTTTCTAAGGGTACCTTGAAAACTAGAAAAAAACGTTCTTCATCAAAATTAATTTGGTCAATTATTAAATGAAGGTGCAGAGATGTTTTTATCCTCAGTTACAACTTTTTTTTATCGGCATGAACTCACATAACATATCTGAACCATAAAAATAATGTTGAAAAAAAAAAAATAATCGAAAATAAATAAGAAAAAAAAAAAAAAGTCAAAAAATTACAACCTTATGGCGAAAGAAATAAACGAATATGTACGAAATATCTTGATTTATAATTTAGCCAATAATGGCACTAGTTCATTCGAAATGTTATATCCAAAAAAATGTATTCTATTCTCTGTCAGAATCTTGATCATAGCGGAATTAAAAACCCAGAAATATCATTGGTGTTCGATTTTGTATGATCTAAAATTATTTTTTGGGTAGCCCGTCGTATGGTGGGCCCACTAGTGAAGCAATTAATTAAGTTATATTGTTTTCTATCTGACCGATCAAAAGTTAACGCTCACCATAGCTCATCCATAGTTCAAATCATAGACGGTTGTTCGAAAAAAAGCAATGCTACGATTATTATTCTCTGTTGAAAATGGTAGATGTACTTATCGAAGAAAAAATACTCGATAATTGTTTCTTCCTGTGCATCGGAGATGTTATGTGTTGTTGTTTTTCATTCAACATCTTCATTATTTCGCTACAATAAGGTAACAAAAGGTGACGAGAAAGTACTGACACGAGTATTATTAATTAGAGAGGGAATGAATGCATAACAGAAAATTGACCATCAATTGTCATTCCGATAGATCCAAAGTTACGGTTCGACAATTCCAGTGCGTGTGAAGTCAGAAGAATAAATGATTTGAGAAGAGAGAAACGGAAGAGGTAACGGTTGAGCTTGTACCCCTCATCGATCCGTCGGGAAAGGGGATAACGTCGCTGAAAAGAAAGAGAGTGGAAGAAGGGGGGGGGCGGGGTCGGAAGAGTGAAAGAGGGATGAGGGCACGGTGTAAAGTTAACAAAGCAAAGACTCAGCTCCGGAGATAGCGAGTGAGATTTCGTTCAGATGCCAGAACTCGGGCGAGAAACGTTTTCTACCGGAACTTCTATCAGAGGGCAAAAGCCACCATCAAGAGGAGTCGAAGCGAAGCAGCAAAAGGTGTTCCATTTCGTTCCGATGGCTTGCGCCAACGAATCGATTAATTATTTAACGAAGCTCGTATTTCCGGATAGCGCCATGGTATTTCCACCCTCGCACTGACTCGTGAAGAGCTCGTAGCTCTGCAGTCGGCCAAAGAAAGAGTCGGTACCGTTCCTCGATCTCACTCGATTCTCACTTCGTTTCGCCGTCTGTTTACCTTTGTCTGGAATTTCATCGTCTAGCTTGCGCCTCCTCGTACTCTCGCCGTCTCTCGTTTCTCGTCTCACCGCCAACCCCGTTCTCCCCTTAAGCATTCACCCCTAGCCTTTTCACCACCGGAATAGCGACAAGCACGCATCCTCACATCCTACCAGTAGTACCATGCTGCCGCTGGTTGCTGCTGCTGCTGCTGCTGCTGCTGCTGCTGCTGCTGCTGCTGCAACCTCTCGATATTCTTTCCCTTATTCTCGTCGTACCGTTTATACTTTGGTTTCCTTCCATTTGCACTTTTATCATTCTACAGCATCTCGAGCATTGAAAATTGCAACATTTTCCCTAGTTTATACTACGCGATCTCGTCATGCCTCCTCCTCCCTTTCTCTCGATATCGCCGGTGATAAAAACAGCGCATTTACCATCGGATACGATACTATGACCGAGAAGAAAACCAGAGCTCAATCGCGTGCACCTATTCCACGGGCGTCTCTTCCCCCCCCCCCTTCTTCACCCGCAATATAACAGAATACGTACGTAATTAGTTCTCCTTTGATGAGAAAACTCGGAGCGACTGCCGCTACGGAGAGTACCTCTCTTCTCTTTTCCGTCTCTGTCAGCTCGCAGTTTTATTGTATACGGACAGGGAAACGAGTCCAGTGCGGAGGAAGCTCCAGCGAGATATACTGGCATAAGCAAAGTATGTATATGTATATACCTTGAGAACAACTATAGACCTATGAGATGAGATACTCATCCCCCGCCTTTCGGTTACCCCCACTAGAATTACCTCGAGCCTCTATCACTTGAGGCATCTCATCACCAACTCTTAATATCGCATGTGAATAGAATATCACCAGCAGCACAAAGGCCAACGCTAATGTGTCCCTCTCTCCTCTATCGTCTGCTCTATCCTATGGGCAACTAACAAAAATGCCTTCTTCACCTACTGGGAATAAAAAGAATAATCACAATAATTTGCCACTTACATAGATTTGAATTTTTCAAGAGCATATCAAAGATGGAATTTATCATTTTAGACAAGTTTGGCCACTGAGCTTAAGTGGTTGTAAGTGAAAAGCGAAGCGATCCTCGCTCCTAGGCGACAGACTTACGTACACACTATTCGGGGCATGTCGAAACCATTGCCCAAGTAGATCTGTAGTTAATCGTGGATAAGAAATGTAGCTGAAGCCTTGATAAAATATCGTTGAAATAATCATTTGCCAAACGTTCATATCTAACATTTATTATTAATTTCATGCCTCTGACATGATTTTTCATCGGGATATAGAAAATAAGATGGATGATTACTTGATTTAATTCAGATATATTTTATGCGCTATTGTAACCGTTCTGTGTATACGACTCATCGACCTCGAACTTAAAGTACTACAATATACTCGAAGAAGCAGTTCTGAGGTACTGTCCAAAAAAAAAAATAACCTCGAGCTTAGACTAAATCATGGCATAAATATATACCAATTACACACTGTCGACTATCGGTGTCGGCTGAAACACGCTTACGCTTCCGTTCTTCTACTTGACTTTACGGTGAACGACGAAAAGCCTCGACACCAATGTCTCGTCGTAACGTCCGAAACTTGTACCGTTTAACTTTGTACCGTCTTTAGTGCTCGCTTCTCCCACCACATGAAGTTTTCTCATTTCGGAAGCAGCATATCTTGGAACGATTAGCTTGATTATAATCAAACGATTATGCCTCGAGAGTATCTTATCATACGAAAATTCTTGAATGGCCTGGAGGATTAAAAACTTCTTTTTTTTTTTGTTTAATCTTTCTAATGAACATCCCTCAACACATCTCCGTCACGAGAAAATTGAGACTCGAATTCTATTCGATGAATGTAAAAAGCGAAATGACTCCTAATCGATTATTGTCATTTTCTCGTATCTTCTCGATATTCAAAGCAGCGACTGGAAAATAAAAGTTGAAAATTACAAATTTGATCATAATTCAAACGACATACGCGCGGATCTAATCCGTCAGGAGATATCACGTCGGAGCGATACAGTTTCAAGAACGATTGGATTTCACGTAGATTCAACGACGGATTGGATCATTCCTCCAGTGACACGTGGACGACGTAGCAGTCCCTCGGTTGTTTCTCATACGTGATGCGGCACAGGAATCGTGAACTTTGTCTATATACGGGAGGATCTGTCTATCCACTTTTCTTCTATATATAGCTCGCTACATTATCTTGCGAATCGTGTCTTTTGGGAGTACTCTCTACTTGTTCTCAAGCGCAAATACAGATACTCTCTTCTGACAACAGACTCCGCGGATTTCGTACTAGACGAACTTCGGAGAGGGATCCTATAAATGGCACATTGGATAGTCAAATCAAAATTTCTGTGTGCAGCCCAAAATATATTATGAAGAATATCTTTTAGATATATTGGTCTTTCCCAAAAAATAAAAATAAAATTTCTTTCTTTTTCAGTTTTAAAACTTCAATAATGTCAACTCAAAAAATAGGTGTGCGGACTATCGAACTTCGAGATTTTGATTGTTGGCATTTTGTTCGTGTGGTTTTTCATGCGGGTTCGAAGTTCAGTTATTCCGTCCACAGCTAATAATAAAAAGAGGATGAAAGAATTGAGTTTTTATTCAAGAAAATTTTTTCATAATCAAAAAACCGAAAAAATGTATATTACCGATTATCATTATTAAACACACGCATTGATCGTCATATTTCATAATATTCCAATTGTAAATATTTATCACCAAATATGTTGATTATCTATCGTCGTTCTCTAATCGACAGGTAAACAGCAATCTTGTGAATGTGTTGCTTGAAGGCCCTACTGTGACGTCCAATGCATCGGTAGAATCGCGTCGTATCGCAATAAGAAGCTCATGTTACAAAACTTATTCATGAACTTCTCCCATCAACAACTTTTTCGTTTACCCTCCTATCGCGGCTCTCTCCAAATATGATGGAGAGCAACACTTATCAATGCAAATTGATTAAATATTATACCTCTGTGAATATTTGCATGTATTAATAAACATGCGGATATACCGGGGCGATACATCTCGATGGAATATATTATGAGTGCATAGAAGAAAAGGTTTGCCCCAAAATCGTCGTCAATAACGATAATGTGTCGAGGGGTAGGGAGGAGGAGGAGGCGGGGGGCTTGTAGCGGTCACGAGTGAGTATGGATGTACCACCCCGTAGCATCCCTCCCGGCCGAAGTAAGAGAGAAAATCAAAAATTATATCGCTAAAGCATAGGGAAATAACGCTCGTTTAAATCGTGGGAAATAATCGCTTTGTGTCTGCTGTTCGATTCGAGCAAAAAGCATTCGTTGTTATATCCATAACATGTTTTCATCTCTTTCCTGTCTTCCAACTCTCTGCCCTACATTTCGATTTTCACTATGCTAATAATATTCCTGACAATATTAATGATAATATCAATCGGAGTTCTGTAAATTTATTAAATTATCAACGCTGTTCGAACGGACGACTCTTATACGTATTAGACCATATTTTCCATTATTTGTATATATACATGCTACAAATGCGATACTCGCTAATTCGAATTTACTCGGCTATGATGCTTATTGTGCACGGGTTCGTTTTAAAATAACCAATGGATATTTACAATTTGCACTTTTATCATACCAAAAAAAATTACGAGAAAAAAAAAAAGGACGGTGACGCGCTTCTCTCTCGTTCTATTTTATTCATTTCTGATGAAATTTGATCCAAACGTGCGTCCACACAAACATTGTTACATCTCGCGTCGTGTATTCACGAACGCACAGCTTATAAACGCCAATAATTATGTACGTATGAATTTCAATTCGACGCGAAAATATAAACATAGAATTTAACTGAATTCAATACGCAACAAATATGTTCAATCGAATTTTTCATTTGAAGTAATTGTTTATAAAAGTGAAAGCGTAAAAATTCATCTTCGATTAAACACCGTGTTGTTCGAAGTTCTTTGCATCGATTAAAATCAATGAGACACGAAATGTAACGTTTTTGATGTAAAGATTCGTTTTAATTGTTAGAATGAAATTTTTTATTCTGAGATTTACACGTTCAAGTGACAATCATTCGATAATTCTGTTTTGATTGCGATTGTTTCGAGTTAAAAAAATAATAATTTAGACACCCATAGAACTCAATTGATTGAAGACCAGCTTTTTACGTTAAAAAAATTTCGATATCGTATTCTACTTTTCTCGAAGATTCAACATGTAGACAAACAAATCCCAAGAGGCATATGCACAAACAACCCTCCGTCGGCTCAGAGCAACAGGTAAACGACACAGATTTAATCATTGGTGGAATTCCGGAATGTCACCCTCGAATACGGTTCCCTCTCCGTTCTATAAGACCCCGTACAGCTCGAGTGGATTTATCGAAAGCTGAATGTTCAAGAGAATTCAGAATGATAGCGGTATAGATAAATCGTGAAACACGCTGTACGTGGTATCGCTTCATTTATCCTCATTCTTTCAAATTATAAATTAGCCACCTAATTGCTGGTGACTTAATTATTTTCATTTCGTTTTTGATTCGAGTCATTTTATGTTTTAAGCGAGATGTGTGCGTATACAAAAATATTTAACGCAGGACTGATGAACGCAACCGTTTAATGATAAATGACGAATTTCAACCGAAAAAGCATCGAGAATCCGCTGCAGTTTGCAACGATAAGCAAGATAAACGGTAGAATTCTTGGTTAAGTCATAAATATGTAACGCAAGAACAACAAGTAAACGTTTCGAATTACCAGAGGGTGAATTTTTCGCTTCAACAGGTGAGAAACGAAATAAAGTCAAGGGAAGAAACATATTGTGGATCACACCAGGCTTACGAAGCTTTCTTCAATGGTAGATTCCGTGAATATCCGCTTATCGTCTACTGCTACGATTCCAACATACGATAGAAAAAAAAAAAAAGAGGAAAGTTGAACGGAATAGGAGTGAGAATGAAAAATAAAAAAACAATATCTAAGACCTTCGATTAACGTTGACTTACTTAAAACGATCTGCACACCTTGAAGAAGTATAAAAAGCCAAAGTTTCATATTTTTCCAACTATTGAAGCTGAACGGAACGTAGGAGTTTTCGAAAAATGTACAGAAACGAGTAGAATTCACGTACTGTATTCGATTTTTTTTACGAATATGTGTTCCAATTTTTCACATTGCTCTGTATAACCTGTCATTTCACTAATATGAAAAAAAAATCGGAAACTGATATAATCATGTAGTTTCTGGTAAAAGTGTTTTGTGAAGACGTGCTTGAAAATTTACGTGTCTCCATGAGCAACTGCTGCGACTCTTGATACCAAAAGAAACTCTACAACTTCTTTTTGTCGCGTACAATTTTCACGTTTGTATCGAAAATATTGTATAATACTGGAAATCAAATAGTCTATTTTAAATCCAGTATAATTTTTCATTATACGAGATTTGAAGTATTGTTGTAACTGGCCAATGCTTATTTTTGTTGAATAAATTTCATTCGAACGCGACGATCTTATGCGGTGTAAATGAATTGACAAAAGAGAAAAAAAGGGGGTAAAGCGGTCTCTCGCTAATGTCGAAAAAGATGGTGAACATGTTCCAGGTACAAAAATGGAAGAGCTGAGAATTTGACAATAAAGTGAATATAACCTCTCGCAGGAGAATCTTCGCGTATTTGCCAATAGTACCTGAAGCTCGAGCTGAGATTTCTTCAACCCCTATCTCTGACCCATGTTCTCCAAATCCACTCGTGCTTAAAGTATCGAGAGAATTTCACCGAGTATATATCGAGTATAGCAATTTCGCACTCGCGAGGTAATCGTTGGAAATGAAAAAAAAAAAATGAATTAAAAAAAAAAAAAAAAAAAAAAAGAAAAGGCTGCGCTCAGACTCTCAGCATCAATTTTATTTATATAGACGAACGATTTGTGAAGTATTTTTTATTGTTGTCTCGGCCCTTATTGGAATCTGCCGACGGATCGGTTCAGTCGAGCGTTTCGAGTATCAATATCGCTATCATTATTATTATTCCTCTTTGATTTCATGCTAGCTCACATCCGTAGTCTTTCTATGCTTCACTCGGTTCTCCGAGTTTAAACTCCCTCGGATGATGTGAAACCATTTTTCCCCTTAACTTCATACATCCGAGTACCCTTTTTGAATATTTTTCCCTTTTCCAAGAAATTTCTGTGTTTTCCTGAAAATTGTCATCACACACGCACGAGATGCGTATCTTTCTTACTGTGTCGTCTTCTAATGCACGTCGCATATGAGCAGTGGCAAACGAATGGTGAGGCAAAAGATAGGAGAAAGAGAGATGCAAATTATAGCATGTACCATAGAAACTGTCTTCAACAAAATGTGGGAGACGAGAAGTGAAGAGGATAAAAATGAAAAGGAGACTGACGACAACGTTTCAACCGTGACAATGCGAATAGCACAATGGCATTCACACTATACTGTGCGTATCAGCAACCATGTCGCCACCAACTGTATGCTGTAAAACAACCACCGCAAACGTCCTTGTGTCTCCATTACCACGTTATCCATCATGGTTACCTGAGCTCTATGCTGGCCATTAAAAACTTGCGAATAAAAATATTTTGGTCCTATCTAATACAACGTCGTTCATCGAGCGTCGGTGATTCAATGATTCAGTTAGGCGATAGAAAGGGGAGATGACGTCGTAATCCTAGGATAGACACGAGCTCAATGACTGCCACTTGACTTCCCAGTCGAACAATTTACAACGATTTAAAAGTTCGTATAAAATATAAAATTTTCGATTGCTCATCAAACTATCAGGATACAGCATAGAAATTGCTGGAAAAATGCTTACATTTTTGTACCAATTATTTATTGCATAAAAACGTTTTTTTTTTTCACTAAATATAAAGAGAATAAAAATAGGACGTGAACCATTAAAAAATCAGGTGTTTGATTCATGTTTGTGTGAAAAATGTTAAGCTCTGAAATGACTCTGAATTGAAAAAATATATCGACGCGGTACTTGCACGTTCACTGAAATTCATCAATAAAAAAGAACTTGAGATCAAAAATATTTCATTCGTAGCTACAGCCAGTCGGTTGAAAAGAGAAAATAATCAGAAAATCGTCATATTCGAATACGTAAATCTGCGATCGGACTCGAAATCGCGTCAAATTTTTATTTTTCATACTCGACGTCGAGCCGTTGTCTCGCCTCTTGATTTACAACAATGAAAAATTTCATGGACCAGCGAATCTCCAAAGCAAACATCTGTGAAGTGCTCATCCAGAAAGATTGTAACCCATCGCAGTGGTCACGCTACTTGCTACAGTGAATGTTGTTCGTCCGATGAAACATTTTTTCACCTGTATAATTTCGAGTGCTGAATTTCATAAGGGAGAACTCGAAAATAATATTCTTTTTGAACTCGAGGCTTATAAACATTTTTGCAGTTCTTAAAAATCACTAGTACAACGACAAACAACGATAGTGTTGGAAGAACAGAAGAAGAGAACCAACAAAAAGACTGAAAAACGGTGAGAAAAGGTCTGATAGCGAGACTATCCAACGGGTTAAACGGAGGATTAGCTCTCAAAAGGAAATGAAAATTCCTAGGAATATGCGATAGAATGTCCGGAACTGTATTCCTGATATAATTCGTTGCGACGAACCGAATTCTCGACAAAGTCCATTTTCAAACGAGTATAGTCAGCACGATTCTGTATCAGTATAGATTTGTACCGGCGTATATGTAGGCGTGAGAGCGTGTGTGTATTTGTATTCGTATATTGTGTCTGTTTCCTGCAACGCGCGACCCTCCACTGGCAAGTCTCACGTCCCATTTCTCGGTTTCTCACTTCGTCGTTATACCTTTGGGAACGTACGAATCAAGGCATGTGCGCACGTAGAAGTCTCCTTCGCCCATAGGAAAACAGTAATCATAGTAACCACATGGACAAACGTAATCCGCGTAGCTATGCCAGCTTAAACATGTATAGAGAAACTACGTTTGGAGAGAGAGACACGAGACGACTATGCGCGAATGAGGAATATCAGAAACGGAAGAGAGAGAGAGAGAGAGAAGTAAGACAGACAAATAGATGGGAAACAGCGGTGAGAGAGAACGTCGATGAAGAGAACAAGGAAAGTTCGGAAATGCTAGAAAAGAAGGGAGCAAGACGAATCGAGTTGATATACTGTAATACAGCGTGCAATGCATACAAATGTTATTTCCATCTCATGCCTGCTCCGTCATACACTCGTTCTTCTGTTTCTATACCTCTACCACCATCGCACTTCACCTTTGTCTAGTATTCCTCTTCTCTCCTGTTCGTCACTCCTCAGTTGCTGCTTTCTTTCTCTAAACCCTCTCCGCTATTCTCTTTCTCTATTTCCTTCCGTCCTTCCTTCCTTCCTTCCTTCCTTCCTCCCTCCCTCCCTCCCTCCCTCTCTCTATTCCTCTCTCATTCACTGCATCCTCCTTCTATTCTTCCAGGACACTTTCGATCATCAGTCTCTTCTCTTCACCTTGTCCTCTCCAGTATCTCATCGTAACTTTCCGCTTTAGGTTACTATTTCGCAAGATATGTGGTAAGCCAAGCCACAACTCCCCAACCTGCCAACAGCTTATACTTATCGTCGGCAGCATCCGTCTTATACTTCATTTCCCCGCGACTGAATCGAGATTGTCGCCCAACAACGAGACCTAATATCATACTCCAAATTATACGAGATGTCACAACGGGAATACAGACGGTCCTCGGACCACCTCAGCTTCATTCGCGTTCAACCGTACCGCCAACCTCTCTCGTTTCTATAAGCGAAACGTTGCCTTTCACCAAACTCCGAAAGCTCTTGCCTCTTTGCCTCTGCCACACTTCAATCAGGAACTGAATTTTCTCAAATTTCTCGTGGGAGATTCTTGCGCACCAAATCTAACAACGGATTATGTATTGTGAAAGGCGCGCGGAGACTGTACAAGATTCTACCGTTACCACTTGATCGGAACGAACGACGCTTCGAGTAGGCTTTCATAATGGTCCATCATTTTGTGCAATCTAAAAACTAAGCAATGTTGAATAGTTGTTTAAATTCAAAAATTAATCAAAGCACAAGTCTTTGCTTGACCAGGATTCACTTTTTTCATCAACGAAAAAAAATCTCTCCACTTGTATACTGTAACGTTTTCATTGAACTCTCGAAAGTTCCTTCCAAGCTTTTTGAAAGCTCTATAGCTAATCGAAAAAGAAATGTTGATATTTACAACAGGGACGTTTGGATTACTCGTCCGTGCATCATTATTAGAGATACACCCCTCACATATACACGTCTGAGATCTAACCTCAAACGACGCGTAGACACAATGCGTCATGCAGTAAAGCACAAATACTCTCAGGGTGCTGAACATAATTTTTTACGTACAAAATATATATTTTCTTGTATATTTTCAACGCATTATTAAACGGATTCGTTTTAGTCAAGCATAATCACCGATCGTAATTTCAAACGCGTGCGATGCAATATGAGCCATGTCCGAGTTTAATTTACAGAAAAATCATGTTTCGTCTATTTGCTTCGAGTTGAGCTCATAACCTGAAAATATTTTGCAGTGCATCCCCGGGTAGCGGAGAGTTTCTAAAAAAAATTTAATTTCATCACAAACATTGATTTTGCATATGTTCATTATTTCAGTTATTATGGAATTTTCTTTTATGACCCATTGGCCACGATTTTTTGTTTCAATCGACGTATATTTGATTTGACCATTTATATTCGATGAATATTTAATTTGACCCTTGAAAAGGAGTAAAAAGTATATTTTGACGAAATATTTCGATCCTTTTTAAAAAATATCCAACATCGTCTTATTTCAGTTGCTAACACCGTGAAACTTTTTCGAGTACTGCTTTGAAAAATTTTAGATTATAAAATTATCGATACAATAAAACGAATGTAAAAACCTAAAATTATAAGTGAATTATTGCAACAAGCAATTTATATACAAGTCCTATAAATATAGAGTTCGCTCAGCTCCAGTTCTAATTGGTAATACCACGTGAGTACCTTAATACGGCTTTTCAAACCATTAAGCTCGTTAGCATTCATCGCTCACGCTGACCGCGAACTCTCCCGATCTACATTGGGCTCCGCGCGCGATTCGGGAAAAACGATGAATTCACACATAGAGTAATACTTCATCGTTCGACTCGACGAGTATACAAAGATATACTGACGATACACACCGCTTAAAACAAATAATTGAGCCTCAAAAATATGTTCCAGGTGCTGATGCAGATGTTCATGTATACATCTCGCTTATACAGCTGTCCGTCAGCAATTTACAATTTGCAGTTTAATCCTCCTCCTCCGCACTTTCTCGCTAACTTTCATATCCCCAAAATCCCCAACTTATCAAATACATTTTTTTCTTCTTTCTCGTTATTCAACGAATTTTTGTTTTGGATGGTTTTTTTTTTGCACGAAAAAATCTTAATAATTAAAAGAACTTTTTTATGATGATTGATAATCCATCCTGATGAGAAATGGATTCATCGATTGTAAGCTGTGAATCTTGGTGTTGCTTGCACAACTAAAAAAATGTTCAGATTCAAAACTTTAGTCCGAATGTCTCAAAAATTATGTTATCTTCGATACAGCTCAGTCGGCAACGTCACAAAATTAATAATACTCTTAGTATTTTCAAAAATTTGCTTCAAAAATAATGTTGCCAAAGCGACGTCAGTTTGTTTTTCACATAACTAAATGACCTGATTGTTAGACACTAGTGAGCCAGGAAATTTGAAAATCCGACTGCATTCTATGTTTAGGACCACGATCGTGTAGCGTATATAATAATTATAAAAAAGCCATAAGCACTTCTTGACAATCAAGAGTTGTTATCAACAATTTTGAGACGAGACATAAGTACGAAAGGACGTACTATTCCTTTTGAATATAAAATGAAGCTAGCGTAATCGTAAAAGAATGTAACCGTATTATTTATTTAAAAACGTAACGATATATAAATATTTTACATTTCACGTAACAATTTGATTCAATGAAAATTCCAATGAACTCGGAGCAATGAAATGCTGATTGATCGCAATACTGCCGCGTATATAAAAAAAAATATTGGAACGATACCATTTACATCCTCTCTTCGGCGTTCAATATTCGCGTTAATGATATTGGTCCATCACAATTTTGGCTACTGTTCTCCCCCCCCCCCCCTTCTCTACTGCAAAACCGCAGTGTACATTCGCCAAATATCTCTTCTGCGCTAATTATTGAATTCCTCTAATCTCACATAAAGTGTTTACCAACCGTATAGCATTTAGCATAATGAATCGGATCGACTGTTCGAACGAGATATAAATAGGGAACGTAATCGTTCCGATAAATGCCTCATTATAAACATCTACGGTTTATCGCTGTATGGGTATTAATCTTTTATCCTTAATTTAACAAGCACGTAAAAAATATTCAACAACATTTTTTTCTCGTATCTATTTTTATTCTCTCATCATTTGTAAAGTTGGGGGGAAAACCTTCGAGCTTGTAACATATTGTGCAATGTATTCGTATTAATTACGAGTGTAGACTTTTCATATACTTCATGGTATCTGAAAAATCCACACAGGATTAAACAAATTTTTTCCTCTATCGAGTTCTCTATTGGATAATATAATATCTATATATATATAAGCGAAATACCACTCACTCACTGACTGACTCATCACCAGATCACCGAAACTATAAGCCCGATTGACTTGAAATTTGGCATACATACTTCTTTCGCTATGTACACGCTCACTAAGAACGGGTTTTATCCAAACCGTATCCAAAGTTTATTTTTCATCATCATCATTCTCTCACTCAATCACCATATATATATAGAAAATGTTATATATATATGTGTTATATATATGTCATATATATATGTTATATATATGGTATATATATGTCATATATTTTCGTTATATATATGTCATATATATATATATGATTTTTTTTCAATCGAAAATCACTGAACGGATTTCAATGAATCTTTCACGGGATTCAAGATCATGATTTAAACTGAATTTGGGGTTCTACGAAATTTTGTTATCTTAATTTTTACGGGAATACGAAAAAAATGACGAAAAAAATACGAGAAAAATGAATTCCTCATTCTTCATTTAATTATATAAAACTGATGAAACTCTGAACGGAATAATTCATGTATCCAAATATTCTCTAATGTGTGGTTTACAGTGAGGATGAATCCCACACACCGGTGTAGTGCGGACGCTACCCTTTGTCTCATGTAAAATATTCCACAATCCGTTAAAAAAAAAAATTTGAAATTGGAAAAATAATCAGCTAGAAATGGCTAGATGCGCCTGCCCTATGCAGCGGGCGAAGCCCGCGGGCACAGCTAGTATTATATAAATGAGAAAGCGACATAACTTGCAAAAAAAAGTGCGACGAAATCTTTGGACAAAGTTACAAGTTATACGAGCCGCATGCGTCGCGTGACATGCTTTTATCCCTAATATGTAATATGAATTGGAAAGTTCGAGGTTCGTAAACAACATAGTATAAAACACCGTGAGCTCTCGTAAATTCGAGCGAAGCCCACGACTGACCGTTCTCAAGGATATTAAAATTTTTCTTCTCGTGTAATAACGTAAATGTGATGACGCGAGGGCTATGAAAGTGCAGTGCTGCCTCATCAATAACATACACCGCAACGATCGTCAATTCTTTAGACAATTTCTCAGCTCATTACTCTATTGCCTAAGCATTTTTTTGCGTTATAGCATTACTGAAAATCTCGGCAGGAATTGACTAATTTTCAAAGAAAATGAAAAAATGAAACGAGAGAAAGCATGGCAGCAGAAGTTCTGTCGAATGAGTTCCAACACGTTTTATAATCACAATGACAAACCATTTTTTTCCTTTTTTTTTTACTATACCATGAACTGCGATTCTTTAGGCAATTCATTCGTTTTATTTATTCCCATTTTAAATATTACACCAAGAATAATGTCTCTGTCGAACAGGCCCTTGCGAATTCTCAATTATATAGCACTTCAAGTTATTCGGAATACCAATGTATATATATATATATATGTCGTGTATGATTTGCTGTGATGGATTGTCGATAACGCGAAACGGGTGTAATACCACCATAGCTTTTATCCTGACCTGTCGAGACCTTTCATTATTTTTATGATTTTTTTTTATTATTTCACGCCTATTTTTCGACCACATATACAGCCTGACACAAACGGAGCTTGCTCGCACTGCATCACTGCCACAATCACTCTGAAAGCCTCGTGTCCAGTCTGGGCAGCATTGAACCTAACGATGCTTCGAGTGGATCATATTATATTTTAATCATTCATATTACTATATTCGATGTTTCATCAATTGCTGAACTGACCAAGCGCATCAAATTAGCGACTACGAATTCATGAAAAAAAAAAAAAAAAACAATGGAAGACGCCTGATATAGAAAAGCTAAACATTTCAAAACATCATCGTTTCGAATCTGTTGTGTCATTCATAGTTTTGGCAGTCTGTATATATCTACACTGAGATGAAAAAATTTGTTCATTGAACCAAATTCATTCTGTTGGACAACAATTTGGTAGATCAAATAATTTTTTTGTCGAGTAGCTAATGGTTTAGATTATTCAGCTCAATTTAGATAATTTATTTTAGGTTAATCGACTAAATCATCGAAGCCAAATGATTTTGCCTGAACTAATATCATTATTTTACCGGTGAACAAAATAATTCACGTCTCCACAATGCAAACACCATTTACAGAATAAATTTTTATTACTTTTTATATTTCAAAACATTTCTCATGAAGGTTATGTGTCAGTCGGTATCTCGGCAGCGTGAGTGCACATTTCGAAAGTGAAATTTTTCGACATGGTTTGACCGATCATAAAAAAAGTCAGCGTATTTTTACCATGGCCCTGCATCCGCTGACAGAGCTTTTTTGTATTCGGTCGAATCGTATCGAAAAATTCCAACCTCGCAAATTTGACGCAAGGTTAGGTGACTGATTCGATTTTGCATGACGTTGATAAGTCACCAACTCGCGAAACATCGGTCACAACTACCATCCTTCGACAGATTTCTTCGTTTCACTCGCTCTGAGCACAAATAATACGGATTATATGGTTTAACGAGATATAAATTCAACAGAAGAGAAAATAATCTTAAAAATAATTCTACACAGTTTCATGTACCGGAGAACTCGTTTAAAAATCATTGTAATTTTATTATTCCGGAAAACCAGGAATAGAAAATCAGCATAATGCATAAATATCAGGAAAATAATTGAAAGAACCACACAAATTACAGTAAAAATGAGGATTTAACAATATCCGTTGAATTTTCATTAAAGTTTGAGGCTTCCGGATTTCAGCAGATCGCATTTTCAGTTTCATTGCGACATATATAAAATACTACGCTGCCTTAGAGTTGTATTCTCAAAAATTACGGGACATGAGATTGTAATAAATGACATTATTAACAAAGACTGGTCTCAAACACTAAAAAAGTGTCGAGATCAATTTAGAAATTCACTCGAGCGCATCTTGGGTCTCTCAATAGCGATTATATCGTGGGATTCATTTATCAGTATAGGCTTATTCCTCACTTTTCCGTTGTACATTAGTTTTTTAAGGGACATCTCAGAGAGGTTTTCGTTCATAATTCTATCAAGCGAGTCTAAGAGGACGTACACTCTGGATTCCTAGAAAAACCGCGCGCGTTTCACCATTGCGTCTTGATTCAATTTTATCCTTCGTCATACACGTTTTCATGGAGCGCTCAGGTTATTTGTTTCCTTCATTCGCGTTTGTGTTTTGCGTCATCACCTCCTCTTCGGTGTTCCTGAAGAGAATAAAATCAGGAATTAAGATGAAAGCAAAGAACTGTGTTCCGTATATTGTGGTTGCCAGGGCTGATTTGCCGCTGTTCACAAACACAAAGCTTGAGGTTACTTACCACTGTAAAACGGTTTATGTACGGCCGACGTCTTGAAATCTGTTCGAAGATCAAAGTAATTGGCAAATGAGATTGAGCCGTCGCGTTTCTGTATCTTGGCTGTCTGCCGTCTTGAAACTAGACTATTTGGTTATTGGCGTAACTAAGCAAAGACAATCTCATTATGCCATGTCATAAAACACTGCGTTTTGTTGAATATTCACGCGAGCTCTGAAGCTAATATGCGTATACTATCGTTGAAATTTTTTGTGCGCGAGTTGTTGTACAATTTTAATATTTTTTCCAACTTCGGCCCATGTTCCTCTTTATTGAAAAATGAACTGAAGAACAAATCTGTAGAAAATTTAAAAACTTGAAGCTCATGTGTCTCGCGAATTTTTCGAAGGTTTATAGAAAAAACGCTTCGAAGTTCAACTCGAAGGAGTATTACGCGAAGAGCTCATTCGCGATTATAAATTTGCTGGAAAACAAAACCGGTATATATTTTTCAATCGTTTCACATCTAGAAAGAGAATGATTTTTTAGACGAAACATTGGTCACCCAACGTGCATCAAAGTTAGTAGTTGGATGAATAAGTTTGCTCCGTAAAATTTAGAAAGCCTTGCTCTCCTCGAATTCGCTTATACTGCCAATCAGGAACTGAGAACGTTCGAGAATACGACATACTTCGAAGAAGAGCCAGAACTCATTTATCCCTCTTGCGAGTGGATCCAGCCAGAATTCAAGGCATCACGCGGATAAATTTTATTTGCGACAATATAGCCGCGAGGATTGCACAAGAATTGCACAACGGCGAGAGGGTTAAAAGCGAATGAGAAGGAAACTGAGAGGTATGAGATGACGAGAGAGGGCAAGCAAGGGGGTGGGGAAAAAAGCTTGAGAGAAGAGAGAAGGGATAGAATTTGGTCTGCCTTTTGCCCCTCTTACTTTTCACTGATAGGGACAAGTTTCACTAGGCTTTAAAACCCAAGCTCCTACTGTCGCCGTGAACATTTGGATTTTAACGCCGGCACGAGCCAGAGCCCCGAGGGGTAGAGAGAAAGAACAACCCGATCCCTGAAAGTCTCGTTCACTCACGCTTTTACGCTGCACGGAGTTTTGAGTGGAACACCTCTTCTGTATTTTATCCTCCCCCTGGCCTCTCCACATTTTCCGTGTATATCGTCGGATGGCGTTCCCCGGGATTACCCAGCGAGTTGGCCCGGGTCTCTCTCGTATATACTCACGGTGCACCCGCCTCTCCTTTTCCAACGTATTACCGGACAGAGTACAGCGGAGCTCGTTCTCTCACGTACCCTCGTACCCAGGAGTCGGGTGGTGTTCCCTTCTTCAGCCTTCTTCTCTTCCTCCTCTTCCTTCCCCCCTCCCATGTCCCTGCATCTCAGTCATCCGTTCTTCTCTTCGTCTCATGTTTTCTCTGTTTTGCTATACTACATCCGAACTAAGGGTATAACCCGTTTCTCGCGATCTTCGCGCACTGAGCCCGGGCAAAATAGTAGTACCTCCACTATCTCCAGCTACGTAGCGTATACGCGTTCCCTCTGCCTCACAGTTTTACTCGTAAAACCTCAGTGCCTTTATGGTGCACCGTTGCAATTTCACTTAATACAATAAAACCCAACGTAAAACGAAGCAAGATATACCGCATCCTCGTATATTATATGTATATATACGTATGTATAAGCCAAGAGGGTTGGTGGCAAACGTTCCTTTCCTTCTGGCTCACTCTCCTTCTGGCTTTCGCTTCGACGCTATGCCTTCCCGTTTTCGCTACCGTGGTACCCGCCGCCGTTTATTTACTTTTTTTTTTTCTCTTCTTCAAACCTGATGAGCGAAGGAGAATGTGGCGGAGGCATCACCGTGAAAAGTGTAGTAAACGCAAGGACTGAGATAAATAGATAGATATATAGGAAAGAAGAGAGATGAAAAAGAGTTTGCTGTCGGCAGATTTCCTAGCCCGGCCAGTTTTCCCAACGCTCCACTATATATATATATATTATATTCTGTACCTATTCGCCAATGCAAAGTTTCGCCTTTACGGCCTCGGGCGCTTCGCGTTTTCGCACAAACCCAACCAACGTTACTCTCTCTCTCTCTCTCTCTCTCTCGCCTTACACCCCTTGTCCCGCTTCTGGACGAATATCGATGATACCATCACCACCAACCAACGACTAGAGGGAGATTGAGAGAAGGAGACGTGCGGAAAGAGGGAGATAAAAAAGAGCAACCCCTGCTTCTATCTAACCATCCTTCATTCTCATCCCTCTACGTTTTTCCTCAAACGATCCTGGTGATAAAATTCGACTCTCTGGCCGAAGCCCCGGTTCATCTGCCCTCTTCTGCCTTCCTGCTCAAACTTTACGGCTCTATACGGATCATAGTTTTATGGTATTGTACGCTCGGCCAAACAGAGATCGTTCAATTCCAGCCTCGTTTCTCCTCTGCTCCATCGGAATTCCGAATTCTTCCACGAAAATCCCTTCGCTAACCGAAAAAGTCGTACCACCAATTTTTCTACCTATCAATACGATATTCAATTATCATTTTTTTATTTTCACTTTTTTCATCCCCCTCCCAACGTACTTGACGATACTTTCTCCTCATACCCTCGCGGTGCCCGTTGTCCGTATGCCCAACCAATAAATTTTATATTTATCACAGCTGCAAAGTACAAGCGTTGATTTTCGCGTCAATTTTCGCCAGTTTGTCAAATTAATAATGTGAACGCATGCGAGTGGGCGTTGTGAAAACAATTTTTCATGCTGTACACAATCCATTGATATATTGATAATGAAGATTAAAAAATATCTGAATATTCGATAAATTCCAACACGATGATATTCCCGAACATTTTCGTGGAATTCTTTATAGATAAATATTGCATTATCGAAATGATGCGCGCACTGTCAACCTCTCTACACGTATCAATAATATTCGTCATTTAGTTTTATCGTCATTACCATCAGGCTGAGAATTAGAGGTGAATTTGTCCATTCACTTCGACCAAAGATAATAAACGTTTCGAAACAAAGTTAATTAAAGTCTAGAGCAAAATAGGAGAGCCCGACGGTAATAATTCACCGGGACTCTCAACATCAATCATCTCAGAGAAATCTGCTACAAGAAATCACTTGCTAGCCATCAAAAGCCGCCGCAGCGGCTCGTTGTCAAGTAGAATTATTAAAAGCTAGCGCGGCGAGCCCTTCCGCGCTCTCAAATACTCGAATACGATGCTTCCTAGACTTTTCTTTTTTTTTTTTTTTTAATTTCTCACGGCAGGACCGGTCGAATAAAAATCTGACTGTAAAGAATTATTTTTCATTTTATCTCTCATTCTCATTGCTTCTTGTTCCAAATCAAAATTCCTTCTCCCAATTCCTAAACTGTCTTAATTTAGTGGATTGAAATCGCGAATGTCCTGTGACTTTTTAGTTTCTTGGAATCAAATTCGTAAGTCTTACTGGTTTACGTTGGAACATCTATCCTTTTCAAGACTACGTGGCTTTACTGTATAGGAATTTGAACTGCAAGATCGTCGATTTATCGTACACGAATTCTGCCAGAAAAAAAACTTGGCATTTTAGTTTTAAAGATCAGTCGTTCCGCGTCCTTTTGCCACCCACCGGTTCCCTGTCTCATCGTCTCGATCGAGAATTCGCCGTGTCCCTTTACCAGAAAATAAAACGAAGTTATATTTTTTTTTTCGCCCTGAGAAAATAATCTGTGGATAAAAAAACGAATAAATGCCAAGAAATAATTGTACTCAATTCAGAATAAGACGAAAGCAAATTCGTACCGCTCGATCGATCACTCACTATTTGTGTCCAATAATAAATGACCTGAGGCAGAAAGTGTCTGGGTGTGGTCCACGTACCATAGACATTCTCGTTTTGGATTGTAACATGGACAAATGTGAGCGATTAGGCTAGTAATACGAACGTCACGGTACATATAAACGATAAAAGGAGGCCTTCGTAGCAGCGACATTATTATTATTATTATTATTCCGCACTCTTAACTCTCCCGGCTCTATTGTCTACGTTGCTCATTTTTCTCATGGATAAAACATTATCTGACATGTGTAATCTGGTTATTGAATTCGTAAGTATTAAGCTTACGCCGTGAAACATCGAATAACTTGCATAAGAAAAATGAGTGGCTTGCTCCAAAGCTTTCTGCGTAATGACGATTGTATTCTCGAAAAAAATCATTGATCAGTTAATTATCCCATGAATCTGCATAGATCTTAACGATAAGTTGAGGAAAAATGAGGAATAAAAAAGTCTCGAAAACCAAACTATAAAATCGTTTGAGTAAATAAGTTTACGAAAAGGAGAACGTGCTTTAGGCGTGAGTCACGTGCAACCAAACGGAAATTCAATAATCGTTAAGACTGTCAGTTTACCATGAGGCTTGGGGTACAATGTGTTCAGGGTGCACGTGAATCAAAAATGCTCTTATACATGTGTCTAAAGTATGTTTTCACACATACAGAATAGCGGTAGCGAATGAAGATTCGAATGTGGAGCTTATATAGAATGGATTGAAAAATGAGGAAAGCAAAATCGAACGTACAGTTACTCGCTACGTTGAATAACGCTTTTCGCAGTAAATCTGTTAATAGCAAAACAAGCCTAATGGAACCTAAGTCGCTAAAAATATAAGCTGCAAATTAGAGAAACGTTAAGTACGAAAATTCAATTAGAAATCATAGAATTTAATGAACGCGTTCACATCAATTGGTCCCAACACACATTATGCGCACATTCACAAAGTTACGGTTTCCTACGGATTAGTTTATTTCACATAATATAATAAACTGAATTTATATTTGTATACGCGCAGTGGTAGTGTACTCAAAATGCGGAAAGAGGGGGAGAGACGGGGGGGGTTTATAGTGAAAGAGACCGATAAACTTTCGACGACGGATGATAGAAAACGTGAAACGTGGGTACGAAAATCTCTCGATTCTCTTGGTGAAAACTTGTGAGACTGATTCGGCATTGCAGCCTATACATATAGAGGCTGCAAGGTATGCCCCGAATCCTTCACGTTTCTCGGTTTTCTCCCCTCAAAATATAACCCCCAACGACCGGTTCCTTTCTAGCACGTTTCGCATCTTGGAGAACGACGTTATAAGCAACGACGACAACGAGACTAGAGGTAAACGCGTGCTAGGAAAACGCGAAGTGAACGATGTATAAAAGCAGACAAGCAAGAGAATAAAGGAAGGAGAATAGGGAGGGGTGAGGCGGTGGTTTGGTCTTGCTGGTGGTTGCCAATCGCTCCTGAGAGATGTTGGTAAACGCAATTAACTGTCGCAGGCGTGCGAATATGGGGAAGCGAATTCTATCTATCTTATATATGAGCGTGTGTGAAGGAAGGTTGCTTTACCTATACAGAACGCGACCTCTGCTTGTTTTCTCGCAACCTCTGTCCCATGAGTATGATGGGGCACACCTTCAGAGACTTGTATACAGGGGTGGGACATTGGGCTCTCTCTTCAGAGTTGCAGTTCTCACAAACTTTCGATTGGGCTCGTGCGTCATAGCGAATTTGTCATGTGTACGAGGCAAAACTCTCATCCAAACTACCCAAGGAGTGTGTGCTACTGAAACGCGTGAGGTTCAAAGAACGTACATCGAGTTATCGGTTTATACACAGATGAGACGCCGCGAGTGTTCGTATACAAGGGGTTGCAATCTCGATATGATGCGTACTACATAACGTGCTATGAATTAGCCTCCCACGATAGTTCGAGGCAGGTACTCTCTCTCTCTCTCTCTCTCTCTATCTCGAAACGTCTTAACTTTACAATATCATTTTTCGAGCGGAGAAACTACAAACTTTATAATCCAATGGCTCATCGTATTATCGCTCAACACTACAAGTAAATGCTTCTACATTAATTGTATTATGTTAACGTAGCCTCGACGTAGTAATTTTTCTTTTAGTTTTCATCAGATTTTCCATCAGAATATGAAGCCGCTTGAAAAATAATGAAATTGCTCTTCCTAACTGTAAATTTATCTCACCAAGGATCATAATTAATATTTTTGTGATAACGAACCTCCGGAGAAGCGATAGCCTGAGTCTCTTCGTGAGATAAAATCAACTTTAAGGATCTAACAATCACAGACTGCCACGATCATGGATATATTCCTGACGAGCGAAAGGGAAGCCCTTGAAAATATTTCGATACGAATGAATGTACTCATAAGAGCTATCGCGATGAATCGAACAATCATTTCTGCATGCCGAAATGAAGAATAAAAATTTCAATCTATCGCACCTATAATAATATTGAGAAATACAAAGCAATGTTATAAAACATCATGCGCAATAAAAATACAATACTTAAACTCGATTCTTTAGCCAGCATATGATAAAACCCTCAGGCTATACCTACTGTCATGTAACGCTTAGAAACATGCGGACAGAAGACAAATAAATTCCCGCGCTCCCTCACGCTTTCTTACTTTCCATGCTATGCTCGGGATATTCCTATACATTCGTCTAAGCCACTGTCGCCCGAGCAGTGAGCAAGAGAGTACGATACCTAATTCATAACTCCATCCACGCCTCCGATTTCACCATTCAGCTCCGTATTGTCATAGTTGCGATCTCGCCTGTGTTCGCCACAATAACAGCGAATGCCGTGACGCTCACGACCTCTTTTTCACTACAATCTTCAGGCTCGAGACTACTTAACTTCTATAGCATGATTTACCAGTCCTCAACACCTAACCACACTTTATACGCTGCGTTCGATGTCGAGCTCTCGGCGAACCCCCCAGCCCTCGCTCGACCGTTTGTAACAGAGATTTTCCTTCAAGTTCTTCGAATCGACGCACGCATGAATAATATTTTCTCCAACTCTTTCATTTCCAATCTATACATCAAACGTTACATTACTACACATTTATAAACAGCTCGTATATATACTTTTCCAATCGATTCACTATGCAGTTAGTAAAAAAAATTTGGCCTGTAACTTCGAGTTCACTCGTGGAAAGACCTCTACTAACCTGGCTCGTGAGAGTCTGCCTGAAATTTACGGAACACACTCTCGTTCATGCTCTTTAGAGGCATACACGTTTATCTTTTCACCGACAAATTTGGACATAGCCATTTATAGCGACAACGAACATGGGCGCCCGCGTCAAATGCTCATGGACATTTAACCAAGTAACGACAAACACAGTCAAGAAATTCATGTTGTTTTGCTGCAACACACGCATTTGAACACTCAGGGCTCCATTTCCGTTCTGGCAATACACACTATTCTCCTTCTGTGATACTACTTTAGTGTCACTGACACTTCACGAGCTTAGGTAACCTAGAATTTTGTGCTCACACCCTCCAACTATCTGCTCTTGAGTGCTGTGTCTCGACGGATTACCAGCTTTCATGCGCATGGGTTTTCTCAAGAATCTACTTCAAGATTTTATGACGTTTTATCAGTTCAATTGCTACACGATGCGATGAGATTAGTTCTTATGTAAAAAGTCATCATTCGATTCTTGAATGGCCGCGAACGAGATATATGTGCTAAGATAAAAGGGTTAAATAATTTGCAGTGAATCTTGAATTTTTGTTGCAAAATTAATCGTCAAAGATTCTTTTTCGTATCGGTCTTGAACTAAGAACGTGAAATCATGTCGTAAAACTATCTTCGCGAAATCTTCCTAAAAACAACAATACAGAATGACTAAAAAAAAAAACGTTTCTCCGGATAAACAGGATCATCTTTTTATCGGAAGCGTGAAAAACCATCGATTCGGACAGCTGCAAATATTTTTTTGTTTTGTTTTTCCACCTCAATTTTTTCCAATAAGTGTTACAGATGTAGGAAAAACACACCGAGTCGAGTATAATTTTATCCCATCACCATTGACAAATGTTGAACAATTTCGGGATGAGAGTCCGTGAAAACAGAACGCTCGAACAAGTTGGACAACCTTTCCCCTAAAAAATACTCTGCTCTACGTCACAATTTGCGGACGAAAAGTGTCAGAGATAACTTGTTCGAGCGTACACATATGTGCTCATATTTTTTCCTGCTTCGCTCATGGTTCAGTTCAAAAAATACCTTCATATATATATATATATATATATATAAACATATTTTCAACGTACGATACAGAACTCTCCTCCCACCCACTTTCCCTCTACTCCGATTGGATCGCGTGCTTTATGCCACTCTACTTCATTCCACTGCACTCTTTTGTCCTGGTTCACAGATTCGTGTGTACCCCGAAAAGCCTGGAAGTGCGACGCGTGCGCGACGCGTTTCCGTTATTTCCCAATAACGAGATTTTATCGCGACGGTAAATTAATCGTGACGAAACTGGAGAAGGGATATGATGGCAAAGGAGGAGGAGGAGGAGGGGGAGAGGAGGAGGAGGAAGTGCAGGGGTCAGGTAGATATTGCTTCTGCTGGTGGAACGATGACCGATGAAAAAAAGCTCTCGATTTCGAGCTTTCTAGATGAGCGGATGACGGAATTCCGTTTCATCAATGTTGAAGGCGAAGAATGGAAGAGACAAGAATGAAATAAAAATGGTAAATGAAAAAGTGTAGAACAAAAAGTTTGATTAAGGAATGTCCGTGGGTGATAATGTTTCTCGATGTCCATCAGTCGAAGTGATCGTCTTCATCCCTTAACATTTGAAATGTCGAGAATCGAGTTTGGTCGATTGTAAAAATGAAAAAAAAAAAAAAAAAAAAAAATATATATATACCCATTGAGCAAAGCTCGCAGGGCCATGAGGTCGGTTACTTCATCTCTATCTCTCTCTCCCTCTCTTTTTCTCGCTGCTTCTCTTTTTCTCCCATCTGTAGGTATCTCCCTCTCATTTCGCTCCCAAGGACTTGGTTCTTTGAAATTCTTCAATCATTGAGCGTCACTATCGAGATCTTCGGGCGTACAAACGATGAATAATTATCGTTCAAGGTGTGCTCGACCTCGCTCTCGATCGATTGATGTACTACTATGTACCATGAACACGATCGTACCGTAGAAAATGAGTAAAGAGATATATTGTGAACGAGAGAACGAGATATAGCATATGGATAGGCTCTGTCTTTGGCACAACGAAATGATTTAACCGATTGTTAACCTTTGACTTCAGTCGAAGCATCTGCCGATGAGGTATATACGGACCGCAGGAGTGGAGCAACACGATTGAGGTAAAAATGTGCGTCATCCGTTCAATTTTCATTATTCACTCAGCAGATTTTTTTTTCTGTTCTCCAACGCTCGCTTCATCCCTCGATCGACACCGATGTGTTTTGTTTCTGGTTTCACGAGAGAATTCATAGTTCGCCTGCTGTGAAAAGAGCGAACGGTCACGTTGGAAAGAGTAGTACATGGTGAATCGACAGGGTGAGCATCACCGCAAATAGGTTCTATGCAAACGCTGGCATAGAGAACTCTGTGTTGCTTCTTCCACGCGATACTACGTTTATAACGAGCTCCGGGTTCGTCCGCCACATGTTTGCAAGTGTTTGCAAATGCCCTCCTCCTCCCCCTTTCTACCTCTCCCTTTCTCTGTTTCTGTCGGTTATATATAGCATATCCCCACGTACGCATACAGAAATGCCCCGAGCTAAACGAATGCAGATATCGTTCGGGTTACGCCCGTTGCGCTTGGTGGATGGGTAAAGCGCCAACGCTGTATTGGACAACGTTAAATCCATGTATACGCTTTGCAAGCTCAGCTCATTCTCTCTCTCTTCTCTTGCTCCTTCTATCTCTCTCATAGCCCGCAGATTCAATTAGCCCGAACGCCGAAGGGTGCGATTTCTAAAACCATCACGGTGTGCGAGCTTTTCGATCAAAGATTCCACAATAATGAAGTATACTGTCAGTGATATGTACAAGACCGCCGCCTACTACTCTGATTCAGCATAATCGTTCAACATTGTTCCATCGTTGCACTCGGTCATCGCGTGCGCGCGCGCGCGCGCGTTTACAGACAAATTTTTTTTCGTGTTTCGTGCTTTCTCGATGGATGAACATAATGTACGGAAAAATTGTTGTTAAATTTCTGATATTCTGATAGAAATGAAATGTATATTGCTACCCGATCCAATATCAGTTTCCAGACGCGAGTACGATTTAAAAGTAAAACGAAGAGCACATTTTTAGGAAGCACTCATAGCCAAGTTCTTTGCTGTACTAATTATATTGATTCTCAAATCCCCCTTAACTTTTTTTTTTTGTTTCAACTCATCGGCTACCCTTGCATACATTCCGATCGAATGAAAAAACTTCATTTTTCCAAAGTCCCAATCGTAATAAAGTTTCAATCGAGCTCATTTCCATTCATTTTTATTTCGACACTTACGCGTACGATAATAAAACCTCACCGTTGATCGGTATATTCAACGCGTAATTACACATTTTAGAAGAGGATTTCTCTATTTTCCAATAACAACCTATTTTGAGAACGCTATCGAACATTAGTCCGTGAGCGGATATTTCACCTGTTAACCAATACAATTCGATTGATCTGTGATAAGCCGTTAATTACACGATGTTAAGACGAACGTGTCCAAACGGTCGACTATACCAGATTATAGTGTATACGATAGATACATGGACTGTTTGGATCATAGTATCTCCGTTCCGCAACGCAGCGATTTGCTAAACATCGCCATAGCTGACTACGTCAACGATGGTCAGTGGTATTCAATTAACTCGAAGCAGACGAAGGGATTCTGAGAGCAGTGAGAGGATCAAAGACCCGTAGAGCGCGATGATCCAGTAACGGTTGTGCTGCGTTTCTATACCGTAAATTGCGCTTATATATCGTTCCCGATTTTCATACACCACCACGTCTCAAATCACCGTTATATCCCATCCCATATTTTCTATATAATATTATGTTCGAGTGTGCGATTTCCAACGTCGTATCCCCCCGACTATGAGAACACTCTTATATACCTTCGATAACACGCTTAAAGAGGCGAACAAACAGAGCATCACCAGAGAAAGGATTATATCCGGGCTCGAATATAGAGATTTCTATGAAAATCTGCACCAGGGATGATCACATCCAAGTGAAAGATCATCCCCCGTCTCTAACAACCACCGGTAACAGCCCCTTTACTAACTATAAACGTCGCAACGTTCTTCCACCTCTTCTTCTTCTTCTTCTTCATCATCATCTTATACTATATATATCCGCTATTACGAAACCGTTTCTCAGTCCAATCCTGTATTCCGACGGATAACCGGAAGGTAGATACAGGAAAGGATAGCTCGATATCGTGGCAGGGGAACGCGAGGCAAATCCTCCTTTGACTATGTCTCAACCTTTGCCTCAGCATAATTAACACTACCCCCTGTGCGCTACCGGTACGCTATCGGATTCCCGATCACCCCCAAAGACGCTTCGTTTCGAGACGAGAGGCAGGTGGGCTCGCGGCTAATTTACCGTGGATAAACGGAGATTATGAACGGCTCTGTTCTATCTGTCTGATATCCTGTCGGCTGTCCACACCAGTCATACTCATAATCTACGTCGCTACGACTGAATTAAATAAATTTCGCTGAACTTACTTTTTTTTTTTTTTTTATTCCTTCATACTTTCTTTACAACCGTTCTGAACTCGAAAAAAAAAAAAAAAAAAAAAAAAAAAAAACGTCTTCGCGTCCACTTAGATTCCGTAGACATAAAAATATCGCCTTAAAGAGTCCTCGTTTCTACGTCGATGAAATATTTCAATATGATCGTGAAGATCATAAAATTTGCTGCAACTTACTATGCATTTATCCAATATTGGATCGTTGCTCCGTGTTGATTATATATTTAAAAAAAAAAAAAAGCCTTTGAAATACAGAATAAATTGCTTCGGATGAAAAATACGACGGGATTGAAAAATGTGTGTGTGTGTGTGTGTGTGTGTGTGTGTGTGTGTGTGACACTCCGAGGATCGATAATTAATTCAAGAAATTTATCAACTATAATGCATCACGGAGGAAAGAAGAGATGAGTGGCGTACTAAAAATCACTGACGTAAAAAATAACGTTCGAGAAAAATCAGGGCGAGGCTCACCTTCTGGTTAGCCTGGACTCAGGCTTAGGTTGCAGCTTCTTCGTGCATACAAAAGAAAAAGCGGGGGGGGGGGCGGAAAAGAGAGATATTGAACCGTGCGCATAATAACCGAAACAGTAGTGAAAGAGGAATGATTAAAAGACATGAATCGGTATCGAAGTCAATACAAAGAAAAGGGAATATGAGATCAGAAAATTTCGAAAATATTGGATGAGAAACTATGTTTTTCAAAACGTCATATTTCGAAACTTTTTTCGTAAAAATAAATCGGTTAGAGTTTATTTCAAATGATCAATTACAGGATGAAGAATCGGAAAAGAATAGAATGTTGAAGTTCATAAGATATTAATCCGAGAATATTACTTGTACGTACAATGCTGATCTTATCGATCGACCTGCTGCGATGAAATTGATAGGAGCAATAAAATATTGAAGAAATTAATCGTTTCATTCGAATTTCCAGAGCTCCAGAAAAGTTAACTTCTCGTAATGAAATTTCAGCCGCAGTTAAACTATTAAAAATTTGCTTAATATTATTATTTCTCTTAAAAATTCTTGCAGCCATTCTCACAATGATTTGATCTGTTACGAGGTTTTATAACTTTCTCTAACGATAATTATACCGGTCCATTCCTCGTCTGTATAGTTTGTCTCAGCGATTATGTCGTGCCGGTAGTCAGGAAATCCTGTGGTATTGATGAAGCGAGGGTTCACATTTTTCTCACCTCCTCTTCTCTTGTTCTACTGCCATATCAGCGCATTTTGCGCTGTTTTTTAGTAAAGCAATTCAAAAATTTGCACAAATATGGTGTTCTATAGAAATCCTGGCTGATCGCTGCATTTTTTAAGTGACGGAGTGGCAGGCGTTCAAAAATAACGGTACAACAATCAATTCTCAATGCAAAAATCTTTAGTTTCTACCATCTATCAATAAAATTAAAAAAAAAAAACACTATTTTTTATCGATTAGCTCGTTTTTATCGATTTTTTCTTTGAATAATCGTACGAATGATAGAATGACGGTAAAATTGAGGCATACACAGAGCTTTACTTCCGTTACATACTCACCGGCAATTGGCAATAGTATCTTGGCGCTCACAACGACAAGCACCGATTGAAGAAACCTCGCCCTCATCTCGTCCGATCGCTAACAAAACACCCGTTTCGATAATCTGAATTGTTCTCACATTAATTTGACACTAAAAATGAAAAAACGACGAAGTTCCTTAAGCATCCAGCAGTTTAGTAGGGTTAACTAAAAACTAAGAGCAATGAATTGATCCGAACTAATCATTGTGATAAGTATTTCTACTATATATCGACAATCTCGTAATTGAATGTATCACAGAAAGAAATAATTTGTTGAATGAACAGAAAAGAAAAAAACTGGTAAAATCAGTGATTATTAAAAAAAAGAGTAAACGCGTGATACCGGCTCGTTACAACGAGAAAGACTGAGCATAAACGCCGTCATACCGATCGTCCAACACCGATATGACGGAGGCCACCTCTTGCTATTGCCGCTTCGCCGTTTCGTTTTATCCCTGCCATTCCAATCAACTCGCTGCCGCGGCAGTCAAGACACTCCGAGGCTGGCTTTTGGCCTAACTAGTTGTGCTGCAACAACACAAACGACTGCGACGACGAGCAGCTCTCTACCTCACGTTGACTCACTTTTACTCTCTGTACAGCACGATCGCAATCGCAGCCTTCTCTTTCGCTCCGTCACTCTATTGCTTTCTTTCTCTCCCTTTCTCTCTCTCTCTCTCTCTCTCTCGTTCTCTCTTCGATGCCACTCTAAAGGATGAGAGGCTGCCTCGCTGGCCCCGTTTACCTCGCTGCAGGATCCATGGCCTCTCACCAGGCGTATCGTGCTACAAAGAGTATCTCTTCAACTCGAATGAGACGAGACCAAAGAATGAGCCTCCCACTCTTACATATATATATATCCTTTACATTTTAAACTATCAAACAGTTTTTTATAATCAACACAAGGAATTCTCGATGGAAATATTTTCGAGGTCGTAAATACCCAGTCGCTTCGTGTTTTTTAAATCTGTAATGATACGACGAGAGGAAGCTATTTAAAATATTCTCCGATACTCTTATTACACGGGTCGTATCCCAACCCGATTCAAACATTCACCAATTGATCCTTAACGCTGTTGGAGGTTGTGGAAAACAAAAACAAAAAAATTCATACTCCGTTCACTATTTGCAAAATGGCCAATTTGATTCCAATATTTATGATCCGTCAACCTACGAAAAAATATAATGAGAGTCATTTTCATTCCACGTATGGCCATTCAAATTTCTTCATGTCACAGTTGAAGTATCGCGAATTATCGTTTTTGTACAAATATAAAAAGTATAAAGAATTCTGAGCCTTGGTCCGATCATGAATATCGTGCCCAAAACATGTTTTTTATTCCGTTAACAAGTGCATCGTTGCACTTGTTCTTCTGCTCTTATAGTTACCAGTAATGATTAAAAAAATGTTTCAGAAAATTCAAAGAGTCCTGATATTCCCAGAGGAATTACAAAAAAATGAAACGATCGAAAAATCCATCAACGAGCATTTCGTACAGCTCCACGGCCTCTTACAGATTACCGAAAAACGTTTGATCGGCAAATTATACGAACAACGTGAGAGTTTGACGAAAAATCTCAAGGACCTGCAACAGCTTCTCGATGCCCAGGAGAGTCAACTTCAGACTGCGTTAACCGTAAGCATTCCAATTGAGTTAATCGCTAATCGAAAGAACTCATGAAATTAATTATATTATACCTACCGAAAAAGACTTGAACATGCTATTCGACTCTTTTCGGTCGAAGTCCGTTCATGGCGAAAAGAGAGTATGTGAAATCACATATTCTTATCGGAAGGTGAAGCTTAAAATCATAAAAATTATGTGTAACGATTGTTTTGATTTGGAATCTATAAAAATACGTTGAAACTACTGCAATCTTGACTCCAAACGGATCAATTACAGCACGACTAATTTATTCTTTCACAGATGGCGATAAGCGCAAAGGATTCGACGGACCGAATAAATCTAAAAGACGTTGTAGCGAAGATGTTAAAACTCGCGAGTGACACACACTGTTATCTTGTTCAAGATCAAATTTTAGACGGTGACAACATAATGTGCGTAAAACTTGAGAAAACTTTGACTAATTTTATCAATGTTGGCTAATTTTCCTAATTTTATATGAATCATTGAAAAATGATTTTGTTCTTCGTAACAGTTTCCATCCTGACCTATCGATCAAATCAGTTCTCGAAGATCATTGCAAACTCGTAATCCCAGAAATCTCGAGCTACTGTTTACAGCGAGAGGACAATCTGCCGGAAGATTACCAAATAGAGCCTCTCCCAAAAAAGTCAACCGGTAAAAATACACCTTTTTGCTGTTTATTTTTTTTTTTTTTTCAGACTGATTAACAGAAATGGAAAACCGTTATTCGTTTATTTCACTTTCAGTTTCTATGGATAACACTATGTGTTCGCAATCATCAATGATGAAAAAAGCCGCATCATGCCAATCGCTGTATTCCCAGCGCTCCGAAATTCGAATTGAGAACGGCGGTGAGACAATAATTTTTATCTAAAATTTCTTTTCCGACACTACCGGAATTGGTAGAAAAATGTGAACGCGTTTTCGTTCTATTGTATGATTTGTTTTTTTTTTTTTTTCTTCCAGACTCTCTTATTTCAGTCAAAATCTGTTACGTGGAACACCCTTCAAACTTTTACGTCTGCCGGGAATCGAATCTCGGCAAAGTCGCAGAACTGGAGGGAATGCTCGATAATTATACACGTCACAATGACGAAGTGCCCAGTAAAATAGAACAGAGTGAGAACATTATTTAAAAACGAGAATGCAACCCGAATTTGTATATAAGACGTAGAATTAATTAAAACAAGAAATGAAGACTAAAATTTTGTATGTGATAACTCTATTGTCATATATGTAAGAAATAAAAATTGGGCTGGGGGTGATCTAATAAACTTATATGGTCCTGGAATGAATAAGATCCAATTGAAATTAGATTCTGTATAAAAATGAGACATCGATTTGTTGCAGATATTTTGTATGCGGTGAAAAATCAGGTTTCCGGTAAATGGTACCGCGGCCGAGTGACCGCAATTAATTCGATTCCCGAACAAGCTGAAACGTTCGAAGTTTGCAATATTGATAAAGGAGGTGTCGAATACGATGTACCCAGAGAACGAATGCGATGCATCTCCGAGCATCTTAAGACAATAGGGCCAATGGTGATGCACTGTTCTCTGTACGATATCGTACCAAAAAACGGTGCATGGTCGAATGAGGCTTGCGAAGTAATTTCCAAATTACAGTGAGTCGAAACGCTTTTTTCAAATGCATTAATTTACAACTGTTTGAGTAAATGATAACTAAAATCATTTTCATATGGTTTCGTGTCTCTTCAGGGCGTTAAATGAAACTGTGAAGATGCACATCGAAAATGCAAACCGCGACATGTATTTCGTCGATCTCTTACTGGAAAATTCAAAGCGGATCGTCGGCTCTTCCACATCTTCGATTCGTGACGCTCTGATTTTCTTAGGCTTGGCTACTTACAACAGTTCTCACCAATTGCTTGTAAGCTCTCAATTATTTTATCTTCATCTATGCCATTCGCAGTTGACTTTGGAAATATTGAACCGTTGAATAATATCAAAATCCACTTTGAACAAAAACGACGAATCGAACTTGAAAAAGCGTTGAATACTTCTCTTCGTTGATGAATTCATTCATTAATGTCTTTATATATAAAATTGATGAATGCTATTTTGTAAACGTGCCTTGGTATCATTTAATATAACGACAACATTCGTAGTTTGTTTATCTTCAGTGTGCGTATCTTGAGTTATTACTTTAATATCTTACGTGGATACATACCAAACTGTGGAATTCACGCCTTCAGTCCACTCTAATCACGCGATCGCTGAGTATGAAAATACGCACGTGGGCCCCATTATTGAATTGCCACACCCCGTAGTATTTTTTTCCTGCTCAAAAATTTGTAATGATATTTTTTTCTGCTGCAAGGAACAGAACTAAACAGGTATGAAAAATAAGAACAATTGTCCCACTACTCCGCTTTACAAAAGTAGTTGCCAAGTTCGATTTTTTAAAACTTACATGTGCTGCGAGAAGTAATAGAGAAACTGTCATCAAGGCAGAATGTATTGAAAATAATTTGAAAACTCAGTTCTTATGTTTATTCAAATATTGTTCAACGCTTTTAAGTCAAATCGTATGAATTCTCATGCATCCATTTGTGAAATACTTCCAGAGAAGCACTCCAGACGCAGTCCGCAGATTTTTCAATGAAGACCTGGCAATTAACTACTACCATGACGTAACAGTCACCCACGTGGAATCACCGCATTGCATATATGTGCAGAAAGTAAGGAACTTTCCTTGGAAAAATAATAACTCTCTATTAAGACGCCGAAAGTTGCTAAATCGGCAATCTCATGAGTCGAAATGAATTTTTTGATTGCTAATCATTATAATAAACTATTATTTACAGACAGAAGGAAATTCTCTTTACCTCCAGAACATGATGATCGAAATAAACGCATATTACAAAGACAAAACCAAATCGGACGATGGAATCATTCACGTTCCTGAAATCGGTAAAACTTCAAAATTTCTTTTAAAAAATCGCTCCAACTCTAATCTCAGATATCCAAAAACAAATTTTTCGAATAATCTTCTCTATCAAATATATACTATAAATTGCAGGGTTAACGTGTGCTGCGGAAGATACCGATGGCACATGGTATCGAGCTATTATCAGCAACGAAACGACTCAATCACGAATGGTCACGGTCACCCTCGTCGATTTTGGTAGGACTATTACCGTCAATTTTGACAAGATTCGAACATTGCACGAAAGGTTCATGGCATCTACAGCTCAGGTAAGCAAGCTCGTTTTCGTCTATCATATTTACTCCATGACATTCATAAATACATTTTGTTCTTACTTTGCTCTTTTTCTGAGTAAATCATTCTTGTTTATAATGAAATCGGGATTACAAAGAACCGAATAAACGTCCATTAATCCGCATTCCAAATTTTGTGATTTGTACAATAAATTTTCTATCCTACCAACTTTTGTGCGTGTATTAAATTGAAAAACGAACGATTGTCAGGCGATAAAAACAATGCTGGCAGACATTAACCCTGTGGATGCAAAATGGAACCAAGACTGCAAGAAGCTCATGTCTGAACATTTCGTAAACCCATGCGTTCGCGTATTTGCTTACGAAAGCAACCCTGAAATTACTACTGTGAGTTTGATAGCTTCGTCCGGCATCAATATGGCGGCGTTGTTAGTTTCAAAAGGTTTCGCGATTTCCACGGGACTAAGGTATGATTTTTTGATAAAAAATAAGGTGAAAATATATTTGAACATCATATTTTTGTGTAATACGTTACTTGAGACAAAATATCGCTGAAAATATTACCTTTTCTGTGAAAAAAAGCTCACCATACCAATAAATTATTACAATCAATTCCGTAATAGATGGTTTGTTTCGAGAAATATCTATACATTTTATATTATTAGGGCGAGAAAGTTTTTCAACAAAATACTATCAGTTCCTTTGCCTCGGATTCACCTCTTAGTCAACCATTAAATACGTCAAATTGATAATCACGATATTAATTTTGATTATTCTTAAATGAAAAACTTGTATAATGGGTTATTTACAGATCATCAGGAGTAGTAGAGGCACCACTTGCTCCACCTGTTAAGAAAAAAGGTAAATCGAAGGTGCGTAATAACCGAACAATGAGGAAAAGAAAGCAGAAACACGCTACGATGGAAAAGAAATTAAATCCACGCTGCCAAGAAAAGAGTGATCCGTTCAAGTTACGTGTGAAGATATTGAGAGTTGTATCGCCTAATATGATTTACGTTGCTAATCCGGAAAACGACGAAAGCTACACGAAATTGGTCGCGGAAATGCAAAGATTCTACAAGCGAAACGAAGGACGTTCGAAGGATGACGAATGGAGAATCGATCATCAGTGTGCTGTTTACTCAGCATCCGATGGAACGTTCTGTCGTGGAAAAATCATCGGATTTAACAATCCCAAAGAAGCTCAAGTTTTTCTATATGATTTAACTTACACAGAAAGCATTCCGGTTGCCAATTTGCAACCGTTGGCATCTTCTTTTTGGGAGACACCCACTTACGCTATCAAAGTTAAATTAGCTGGATTAAATCCTTGCGGTGGTTCTTCCGAATGGCTTTCAGCTTCTTGCCAAACCCTTAAAGATTTAATAGCCGAAAACCAAAATTGCAATTTCTACATTTCTACAATAGTAAGTTTAACTCTTCGAATTCATTTTAATAAACGGATTTATTTTTAAAATGTCAAAATAAAAATGATATTTGATATTTATTTGACAGCAAAATTTGGTTAAGGATCATCTCGAAGTTGAACTTTGGGTCGAGCAAGTGAAAATTGAAGGACCTCTGGCTCCTGGAAGAAAAGAGATAAACTCTATCAACAAAATGATGGTCAGCTCGGGCATGGCTTTACCGATTAAACAGTAAATACAAATCATGAATAAGTATATTGTTTAACGATTTTTTTTCTCGAAAATATTTTAATATAACGTATTGTCTGGTTGTTTCGACGAATATCAAATTTCAGGAACGAGAAAAACCAAGAAATTCTCGCGGACGAATTGAAGCGTCAGATTTTAACCGAACAAGAAAAATCAATGAACAAGAACAAGATGGTCAATGGAACGTTCCAAAAAAAAGAACATTGTGACGCTATCGACTCTCCACGAAAAATCGATTCCGACGACGAGTTCAGCTTGTCGGACGAAAATTATTCCAGCATCATCGAAGAGAATGAAACAACAGTTTCGTCTATAAAAGATTTGCCTTCGTACAAAGAGTTCAAGCTCCTACCTGACGAAAACATCGAGCAGACAGCTACACAATGGCTACCAGCCGACCCAATCGAGGACAGTCACTTTAGAGCTGTGGTCACAAATTTAAACCACGATTGTCAATTCTATATTCATTCTTTATTACACAGTACGGAAAATTTTGAATTTCATTCTGCTTACTATCCATTTTATTTTTCCACAGTCCTTATAAACTCTTTAATCCTCCCATCTTAGTCTTTTGCTGCAAAATGTCTATTCAATTTTTCTGGAAAAACATTGAAACACGAAGGGAATTCCCCTGGGTTTATTTCAATAGCTCAACCGGAAGCTATCATCAGTCCTTTGTATTTCTTAAATGAATCCGATAAATTTACCCCATTGCCAGACAGCGGCTTTTATTTATTCCTCTTTGATATTGATAAACAATTTTTTCTTTGTTTCTAAGGTCGCGATAATTTAAATTACATCGAAAAAATTCTCGCCGAAAAATACGACAAAATGGTAGGGACTCCTCAGGATCTTGTGTGGGAAAAGGGCGACCTTTGCATCGCTCAGTATCACTCGAATAAAAAATGGTACAGAGGCCAAGTCAATGCGGTATTGGAAAATGGGATGATTGAGGTAAACTCATATTCAACAATTATATTATTTCATTTCTACATTAACATAGATTAATTCAGCGATGGTCAGAAATTTTTCTATTATTTCGATAAAAGATGAAATATCACTACGTAAAATTATGATTTTTTTCTGCAGGTCGAGTTCATTGATTATGGAAACATTGAAGAGTGCGAAATCGGAACTCTCAGGAAAAATTTAACACTTCTTGAGATTCCGCGACAAGGCACACACTGTGTAATTTTCGGATTAGTGCCGGTATGTATTTCATGAAAATTTAGTCGAGGATCTAAGGGAATTCACAGAGCTAAAGTTTTTGTGGTTCTATTATTCCTGGTTCAGGGAAACGTCAGATATATTTTGATTTTATTTCTCAAGATTTGTTGAGACTCTACCAAGTCTTTTGACTCTAGAAGAATAGTTTTGTTTCTATCTAAATAGATACTTTTATTTCTTAACTTTTTTTCTATTAAAAAAATACACGTTTATAATATACCGAATACTCGATATTTGTAGAACACGCAGGATAATAAATGGCTAACCGACGATTTGGACAAAATCCATGGGGCCTTAGTCGACCATGAGTGCGAAATCACCGTGATCGAACGTAAACCGGATCTCCTGGAGGTAAGTTGTAGATATAAAATCAAAGGGGAAAAAAAATAACAATCTATTATTTTCAGGTGTCGCTCATGATGCTGTATCCGAGAAGATGTGACTTGATAAAATTTTTGTGTAATGACTTGAAAATGGATGTTCGAATGGATTTTGGATTCACGAATTTATTAAGTGACGAAACTAACGACGAAACTACCGACGAAACAGCGAACGACGATGACGTCGTAGTCGATGGTTATGTCAAGAATGGTGAGTACAAGCTATTCGAGAAGAAAGTACCCGTTGACGAAGTAACAGATGATTATATCGAAGACGAAGAATACGAGGCAGTCGAACAAAAAATACCCGATGATATCGAGGAAACACCGATTGAAAATGATGAAGAAATCGAAAACAACGGGGAGAGCGATGCGGTAGGCATGATCGATAATTGTAACCACAAAAACCTTGAAGAGGGCGATGAAATTAAAGATGACAATGAAGACGATTGCGAAGAAATCGTATATGCCCAAATCAATTGTTCGAAATCTTCGGAACCGACCATTCTACAGACAACACGCAATCTGGAGAGCACGTTACTTGGCAACAATGAAGATTTTGGAGGAGCTGAAAATGGTAACAACATATCAAACCCCATCAATGAAGACATCATATCCGGAACAATCGATTATATTCATAACTCGGAAGAAATTGATATAAATGTGAAAATAATGAACGATCTAGATGTACTCGATTCCATTTCTCTTCCGGATACTATAATTGGGCTCAGAGAGGATGGCATTACGACCTCAACTCCGCATAACCATTCATTGGAAGCGAATAATAATCAGCACAAATCCGTTGTAATTCCTGAGGATGTTACTCTCGTGGAGGCACAAATTAGTGTTATCGGCTCCGACGATAAGTTTTTACTACATGTGATAGGCAACAAAAGTTCTAAGGTACATAAATGTCTGCTGACAGCAAAAACACTTTCATTCACAAAAAATTTGCATATTGTATTTTTATACCTTGATTTCACATCATTTGATTGAAAAAAATGTTCCCTAGTTATTCAAATATAATATCAAACATACCTTTTGATTCGATATCAAAGAAACATTTGCTAATGTAATTTTTTTTACGAGTGATATTCTTACACACAGTTTCAACGTACTTTTTCTATTTAGATATTAAGTCAACAACGGCAGCTTTACGAAAAGATGATGAGTGACATGCAAGCTCATGCCGAGGGTCAACCGCTTTTAAAGTTCCTCGATGCAGGTAAAACTTTCTACTTATAATTTCAAATTCGATTAATCGTATTACGTGCGTCTCCGAATCTGCCAATTCGAATATTTCATATTTGTATTTATATTCAACAGGTGAATTATGTTGTGCAAAATTCAGCGATGGCATATGGTATCGATCAAAGGTGCTCTCTAACGAATCACAACCTTATGAGTTGGGACACACGTTGAGAGTTTATTTTATCGATTATGGTAACAATGACATCGTAAAATCCGAGGAGTAAGTATGTCATTTCAATCTTCGACTATAATTGCCACATTAATGCGAAACCAACCTACTACTACCCTTATAGAAGAAAATAATTTTTGATTCGTTCCTTCAAAGATTCACAGACAGTAAAACCACAACACAGAAAAATTGTTAAAATTGTTTTCGCTATTTCACGTCTCAACGTGAGAAGTCGTAGATTATACAGATTTTCAACACTTCTTGATTTCCATTATATAAGGGTAAAATATCAAACAACCACAGTACCGAAAAATTATTCAGTGAACAGACATTCTTTTCGCTCAACGTATTCACCTTGGACGTTTCTCCGTTTCTCTTGTGTAGGCTTTGGCATCCATATCCTTGAAAAGAAGAAATCGAAACGTTAATACATTACATGATAATACATCTTTTTGCAGCATACGCGTTTTAAAAGATGAATGGCTCGAAGCTCCTTGCATGTTGATATGCTGCGGTTTATATAATATATGCAAAAATCCAACGATTGATTCCACAGAAATTTGTATCAAAATTTGTGAGTTCTTTGAATCTCAACAGTATACCGGTAGCGAATATCCGCGCAAGTTCTACGTCAAAATCGAGGTCAGTATGAGTCAAAAATAAAATACAACTATAAGGCTAGCATTTCACGAGCAGCAGATACGCAGTAGCAGACATAGATATGCAAAAATCATTACCACTACTGCTGCTTACTGCCAATGAAATAGTAGCCTAAGACTCGAAAATAATGAGTTATAATGAACTTTTCATTTCTAGGCCAAATTCGACGATTTTTATGAAATCGAAATGTACAATGATGAAAATTGTACAATGCTCATTTATCAGCCGATCATTGATGCAGGTCTGTACTTCAGAGGAACTGATTTATGGGCTTGAATCTCTACGATACAAGATTCTTTCCAGTATACATAGTTTACTACTGGCCACAGAAGATGGATTTGATCCCAATTATCTGATAATGAAAACATGCCATTCATTATTTTTTTCAATTCAGTATTTTTTCATTGGCTCAAGTATGAAGTAGGCTGTCCCGGATAAGCAGCATCGAGCTTTAAACTAAAAGCGCACTTTCTGTTTGATTACGGTTAGTTTGAAAAGACTGTGCTTACCATTAGCGCTGGGTGCTTTTGGCTATTTGTTCTTTCAAGACTAATATACTCTGACGTTGTTCCGGTGGTAACATGGCTATCTGTTCGTCCGATAACTGCAATACTTGCATTATAAGAGCGGCCTGTTGAACACAAAATTTCAGTAGCATAAATTAAGTTTTTTTCTTTTATCAGACTATTTTTTATTTGACGAAATGGAATTTATTTTTGTAACGGTTCACCGTAAGCTATTCAACGTGTCAACATTTTGTAAACGTTTGTAAAATCAAACAAACGTAAATTTCTCGAAGTTTTGTCAATTCAATAAACACAGTGGTTGAAACGCTCATAACAATTGCTTTGAAACAATCATCTTGATTGTTTCTTTTATGCGTACCTTTTCCTGATCAGACGCGCCGCTCGGAATGCTACCGGCCGGTGACATTCCTGCCATTAGTCTCGAAGTTGCCGTACTGTTCGAGGCAGCTAAGACACTCGCGGTTGTTGTGGCATTCCCAGTACTTGCAGCTGCGGCCGGTATAGCCGGTGGAGCTACAGGTCTTGGTGCCGGCGGAACCGAAGTTGGTGCTATAAATTGTTTGTTTTTACAAATTGCAATTATCAGGAGACTCGGTAGAGTCTTGGAACAAATATATTGACAGCTCTGTCGTCTGCTGGCCCGAGACTCACCGAGACTATATTATCTCTGAATAAAGTAAATTTCGGTGGTGGGGGTAGAAATTTTTTGACGTTTTTATCAATATCCTACGGTAATATCAATCATACAAATTTTATCTGTTCATTTGTTGAATTAGCAATGTTCACAATATTATTAAATTTTTTTTTTCGTTTTAATGGTTTTCGCGATTAAATCATTTAGAATATTGAATGTCTTCAATTTTTTGTCGTATATTAAGAGAATATAAATAAAATGTTTGACTAGATCAAAATAGATTGAATGAAATTTCATATCAGATATTTAAATGAGTTCTGGTCTCAAGTTGGTGAGGTTTACTTGATGAAAACAAAAACAATACAGTAAGAGAAATTTCAATGCTTCAGAAAATAAAATATTAGAGTTGAAATAATTTTAAATACATACCAGCTGCTTTGTTCATTCTTGGATCAACAGCAGTTCTCGACTCACGAGGATCTCTTGGATCTCGAGCAAATCTATCAGCACGTGGATCCCGAACAAAGCTAAAAATTAGAGAAGAAATAATTAGTGAAAATCGATTATTCGTGATAATCATACAGTTATGAATTGTGAGACCTCTCAGATCCTTCCACAGGAAGAGTGCTGTAAAGAAGAGCATAGAAAACTTTAATAAAACTGCATTTTCAATTGACAGAATAGAGATTACTAAGAGATACCAACTTTTCAGGTAAGTTGAAAGGACCGGCAGTTCCAACAACTGGTGGAACTGGAGGTGGTGCGCTAACCGGTGCAGGCTGTATCGGAGGAGGACCTCGAAGATCTTGATCCATTCGCGCTAATCGCGGATCCATTTGTCTGTCTAGTGTTCGAAGATCCACATCTTGACCTATTAAATTACTTCCGATTAATTTGAAAGGAAATAATCAATTTCAAAGTATAAATCACAACTGCATCATCAGATTTTAACAATAATCTATTAAAATAAAATCTGTCACCAAAATTAAAGACAATTACATGTCGATTGATTAAATAATTCTTATGTATTCAGATGAAAATATTTGTGAAGAAATTAAAATCAATTATTATTCAAGCTGGTAACAGACGATCACTGATAATGGAATAATACAGATATGAGTTTTGCAAAATACTTGTTTTATACTTTGTGAACTAGAGGATGTACCGGCAAATATAGGTGGAGGTGGAACACTGGTTGTAGTCGGTCTAGTCGCAGTCCAAGGCTCTTCAATTCGAGGCGGTAATCCATGAGCAGTCGGCTTTTCAGATGGGACTAAGAGACCAGGTATTGGATTTGCTTTATGCAACATGGTCACTGCAGTGTGAGGATCTACAATTCTCATAACGACTTGAGCCTGAAGCAATGCGTAAGCCAACTGAGGATTTTGCAGTAACATTTGCCGAGCCTCGTTTGGATTATTTTGGACGCAAAGCTTCATTTGTTTCATCAATGCAAACATTTGCTCTGGTGGCAATGAAGCTACTGCTTTGCTTATAGCTTCTGGTGCTTTATCAGCCTGCACAACTTCTCCGTAAGGATTCTCTGTGTTCTGCCCTTGCAAAAGACTTTGCATTTCCATTCGACTTTTCTCAGTACAAGCATTATCGACACGAAGTGTTCTGCCACCAATTTCATACCCATTGAGATTTCGCATAGCACTGAGGGCTGTTTCCTGATCTTTATACTCGCAGAATCCATAACCTTTTGGTTTCCCGGTTTCTCGATCGAAAACTAATCTGTATCATCAATAAATGACATTCAATATTAAGATTTTTGGAGTAGTCAATGAGGGCTTTTGAAGCAATTTTGATTGATTCAACTCTTCCTACGTAAGAAGGTAATCATTGAGAATGCCCGATCACAATTTCTGTAAGTACTATATAATGGCAAAGGTTTCAGTAACCTGTAAATTTCCTCTAATCCCTCGTAATGCACAATTTGAATCACAGTAGGGCTGAACTGACAATCATTCAAATTATTTTTTATTACAATTACGATGCGAACTGCGCAATGTCTATGAATTCTAGAATCAATATCGCATATAACAAATGATAATTAAATGTGTATTGATAACTTTTTGTTTAAACGAATTTTATTTCATAGTTTTTCAAATGAAAATCAATCATTAAACGAAAAATGTTTCATTGGATACGTGATCCTGAGTACTATTTACATGGCTAGAGCAAAGAACTCAGATCTATATAGAAGCACAGTTCTTATGGGCCGCCTGAAGACAAACTTTCTGCGACCCAATCTGCCACTTGGCGGCGTGGTGTTCGCATCGTGACGTCACCCGCGATTGCGGTGTGCCCACATGCGACATGAGATGAGTTCTGGGGTTCGAGACTTACTTGTTTTTTCATTTTTTTTTTTTTGAAGGAATAAGGAAACATTTTGTAATGTAATATTTGCGGGCCTAATACGACACTCAATGTTTTCATAATTTATTTTCCAACTAAATCAGTCTAAATATTAAGCGTCGATTCATGATTTATATATGGATTTTGTGTTAAATCTATACAACTGATACGGTAGTGTCAACGTAAAGTGTTGGAATAGTAACTGGATCAGGCCGGGTTCAATCCCTACTTTTTTCATCTTTTTTTTTTTTCAATTCAGCTTTTATACCCAATTACCCAGCTTATTACCCAATTGGAATAAATAAAAAAAAAGTGATTCTTTTTAACAACTACATTTTTTTTAATCCATCGATTTATCTTGTCGCTTTAAAAAGTGAATAATAATTAGTTCCCCCAGTGCATTATAACTACGAGAGCAAGAGAGATGGAACGAGCACATACGGTTGAGCATGCGAGTGAAAGCGAGAAGGGAGATATGGATCTACTTATTTTTTAATTTTTTTTTTTATAGGAACAAATAAACATTTTGTAATGTAATATTTGCGGGTCCAGTACGACAACTCAATGTTTACATAATCTATTTTCCAACCAAATCAGTTTAAATATTAAGCGTCGATTCATGATTTATATATGGGTTCCGTGTTTACGGATATACATCTGAGTGGTTAGTGTCAGCGTAAAGTGTTGGACTAGTAATCAAGTGGACCTGGTTCAAATCTTACTTTTGTCATTTTTTTTTTTTTTTCAATCCAGCTTTTATACTAATACACAATTGGAACAAATTTAAAAAAATGTGATTCTTTCTAAAAACTACATTTTTTTTTAATCCATCGATTTATCTTGTCGCTTCAAAAAATGGATAATAATTAGTTCCCCCAGTGCATTATAACTGTGAGAGTAAGAGAGATGGAATGAGCGCGTGCGGCTGAGTATGCGAGTGGAAGCGAGAAGGGAGATACGACGCCAGCGCCACCGACTGCGAACTACACTGGGGGACTGACGTCATTCCCCCAGTGAGAATCGGCACGAAAAATCCTTAAGAACTGTGCTTCTATATACATCTGAGTTCTTTGGCTAGAGTATGTAACATTGGAATTGGAGGTTAGACTGGAGTTTCTATACGAAATAGTTTTTAAAAATATATACAACGTACTTGAATGATAGAACCGGGCCGACTTCACTGAATATGTCTTTTAAATTTTCCTCTGTAGCCTCATACGGAATGTTTCCAACTGTAAAGCACAAAAATCGAAATGTCAACAAAAATGGTACTCCGAAATTGCGAGACGTCGGAAAAGTACGAAAACTCACCAAATACACTCCGCATTGACTTGTCCATTAGGGACTGATCGGTAATAGTTGTATTATTCATTGTGTTATTTTTTTCTTCTTCCGATTGTCTTTTTTCCTCAACTGTCCCTATTATGTAGAAATATTTTGAATCAAAATTTTGTGACAAAAACAGTCGAAAATCAGCGATCACAATCGAGCACAAATAGCACACCGGCGATCCGTAGACGCCACGCTCCACCTTGAATTTTTTCCGCAAGCACTTCGTTTCCGCTGGTTTCCGCTGTGGGAAGTAGAAACTCGGTCAAAATCAGACCAAAGCGCCTCTGTTGGATAAACAAAAAACCTTCTAATGAACATGTTACATATGTTTGACATATTTCGTTCAATACGATCAATGTTTTTTCTTGTCTCGTTCTTTACTCCAGGCTCCAGTGAGTCCAGTGTGCTTCAGTGTATAGTGTATGTGCTTATCGTGCTTACTGCTTCCAGTGTGTTGTTTTTGGTAGAAGAATGAACAAACAACGCCGAACGCAATAACTCATTTTCTTTAAGATTAAAAGTCAAACAACACATATCGATAGTTTTGATTTCGATAAAAATGAAGATTAGGCTTTTGATAATTTTCAATGTTTGTTGCTGGATAACTGCGGAATGTATGATGCTTAGCGCAGTCAACAAAAGTGAAGATTCACAGCAAGAATACAGACCCGAAGGCCCTTTAGTTATGTGCAAATATTTGTAAGTTTAATCGATCGAATTCTCTATACAACAATTTAAGTAAAGTCTTGATTGTCAAAAATTTATAATAAAATTACTGTTGAAAATTAGTGATAAGTCAACCGAATTTTATCTAGCCTCCTATTGTTTTTCAATGTGTGATAATGTTTTTCAATTGAGAAAAACATTACACAATTTTTGTCTTATTTTGATATGTAGTCTGAAAGCATAATTGTTTTTCCTAGGCCTAAGGAATTCATAGAATGTGAAGAACCAATTGATCATAAAGGAAACAAAACTGCCAAGGATGAAACTGGCTTTGGATGTGTTAAGGTGCTTTTTATATTCATTCGTTCATGAAATAAATTTTATTTTAACATGCAACGAATTTTGTTAAACCAACATATGACATCAAAATTTTAGATATCACGAAGTAGAACATCCTTGAAGGACTAAGAATAAACAGTTTTTAGAATATCAATTAATATATAAAACAATTAATAGATTAAGAAACGTCTCTATTAGCAACTAAATTATTATATAACTTAAAAAGCTAGAATCTTCCAAAAAATTAATCATATTTATTGGCAATTATCTTTAATTTTGTTTTCGATTTTGAATATTGTTGCAATTTTCTTAAAATTAATAATTTATTCTCAAATATTGTTGTTGATTTTTGAAAACTATTCATCTTCTTTAAAAAATCCCCATTGAATTTTGAAATAAGAATGATTATTGTTTTCTAGTTTGGAGGCTCCCGATACGAAGATGTGGAAAAAACCGAAGTATCTTGTACGGTTTTGCCGGACATAGAATGTTTTGGACCAAGAACATTCTTTAAAGAGGGTGTTCCTTGTATCAGATACAGTGGACATTATTTCGCCACAACATTACTCTATAGCATTTTACTTGGTTTTTTGGGAATGGATCGTTTTTGTCTTGGACAGACAGGAACGGCAGTAGGGAAATTATTATCGCTAGGTGGCTTAGGAGTTTGGTGGATAGTTGACATGATACTGCTGGTGACGAATTCTCTCCAGCCCGAAGACGGTAGCAATTGGAATCCTTATGTATGAAAATTGGGAATAGAACATCAAAACAAAGCTGTATTTATACATAAGTCTTGTAAATATGTACAAAATTAGGATCACGTAGATGTCACAATCGATTCGATTTGCGAGACTACTTTATTATTTAGTTTAAAAAAAAAAAAAAAAAAAAAACAAATTAAAAAGCAGTTATGGAGCCAAAAGAGGGATAGAAGAGTGAATAGTGTACAGATTTTTAATGAGGCATTTTTGATTGATCTCAACAACTCGTGAAATCCGGTTTTATGACGTCCAACCGTATAAATTTAAGATTTTGTGAATTTTGATCACATTCATTAAAGCTCGAAACGCGATTAATGAGTGAAAATAAAATAGTATAAATTGAAACATTTTTTATAATTATACTTATCGGAGATTGTAAAATTGTATCCTTTTGCATCGATCAACTTGAAGGATCAGCATGAAATCTGTTAATCTTTTTTCAAATAAAATTGAAAATTTTCCAACTCCAATTTCGGGAAAAATAATTTAATGATAATAAAATGGTATCCAGATTCTGCACGATTACTCATAGATTTTACAAGCCGTAAAAAGTTTTATAGTCGCAATTAATATCAAGTTAATTTCAGTTGTGTATAGTATTGAGTTGCACCGAGGTTCTATCATAATTCGTAATCGTCCGGATGATAAAGTTCACTCAGCAATCGATAAATGTACGATGGTGCGTTCCCACCACTGGAAAAAATAAAACAAAATGAAAATTAGTATAATTTTCGAAAGACATTTCACTGTCGTCGACTCTGAATTAAATCCCAAGTGAACACAACAGCTTGTTTTTCAACTTACGTATTAGAAATAAATAGCGTCACGAGTTCCGGTGGAACGTAATCAAAAACTGGATTGTACGCCTGAATTTTTTCCATAAGCGACGCATTCGCCCCGTCTATAACCCCCTGAGTCGGCGCAGCGTGTCTATTGAACCCATCTTGCTCGTACGAGCACAAATAAAGAGGCGATAATTTATAAAGTGGTAATAAAACCATAACAGGAACAGAGTAGTGTTTAGCAGCTTGGGCAACTGTGTGCGATCCTGTAAGTGCTTTCAGCCCTCCATTCGCCATTACTGTATGAGTACCAATAATGACTTTATTGACACGCGACATCATAGCAAATATTGCAACATCCGAAATAAGGGTTGTTTTTATTTTTGCTTTCGCCAAACTAACCGCCATTTCTTGACCCTGAAAAGAATCAACGATTTTTAAATAATTCAAGATCATCAAGTCTGCAAATATATTGAAAGTTATTATTTTTATTATAAATTCCACTTTTGATTGTTCCTATTCATTAAAATATCAGTAATTATCAGTAAATTATCGATTAAATAAATATGTACACTTAAAAATGGTCCTCCTTCTGCCACTATCACTTCAAAAGCTCGCGTTTCAGCTGCTTCCTTGAAGAAATCCTCTACCAACTTGGACTTCCCAAGAGTCATTACAATCTCGTTCGAATGAATATGTTCTGATGCTTGTTCCGTTATATTTCCAGAGCTGTAAAATGGACATAAAACTGCACCATTAAATTCTACTTCATTACAAAACAAGAAAACTTCGTTTCTTCTTTCGTAATATTGTGCTTAATATTTTGCAGCCAGAAGCTCTGAGAATTGAACTAGATATTTTATAGATTTCACCTGCGAATGAAAAATAATGCTTTTTAACCTAAAAACAGCTTTGATATGGTATTGAAAATAATATAAGGATGTTCTTCTTTCATTTGTCATTACTTTTAAGAATTTAAAAGGTAAACATTATGCCTAGTAAATTAATTGCAACCACGAAATTCGCAACAGGGAATGAAATATTGTGCAGCAAAAAATCCATTTTTTATTACTGTATTTTGCCGCAATCTAAACTGATGGTAACTTGACTAAAGCACATGGTAAACAAAGATCGGCTTCTGGAACTTGAATGAATTCTAGTAGGTATTCATGTGTTTTTGGTCGTTCATTAAAAAAGTAATTTATTTACCATGTTTCTAATTCAACTTCGAATTCATTGACATGTTCGACCAGAGCAGATTTCAAATCCGGTACTGAAATATTAAAGTCAATGTCTTGATCACCGCCTGAAGTTAAAATTTTGTGAAGAGATTCCTGTGGATCAGCCTCTTCCGGTTTGTTTTTCAATTCCAGCGTATATTCTTCTCGAATAATTTGCAATATTCTGCGTACCATATTGCCGACGCAAGCTTCCAAAGGAATTGCATCGATGACATACTTTCCATTGAGAGTTATCAATTCCATAAGTTTTCTAAATTATCGTTAAAATAGATATGAGATTTAATAAAAAGAAAATTATTGCCAGGTAATAGATTTTGCGAGATGGATAAGAAGTGGAATCGCGAGAGAAAATTTTTTACTCACTTTGCTGTGCCCCATTCAGAGTTCGTGATTATTTCTTTGAGCATCGATACAGTGGCAACAACAATATGATAAGTTCCGCTAATTTTTCTGTTGTTTTTATTATGTAAAAAATTGAGGAATTAATCGAACATGATAAATTTGTTGACGATTGACTCTAAGTTTGAGGTTAATTAATCTTACCCATAATGAAGATCGTTCACTAATTTAATAGCGCTTTTATGAACAGCTTCTTGAGTTACTTCAACCATCTTTGGATACTTTCGATATCGAGCAAACTCGAGGGGCTGATTTTACTGTTTATTAAAAAAAATATATGTTGTACAGAGATTATCACCTTTCAATCTACCCAACCCAGCAATCGTCCATTTTCTCCACACCATGCGGTCGATTCCTGCCTTACCGATCGAATTTCAGGTGTTATGAAGTATACATATATATGTGTCAGTTATTTTCTTATAAAAACACTTATTTAGTACGTAATTCATATCAGATGTATAAAACTATATGATTAAATGTTTCGCTAAGAATGAACATAATTTATTGAACAAATATCTTAATGCAATTTTGTATGTCATAAAAATATTCAAGACTAAACTTTTGACCAAAATTGCAATAAAGCATCATTTAAAAATTTCGCGCTCGTCTGATTGCGAAATTAACCAATATGGCCGACGGAAGTAGACGTCACCAGTGCCAACTGCCAACTAACTGAGCTGCACAGGGAGGTGACATTTCAACTACGAGGGGGGAACAAGTATTTCCCTTCTTCCGTCTATTCTTTCTGACTTAGCACATCTGTTTTTTTTTGTTTCTAATATATACGTATATCGGGTACGTTAAAAACATCGAACGATCTTTGTCTACAAGCTTAATAACGCGATATTGCACGCGCATTGACTTGACTTTGTGCTCGACCGTGATTACTTGAATCTTTGGTGTGTTGGTGCATCAGTGAACATTGAAGCTGTTATTTTCGGAGCATTGAATATAACGAGAGAGCGCCAACTACGCTTTTCGATTTACGTATCTCGGACCGTAGAAACAAGAAAATAGAAAAGTATATTCTCGCGCGTATTCCCCCGTCGTAGATTTATTTTAGTGTCCATTGCTTTCGTGTCTTTTGTTTCGATCATTTCGTTCTTTTCTCGTTTTCCTCGGAACACCCGTCGCTCAGCTGCATGGCCCATTGATTCGATTTACAATCGCGCCCCACTTCGCTCTTTCGGTACAACTCTCACGTATCAACTTCTTTTCCTTACGCGTGTATAAAAAAACAAAGAAACGAAAACACAAAAATTATTAAAAAATAACTCGTTGTCATCAACACTTGGCGATTTTCTCAGGCCACATATTTTTGCAGAGTCATCCGAGTATCGAGACAATTACGCGCCTGTTTGAACGACACATCTTCCAGCAGTGAAACATGTTCATATTTGAATGGTTTTCTGGAGTCCTGAGCTACCTGGGTCAGTATTTTTTTCATTTTTATCATTTTTCAAAATCGTACCAATGAACGACAATTGAAAATGAAGAGAAAACAATCTCAAGAGACTGTCACTTTCAAATGGAGAAATTGAAAAATTATGTTTGTCATTTTGAACCACCAAAATATGGGTATCAATTTACTACATATTTGTTCAATTTTTATAACTTCCCTGAAGAACTGCGAAGCAGATAATTGTTTAGATTTTACTAGAACCGTATGTTATACCAAATTCATTATTGTCAGTATACTGTATTCAGGTAAACATTTGCTAGTACGCAAAGTTGTAGAAAATGATTTCATGGATCGTCTTCCGGTAATGCTCAAGTGTGAGTTCTCATTATACACAAAGCATAATCCTATTATCTTTTTTTTTCCAGGCTTGTGGAAGAAGGGTGGAAAGCTATTGTTTCTTGGCCTGGACAATGCCGGCAAAACGACACTGCTTCATATGTTGAAGGATGATCGATTGGCGCAACATGTCCCTACACTACATCCAAGTAATTAACCGTTGTTAACTTTCCTGATTTACTCTCAGTCTCCAGTCTTGTTAGACACATTTTTTTATCCACTGGGTTGTGGTTCCAACAGGACTTAACATGCGTCCTCATTTCCAGTAAATTGTGCGCAAATTTCAGATAAAAAATATAATGTCAACAATAATTGCAAAGTTACTGTATACATACTTGTTTCTATTGAATTCAAAGCAGACTAACAGAACACATATAACGGAAATTTGAATTAATAAATAAGGAACTTGTAACGTTGGACTGTAATACATGGTTTCTTATCGATTTCTCCACTCTCAAGTTGCATAGATTGAAAGCAAAGTTTTGAGTTTCAAAAATAATGGACGATCCTGTGAGTTACAACAATGTCCACTTTCAGATTGCGTTTGTTGGTGCCCTACATAATTAACAATTAATTTTGATCATTACAGTCTATAGAGTCTGAGATTAGATATCGACCATCATTATCAATTAACTTGCTGAATTCGAATCCTTGTTTTGGCAATTTTCATGAGGTGCCATCAATTATAGTAGTATTTCTTAGATAAATCTTCAGCACCAGTTATCCAAATAAGTAGGCTCTACAATAAATGATTCGAGATAGAACAATATGCTTCTAATTTTGGATCATGTTTGAATTTATGTTTGATCTTTTACCGTTTTCTTTGAATTTATTTGGGTTACAAATATTAAATACACGTATCACAGACACTTCTCTTCTAAATCTCCTCTAATAAAATAAAAAGCCACTATCATTATAAGCTGTGCTTATGTATTCACCTTTTTTTTTTTTTCATGATATTGGCTTTTTAAGCAAAATTATTTCGGTAACTGTAACATCAAGCATGGATATCAATACTACTACCGAGATTGTTTTGTTTATTTTCTTTGTTAAATACTTGGCTTATTTGACCTATGAACATGACGAATCATGATTAATCATTCCTAAGAATATTCATTGAAATGCTGAAACGAACCTCGACTCACTGTCGCCAAATGCTAACAATGATACGCTATTAAAAAAAAAAAACACAAAAAACCAATTCTATCAATCTTGTTTGTAGCATCGGAAGAGCTGTCCATTGGCAATATTAGTTTCACGACGTTTGACCTTGGTGGTCATACACAAGGTACGTAATACCGATTAGAAATGTTGCACATTTCGGGAATCATATATTCAGTTAATGATACTAATTAAAAGTTTATACAAGTTCACAGAAATAATTAATATTTGTGAAAATCGTTGACGCGTGAGAAATTTCGTTTGTGATGTGTAGTATGGAAGTTTTTTTAATCATTTTGTTTATCTCTTAATGAATTATGAATGCAAGTAAACGAAAAAAAGCTTTGCAATATTTCTTCCAATATCGATAGCACATTCTTCGTTTTTTTCATATTTATAATACCATTTCTAGAAGTTCCTGATAATTCCTTGACTCAGTTTGGTATCTTTTGTATCAGTGCCCTTGATTTGCATTTCTTTTCATTGAAAGTACTACCCAATTTCCTGAAAATTTGATTCCAAACTATTATTTCAATTTAACCCTTTGAAGCATAGTGACATACTGGTATGTCACCTACTTTAACTCTGTTTTCCTTCGATCCATTGAAGATTGAAGGATAACAGAGTTAAAGTAGGTGACATACCAGTATGTCACTATGCTTCAAAGGGTTAAAGGAAATTGTACGCAATATATTTGATGTGAGAAAAGGAATACAGGCAACTAAAAAAGAATTTGGAAAATGTAGATGAAAATAACTAAATTGTAAATATTGTTTTGTTTCATAGCACGAAGAGTTTGGAAGGACTATTTTCCAGCTGTAGATGCTATAGTATTTTTGGTTGACGCTAGCGACAGAAGCCGATTAGGAGAATCGAAAGCCGAGTTAGATGCTCTATTCTCGGATGAGCAGCTAAGTTCCTCTCCCGTACTCATCTTAGGCAATAAAATTGATAAGCCAGGTGCAGCGTCCGAGGACGAACTTAGACATTGCTTCAAACTTCACGGACAAACGACTGGAAAGGTATGATTCTAAATGTTCAAATATAGGATTCGAAGTAATGAACGAAAAATAATGATGTAACGTTATTTATTTTCAGGGAAAGATTGCTCGTGCAGATATTCCAGGTCGCCCTCTCGAATTGTTCATGTGCTCAGTTTTGAAGAGACAAGGTTACGGGGAAGGCTTCCGCTGGCTCGCCCAGTACATTGACTGAACCCACGTAATTAACATTAAACAAAAAAGGTCAAAAACATCAACAACAACAACAACAACAACAAAACATATAAACACACATACATACATCTTTTTCGACGATCGACGAATTCTCTTGATAATCTTTCTCGATGCGGTTCATTTTCGTACGCGAGGATGTCGTCGACTTGTCGAAAAGTCATCGTTCGCTCGCAACAACAAAAGAAGTATCTCAAATCTAATGTCCATTAGGAATGATCGTTCTGATATTAACATCCATATAGAATTCGTATCATCGAGGACAGTGATTCCGGACGAAAAGAGAAAAATTAATTGGGTTCCCGACAGTTCTGTTAATAATCTCATGTATAACATTGCTTCAAGACACAGCGACGACGTATACAGAGAAGGGATATAAAAAAATTTTGATAAATAAAAATCACGGAATAAAAATGATTCATTGAGAACACACAACGTTTTATCAACGCTTGTTTCTTTATTTCGGATGTTCTTTTTAGGTAGCCAAGGATAGGATTGTTTTCTTATACATTACAAAATGAATATGTATTTGGAAAAAATTGCTTGATAAATATTCAAATTTTTGTATTTCGTTTAATTAATTACTCTGAAACACGATTCAAAACGCCCGTCCTGTTAGATTAACACACTTCGTGTTAAACGAAATTGCGCAAAATTTTAATGAAATGAAAAAAAATATTCTTGAAAGTACGAAATTTGAATAGGACTTTATTTGCATTACATTTTAATTTCTAACGATAATTTATTCTATTGGATCTTCTTGTGTGATGTTTCTGTCGCAACGAGATTCTAAAGCAGTATATTTTACAAATCTTAATTTTTTGGAATAACAATAATCCTTGGTGAAGGCCGGCTTGTTATTTTTAAAAGCTCTTGTCGCACAGCATCATCTCGTGCTCTTTGATTAACTCAAGAAACATTAAAATTATTGGTTGTTTTAAACATTCCCTTTGTTCAAACACACCACAGACCAACGATCTATTTTTGGTCATGTAGATTATTAAAAAAATGAAGACAAGATAAACGTTGTGTTATCGTAAGAAGTTATTGAAATTATTTTTTTGATTCGTTTTACATAAATAAAAAATTCGTTTTATTGCTAATAAACTGTTTGTCACTTTATTCCATCTTATGAACGCATATTTGTTTCGTACGAAATTTATGAAATTTAAAATTCCAAATCTCCGCCAGCGGGAATTTGCGAGAAAAATTTAGCAACGTGCTCGCTCGTTACATCTTCAAGAGATTTTGGTTTCCAAACAGGTTTCTGGTCCTTGTCGATCAAGAGAGCTCTCACACCTTCGTAAAAATCGCCTTCACGAGTAAGAGCTGAACATGACAACCTGTATTCCATCTTTAAACAATCCCCAAAACTCAACTTCTCCCCTTTTTCGATTGCTAGTTTAGCAACTTTCATGGCTGTTGGTGACATCTTCGAGAGCAATTCTAGCGTTTGTTCAGACCAATCTGTGCGATCCTTCTTCAACCTGCAATTTGAATGTTGGAATTTTATTGAACAACATTTTTTCTGATTTATATTATTCATGGATGATTTGATCAACTTGGCATTTTCACAGGAATGGACAAATATTATATGACATTAATCCATAATTTACTGATTCAAAGAATAGAAAAAATAATAATGGAAACTGTTAACGATTTCGGAATGACTTCGAGATTAAATTTACATATAGGAATTTGTTATTCAAGCCGTTTAATTCTATTACCTGTTAATTATTTCCTCTACGGTATCCGCTCCAAAACAGGCGTTGATCTGTTTCATGTGTGCGTCAAGGGAGAATTTTTTATTCAAATCTTTCAACTGATATTTATTAAGAATTTGACCAACGTCCTCAGATCCAGGAGCTAAAAGGGCTTCCGTTAGAGCACTTATTTTTTCGGCAGGAACGTAATGCGTGGCGATTCCAGCGTGAAGTACATCGATTCCTAAAAGTATAATCGAATGCACCCGTTTCAGGGTTTTATCAGTCATTTTTTACAACTGAAAATCTTAAGATTCATCAAATAATCGATTATGATGAAGTAGTTATTTATACAAAATAAATCAGATTTTTTGTTTATGAATGGTGAATCAAAATAAAATTCATCCACAATCGTTTTATCAATGGCTAATAATAATCATTGCATATTTATATAACAGTGGTTATCCAACCATAATTTATACTCTTTATAACGTTAATAATAATTAATAAATAATAACACCTCTTAATCTGTGTCCTGTGAGGCCCAAGTAAAGTCCAAGCTTTCCTTGCAGACGTGGTAAGAAATAAGTGGCCCCAACATCCGGACACAATCCTATCGCAGTCTCCGGCATTGCGAATAATGTGTTTTCTGTGGCTACTCGATATTTACCATGGACCGATAAACCAACACCACCACCCATCACGATTCCATGAATAATAGCTACTATAGGGTTTTTATATGTTCCCAAAGAATAATCCAAACTGGGAAAAAAAAATCACCATTTTGTCACTCAAGTTACATGCACCTGGAAAGCGGTGACAGTAGAGTAAAGTTTGATCACTTTCGTTCCATCAAAGACATTTTTGTATCAAAAAATTAATAGTCAAGTGATTTAATCAAATTCCAAGAAATAAATATCGAACTATATGGCATTGGCAGGAAAATATCTAAAAGTATGTAGAAAAAGGTAGTTTGATAGATGATTATTAAAAAATTTATTTTTCAAAAAATAGCAATTGTTCAAATGTGAATATACGTTTTGGGAATAGATGAAATCGATTTCTGTCATTCATGAAATGAAAACTGTGATGGTCAAAAAATATCACGACAAAATCTTGCTTATTTCATGTACTTCACAAGTTTTTTCTTTGTTTTTTTTCCAGGTAAAAAATGCCCGAGCTAAGATGGTTATCGCAGAAGCAGTTGTAGAAGAAACTGATAGATGTCTTTCTTAAGTTCTAGAAATTCATCCCAAAATTTCTATCTCTTTTGTGTTGAAAAGGTGGTTAACTGTGCATTTTTATTCACAATTATATCAACTTTGGTATAATAGAGGCAATTTCAACTAAATCAGTATACATGTAAGATCTTTGTATATCAAATAATTCAAAAATGCAAATCAATGCAAAATTATGAGGTGCAAATTTTGAAAAACAACATGTTAGCAGCAATGACATTCAATTATAAAAAATTGATGCTACAATTTCCTAAAAAATTCATACATTATCAAATTGTTAATTTTGATCAGAAGAAAAAAATGTATTCATGTCTAAAATATACCTGTATTCATTTTTGAAAAATTCCTGTCCATGAATCGCTCCTCCAGGTTCATTTAAAGCAAGGACAATTGACTTGACATCACCACCAGCGCAAAATGCTTTATCGCCTGATCCTTTCAGAACGATGGCGCTCTTTGAATTTGCCCATTTTTTCAACTTTGGTTGAATTTTATGAACCATTGATAGATTTAGTGCATTTAAAGCTTTGGGACGGTTTAATACTATGAGCCCTTTCTCTCCCGCCTGCGACCAAAATTTGGATGACAATTCGTGTTTTTACAGGATTACACCATTAAACATTCGTAATAGATGTATTTATGTTTACCTCTTCAAATAATACTTCTTCGTGTTGCTCGCTCGGGTTAGGAACTTGAGCTGACATTGAACGGATCGCAAATTTCGAGAATGTTTTTCCTTTGAAGGACCCTAAATTTTGAGTTATAATTTTTATCTGAGACAAAAAAATAAAACATGATATATATTCAGTGAAAGATTTGTGCCTTAAAACAATTTTGTTTCCGATACCATTTTGTGTTGGTTCGAATGGTGTACTGGTGTTGAATGTTAACGTCGAACCGCTATTTTAGCACGGAATATGTTTGAAATTATGTCCGTTTGATATTAATAACTTCCACGTGACAATATGTTCTTCAATCTCGGTCAGGTCTGGAACGACGTGAAAGATGTAATATGTAACCATTCACTAACATAAACTTGATCACTAACCAATCAGATGTTTCAGCGCGTAAAAGTTACGTGAATTCACGGAAGAACGAGGGGGTTCAATATATTCGTTACGCAGACTTAGAAGTCAATGTTTAAAGAGTTCGAAGTCCATTGGAATTGGGTGTGAAGAATATAAATTTACCACCGTGATCTAACAATTTTCGTTCTTCGCTCATTTTTTTCAAATATTTTTGAGGTTATATAGGTTAACTGGATTGTTCACCGGTAACAATGATAGTGTCCATGAGAAGGAGGATATAAATGGAATTCCTTTTGTTGTTGACCAATTTTTTCTTTATTGGTTTGGTACATCGATGTCATAACATTCTTTTATACTTTATGGATAAAAATATATCAATTATTTTCACGTGAAAATAATTGTTGCTTGGTTGGTTATTTGATTCGGTGCTGGCTCTGGACAGCTTATGAGTAGCTGCGTCCATACGGCCATGTAGCAAAAACTGACTTCTATAAATAATTGTTGACAAAATGCTCATCATGCATGAAGAATCTTATCCATCAAAAATAATAAATTTCATTGTAGAAAAAATATTGAAAATTACAAAATCGTTCAATTTTTGTCCAATATATCAAATAAATTGTATAAATTATTTTTATTCTTATCAATATAGTTCTAATAATTATGTTTCAATGCGATTCAGCTGTATGTTCTGATAACAATTGTTTATTTTTTCACCAATTTCTTTGTGCAGCGATTGTCATTAATAAATTCTCTAGCATTGCACATATATCGAGTAGAAATTATTTCAATCATCAAAAAATCAACACGGTGTTTTCCCGGATTTTTAACCACTGCGAATCGGTTAATTTCACGAAATACTGCCACCGAAATGAAATACTGCCACGGTCCGAATGGCACTCAAGGTGTACAGCGTAACCTGATGAGTATATATACATATTGGGTGCGTAACTTACTGCGAGTCCCACATATAGGTATAATCTACCGTATAATCGCAAGTACTGGCAATACTGGCAGCGAGTCAAAACGTCCACCCCGGCCGGAACAACAGTCATGTTATCCCGAGCAATTAATATTCTTGTCGCTATGAAAAATCCCAAATTTCTCCACATAAAGCAACATTTTTCCCGATTATAACGATGAGTTTTTTTCATGGAACAACAACCTAAAGTTTAAGTATTCTCGAACTGAAAGATTTAACCTATATGTTATCGTCTGTATTCTCCTATGATCGCAAAGTTTTTTTAAAAGCTAATATCTAGAAAACTCCACGACTCAGAGATTCCGAATTTCTCCAAAACGTAAAAAAAAAAAACTTGTTTTTTTTTTTCGATTCCATGCAAAACAATAGATGATTATCATTCAGGCACCTCAACGGGTGCCCAATTACCTCAGTAGTGAGTGAAAAATGTCATTCTGGGTATATAACTTCGAAAATTGGAAAAAATCGATATTCTATGCAATTATTTTTCACAAGTAGATAGTTCTCGAATGTGAATAACAAACGATTGGATCAATAGGTGATCTAATGTCGCTAACGATAGATCAGTGTCATACGCCTGATAGTACCGTGAAAATCAATAAAATCCCAAAAAAAGTGGTTTTTTTCAAACAAATTTTTCTAAACATCAACACAATACGTGTATCAAGATGTTTCATTTGATCGAGCTGATACGGGATTTCGTAGAACACGGATTTCGAGAAATCCCTGTTGATAATATATTTTTTTTTTCGACCGTAGTGTGCTTGAAAAGTCAAATATAGTCACGGGCAACTGAAATGCATCGCTTCATTTTTTTTAATTAGCTTTCAAATAAACTAAACGTAGCTTGAATCGGATACGAAGTAACCGGACGATAGCGAAGCTTCTCAAAAAGTCTGAAAACCCACGGCCCAGTATATATTTTAAAAAAATTCGCACGCTTAGCAATGCAACATCAGAATGAGTATCTTTTGTCATGAAAAACTCCACCCCGCTGATTTCTGTGACACATTTCTGGAGCACGCTCTAGCATATGAAAGCAAAATCATTTCTCAATGATATCTTGAGAACTGATCAATCTATATCGATCAGAAATCGTCACTCGTCATCGGTGTATTTTTTCACAGAAAAAATCAGCAGCCTCTTTCTGATGGATCTTCGTAATTATCGGGAGTGCTTTTTCTTCGTTGAAATGTCAAGTACAATATGCGATAGATTTTACAGCTGCTTTGCAGTACAAATATTTCCACCTTTTGATCTAAGGTAAAATAAATACCGAAAAAGGCTTGATGGGGAATAACTCTCATAATCTTGACCAGTCAATTCATGGTCATCGGTCCGATCGAAACGAAATTAAGTTCAATCGTTAGCTAACAAAATTTCTTCACAATGATCCTTTTTTTACGTTTCTCGAATGAAGAATCTAGTATTCCGTTTCAATTGGATGTGACTGTATGTGACAGTCGTTTTTTATATTTTATTTCGGTACGATGATCTCACAAGCAGTCTCCGGCGATAAAGTTCGCAGTATAGCAAAAGAGGGAGGCACCAACACATCGATTCGCAAACTGTTTACACTTTTGAACCACATACTTCGATTCTATATCTGTATATGTCATACACACACCTACACATCGAATATGTGCTTTCGATATGCCTATACATGCTTAAATTTCCAATGGTGAGGATTTTTTTTTAAAATGATTCTCAAGTGGCTGAGTAGGGATTTCTCCCACTTTTTTACATAGTTTTCACAGGAAGAGAGCCAGCTTAAAATTGAAGATCACCATCGTGCGAATATTGTGAATTTAGTTGCTCGTTTAGCTTTGAACTAGACATTGCGGTATTCCAATAATAGTTTTTTCTCGAAAAATAATCAAATTCGAAATAGCTGCATTGAATTTAATTTTTTATTTCAAATTCAAATCGAAGTATTTTGACAGGTGAGTACGACAGTAATGAATAATTGTAAAATGTGTGGATTGTGTGGTTTTACTGACGAATTTTTGTTATATAGTGAAGTTGTGGGATCTCACTTTTACGCCATCGAAATTTCGCTATTATTTCATCGTAACACGTCGTTCATACTTATCGAAATTCATAATTGATTTAAAAAATATCTAATCGAAGTATCAATCGAGCTGCACGGTTGACACAAAGAACTCATTAATCATCATATCGGTTTCGTTAAGTTTTATTAACTGCGAAATGTTTCCTCTTCTGATAAGCCGCGCAGCATGTGTTCCTTTGCGGAGTGAGATCCGATTATTTCACCCAGCATTATTCGTCTTTTTGGCCAAAATTCATTCATTGTCATATAGACTGTCCGCGATAATCACAACAGTTATATGGGGGTCACTAAAATAATGTTCTTTTCTTTGCTTTTTTAACCCCCGTATTTGTTCGATGATGAAATAATTCTCAACAAATACGACGCATTAAATTTGTGGATGTGGAAAATTGTGGAAATTTAAAATCATTGGAGTATTTCTTTCTTTGTAAATATCATTTAACTGGCTCAAGTTTAAAATGTTTTTTTTTCTGTTTGAACAAATGTTAGACTGCTGAGGGAACGGTTCCTGCCGCGATTAGAATTATCGTGGACTCCTGTTCGACCAACTTTATATAAGACTCAAAGAAAAAACAAAGATAAAATTTTGCGGTGGATATTTTGCGTTGACGTATTTTTTCATTGAACACCATTGTTTCATTTTAATGAATAATTTTTTTTTTTTTTTGACAAATTGACAAAAAAAATTGAACGAAAAGTTGAGCATTTATTAGGTAAATTTTGTGAGATCGGTGGTGAAGTTTTTTTTTATTTTGCTAATTTCAAACAAAATAAAAACAAATAATGCATGTAGGCTTTTTAGAGCGAATTTTACTTTTGAAAATAGAAGTAAAAAGGGATAATTTTTTCAGAAACACAATTTATTTATTAAGTTCAAAGTATACGTGAAATTTTAAATAGTGATTTTCAGTTTTGTTACAGTACACGTAATTTCCATGTTTTTTACCCCCATTCCTGAAAGGTAGAGAAAGTATTCAAAAATTCAACTAGTTGTACCAAGCGAAAAAATGGTCAAATTCATAAATACCGAAGGGCGTGTCGAAAATTTAGTATGGATACTTTTAATATTGAGAAAATTTAGTATAGACTCCTTACTTCACTCTTTTACACCCTAAAGATACCCTGTAGATACATTTCAATTTTTTAATGTTATTTATTAATTGCAGCGCATGATTTATGTGCCAACTCTGTGCTGTTTGAACACTGAATCCAAAATTTGATTGATCTTGAAAACAGTTTATTGCAAAGCAGATATCGAAAATTTAATCAATTACTGTTAATAATAAATTTATAGAGTTTACAGATCGTTGCTCTTTGGCGATGATATATGAGAGACAGCCCGATAGGCATTTTGCTATACAAAATATTCGATACCGCCGCTTCGCCTCAGTGTCCTTTATATATGTGCGAGTAGGCTTTATGGACTCCCATTTTTTATTCGCGATGACGATACACTTGTTTGTGATTATAACGGTCGCGTTGACCTCCAAATTCTTAGCTTAGAGACTATTCGCCTGGTTTTTATGAACGGTCTCGAAATTAATTATCACCATATAGTTCGATTGAACTCTAAGTTATTAAATTTTTAAATATTAGATCAATAAGGAAAGATATCGTTGACGCATTGTTGGCTTATTTTTATTAAAATGGTGCTTGCGACATAGTATTTTTCCAAAATCTACAATGCTCAACTTAACAAATAGACAATTAACATTTTGTAGTAAATATGATGAAAATACACTATTCAAGCCTCAAGCTATCAGGTGTGTTCATCACTATGTATTACACTGCGTATAGAATATAGATAGATCCAGACGCGAGTAATTCTTCGTTGGTAGAGTATGATTATGGTAGTGAAGGAGTTATTTTTTCAGAAGGCTTACTGCCGGAACTCGCCTCGAATCTCTTCTCTATATAGGAGGCATTCCACGCCATTTCGAGCAGCCGTGATCTCGACCATTTTTTATTTTACAGAAATTTTTTTATAAAATAGTAATAAAAGGAATATTCGGATTAAATTTTAGATCTTTATATCTCACGAATAGAAGTTTTTGACGTCTCTTTTGCATCTAAAGTAAAAACTTTTTTTTTAAAGGTGATTGCCAATTTTTTTATTCGTCCCAAAAAATTCTCTGAAATTTTTTGGATGAATATCTCTACATATATAAATCTGTTCGTTAAAAAATGTTTGTCCGCTTTTCAATCGAAAACGGCTCAACCGATTACAATGAATCTTTCACGAGATTAAAGATCACGATTCAAACTGAGTTTGTGGTTTTGTAAAATTTCGTTATCTCAATTTTTACAGAAATGCAAAAAAAAAGTTTAGTGATTTCGTTCATTCTCCAATTTTCAAAACTCGACGGTAGTTAAATACTAACAATAAATAAAAAAAATGATTCACCAATTTGAAGGGAATTAGAAAACGAACAAAATGAGCGGTGGTTGAATGCTCAATTCGGTATAGAAAAAAAGTTACAGCATTTTTAATGAAATTATGAAAAATTAAAAATACGAAAATCTTTCGTTTGATTATTTTATCCAGAAGAAAACTGAAGAATTATGTCTGAAATAGAAAAGAAAACACAGAAAGATGGCCCAGGTAACATCAAAATACATTTAAAAATTTTTTTTTAATGTAGATTCACAAACAATTTTTATTCCTCATTCCTCATTCCTCATATTATATAAAACTGATTCAACTCTGAACGGAAAAATTCATGTATCTAAAAAATTAAATTAAAAAAATAAAAATAGGAAAAATTCACAGCTAGAATAGGCTAGATGCGTCTGCTGTATGCAGCGGGCGAAGCCCGCACGCACAGCTAGTATAGTATAAATGTGTATATATTCTATATACACATTTGTATATATATGTGTGTATATATATGTTTTCGATTGAAAAGCGGACAAACATTTTTCAACGAACAGATTTATATATGTAGAGATATACTATATTTTGAGCTACACATATATATTAAAAATATACACATACACACAGAAAAAAAGGCAAACAACTTTAAAAAAAAAATTGTTTTCACTACAGATGTAAAAGAGACCCCAAAAACGCTGATTTATATTGTTTTTCCTTTTTTTTCTGAAGGTATAAACCAAAGTAGAAAAAAATCGATACGATGACATTTTTCAGTACGTCGATTAGTTCAGATGTTGGAACGTTTCCAAACCTCCCGGAACCTTGTTTTATTTTTTGAACAACTATAACTCTTGAAAGAGGTAAAATGAAAATTTGAAAATTAGTCCGGATATTCTTTTCATTGAATACTATTTTATAAAAAAATTTCAGCAAGATTAAAAATGGTCGAAGTTCCGGCTGCTCAAAATGGAATACCGCACATACAAATTTTGTCGCTAAAGAGTTTTGTTGTTTTTCAATAAAAAAAAAAAAAAAACACTAAACTGATTACGATTAGTCTTTCACACGAACAAAGATCATGATTCAAACTTTCGATATGTAGCGTTTGCGGAAATGTAAAAAATAAGTTTAAATATTGTGTTCAATTTCTAAATTGAAAAATGAATCGATAATTAATAAATATCGATAAAAAAAAACCTGCGACTGGCGGTGTAGACTCTTTCACAGTTCAGGGAATGAGAAAGAGCCAGTAAAAATAGGAGAAATACGACGAGCGAATAGAAAAGTACGATAAGCTGGAACGGAAAAATTTGGAACATGCTGTCATTTCCCCAAATAAAACAACACAAAAAATTTCTTTCAAAACAGTAATTTATCACGCATTCCTGACATTTGTTTAAAAAAGGGAAAATAATTTCGTTTAATAACACCTAAGACCATTCTCATAATGACCCATTAACTCCAATGACAATAAGTGCAATGATAATTTTATGGTTGCCACTGTACCATCATTCATATTTGTTTTTTCACTTAAAATATTGGTGCAACGTTTATTACAGAAAAGAAATCACCGAAATCAATACCATGGAGCCAACTCCATGGTATTGATTTCGGTGATTTCTTTTTTACTGATGTTCCTGGCTCCATGGTATTGATTTCGGTTATTTCTTTTTTACTGATGTTCCTGGCTCCATGGCATTGATTTCGGTGATTTCTTTTTTACTGATGTTCCTGACTACAAATGATATGCATTGAGTTTTGTTGAGTAATCTTATTTTTCATCCAAAAACATGACTGAAATCGAAAATCGTTCTATCAATGATTGAGTAGAACGGTAACTGTTTGTACAACGTGTTATCCAAAAAATATTCTTAATGTTTTTAAGGCTGAGAAACTATTACCCTGCTGAACTCCATGGAAGAGTATGGGGAGTCTTAACAAGAAGTACATAAGATCAAGGAGACGATCATGAAATCTTGTGTTGTTGTCGGTAGTACGACTCTTGCAATTTTTTGCGCTGAGCATGTTCGTGCTTCAGGTCATGAAGTGCGGTCAGTCCTGGCAACGGATGAAGCATTCAAAGCTTGGGCAGTGCAAGAAGATGTTCATCATGTGGATTCAATTGCAGCGCTTGCAGCAGAACTCAGCGAACAACCGGTTGATTGGTTATTTTCGGTAGTCAATCCAATAATCCTATCTCCATCCATCTTTGAACGAGTGCGCGAAAAAGCGTTCAACTACCATGATAGTCCCTTGCCACGTTTCGCAGGTACCCACGCTACCTCATGGGCTCTCATTGCCCAAGAAACACAATATGCGGTATCATGGCACACTATCACGGCCGCCGTAGATGCCGGACAAATTGCCGTACAACAACCAGTAATCATTGAATTACAAGATACAGCCCTATCACTCAATCTAAAGTGTTATCAGGCTGCCCGCGATAGCTTTCGTAAATTATTGATTCAACTAGAGCGAGGTAGTCTAGCCACATGGCCTCAGGATATTTCTGGACGCAGTTTTTATCGTCGCACACGGCGGCCCAAAGCAGGTGCATATCTTGATTGGACACAGCCAGCCGAAACGTTGTCAGCAATGGTACGTGGGTTGGACTTTGGCGAGTTGTATTCAAATCCATTGACGCATCCAAAACTCACGCTGGGGCCGAACACTGTTCAAATAAATCGAATCCAGATACTCAAACAAAAATCTGGTGCAATACCTGGGACCTTGATTAATGTCAGCCTGGAAGGATGGTGTATTGCTACGAGCACCAATGATGTTTGGGTCAGCAAGTTGTCGACTCTTGAAGGCAATCCAATTAATCCCGTAATCCTTGCGCAGGATTTTGGGCTTGGACCAGGAATGCTGTTAGCAAAGTTAACGGTAGAACAAGCTCAGAACGTTAGGAAGATACTTGAAACGCTTGCCCCATTCGAAGACTTTTGGCATGATCGACTAAAAAGTATGCAGCCAATCCAGTTACCGTACGAAACATTGCCAGAACTTGATACACCCCAATGGGTGACTGGGGACTGGTGTGAACCGCTTTACTCGTGTGCAAGCAACCCTCAATCATCCATTCTCGGCGCATTCGTGATTTATATAGGACGATTAATAAGACAATCGCGATTTCAGCTCGGCTGGAGGCACGTACCGGGACGAGACCTAATAGGAAGTCCACCAATTCTAGTGCCGATAGTGCCAATGCAATGTGATATCGATTTGGATAATTCGTTCCTAAAAATCATCGACCAAATAGAACAAGAAATCATATGCATCGATATGAACAAGACTTACCCGCGAGATTTAGTGTCCCGTTATCCTGATCTCCGAGCGATACCAGCGCTGAAAAGTGTTAAGCCTTGGCAAATCGTCGTATCAATGATTCATCATTCGGCATCTGAAGCAGAAGCAGATGGTGCGCTCTTAACATTGCAAGTTGATTTAAATGGACAATTCAGATGGATTTACGATAACCAGCGTCTCGACCTTGATTGTATCAACCGCATAACCAATCATTTACGGGAGCTTGCCTGGGGGACAGTTGCTAAGAGCAATACACCTGCAGCGCAGCTTAACATGTTGCCTGCACTTGAACGGCAACTTCTAATAGAAACTTGGAACGATACTGATGTGCCCTATCCTAAGGAGGCTTGCGTCCACCAATTGTTTGAACAACAGGTCTACAACGCCCCACACGCCATTGCTGTAGTTTGTAAGAATGAAGAACTCTGCTACCATCAATTAAATGCACAAGCAAATCAGCTTGCCCACAAACTTGAGAACCTTGGGGTAACGCATGGGAGCTACATCGCTACACTATTTGAGCGTTCCATCGAATTAGTCATTGCTCAATTAGCCATCACCAAAGTTGGTGCCATATATGTACCGCTGGACCCGGGGGCTCCGGCGGATCGTCACCGTTGGATGGTGGCTGACTGCTCTGCACAGCTTCTGATTACGAACATCGATAATGTATCGTTCAATATCCCAGTATTGCAGCTAAAACAACTCGATCTTGGAAAATTGTCAGTGCAAAATTTGCATACATCAGGCTCAAGCTTCGATATAGCTTATGTCATGTACACGTCTGGTACAACAGGCACGCCCAAAGGTGTTTTGGTGCCTCATCAGGGGATTGCTCGACTCACTCTGAACAACGGCTATGCTGAAATTAAGCCAAATGATCGAGTAGCGTTTACAGCTAACCCAGCTTTCGATGCAAGCACATTCGAAGTCTGGGGATCATTGCTCAATGGTGCAACATTAGTCATCATCGATCGTGAAAGCGTCTTAGATTCACAGTTATTCTGTTGTACCTTACTAGCAGAGCGAATTAATATTCTTTGGCTAACAGTTTGCCTTTTTAACCAATTTATCGATGCGCTGAACGCTGTATTTTCACAACTGGATATATTGATCGTAGGTGGTGATACGATGCATTTTCGTTCGATCAATGCTCTGCTCACTAATCAGTTTCCAAAAAAAATGCTCAATGCATATGGAGTAACCGAAACGACAACTTTTTCAACGACCTACCTTATCACAGGCGCAGTCGATAAAAAAGGCTCCGTCCCAGTAGGCTGCCCAATTGCGAACGTGCGAATTTATTTGTTGGATCTTTATCGTCAACCTGTACCTAGGGGGGCCGTTGGAGAAATATACATTGGTGGTGATGGACTTTCGTGTGGCTACCTGAACCGACCTGACCTCACTGCTGATCGTTTCCTTTCAGACCCTTATTCAGATAAACCCGAAGCTCGGATGTATAAAACAGGTGATTGGGCCCGCTATTTACCTGATGGGAATCTCGTGATCCTCGGTCGCGAGGACCAACAGGTAAAAATCCGTGGTTTCCGTATCGAGCTGGGTGAAATCGAAGCTGGATTAATGGAGCATCCAAATGTTCAACAAGCAGTGGTCATCACATTTGGAGATACTGAAAAGCGATTAGTCGCTTACGTGGTGGTAACGCAGGAAGTATCCGCCAAAGATCTTAATGAATTCCTTATTACAAAACTACCCGACTACATGATTCCCAGCGCATTCGTACAACTCGACAAATTACCACTGACAATCACTGGTAAGCTCAATATACGAGCTCTGCCCACACCGGATGACAAAGCTTTTGCTCATACATTTTACGAGGCTCCAGAGGGCGCAATAGAGATTGCCCTAGCCGATATATGGTGTGATCTTCTTGGTGTTGCACAAGTTAGTCGACATGATTCGTTTTTCTCCCTTGGAGGCCATTCTTTGCTTGCGGTGCGTCTCAATACGCGAATCGCTTGTCTTGGAATTGAAATGCCACTCGACATCTTGTTCGCTAACCCAACTTTAGTTAAAATGAGTAAAGCAATTCAGAGTCGGCAGAATATAGGCTCTGCGATGCGCCCATCGATTATTGCTATACCCCGAAGTGGGGCTTTACCTCTATCGTTCGCTCAACAACGCCTGTGGTTCCTCACCCAGCTCGAAGGTGTCAGTGGAGCTTATCATGTTCCGTTTTTATTGCGTCTTGAAGGAACGCTTGATGTGTGCGCTCTCCAGCTGGCCCTCAATACCATCTGGATCCGTCACGAAGCTTTGCGGACTGTATTTGTGAGTGTTGACGGTCAACCGGAAGTTCATCTACTTAGCTCCGAACAAGGTATCGCACTAAGCACAGTGGAGCTACAAGATCAAACTCAGCTTGAGGCGCTTTGTACTGAAGCAGTACAATCTCCATTCAATATGATTGATGGGCCACTAATCCGCGCGTTACTAATACGGCTAACTGATGAGTCTCATGTACTTTCACTGACCCAGCATCACATCGTCTCCGACGGTTGGTCATTCGATGTACTATTTCATGAGCTCCAAGTACTATATCGAGCTTATAAAAACCACGAGTTAAATCCTCTGCTTCCGCTAACGGTCCAATATCCCGATTACGCCTTCTGGCAACGTCAGTGGTTGTCGGGCGAACGACTGCAGCAGCAAAGTGACTACTGGAAAGTTACTTTGGCGGATGTTCCGGTTCGATTGGATCTTCCCACTGACCGATTCCGACCAAATCAGCAATCGTTTGTTGGAGACGTTGTGCCAATTAAGTTCGACCGTGAGCTTATACTGAGACTTAGAGACATGAATCAGCTCCACGATACAACCATGTTCATGACGCTGTTGGGTGCGTGGGCAGCAGTACTCTCAAGATTATCGGGTCAAGATCAAGTTGTCATTGGAGCTCCCAGTGCTAATCGGGGGCAGCGTGAAATTGAGGGTTTAATAGGATTCTTTGTGAATACATTGGCCTTGCGAATCGATCTGCGTCAGGAGCCAAGTGTAGCAGAGTTACTCTCGCGGGTGAAGACGACCGTTATTCAAGCTCAGGCTCATCAAGACTTGCCTTTCGAACAAGTAGTAGAAATTATTCAACCGCCCAGACGATTAGATTATACGCCGATATTCCAGGTAATACTTGCATGGCAAAATCACACTCTATCAAAAGCAGAATGGTCAGACCTGAATGTTGAAATGATGAATTCTTCTTATAACGTTGCTAAATTCGATCTAGAACTAAATCTGACTGAAATCGATGATGAAATCGTAGGTGGCCTAGTGTATTCGACAGCGCTGTTCAATAAAGATACCGTTGAACGTCACGCAAACTATCTGAAGACGTTCTTGAAGATCATAGTGTTAAACACATTCCATTCAATTAACAGAATAGATATTCTCGATTTGTCTGAGCGAGAATTATTGTTGAAGACGTGGAATAATACACAAACACGATATCCAGACCACGCTCGTATCAATCAAATTTTTGAACAGCAGGTTATAAAAACACCGAATGTAGCAGCTATTATTCACAATGAACGAGAGATTAGTTATGCCGAATTGAACGTTTGGGCGAACAAGCTTGCTCGTCGTCTTCTACACCACGGTGTGGTGCCGCGTGATTACGTGGTCATATTATTCGAGCGGTCAAAAGAGCTGATCATAGCCCAGTTGGCAATCCTCAAGGCTGATGCCATCTATGTGCCGCTCGATCCACATTCCCCTTACGAACGTCACACATGGATAATTAACGACTGCTCTGCACGCTTGTTGATTACAAATATGGACAACACAAACTTTAGTATACCAACAATCAATCTAAACAAAATTGATTTTGAAGAAGTGACACCGTTGAATTCTCTCGTATCAGGTTCCAGCCTCGATGTTGCTTATGTAATGTATACTTCCGGTTCAACTGGTACCCCGAAGGGTGTACTGGTTACGCATAAAGGCATATCCAGACTTATTATAAGCAACGGCTATGCTAAAATTAAATCGCAAGATCGAATCGGTTTCATTGCTAATCCCGCATTCGATGCTAGTACATTCGAGATTTGGGGGGCCCTTCTTTCTGGTGCAACTCTCGTTGTTTTTGCGCGCGACACAGTTCTTAATCCATATGAGTTTTGTAATGTATTAAAATCAAATCGTATTAACATTCTTTTGCTAACTGCAGGACTCTTCAACCAGATTATGGCCTCGTATCCAGATGCGTTTTTACATCTGGATACGCTTATTGTTGGTGCCGATGTTTTGGATGTACGTTTAATTAATGCTGTTTTGTCCAATGCACCTCCTAAAAACTTAATAAATGCATACGGGCCAACAGAATCAACAACGGTGGCAACAAGTTTTCAGATAAACAGTGTTGTTGATGAACGCGGTTCGGTCCCGATCGGTCGTCCTATTTCCAACACACGAATTTATTTATTGGACGCTTATGGTCAACCTGTGCCATTGGGAGCAGTGGGTGAAGTCTACATTGGTGGTGATGGCATTGCTCACGGTTATCTCAATCGTGTAGAGCTCACTACCGAACGTTTCCTTCCAGATCCGTTCATAGAAAAACGAAACGGTCAGATGTATAAAACCGGTGACTTGGCTCGTTATCGATGCGATGGAAATTTGGTGTTTCTTGGTCGCAATGATCACCAAGTAAAAATCCGTGGGTTTCGTATTGAACTGGGTGAGATCGAGTCGAGACTAAACGCACACTCGACCGTGCGTGAAGCAATCGTAGTTAAATACGGTGATCACGCAAAGCGTTTAATTGCATATGTTGTCGCTGATGAAATTAACCCTGGTGCATTGCGAGAATATTTAAAGATATTTTTACCTGATTATATGGTGCCATCAGCGTTTGTACGACTTGATGAAATTCCGCTAACGTCTAATGGTAAAATCGATCGGAGAGCCTTACCTACTCCTAGTCTTGATGCATATGTCCATGCCACCTACGAAGCACCAATTGGAGCATTGGAAAATACTATAGCTGAGATTTGGCGTGACCTACTTGGGATCGAAGAAATCAGTCGTCATGATTCATTTTTTTCTCTCGGTGGCCATTCCTTACTCGCTGTACAACTTTGTAGTCGTATTGCATCTTTGGGCACCAATTTATCACTAGCCACACTTTTTACGGCCCCAACGTTGTCAACTCTAGCCGCAGTGATCAAATCACAGGGAAGTGTCGGCTCTATTGCAGAGACGCTTATCATGCCCACAGAGCGTACAAGTATTTTATCGCTATCATTTGCTCAGCAGCGACTGTGGTTTCTCGCTCAACATGTTGGAGCTAGCAACGCCTACCATATTCCTCTAGTTTTTCATCTAAAAGGGATACTAGATGTAAAGGCTTTGCAGCAAGCATTAAATGCCCTTTGGACTCGTCATGAAGCATTGCGCTCAGTTTTTGTCAGTATCAACGGTCAGCCCAAGATTCGCTTGCTTGATCCACAACAAGGCATTCCACTCCGAACAACCAATTGGGAAGGAGCCACCCAATTTACATCTCTATGCTTTAAGGAAGCTCACTGTCCATTTGATCTGAAGAGTGGACCTCTTATCCGAGCTCTTCTTATCCGGCTCACTGATGACGTTCATAAACTCTTACTCACTCAGCATCATATTGTTTCTGATGGCTGGTCCATAAGTGTGCTCATGGAAGACCTAAGGTCATTATACGGGGCTTACCGATTTCAGCAGATTAATCCACTGTCCCCACTTATAATCCAGTATCCTGACTATGCAGCATGGCAACGTAGATGGTTGCGTGATGAACGGCTGCGAAAGCAAAGCGACTACTGGCGAGCTGCGTTGACCGACGCTCCGGTATGGTTGAATTTGCCCACTGACAGGCCTCGACCAACGGAACAATTATTTTCCGGAGACTCCGTGCCAATCGAACTAGACTTGGAGTTGACATCACATCTGAAGCGTCTGAGTCAACAAAACGATGTGACCCTATTCATGACCCTGCTAAGTGCATGGGCCGCAGTGCTTTCCCGGTTGTCGGGACAAGATGAAATTATTATAGGAGTGCCTAGCGCAAATAGAGGGCAGCTTCAAGTCGAGAGTTTGATTGGATTTTTTGTCAACATGCTGGCTATTCGAGTAGATCTTCGCGATCAGCCAACTATGAAGGAACTGCTAACGAGGGTTAAATCATCGACCGTTCAGGCATATGATCATCAAGATTTACCGTTCGAGGAAGTTGTAGAGATCGTTCAACCGCCTCGACGACTAGATTCTACGCCGATATTTCAAGTAGTATTTGCATGGCAAAACAAGGAAAAGCGCGCCTGGAAATGGCCTGACCTCGATGTTACTTTAGTCAAATCTACTTATGACATCGTGAAGTTTGATCTTGAGTTAAATCTTACTGAAATCGACGATCAAGTCATAGGCACACTAGCTTTTTCCACTGCGTTGTTCAACAAAAATACTATAGAAAGACAAGCCAAGTATTTCCAAACACTGCTAAAAGTATTCTCGACAAACGTGAACATGGACTATCCTGTAGCTATGATAGATATTCTTGATTCATCCGAACGTGATCTCTTAATAATGCATTGGAACAACACAGAGATGCCGTATTGCAAGCAAACTTGCATACACCAGCATTTTGAACACCAGGTCGAACGCACCCCAAACGCTACAGCTATTTTTTTTGAAGGTGAAACATTAAGTTATTCAGAGTTGAATGTACGAGCCAATAAACTCGCTCATCAGCTAATCGAACATCAAGTGGAGCCAGAATCACGAATAGCTATCTGCGTGGAGCGTTCTCTGACGTTGATCGTAGGGTTTTTAGCCATTTTGAAAGCTGGTGCGACCTATGTACCACTCGACCCCACCTATAAGAGCAAACGTCTAACTGATATTCTGAATGATGCTGATCCAATAATCGTTTTGGCAGATGATAGAGGACGATCTAGCCTCAGTGAAGCAGTTCTTCTGTCGCGAATTGTGATTGACCCGAATGAAACTTTCATCCATCACTGTGAAGCTAACCCCACCATATCTAGACTCACCTCTCGTCATCTCGCGTACATCATTTATACTTCTGGGTCCACCGGTGTACCCAAAGGAGTCATGGTTGAACATCGGAGCCTAGTCAATCTAGCAGAAGATCTAGTTGTTCGTTTTAAGCCTTGTACCACTAGCCGACTGCTATTATTTGCATCTTGCGGATTCGATGCTCATCTATTCGATATCGTGATGGCTTTTAACAGCGGTGCAAGTTTATATTTACTGCCGGATATCATACGCTGGGATGAACATCGTTTATTGTTATATATGCAAGAGCATGCTATCACTCACGCAGCTCTACCACCATCTATTATTCATGCATGGAAAGATAAATTGGAAAACGACAAGTCTAAGACGATCATTTTCGAAGGAGAAATGCTTTCTACCTCATCGTTTCAGAAACTGCTTGATGCAAGAATCGTTTACAATGGCTACGGTCTCACGGAAATCACTATCAGCTCTATTTTATGGCAGTGCCATTCAGGTTACACTGGACAGACAGCCCCGATTGGGCGCCCAATTTCGAATACACGAATTTACATTCTAGATTCGTATCGTCACCTTGTACCGTTAGGGTCAGTAGGGGAACTCTACATTGGGGGTGACGGAGTAGCCCGTGGGTATCTTAATCGTACCGATCTGACTGCCGAGCTTTTTTTTGAAGATCCATTCAGTCGTGACCCCACGGCTCGGATGTACAAAACTGGGGATTTAGTCTATTATCTGCCTGATGGCAACTTGATGTGCCTTGGTCGCAAGGATCATCAGATCAAAATCCGCGGTGTCCGTATTGAACTCGGTGAGATTGAGACGAAACTCATGGAACATCCAGCTGTACATGAAGCGATGGTGGTCGCACTCGGCAAGCCGCACGAAAGTCTCGCAGCTTACGTAACTGCTGATGGGTTAACGCCTATTGCATTGCGTGAGTATTTGAGCATTCACTTGCCTGAATTCATGATTCCCACTTTTTTCATCAAACTCTCTGCATTCCCGGTAACATCATCTGGTAAAATTGATCGGCATGCACTACCCGTACCTGATGACAATGCACTTCCCTATGCCGTGTACGAGAAACCCGTTGGTGGGATCGAAATTATTCTAGCAGACATCTGGCGAGAAGTGCTCGGCATAGAAAAAATCAGCAGATATGATTCCTTCTTTGCCCTTGGCGGCCACTCTCTACTTGCTGTTCAAGCGATCGAACGACTCCGGGCTCATGGTTTGAGCTTTACCGTCCGCGATTTATTTCAAACTCCAGTTTTGACCACTCTGGCTGGTTCTCTTAAACGACATACAAATCTTTCAGTACCACCGAACGTCATAACAGAAGAAATGGAAACCGTGACACCCGAAATGCTTCCGTTAATAGATGTGACCCAGGATGATATCAACCGTATAATCACATGCATACCTGGAGGCATTGCTAATCTTCAGGACATATATGCTTTATCCCCACTGCAAGATGGCATTCTTTTCCATCATATGTTGACCACCAACTGCGATCCATATCTTGCTTCCAGTCAAATCGTTTTTACAGAGCGTGCCACACTTGATCGCTACCTGAGTGCTAGCCAGAAGGTCGTAAACCGACACGACATCCTACGCACAGCTTTTATTTGGCAAGGATTATCAGTTCCAGCTCAGGTCGTTTGGCGTAACGCTACTCTATCGATCACAGAGTTGGCGCTTGATCGGAATGATGGACCGATTTCTGAACAACTGAATCGACGATTTAACCCACGTCGATATAAAATAGATTTGACTCAACCACCATTAATGCGATTCATAATCACACATGACGAGATCAGAAATCAATGGTTTCTGCTATTTATATTCCATCACTTGATAGGTGATCACATAACCCTGGACGTTATGCAAACAGAAATACAAACATTTCTTGAAGATCTTGGTAATACTCTTCCACCGGCCGAGCCATTTCGCAATCTTATTGCACTAACTCGTTCAGGTATCAGTAATAAGGCTCACGATAACTTTTTCAAACATATGTTGGCGTCGGTCACAGAACCAACACTCCCATTTGGTCTTACCGATTTGCACCAAGACGGTTCACAAATTACTGAGTCACATCGAATGTTGCCGACAGAGCTTCAACACAAGCTGCGCACCCAGGCGCAGTACTTGAACGTGAGCCTGGCCACCCTGTGTCACGTAGCTTACGGACAAGTTTTGTCACGAATCAGCGGCCAATCACAAGTTGTATTCAATACCGTACTATCTGGGCGTATGCAGGCCAGTACGAGATGCAATCGTGCAATGGGACTTTTCATTAACACTTTGCCATTTCAAATAGATTTGAAAGAAACCAACGTGACGCAAACTATTTATGCTACGCATCTTAGACTGGCCGAATTGTTGGAACATGAACACGCATCATTAGTGTTAGCACAGCGGTGTAGTGGGGTAATCGCTGGCACGCCGTTAACAAATGCGCTGCTAAATTATCGTCACCATACAATGGGCTCAAAAATTAACTCGGTAGCCGCTGAATTTCTTAGCGCTCGGGAACGTTCTAACTATCCAATTACGTTATCAGTTGAGGATTTCAGTACAGCGCTCGGAGTAACGGCGCAAGTGCAGCTTCCAGTTCAGCCTGAACGTATCTGTGGGTACATGGAGCAAGCACTTGTAAGTCTAGCTGACGCTCTTGAACACACGCCTAATCTAGAGACTTGGAAACTGGAAATTATGCCTCAGGGTGAGCGTGAACTTCTACTGAAAACATGGAATGAAACACAAATGCTTTATTCGGATCATCAATGCATTCATCAATTGTTTGAGGAGCAGGTAAAACGTACACCAAATGCATCAGCAATTCTTTTTGGAAATTTTCAACTTAGTTATGTACAACTAAACTCCCGTGCAAATCAACTGGCACATCAACTGCTAAAAAATAACGTTGAACCTTATTCTCTTGTAGCGATATGCGTTGACCGCTCGCCGGCGATGATTGTAGGTCTTTTATCGATCTTGAAAGTGGGTGCTGCGTGTGTTCCGCTGGAACCAAACGACCCTAGCGAACGGCTCACGCAGATTCTGGCCGATTCAAAACCTAAAATTGTGTTAACAGATACAGTTGGAGGGGAAACATTGGCACATGCCTTAGACACGCAAATCGTAATTGATCCCAATGACAATTTCGAAGAGCCCAAGGTCAATTTAATGATACCTGGTCTGACTTCACGACATCTGGCGTATGTAATGTTCACTTCTGGTTCCACCGGTGCACCCAAAGGTGTCGAGATAGAACATCAAGGACTTGTTAATCGCATACAATGGATGCAGCGTGCCTTCCCATTGACATCAAATGATCGCGTTCTCCAAAAAACTCCTTTCACTTTCGATGTCTCATTCTCGGAAATTTTCTGGACTCTCAATAGCGGTGCAACTATGGTTATTGCTGCACCCGGAGTCCATCGAGATTCGACTGCACTGGCTAAAGTGATAGCAGAAGAACAAGTGACGGCTCTGCATTTTGTGCCGTCTATGTTGAATGTATTACTTAGCGAAGGATCTTTGAAAAACTGTCATCATTTAAATCTAATAACATGCAGTGGTGAAGAGCTTTCTCCCGTTACTGTCAAGCATTGCCAAGAACAACTTCCTCGCGTTCAAATCATTAATCTTTACGGTCCAACCGAAACTACCATCGACGTAACATATTGGAGCTGTCCACCACATTCTGATGTCAGTTACGTACCAATCGGTCGACCGATATCAAACATCAAAATTTTACTATTAGATCAACATGAGCAACTGGTGCCATTAGGGGCTATGGGTGAGATTTGTGTAGCAGGTGTCGGAGTTGCCCGAGGCTATCTAAATCGAGCTGAACTTTCTACCGAAAAATTCTGCCTCGAACCGTTCGAGCGGGATTCTAACACACGGATGTATAAAACTGGTGATCTAGCTCGCTATCTACCTGATAGTAATTTGATATTCTGTGGTCGTACCGACCGTCAAATAAAAATTCGCGGCATCCGCATCGAACCCGGAGAAATCGAGGCCAGACTCGTCCTGCATGCTGCGGTACGCGAAGCGGTAGTAGTTGCACTGACAGATCGAAATCAGCGCTTAATCGCTTATGTGGTTGCCGATGAGATCGACCTCAACGAATTATACGAGTACTTGAGATCTTATCTACCCTATTACATGATTCCAAGTGCTATCAAGAAAATTGATGCTTTACCTCGTATGCCGAATGGCAAGTTGAATTATCACGCCTTACCTGCCCTTGATACTGATGCATTTAGTCATGCCACTTATGAGGTGCCTCTCGGCCCTATTGAGACTATTCTGGCCGAAGTTTGGCGCAACACGTTAGGTGTCGAACAGGTCAGTCGTTACGATTCATTCTTTGCCCTCGGTGGCCATTCCCTTTTTGCCGTCCAAATGATTGAGCGGTTGCGAGATCACGGCTGGAATCTGGAAATTCGCGATATTTTCCGGACTCCAGTGCTAGCGACATTGGCAGGTACTCTCACACGACATGAGAAAGCTCTAATACCGCCATATCAAATTGATCGGGAAGCTGTTTCTATAACTCCGGAAATATTGCCACTCATAAATCTCATGCAAAGTGATATCAACAAGATTATTGCACGTGTACCTGATGGAATTGCTAACATACAGGATATTTATTCTCTTACTCCGCTACAAGAAGGTATTCTTTTTCATCATTTACTGTCCACTGATGGCGATCTGTATTTAATATCCAGTCAGATGGCTTTCTCCGAGCGTGCCACATTGAATCGTTATGTAGCTGCCTTTCAACGAGTCGTGAACCGAAATGACATCCTCCGCACAGCCTTTATATGGGAAGAAATCTCTGCTCCCGCTCAAGTAGTTTGGCGAAACGCACCGCTATCCGTTACTGAGTTAAAGCTCGATCCGAAAAACGGACCAATTGCTGAACAGCTAAGGCAACATTTAAATCCACGTGAATATCGGATAGAATTGACCCACGCACCACTTATTCGATTCGTAATAGCTAAGGACGAGACTGAGAACCAATGGGTTCTTCTCATTCTTTTCCATCACTTGATCGGAGATCATACCACATTCGATCTAATACACGAAGAGATACAAGCCTTTCTCGAACATCGAGAAGATACACTACCTCTAGCCGAGCCATTCCGGAATTTCATTGCACAGACTCGGTTAGGAATTAATGACGAGTCTCACGAACTTTATTTCAGCCGGCTGCTGGCCGAGATAACGGAACCAACCTTACCGTTTGGATTAGCAGATGTTCGAAATGGCTCACACATTACAGAAGCTCATCGGATGCTGTCAACAGAATTGGATCAAAAATTGCGTGCACAGGCAACTCGTTTGAATGTAAGTCTGGCGTGTTTGTGTTACGTAGCGTGGGCACAAGTACTGTCACGTACTAGCGGTCAAGCACGAGTGGTGTTCGCTACGGTACTTTTTGGGCGTATGCGGGCTGGTAAGGGATCAGAACGTTCAATGGGTTTGTTCATTAATACCCTACCATTCCGAGTGGACTTGGATGAATACAACATAATAGAAATTGTACGAAATACGCATCTTCAATTGGCTGAACTACTAGAACATGAACATGCGTCATTAGTGCTTGCGCAAAAATGCAGCGGTGTGCCAACCGGGATGCCGCTGACAAGTGCGTTGTTTAACTACCGTCATAATTCCAAGAAGAATAACATATTCGGAGTGGATATCAAGATTCTCGGTGCTCAAGAGAGTACTAATTACCCTTTCACAGTGTCCATAGAAGACTTTGCAACAGCACTCGGAGTGACTGCGCAAGTCCAGCTACCAGTTGAGCCTGAACGTATTTGTGGGTACATGGAGCAAGCACTAATTAGCCTAGCCGAAGCTCTCGAACAGACGCCGAATCTAGCAGTTCGGAAGCTGGAAATTATGCCCCAGAGCGAGCGTGAACTTTTGCTGCGATCCTGGAACGCTACGGAAACGCTCTATCCGGACGAAGCGTGTATTCACCACTTGTTTGAAGAGCAAGTGAATCGCGTGCCAAATGCTACAGCTATCGTTTGCGGTGAAAACGTGCTCAGTTACGAACAGTTGAACATGAGGGCTAACAAACTTGGTGAACAACTAATTGAGTTTAATGTGAAGCTTGCCGGACGAGTAGCGATATGTATGGAGCGATCGCCGACTATGATTGTAAGTATCTTGGCCGTTTTGAAAGCGGGTGCAAGTTATGTACCACTTGATCCAAGCTATCCATATGAGCGGCTTGCGAACATTTTGAACGATGCCGATCCAATCGTTATTCTGGCCGATGTTGTTGGACGAAAGGCATTGGGTGATGCTTTACTCGGACGTACTGTTTTCGATCCTAATGAAGAATTTCCAAATCCTGGAAGCAATCTACTAGTTCCTGAATTGAGCGCACGCCATCTAGCATATATCATCTACACTTCTGGTTCAACCGGTATGCCGAAAGGGGTAATGATAGAGCATCGTTCGGTCGTTAACTATTCGTTATATGCGATCCAACGTTACGAAAGCTCTCAAGGTGAAGGTTCTGTAATGGTATCATCCATCGCTTTCGATTTGACCCTCACGGCCATATTTCCCACGCTACTTAGTGGCCGGATATTGTATCTACCCCTTAGTGATACAGATCCAATTGCTTGGCGTCCAACTATTCTAAATTCAAGCAAACTAGCTCCGGTTAAACTCACTCCTTCTCATCTCGCGCTGTTACAAGATGTATCGAGTATCGAAACCACAGGACAGCATATACACACATTGGTATTAGGAGGAGAAGTCCTAAGTAACTCAGTGCTCGAACGTTGGCATAAGTATTCTCCAAAAACACACATTTTCAACGAGTACGGGCCTACAGAAGCTACTGTTGGTTGTGTAGTACACGAAATTGCATGGCCAATCACGGAAAATGGATTTATACCCATAGGTCGTCCAATTGCAAATACAAAAATTTATCTAATCGATCAATATGGTCAGCTGGTACCCCTAGGGGTAGATGGCGAGATCTGCATTGGAGGTCATGGAGTAGCTCGTGGATACTTAAATCTTTCTGATCTTTCCGCCGAGCGATTCGTCCCCGACCCATTTGTCGATGACCGTGATGCTCGAATGTACAAAACAGGAGATTTGGCACGATATTTATCAGATGGAAATCTTGTGTTTCTTGGTCGTAACGATAACCAGATAAAAATACGCGGCTTCCGCACAGAGCCTGGCGAAATTGAATCGAGGTTGGTCAAACATCCAGCTGTTCATGAAGCAGCAGTGGTAGTAGTCGGATCTCCGACTGACAAACGTTTAGTAGCTTATATAATCGCTGATGAAATTGAACCTTCCGCATTAAGTCAGCACTTGCGTAACTACCTACCTGAACACATGGTTCCAGGTGACTTTATAAAAATCGACTCTTTCCCCCTCACACCAAACGGCAAATTAGACCACCGAGCATTACCGATGCCCGTTGATACCGCATGCCGAAATCGCACGTTTGAAGCGCCTGTTGGGCCTATTGAAATCGCTATTGCCGAAATTTGGTGTGAAATACTTGGTACTGAACAAGTCAGTCGTCGTGACTCATTTTTCGCTCTCGGCGGTCATTCAATACTTGCTATTACAATGATTCAACGTGCAATGAGTTGCAGTTTACCTTGCTCGCTCAATGAACTCTTTGAAAAACCGATATTGGCTGATTTCGCTTGTCGCATAACATCTGCTTCTATAACCAATGGACACACGCAAGCTATTCCAATTCGTTCTATGGGATCGGAACTACCACTTTTCTTTGTGCCTACCGGACTAGGGGATCATTCTTACGTTTTTTCACTCGCTCGCCATATTCATTCAAAATACCCGGTCTATGCATTACCTTGGCCATTCGAAAGTGAAGCGTCCCCATGCACCATCCAAGTCTTGACTGAAAAAATGATTACTCTTATGAGAAGCATACAACCAAAAGGTCCCTATCGTGTAGCTGGTTATTCTGCCGGTGGGGTGCTAGCCTATGCAATTGCTGAATTTTTGACGGATCTTGATGAGACCGTGGAATTTGTTGGATTGATTGACGTAGCGCCTCCTCATTTGTTACGAAATTTGTCGACCACTCATCTGTTTTGCGAGTATCTTGCTCTGCATACAGATCAGCCAATTTTTAGTAAAATAATACTTGAGGCTGGTAAAAAATTGAACGCGGTTGATTGCCATAATTTGATTTGCAGCCCTGAAAAAATGCGATTACTAGGCACAAATCTTCCCTATGAGTTTGTCATGTCGGCATGGAATCGTATCAACTTTTTTGCAAAAGCTATAAGTTCTTACGAACCTCTATTTTTACCTTTAAGTATATACCAATTTTATTCAACTGAAGTATATCACCCGCGGAGTTGGGTTGACGAAAATCACGCGATTGTAGCGAAAGACATCATAATCGATGAGTGGACCAAGATCAGGTCTGATGAATTCATTCATTTCATACCCGTGCCTGGTGACCACTGGACAATGATGACGGAAGCTTCCAATCGAAAAGAATTGGGCAAAGCCCTCAATCAAGTTTTAGAAACATTATCTTACGACTCCACCTGACTCCAGACTGATTCGAAAAAATGCGCTTTTTCTCGGCCTAACATGAAGTTCCTTTTGAAAGCAAACTCAAACTCAAAGGAATCTAAAATTGGTGCGAACAGAATGTGAGTACCCTGGTCGTAAAGGATTCCCAACAACATTTTTCTATCGCTCGCTTATTAAGTGGTGTTGAAGTCCTAAATGTGAAACCCTTCTTCTGTACTGCAAATAATTTCCTCTTAGAAGGCTCATGCAGACGTATATATGTCTATAAAGTTAGCATCTCATAGTTTTGAAAGATTTCATGTAGCGTCCAACATAGTTAGAGAATTCCTGATACATTATATCAATAATTCTGTTGAACGAAGTACCGAAAACAGCTTTTAAAAAACAAATCGTTAGCGTATCATTCCTTCACACCATAGTAAATGCCGAAAAATGATTTGTCAAAATATAGTTCCAAAGTTTTTGTTAATTCATATCGATAATTTTCTTGAATTCGACGTCCAACTCCCGTAAAATAGTCATCCGGGCATCATATGATATCCGGATAATTGACCAGGGTGGGTAACGACGGAGAACGAGAGAAAATGTATGTACTAGATATAGCAGACATAGATATGCTATAAGCCGACATTATATCTGCTTCTATAATTGTATAATGAGAAAAGTTTAATTGTAAGATGACTGTTGTATTATAACAATATGAAGCGTTACTGGTAAGAAAAAAAAATATGTAAAATAATTGAATAACAATAATCCAATATTAATTGCAACCAATATTCAGATAGCTTACACTGAAGACAATTGATTATATAGGAAAAAAAAACATTTTTTTCGAAATTGTTGAAGTATTTTAATGAAAACTTGCAGTTTCTGATGAACAGTTAGCGATTTTATCTGGAAAACAAAGAAACGAAATCTATGAAAAAAAAATCTTATGATATAGATGCACCACTGGTATTAGTGTTTTCGACGATATCATCTCTACGAAGCCGTGCCACGACTCTGCATTATTTCTTTATACAGGAAAGTTGAAGGTTTTTTCCGAAAGTGTGAGTTTTCAATGATCATGAAAAGTTTTTTTTTCAGACGACTTTTCTACTTTTAGTGCAATCGTTCAATAAAAGATATCGAGTGAAAAATTGTTTTTTTTTTTATCATAAATCTATGTGTATAATCGTCCACTCAAATCAGTGGACTTCATAACTGTGGCCAATGTTGACTTTCACTAATAATATAATCTGGGGTTACGCCGCTTTGTATTTGCAAAAAAAAAACTTCATTCTATTACAGCTTTTATTTCGAGTTGATGAATTATGACTAGTTATACATGTCTGGCAATCGTTACCGACAATGAAAATTTAAAAAGTACATGTATGTTGATACATGCACATAAACTTTTTTACACTCAAATGTATTCAATGGAGAACTAAGTTGTAAAATCCTTTTTCTTACATTCTAGTAGTATTATAATATGACAACAATTTGACAGATTGAAAGCAATTTCCAAAGTGACGAAATAAATCGTCAATTTATTCATAGCACTTCTAGAGTTAGATTTCAAGGTCGTCAGTATCATATTTTTGTAATGTTATCTTTATTGTAATAAAGTTTTATTTTGCGCAGAAGCAATACAGCGGACTATACATTTATTTCTTCATATTTCAACGTAAACTCCTATATAACGATTTTGTTCGAATTTTTGCGAACCCTTACTATCGCTTTTCCCCTCACTTCACTGTTCCTGCGACCCTCTCTTCTCCCCCATAGTGTGTCGCACATAGCCTCTCTTTCCTAATATAATGCACTGCTGTGCCAGAGACCGCCAGAGACAGCGGTGTAAATTTGACTCCCCGCCATGAATTTTTCGAAAGGTTTTTTATTTCAATCGTTTGTGTGTCGTTTGTAGAGTATTGTGAGAATAAAATAAACGTTTGTGAAATGAGTTTGTCGAGAAAGAATAAAAAATAAAAATTAGCGTGAAGATAGCCTGTCCATTCTATTTTTCAAACTTTATCAGTCTAATTGTACGAAAATGAATGCGAAATCGTTTGTAAAATACGAATAATACAATAAAAATGTTTGTAGGACGCATATTTTTATGAAAAAGCAAAAACAAAATTTGCATAAATTTTTCCAAACCAGTCAGGGAGACTGGAGAGAAGGAGTGGACACAGGAAAATAAATAGTCGAGATCCGCGCATGCGCAGTATTATTGCCAGTTTTTGGGATCGTCCAGTTTTATGAATTTTCGTTTTCATTAATGGAAATTAATTTTTTTTCCTAATCCGGTTTTACTGTTTCAACGTATCGTTCGAATGTTGATTTTTATGAACCTGGATATTTCTAGGTTCCAAGATGTGATTCAAAATTTTTTTCTTGTATAATTCTTCGATTTAATACATTTTTAAATTTCCTACCATGATATGCTGGGACTCGGGCATAGGTTCTGGGCACTTTAAAAGTTCCGGTGCGGACTTTTCTGGAAACGAATCTTCCTAGATTCAAAAAAACTGAATGAAATTCGATTGACGGTCTTTTTTTTGCTACCGGCATTTTTATGCGTTGGGAAATCGAGAAAATAAAACGTTGTTGAATTTTTATAAAATATTACTGAACGAATATTCATACGGTGCACAAAAATGTGATCGCTAAATATTGGCAAATGAATGTCGCTAGCTTGTTTGGTTTGTTTACATTCGTGGAGCCTCGATTCTGCGTTTACGTTCACGCGCTCTCGCGCTTGGCCTGCTAAGCTGTTCCGTAGCGGGGATGGTGGGGCGTGGGGAGAGCTTACGCCGGGGCGACTGGAAGGGGCAGGCGCGAGAACTGGATCATGCGCGGGGCAACGAGGGAGCAAGCGAGCACTCGCGTCTCGCGTTCCGAATAGGGACCGTGCATACCCATACACTCTCACCAGAGTAAGAATGTATAGTCGTGTACGTACATACGTTTTTGCATCACAAAAGTGCCTTTCCTCACCGTTAGCGTCGCCACCAGTATGCATATACACGACTACACATTCTCACTCTGGTGAGAGTGTATGGGTACGCACGGTCCCTATTGTGCGAACAGTGCTTGCATGCTCACATTGCTCACGGTTGGTCCGATTTGAGTAAGCGCACTAACGTCTGTTTGCAGTACTAACAATTCGGACCCTCTATAAGCGTGATGTCGGTGCTGTCGTAACGTCAACAGTCAACATAACCTGTAAACTTCTATATTTATTTCCCGACGAGTAAGAGTTCGTTGTTTTTCGATATAGGGACCGTGCATACCCATACACTCTCACCAGAGTGAGAATGTGTAGTCGTGTACGTACATACGTTTTTGCATCACAAAAGTGCCTTTTCTCATTATTGGCGTCGCCACCAGTATGCATATACACGACTACACATTCTCACTCTGGTGAGAGTGTATAGGTATGCACGGTCCCTATAATATTGCGAATATCAAGAGACTCGGCAGAGTCTCGGGACAAGTACATTGACAGCCTGTCGTCTGCTGGCCCGAGGCTCGCCGAGACTATACTTTTTCGAAACAAAACTTTTCGCGGTGGTGGGGGTAAAATCGAAATGTCATTTTGTTCATTGTTTATCTTAAAACACGAGCCAAAGAAAAATTAGTATTTTCTAATTAGAATGGCCCATGAACATGAGATGCATACTAATTGCACTCCAACTCGTTACGATATACTTTCCTCTTCCGGCTCTATCTGCATTTTGAGATTACAAAAATATCATCTCTTCACGGTGTTTTCCATCATAATGCAAATTTCGACGGACATTGATATTTTTTAAGGAGTTTCGGTACAGGTGATATAATGTTGCCATGCTAAACCATGTTAAAAACAAAAAAAAATTCAAAAAGTTCAGAATTTTATAAAATTTGGTGAACATATTCTTTAGTGCCAAATTTGACAATACTTTTTTTTCCAGATTTTTCTTCTACACAGTTATCGAGTAATTGAAGACTAAAGTTCACGTGTATAAGCATAGCGTTTCCATATATATAGGTACACATTCCGCGCATAAGAAATCTGCTTTAATGCGTAATTACTCGATAACTAAGTAGAAGAAAATTGTGTTTTCGTACTTAATGTTGAGGAACATTATCACCAAGTTTGATTTATTTCTCAACATTTAGCCTTTTGTACCGAACTCCTTAATATCATACGGATCAGGGAATTGACGTTTGGATGAGGCATACTTTTGGATGGCGGAGGGCGGAGGGCGCCAAAAGTATTCCTTGCTTTTGAAATACTGACCAATCGTGTGCTAACGCTCACGGTGCTCACTACCCGAGGCATGGTCGTTGTGAGCGCCCGGAAATGCCGCTATCCGTGACGTCATATAATTTTCAGTACAAACTCTGAGCACTGAAAGCACGATTCGGACCGCGTGTTAGCGCGCTGTGAACGCTGTATGCACAATTCGGACCGCAGTCGCCCGCGTGACGCGGGGCGGGGCGGCGAGTAGCGCGCGCAGAGAGTTGCATAAGCATCGGTCGGCTAGTGCAATACCGCGCATTATCGTTCGTTGATTGCAACGAAATTGATAAAACAGAGTGCGGAATAAGAGAGGCGAAATTCTATTTGATCGTCAGTTAATGACGAAAATCTTTGTATAAAGTAATTTGAAACGGTCTGCATTGTCGTTAAACCAAATACAAATACAATAATGGACAATAAAGAAACGGAAAATCATGATGAAATTTTTCATTTTTTTATTATTAAAACCATCCAAATCTATAATTTTTACATAATTTTTTATCGCAATTTCCTTTAATTAGAGCTTAGTATGCGCGATTTTTCGAAAATAAACAATACACGAAAATTAGAGCTTAAAAATATGCGCGATTTCTCGAAAACGAACCATGCACGAAAACGCTATGAAAAGAATATTAGGGTCGTAAAACGCGATTCTCTCGTTTGTCAATCGTAATGAATTTTCAATGATTTCTCTTTCGTCAACGAGTTTTCTTCTCGCAACGTGATAAGCGATAAGCCGGTAGGGAAGCCTTTTGCCCACGATATTATTTTTCGTGCTCAATAGGAGAACGAATTACTTTGAATATTTGACCGAATCACGATAAATGGCGCCGTGAGCAAGGGTCTTGAGTGACAGACAATCTAGTGACGGCTGTGTGATAGCTTCGAAAATCGTGTGTATGCTCGCACGCACGCGTGTTCGCAAGCGGAGCTAAGATATGCAACCATACATGCGAGTCGCGCAACGCAACGCAAAGCACCAAACGCACGCAGGCCGTAAAGCCATGGGATTATCGGCACGAATGACGGAAAGAAAACTATAAATCTTCTCTGTAGTTTGCTAATTCCGAACGCGATACAATTTCTGTATCGCATATCGAAGTCGCGCAGGCAAGGTCCATGCATATAACCCGGATGCTGCAAACGCTGCACGCAACGCAATGCACGCAAGGCATGTATAACCGCAACTATTGTACAGCATTGCGAATAGTTTTTACTATCGCATTTGCTAGAGTACAATAGAACGCAAGCGCCCGTGCACGCGTGCACCCACGTGAGCACGCACGATTTTCCACGAAACTGTGGCACAAGATGCCATTACACTTTCTGTCACTCATCGTCAATTTTATTCAATTGCTAAAAGACAATTTATTGTCTTTGCACAAGAGAAAAACATTTTTTGAGTCAGCGGAACACAGAAACATTGAATGGATTTTTTTATTTCGTGCAAGAGTTCGTTGACGCGAAAATAAAAAAAATCTTGACGTCTTAATCACTCGTTTACTATCTCGAAAATATAAAAAGTTAATATTGGTTTTGAATTAGTGGATTTGAATTTTGAATTACGATGAACTATCGTTTTCAACGTTGGAAAAACGACGCTGCTACTGCTCGTCTGAATTCAAAATCATGGATCTGGAAAAAATCGAGTGGAAAGTAATCAACTGCAATGAGTGTCCTGTAACGGAAGTGGATATTAACTGTGCTGACTATTTCGGAAATGTGAACAATAATATTGATTTAAAATCAGTGCTATTGAATTCTGAATAATGGTACGAGTCGCGAGTGCAAAATGTATTTAAACTCATTTGACGGAAAAAAATCTAGTGTTAATCTACATCGGAAATGGATCTCAGCTGCCAAATTCTCGAACGGTTTTGCCACAGGTAGTTAATAGACGATTCATTGTTGAGGAGGGGAACGAGACATCGAAGAGTGAGTACATAACTCCATCATTTTTATTGTTTTATTGTTGTTTTATATTTCTGTGCATAGCACAGAAATTTCCATTTCAATCGTTAATCTTCGAAGGATAAAACGTTTTTTCTCTTACTGATCGTGGATTGAATGATGAAATGAGGAATGAATACTGCATTTTTTTTGGTCGGTAGAATTTTTCCATTTTAACGTTCCAAAATATTCTTATATAATCTTTTCATAAAATAAAATTCAGGAATAGACCAGCAGCCCAGATAGAAATTCGTGCAGTCTGCATTAAGAATACTGTGGCGTGCAGTCACCGTGCCGTCACTGTGCCGCAAACTGGCTATCAGGGAGTGGTAACATCTGAATCAGTTCAACAGACCATCCATATAATTTCGCATTTATGAATCAGTCTTATCATTTTTAGCATTTCAAAACCTTCAAGATTCATTTATTTCTAATCAGTTGACCCGTATGGTACACACCAGTTTCCTTGACTGGTTCGGAAAAACTTGTGCAAATTTTGTTTTTGCTTTTTCATAAAAATATGCGTCTCACAAACATTTTTATTGTAATATTCATGTTATTCTACAAACGATTTCGCATTGATATACGTACAATTAGACTCATTTAGTTTAAAAAAGTAGAATAGGCGGGCGAACTTCACGCTAATTTTTATTTTTGATTTTTTCGCGATAAACTCATCTCACAAGCGTTTATTTTGTTCTCACAATACTCTACAAACGACACACAAACGATTGAAATCAGAAAACTTTCGAAAAGTTCATGTCCGGAGGCCAAGTTCACGTCCATGCCAGAAACTCATCTCTGTTGGTGGCGTTGTCAAAGAAAATTCAGTAGAAGTTTTTTGACATAACAAGCCTACCGATTGTCGGTAAACACGCGATCTTATGTATCTTTCTTTTGATACGTAAGTTTTTATTTTTTATGTTTCTTTCCTTGCCAAACGCTAACTTTGTCTTAGCTGTACGTGTTTTTCTCAAGCCAGTCTGTCTGACGTCCCAGCATTATATACGACAATGACAGTATAACGTGTACAGTCCGGTACAGAGATAGGGCAACACGCAACACATCTGATAGCAGCAGCTCACCAATGCTGTTGCGCAGTTCGCGAGTAGTCGTCGTTTCGACATAGGAGGGTCGCGTTCGTTTTCCTCTCGTTAGCCTGCGATTATTTTTACCTATCTTTCCTATTGTTTTTCTTTTCTACCAACGGTCATACAAATTGTCAATCGTGAAGCTCTTCTTCTGGGAATCTGGGCTTGCCCGGTGGGCACTAGCTGCCCACGAGCCCGGAGAAATGTCGATTAGGACAGCGGCTCGACGTATCGTGCAAAATGGTCGGGTTCTTTTACGCTCGTTACGGAATCCCGAAAATCGCTATTCGAGCTGCTACACAAGAGGACATCTCAACAAGATACACGTTGTGGAAGTAGGTGAGTTGTCGTCGACAGTGAGATTTTTTTTCTATACGTTTTCCACGTGCGTTAATTTTTTTTTGCAGTTACATATGATTTATACCATCTTTAAGGTATACTTGCCATACGAGATTACGTTTGGTTCAAAAATTTACATCCCGTTCTTTCGCTATATAGCTGAGTAAGATCAACCTTTGAGCTGCACTGCCGAATTTTCATTTTTTTTTTTGGATTCAAAATTTTAAATAAAACTTCACTTGCAACTCAGTTTCAGTTATTTTATACAATTTTTATATATAATTTTATATATATGTATAGGCTGAATACAAGCTTAATTCAAATATGATCTGCATAATCCACTGCAAAACACATATTCGTGAAAACCGAATTTTTTTTCTCCAATCATACCTCCAAATTTTTTTAAGAGAAGTAAAACATTGCAGCTAGGTTTTTATTATTAATCATCACTTTCTAAACACGTTGTCTTTTATTGTTAGTTAGGATGAACACAATATGTACCAGCTTTCGAATCTCAATGGTCTTATGTTTGATTTTACAATATTTACATTGCTACATAGTTACGGATAACAAATACATAAACATGTTATATAGTATTCACATATTTTCCACCTACAATATATCATCAAAAATATCACATACTTATTTATTTTCTAAATCAGATGTGTCCTTTGTACATTCATGAAATCAATTATTTACCTTGTATCAAAATATAATGAAAAATTTACCTACAGAAAAATTAATTTAATTTACAGAATTAAGATGAAATTAAAGTTTTCATATCAGATTTAGAGAGCAAAAAATCATTCAATTTTTTGAAAGGTTGAATTAGAAATCCTTGGACTCAATTTGGAACGATAAAAATAACTCAATTCCATGATGTAAAAAACAATAATTGAAATAATTTATCAACTATTCCAGTAATATCAATATCAGTGTAATGAAGTTTTGACTCTTGGAAAATTTGAGTGACTAAAAAACTATAAAAATATCCATTCGCTCGTAAAATCTTTAGCACGAAAAAACTGGATTAGAAAATACGAATTAAAATTAAAAAAAGAATAAGCTGGAAAAAACTTGTTTTCTGTTTTGATTATACAGGCAAGTCCCAGGGCCTTGTGCCTAAAATCGTCAGTGATGTCGGTGCCACTGGCAGGCACCTTGGGTTCCTGGGATCTCAGGCTCGCAAACTTTTTGTTGATAATGTCTTGAAGAGAGTGACCAACAGCTTGGCAGCTGACCTACGTCGGAAAGCAGCAAGTCGTTTGTTGTTTGGTGATTCAGCACCTTTTTTCGCTCTCGTTGGTGTGTCACTGGCATCAGGCACAGGGATATTGACCAAAGATGATGAACTGGAGGGAGTTTGCTGGGAAATTAGGGTATGATTTTTATTATCAAACACAATTGAAAGAACAACCAGATAATCTCTATATTTATTATTTCTCATCTGATTTTCCGCGTCAATCGTTACACGTACAGGACGCTGTTTCAAAGATACATTGGAACAAGCCACAAAATGATGGAAATTACGAAACGATGCTGATCAACGACGAGGCTACGAATCTCAAGGATTTTGTGATCGGACCACCAATAGCAAAAGGATGTTCCGCGGTTGTTTATGCTGCTCGGATGAAAGATTCTTCAGATTCGATGGATAGAGACGTCATTAAAATTGAAAATAACACGCAAGACACTGCGAATTTTCCATTGGCTATAAAAATGATGTTTAATTACGACGCGGAATCTAACGCTTCGTCAATTCTTCGAGCAATGTATCGCGAGACTGTACCAGCTAGAAAATACAATCGCAACGAAGAACTCGCTGATTGGGAGCTACGAATGGCTGAAAATATGCGTGCTTTGCCACCACATCCCAATATCGTGGCGATGTATTACGTTTTCGCTGATCGAGTACCTTTTCTACCAGGATCAACGAGGATGTATCCTGATGCTCTTCCAGCCAGACTCAATCCGCAAGGATCAGGACGAAATATGAGTCTCTTTCTTCTTATGAAAAGGTAATAGGGACAACGCTTTTAAAAATTCATTCAACATCCCAACAATACAATGAAAAGCTAAATGTTATCATGTTGAGAATAGTATCATGTAGTTATTATGCAGAGAATGTAGAGGCTTCTTCAACTTTCTCTGGGTATTTCAGCCTCCAAGTATAGTTTCAAAGTAACATAATAATTTTCAGTATGACTGAAATATGACTTTTAGTCTTATGCGAAATTGAAACATCTTCGAACACTATTACTGAGACTAAACAATGTACTTCATCGTTACATGAAAATTTGACACCGTTTTCTTACATTTTCTAGGAATGACGAATTACGTTTCAAATATTACAATCTTCACAAATCTTTAAATCGAGTGTCACTCATGTCGGAAATCTGAAAATTTGAAACGCTGTAATACCCCCCAGATAATAAACAATTTCTTTTGTTTCGAAAACAATGCTTGTTCTGTGAGAACGGAAAAGATATGATAAAGTCAATGTTATGATTGCGATGACAATGTGAAAGTGACGAATGAAGCGTTTCTCGAGAGATTGGTAAACAAGTACGATCATTTTCCAGGTATGATGTCACCTTGAAGCAATACATGATCGATCGCGATGTTAATATTCGAGAGTCGATTCTTTTACTCGCACAATTATTAGAGGGAGTAGCACACATGAATCTTCACGGTATTGCACACAGGTGAGTGTTATTTGTAAATGATTTTTTTTTTCCATATCGCTCACGATTAAATTTCATATCGGTAGCGAAAATTGATATGCGAATGTAATTTCAACATGGTATCAAAGTTCACCAGAATTGAAGGCAACGAATAATCTTTTTTTTCAATATAGCCCTTTTTGGTTGCAAAAATAGAATTTTTGAATGATGCATTAGTAGGAAACGCACGGAATCATATTTTATAGAAAAGTGAATTAGAACAATAACTCCAGGACGCAATTGTTTTTCAGAGCTTTTTGGATGTTTTATTCCACATTTCAACATTTTAGAATATATTTCTCGATACAAAAATATCTAATAACTATAGAAGTTTGATTTTGAATAGTATTAATATTGGTTCAAATGGTATAAGAAAAAATGAAAGTAAGACGCTCTAATTCAGGTTCTTCCTTTAATGTAACTCCTCTTTTCTCATTTTTTTCGCAGAGACTTAAAAAGCGATAATATTCTACTCGATATTTCGGAAGTATCGGACAATTGTCCGTCTCTCGTTATAACAGATTTCGGTTGTTGTCTCGCTGATAAAGTTCATGGTCTATATCTACCATACAACAGCCATGATCTTGATAAAGGTGGTAATGCAGCTCTCATGGCTCCAGAAATCGTAAATGCAGAACCTGGACCTTTTACTAGTATCAATTACACGAAAGCCGATCTCTGGACCGTTGGAACAATCGCTTACGAAATATTCGGTATGAAAAATCCGTTTTACGCTGTTAACAACGAAGGATCATCGTTGAAAAATCACAACTACACCGAAGATGCTTTACCTTTATTGCCCGATGACGTACCTCCTGTGATAGTCGCGCTTGTGAAAAATATATTGAGCCGAAACCTGCATAAGGTAATTACCTAAATTTATACCGTAAAGAATAAAAAAAACTTCTGGTACATTGAGAAAAATTTGTTTCTCGGAACAGCGGCTCTCGCCGGAAATGGCTGCAACGATAATGCAATTGTATCTGTGGGCACCAAGCTCCTGGCTTCGGAACAAAATTCAAATTCCTTCCAGTAATGAGGTAAGTCAAAGATTTTAAATATGTATCATTTCGTTGATTGCTTGAGGCACGAATTATTTCGGTTCCCATTTTTTCTACCACTTGATTCGTTTGTGTTTTGTCTCAACCACACTAAGATTGCTCTTTCGCTACGACCGTAATAAAATTTGTAAAGTACTGAAAAAAATGCTTTATATTATAGATTCTCCAATGGTTGCTTTCGTTAACAACGAAAGTTTTGTGTGAGGGTCGAAATGTTTACTCAATGCAAGAGCCGGAAGCGTTGTATTACAGCGGAAGAACCGACGATCGTCGAGCGAGTGGATCTCACCAGAATTTCAACAGATCGTTATCAACGCGTTCCTGCGGTCGACGAACGATGCCGGAATATCAGCTAATTGCGAGCTTTCTCGGTCGGGTGACGCTTGGAAACGTGAGAGAATGTTTCAGATGGTTGCAGAAAAATGCATGAAGTGTTGTTCATTTCAATATTAATGAATCGAGAATGCTCCATTAGAATTTCTTCGCAATCATATGGTAGTGTGTGTGTTTATAGTTGCGGAAGTTCAAACTCGTCAGAAGATCATTCGACGTAAATTAAAAAAGATAGAGATATGAAACAGCACCGCGATTCAATCGCGAGTTTTGGAAAGTATTGTTCGAAGGAGAGAAACGAGAAAAAGAAGACAATTGTTATAAACTATATTTTTTATACTCTCGAAAAAGCGCCGAAATAATTTCATCAACGTATTTCTCGCAACATTACGATCTTGCGCTGTATTATGTTATGTCAAATTATTTCTTTTTTTTTTATTATCACGCTAATCGAGTGCCTTCAATGTCAACGTTATACAAATATGTATTATATTTTTTGGAAAGCCTATTAATCGTGTTCAACATCGTCCTGGGTAATTCAGCGGTTTTTCCAGTCATCAATTTATATTGCGAAACGAATCATTCGAAATATTACGTTTATAAATTTTTCCTTCACTTTCCGATACACGAAACATTTGTATCGCTACTGGTGATGGTCTGCTCGATTAATTAAAACATGAAAAACAACAAACTTAACGAAAGTAAGTGAGCACAACAGGCGGTTGTGCATTTCGAACGAAAATACGATATGTGTTAAAATTGTATCGTTGAAAAATCAGTGAAATTTTTTTTAGTAGTCCTCCAACTTGGTTCTACAAAATGTTATGAAAATTGTTAACCTATTTTTTAGGGTTTTGGAGCGCTCTACATAAAGCCAAAGAAATCAACAGAAAATTATTCGAAAATACGAAATACAAAAATTGAAAATAGATTTGTGTTGTTTTGCAACAATGTTAATTTCAAATTAAGCAAAAATGTTGCATGATTTAAAAGTGATAGTCATTTTCGTGATTTGTTATTTAATTAAGAAGATCAGGTGAAATCGCGATTGGAAAAAATATGAAAGGTTTGGCGATTAGATTGTTATTCGAAATTATCGCGAGTGTATAAATTCCAAAATAAAGCTTGTACATATAGAATTTATGATGGTCATTCACGAGCTTCTGTTTTTTTGTCTGCTTTGACTTTGAAGTCTCTTGGATGTACGGGAATTCCACATGTTTGCATTTTTTTCTTCGTGTCTTCAAGGTCCAATTTCTTCGTCAACGTCAAATCCTTTAGAAAGGCGTGAAACTCTTCGTATGATATCGCTCGTTTGCGAAATTTGAAAAAAGTCAAACCCGTGTCCGTGGTTGTTACGCGCGACATGTCGAGTATTCTGGCCGAAGTTAACCATATGTTGAGCTGAGAAAGCGGTAACAGTTTTACTTTCTTGGCATCGGAAAGAGGATCCATTCGACAGTACGCTGTGAAACCCACGAGTATTCTTCAAAATTATTAAGTTTAAAAATTCATTCAGTCATACATATTTCATTAACAACAAAATTGTTTGATTTTTCAACTGAATCGTTTTTTTTTATCTTGGTCAAAGCATTAATTGGGAGAAGATAATTAATTCGTAGTGATCGAGCGAAGACTATCAATTCCAGTTTCCAACATTTAGAATACATCAAAAAACGAGTCAGAATTCATATAAATTAACACATATTGAAAAACCTTCAAACATTATATTCATAGGGACCACTTCCGGTTCAGTCTTCTTTATAGGTACACCAAAATCCTGCATTTTAATGCGAGCAATTTCAATCATTACGTCACCCAATTGATCTAAAATTTGGCATTGAAGAAAAAACAACAGAAAGTTTCAAAGACGGTGCAGTTGACTCGTTCACAAAGGTTTAAGAAAAAGGTATGGAAGAAAACACGTCAATTGAAGGGGAAAACTCACCTTTTAAAATCACCGTTGACGATTATTGTAACTATATCATCGAGATAAAAGATGAATCGATCGATCAACCTCGAGTCAGTATTGAGGATGATGACTCAAAAAATACTGAGCCAGCTGAGTCGTCGGGGAAAACAGATTCGATGACGAACATCAACTTCGTGTACTTTGTTAATGAAATATCTGATGGAAAAAAAACACTCTCATTGAATGGCAAAGAGGTGTTTCTTCGACATGGGTTTGTGGTTATTTTTAAATAGAAAAAAAAGTAAATGAATTCGTGAACACAACGAATTGAATTAACTTGCAGAAAACGTCTGGGAGACCAGGATATTCAAGATTTACTAGTTTTCCTGCAAGAAAATCCTGCTGTCGTTGGCCTCGATCTACCTTTCAATGACATTCACTGTGATGGTTTTATCGATATAATCAATTACCTTATGGTAATGATAAAAAATGAATTAGACTCTTAATAACTGATTTATTGGGGACAAATGTTTTGCTAGGCTCACGAACGAATCGTAAGACTTAATCTACAAAACAACGAAATAGGAACCAGAGGGGTAGAACATTTGTGTGAATCTGGGGACAAGTTAGGATTGGAAATTCTTTGGCTAAATGGGAACAAATTCGGCGTGGAGGTAAAAAATTAAATAATCATAAAAATGTTGATAATCTATTACCAAGGCGACGGAAATGTACATTTCTAATAATAGTCATTCGATGCATTTAGAGTTCCAAGCAATTGGCTTTAATGCTTTTGAAAAATCAATTCCTCCGTGAATTGAACGTGGCTGAGGTAGATCAAACGGCTTCGAGTCTCGTTTATTTTACTACAGTTCTGAGACACGATCAAGATTTATACAATGGAACTCTTAAGACTTTGAACATTAGCAGCCCTCATCCAGGATGCATGTATTACCTGGATAGTGCTCATTTTGCAACTCTCATTGGATCCATGCTCAAAGTAATCAATTGACTAATTAATCTCAGAAAACAAATACGATACCAAGAACTGAACTTCAATATTCTGTCGTATTTAAATTTAATTTTCATTATTCATATTTTTCCATCTTTATGGATACAATTAGAGCGAGATTATATTTAAACCATAATTTTCTTCTGGTCCAGACTAACAAATGTCTACAAAACTTGCATATCCAAAAGTTTGGATTTACCTGTCACGATATCGAGCTGATGTTTATAGAAGGAGAGTTGAATAGAACTCTTTTACTTCTGGATTTGAGTGGCAACAATGTCGGTGATTTTGGAGTCGAATTTCTCGCTAAATGGTTAGCGCAAAAGCCAGCACTGGCTGGTCTCGTATTAGCTCATAATATTATAACCAGTGCAGGAGCAAGGTGCGCAAAAATAGTTGTAAAAAAAAAAACGATGGATTTTTTTTCCTGAAAAAATATGAACTACTGTATCGGTATAGGAAACTAATGACGTTGGCGTAAAAACGAGTTTTAATCGCGATTGAAAGAGATTATGAAAACGCGAAAAAAGGATCAGCTGGGTAGCGAAGCAAGTGAAAAAATATTGGTTTTTCTCATTAATTGAAAAATTATTCCTCCAGAGTTTTGGGCCGAGGATTACCATTTTCGAAAATCAAACATCTTGATATATCATACAATCGCATGGGCGACTGTGGAATCAGCGATATTCTCAATACCCTTAAGAAGAGTCCTTGTATCAAAAGCTTGAAATTATTTGGAAATTCTATTGGTCATGAATCGTCGAAGGTAAAAAATTTAATAATCTACAACTGCACGAGTTTCTTCGTCAAGTATTAATGAAAGTAATTAAAAGTTGGAAGATTCGTTTTTTTTTTCTATTTCTCCTAAACTGTAATCGGATGTCGCGAGGAAACATGTCCGCTAGTCGAAAATCTAACGTGATTTTATCCTTGTAATTTTATTTTTCCTCTTCTATGGCATGGTCATTCTTCAGCTGTCGATTCCCGTTTCGTTATTTTCGGTTTCCATTTTGATAAAAATCAATGTTTATTTTTTTTATTATTTTAGATTATCAATCGAATGTTACTATCCGGAGTCTTAGTTCAAAATCATTTGGATGTGAGACCATACAGAGTGAATCACGAATGGCAATGCGCTCTCTACCAAGAGGAAAATTTGAAAACCAAATAAACGGACGATGATTTTGGTTTGTGGACTAAAAAAAAAAACACTTTTTTTTAGAAACGTGATATAAATTTATTATCGTTAGTTAAACTCTTCAATAAAACAAGGATATGTTTACGCATCACTATAAAGTAATACTGCATCAAACTTGGTTGTTAGTGACGTTTCATTAATTCAGTTAAGTTATTGCGAAGCTTCGATATGAATTTTCAAGTATAAAAAGTCATATGTCAAAACTTTAATGCTGTCGAAGGAAGATCTCAAGTTGAGGACGGAACCGTCGAAACGCTTGTGCGACTTGCCTGCAGTCGTGTTACTTTATCACAGTTTGTTACGAAATCTACAGCACTGTCGAAATCGAGAATCTTGTTCTTCAATAGTTGTAGTTCCAAAATTCCATTTTTGTGCACTTTGGTATTTTTCCTTCGGTATCTTGCGGCTGTTATCATTTTGTCGAGTATGTAGTGGAGCCAAAGGATGTTCGTGTAAGGCTCAAATCGTTGCCAATTATTTCTGTGGAATGTGAAAAATTCATTTAATTAGGAATTACCCGCAAACCGATGGAAAATGACGGCTGTAAAGTTTGCTTCGTAGAGTAGCAATGATAACTGTGTTCTTTGTATTTCCTAATGAAATAAAATAATTCGACTGAGTTTCCAAGCTGCAAACTTTAATGCCACCGAGAAAATTGTTTTATCAGCAGTTGATTGACTTACTTTAATTTGTTTCTCATGAGCCTATAAATTTCAAACTGATATTCTCCCTGAGCCACGAACAGATCTTCGTCCATGGAGAGATCGTTGAAAATGCTGCATCCCTGATACGACATTCTTGATAAAGTGAAATCAATCACCGAAACTTTAACACCTTTGCTTGATACACTAAACGCCTTATTTTCGAGTTTAAAGTCAATTTGCGGCTCGTCGGTCGGTGATATTAGCAAATTTCCCCAGTGAAGATCACGATGCTCAAATTCGAGAGTATCCTCAGCAACAGCGAGTGCCAAAGCGGTCTAAATGTTACACATAAAACGGCTGATAAAGAAAAGTTTTCAACGTTTCAAAGTGTAAGCTATTGATGGGTCACATATATCCAGAAATTAAAAAATTCGATTTTCTAGTTCAATGCTCTTTTCGAGCCTTCGAGAACACCGAACAAATATTCATTCATTATATTTGGCTTGACAGACTCCAATAACGATGTTTTTTTTATAGGATTCTGAGGTTATTTTTTTACACGTGAAGGATGAATTGAAATTGAATATGCCTTTTATTACGTTCATATTTACCTGAATAAAAATAGCATACGCCTCTGTTGAATTGTGGAAAACATATGCTTCCAGATCCTGACCACCGTGGCCCAATTCCAAAACTATGTATAACTGATTTTCTTCGAAAATTGATGGACAATCATTTTCAGAATTTATCTCTTCGTCGAAAGTCTTCCACAAGTCGATGAGAGTCTTTGGATATTTTCCCATGACACATCGTATTTTTTTCACTTCAACGAAACAGTTTGTATTGGATTTGTCAGCAAGTCTCAGATTATGAAGCTCTCTGATGGAAAAAAAAAGTCGTTTTTAATATTGTTTTTCGACGGCATACTCTTTGGATTGTGAAAAATTGAATATTTATTACTTTGCGATCACAATTTCCGAGAGAATTTCATCAAACTTTTTTTGTCGTTCACTGTTTATTATTACATCACCCTCGATCGGGATAATTTTTATGACGTTCTTCTCTCCGCCTTTTTCGTACAGAAACACTTCGCCGTAAACCCCTTCACCAATTTTACGACAGTTTTCAAGAAACCTGATGGTGAATAAAATATGAAAAACTGTATAAACGAAGAAAAAATAACTAATAGTAAAGTCATGTAATTTCAATTGCTTACGATTGTGGATAACATTCTTCAAAAGGCAGACTCGATTTTTGTCCACACTGCGCAAGAACAACGTCTCGGGGTTTTGTGCTGCAGAGAGTTTTTGGACTGACATCTAGAGTTTTTCGTTGATCTGTAATTATGTAGTTATGAAACTAAAAGTGAGACTTTTCTTTCGTAGTTTAGCGTCCGTAAACCAAAAAAAAGGAATAGAAAAAAATAACGGAAATTTTGTGCTTACCTATCAACGCACTCCTCTGCGTTGTCGTTTGTTTATTTTCAACCGGGTTGATGCCGTATGCTTCGAGGAACGAAGTGTCTTTAATGTGGTCAAAACTCTTACAGTCGGGCACGACGCGGATCGAATAGCGACGGATAAATCGTCCAGGGCTCGAGATACCGAATAAGCGGCTTGTGTCCGGTTGACTGGACCCTGGGATCCATGCTGTGCTATTCCGTAATCCGGTAAACAAGGGTAATTCCTTGCTGTCCTCATTTTTCTTGATGCAACTTTGTATAAGTCCTAAAACAATAAAAATGTACATAAATAAATACGTATAAAAGAAGAGAATTGGAAAAAAAAATGATCAATTTTCCGAGACTGAACATGACTTACCCATTTACCAACAAGATTCCATATAATTTTTGTTGATTTTTTACTATTTTCTTTTTTCCATTTCATATACTTGTATTTGACAAAATTTATTCGAAAATTTCACAAAACCGAACGAATACGAAATATAAAAAAAATATGTAAAGAAAAATAATTAAAACGAGCGATGATACGAATGAACGATTCGTAAAAAAATTATTTAAATTATTTTAAAACCGGTGTTGGGGTTAAGTTTCAAGCACGAAAAATTTTGTTTGATTGTACGTCTTTCAAATTCGTTCTATTGTCTTTGTGCGATCAACGCCTACGCGACACGTTCCAAACGCGAGTCTTAAGACGACAATCTCCATTTTTTTTTGTGCTAATGTGCTTTGATTTGCCTCATGGCAATTCTATTTTCAAAATGCAGTCAAACTTTTTGCCTACTTAACAATCTGAAATAATCATAAAACTTTTATATTTTTCACAATTTTGTGAAAAATTGTCTCATAAATTCTTTAGAACACTTTTTAATGAACTAGATTTTCGCGCTATCTATTCTTTACTTTTGAAGTGAAACTTCTATAGCGACGGTTTATATTTTCACTGCCTAGACCACCTAAGCGATTATGAAAAATTTTGCATACTTTTGAATATATAAGGGTATATAAGGAATAAATTACAATTTTTCTAAAAATTTTGATACTTTTTTAAAAAGTTAGAGAACAATCGGAATAAATTCTCACGATGATTGAAGACGATAGTGAACATTTTTTAATTTTACACTGCATTGTGTCTTCTTCATACAAGGCAATTCCTAAAGATTATAATTTACGAACGTACGTCTCGAATGACTTTAAGGTTTATTTGAAATATATACTTCTCAAAAATTGTATACCTTGTTGTTGCATTTCCAAAATATTTTGAACGCTTTGTCTCCATTTTCTGCCTTTTCCGACAGCAAGAAACTCCAAATCTTCTTGACTGTGAACGTGATTCAAAATCGACAAGGATCTTGTCCATAATTTACTAGGTTTGAGATAAACGACTTTGTCTTCCTTCAAAGATTCGTTTCGCTGATTTGGTGTAAGCGACTTATTGCAGGATTCATTAGTTTGTTGTGAAATTCCATGGCGCGTTGGTGAATTTTCACTTCTCACACTGACTGTCGTTGCTTGCGAAAAATTTTCTTGGACGTTGTCCATTTTTGGCGCACTCGCAACTCCCTCAATTTCAGTTACTTCTGTCGAAGCCTTTCCGACCTTCGTCTCCGATATCGCGCTCAAGTTTAAATCCCAATTGCGATACTTTTTTCGTCTTCTTGTGACTCTGGAAGAATCGTTCAATCGAGATAGCAAAACGACTGGCTGCATTGATTCTCGTCGTTCGTCGTCGAGCGATGTATTATTTTCATTCGTTTTCTCTACGCTCTCATCTAGAGTTGGATCTTTCGATTCCGAAGCGTCTAATTTTTCGCCCTCCCTTGATAATTCTTTAGATGTCCCTCCATCCTCGCTGTTCGATGTAACATTCGCCGGACTCTGCATGGAAAATTCTTGATTCGAAATCCGAATGCCCGAGGAAACGTTTGAATTTTCGTCAGGAGTTTCTTGTACCGATGATTTTTCAGTCACATTTCCGCTGCTGTAATCGATCATCAAACTCTCCATTTCAAAGGGCGATTCCTCGGAGTCGTTCAGCGGTTCAGGTTCCAAGTCTTCAGACGCCGTTTCGTTGACACTTCTCAAGTCTACTGTGCTATCGTTAACCATTGATTTCTCTGCGATATTAACTCGAGGCGAAAATTCCACAGTACGGAATACTTTTTTTTCGAGAGAGTCACGATTATTCTTGATTTCGTTAATTTTACTTATCGTCAAACGAGACAGCAAAACAACTGGTTGAAAAGCTCGATGATTTCGTTGCAGATCTTTGTGAATTGATTTTTCTGAAATATCTGATTGTCCCGAGATATCGACGAAATTATCGGTTGTTTCTGCTTTGGAAAATTGAAAATCTTTAACAGAGGACTTGTTATCACACGATACGGTTTGACTATTCGGAATTTCGTCGGCTTCAACAAATTCTGTAATGTCACCGCTCGAACTATTTTCCCCGGAGCTTAATTGTTCGAAATTTTCGCGCGTTGCAAAAAGGCTTTTTTTAGTCGAAATATTCAATGATCCTGAAATTGTCATCCAATCGTCATCGCTACTTCGAGATTTATCGCTGAGACTCAGATTCTTCGGAATATCTGTTTGTTCGTCGGGACAACCCATAAAAGGATCGTTGGTCGAGGGTTCGGTAATCTCTATGGCATCCTCGTTGCAAACTGATGAAGTGCGGGAAGAAATACTGCTCGAAAAACGGAAAAACTCTTCGGTTTTGTCGAAAACAAGATGCGACGTTTCACGGTGAGAGGATTTCTCCACCAATAGTATCGATGGACTCTCAGCAGATGGACAACCAATTCCAGAAATGCTCCCAGGTTTCGGTGAGACAGATTGATCGTTCACTGCTTCCGAAACTTCCGTATCGTTGAACATCACTGTAGAAGGTTCGGGGTCTGGTGTGTCACTTAAAATTACAGGACGACGGATGCCCGCCACTGATTTACTTTCGTTGTTCGATTTCATCGTCGCAGGACTTATATATTCAGTGGAAACTGAATCAGCCGGTTTAACATTAGATTTTGGGGCTGAACTTTCAGGTTCCCAATCAGAAGGCTCTTCTAAAACCTTGTTAAAGTTTCTTTCAATTGGTGATAAACGCAGCGACGATTTACCTGCTGTCACCCTAGTGACGATCGGTGTACTGCTGGAAAAATGGCTCATCACTTTTTTGGGAAGGCTCAATCTTGACAATGATACAACAGGTTTTTTGAAAAGTTTCTTTTTTTTTCTTTGCTGGATATTCAGAGATTCAACGTTTTCTGAGGATACACTGAAATCGGCCGAATCTATTGATTGTTCGTTTTTCGTCGAAGCCTCTTGTGACAATACATCAGAATTTTCAACATTTGCTTCTCGATTCTCCTCAACTTCGGAGGAATTATGACTGTCCAAAGTCCCCTCAATACTTGTGGAATCTACCGATTTCTCGTTATTCGTGAAATACTCGTCCAACGTCCGCAGCACAGCGTGTTTTTTAACAACTTTCATTTTTCGTTTCTGCTTCATTTTTTTTGGTCCAAAATTGTCTGAAGTTACCTCAAAGTCAATGAAATCTACCGGTCGCTTGTTGTTCACCAACAATGCTTTTCTCGACAACGCTAGAACTGACTTGTTAGTAACTTTTGTCGATAGTTTCTCCTCACTTTTCTGAAGCTTGGAGCGATTTGAAGTTTCTTCAAAATCGGTCGAATCCATCGATTGCTCGTTGTTATTCGAAGGCTTGCTCGACAACGACTCAACAGGGCTTTTCAAACGCTTTGTGCGTTTGTCACCCACATCGTCTGCACCAAAATTAACGGAATCTACAGATTCCTGGTTATTATCGGGGAACTCTCTCAAAAGTAATACAACAGAATTGTTCGAGAATTCCGTTTTTCGTTTCTGGGGATTTTCCGACAATTCAAAATCATCTGTACTCAACATAAAGTCTGAAGAATTTGTTGATTGTTTAGTTGTAGAGATATCAGCTTTGGAGTGATTCATACCTTGGCTGTCCTCAGAAATATTACTATTTGAGTAGATGTTTTTCATTTTATTATTCTTTTGGTCAACAGTATTCGATGATGTGTTGAAAGGAAAATCCAAACGTTCGAGATTGACAGAGCATCTCTTAAGGGATTTTGAATACGCCGGAATTTTGTGACGTTTTGTCGAAGGATGCAAGGAAGTTGCTGTGGCTTCTCTGACCATATGTGATCTTTTCTTACGAGCATATTGTTTTGTTCCCACAATATTTCGAGTCGCTAATAATTCTACATTAGGCTCTTTATTTTCGTCCCTGAACTCGGTCTTCGGTTTTGCTCTTACTTGTGGTCTCATTGTTTTAGTTACACTTTTCGATGACACGTTTCTCTTTTCTGGATCGAGCCGTTGTCTCTTATTATTACGAAATTTCTTCACACCTCTGCTCTGCGATTGTACTATGAAGCTCGAAAGTGGTTCGTTGAGTAGAGGATCGTCGTTTTCATTGGAAAAATTATTTTTTGACGATACCGCATCGTCGCTGCTGTCCTCATAATGATCATTTGATCCTTCATCTTGAGGAGCCGGGTGCTCTCTGCATAAAACATAAAAATTCATGTAAGGCAAGCCAACATGTGCTTTCCAGACAAAGACTGTAATAAAGAAACCTACATTACATCCTTGGCGAGTCGATCAAAGGTCGTTTCGAATGGATCATAATCAAGACTCGCATCAGTGTTAGAGTTCAACTCATTCACCCGTGTCTGAGTCGTTGAATCGGGTGGTTTTTCTTCACGAATAATTGTGTTCGTACTGCTTACAAGATGAGAATGAAAGGTACCCTTTTTTTTCTCGTACGTTCGTATTGGTTTTCGAAACATTTTTCTGTATGTGCTATTAAAAATAAAAAATTTCAGATTCTTTATGTGGCAGAATCATGAATAGTAACAAATCCAACATTGTTGTTTCGGGATTTTTCAAATGAAAAAGCATGATCTGATAATAAACAAATTCTGAGAAGTCTAAATAAACAAACATAATTTGTAGAAATTGGGAATTGAACAAAATTACATTTGAAAAAACTTGATGGTTAATATTACATATAACGAAAGCCCATATCATATATATATTTATATTGTAAAAAAATTCGATACTTAGGCCAAACAAATGGAGAACTTACAAAATTACATATACCTATTTCAAGTTTATTAACCAACTTGTATTGACCCATGAATACAGAAGTTCAGAGTAAAAGGAGTTTGAGTTTTTTCATCATGTGCAATTTGTTCAGCACTGATGGAATTTTTGTTTTCCTTATTGTCAGCATTTTTTTTAATTAAAAAAAAATTGAATTGTGTGTTGAAAGAAATGAGCTAAAAATCTTTTACTCCGAAATTCAGAACATTGTCTTATACAATCGGTTGGAATTGCAATTGTCTTTGATACGCCAACTGGTATGAATGAGTGTAGGAGCCGACTCCGGAGTCGGCTACGCTTTCACAGGCGCAAATGTCAACAAAATGTTTGGTTTTATAGGTTACGCGGTTTACCCTTAATTCAATATCTCAATGTTAGATATTGAATAAGAACAACTCTGTTCAGTGGAATGAAAGTTCGAATACCAATATTAGAAAACTTTTCAAGCAAGAAAATACCAAATTTCGAATTACAACGTAAAAACGCAATGTTGCAAAAAAGATGTGCGCAACAACGTGGAAAAAAATGTACAACGAAATTCGCAAATTTCTCGATAATATAAATCTCAGCCGTTCATACCTATGCTTCTTCTGTCTCTTCTTCGTGATATGACTATACGAATACGCATACACAAGCGAAATTTTCTTCAAATTATATTACGCGCAGATTCTTCTCACTGTCGTAGCAAAACATAACAAAAACAGCGTCCCGCCATTTTAAGATTGCCTACCGGTGGCGCATTGAACCGCGTCTCGAGCGGCTTCCCAGTCCCAGGGGGTAGGCTGTCGGCTGTAGGTCCTACCAAAAACACACGTGGCCCGAAAATACTAATCTCATTTACGAATGACAATAACAGCAATAACACAAGTCTTGTTTATAATAATGCAATAAACATTGCTATAGTATTTTCGTGACGAAAGTAATGTAATAATAAATATATCGCTATAACCAACCTAGTTAACCAAAAAACTCGTAAGGAATAAGTGATTGGACAAATCGCGAAAATTGACCAATTAACGAATTAAACAAGCTCAACGGTGCCATTACGAGTAGCATTTATAATCAAACCGGAAATCTATAGTGATTGATATTTATAAATGTGAAACAATGAAAAATGAACCTAATCTCTAAGATTTTCCAGAATCCGAAAATTCTGAAATCATAATTTAATTTAATTGATTATTCCTAAGAAAATCAACTGGAACAGTTCTGAAAAAAAATGGCAGGCAAAACACAAACTTCAACTTCAAAAAAAGCAGTGGTTCTGGACTTTTCGTCAGCGATAAAGCTGTCGATGGGCAGTCAAATGACAACCGAGAGAGCATTAATGGCAAAAAACGACGCTTGGCACAGAATCATGATAATGAAAGGAGCAAAATATGACAGAGAAATGATACTGAGAACAATAGTGTCTGCGGTAGAACCAGCCGATTTAATCCCAGTGAGATATCAAACTGTGGGAGAAGACGCTTATTTCATGGCGAGAAATTGTGGTGCAGCATTGGAAACGCTGTGTCGTTCAAATTTAATAATAAGCATACCAAACGGGGATTCAATAATCCTCACTGTAACACTAGCATTCGCTTCGATTCATGAACTTAAAATAAACATACAGCCGATTGTGCTTGCAGCTCTGACAAGACGATACAATTCCGATTTGAAATATTTGAATCTGGACAATTTTCATCGAGATTCTGAAGTTGCAAAAACCGTTTATTGTCCGCTATCGCAACCAAAGACATTAAGTCATACTCTCAAACTTGCAAAAACAGCTCTCGGTCCTGTGGAACACCTTAGTTTAAAGCGAAACGATTTGACACACTTACATGCAATGGAGAATTCAAATTTAACATCTCTGAAAACTCTGGACATTCGTCACAACAATTTGTTGGTCATGAATCCCCTTGTTTCTCTGAAAAATCTTTCTGTTGAGGAACTGTGGCTAGATGGCAATCCGCTTTGCGAAAATTATGCTACCGAAAAAAGATACGTAGAAGCGGCTAAGCTGTATTGCCCACACCTGAGAAAGCTTGATGGTGTGGAGCTGGAACCCCTCAAATTGCCAGCCTTTCGTGATAATTATTATCAACAAGGCAGTGTTTCGCGAAAAATTGTTAACCAGTTTTTAACTCACTTTTTTAGTATCTACGATTACCAGAATCGCTCTTTGCTGGCTTCGCTCTATTCTAAAAATTCGCTATATTCCCTGACTCTCGGAATTGTTGCAGAATGTCAGAAACATGCTAGTTTCGGTGCTTTCTCGTCAGAAAATCGAAATTTATTGGACACAAGGGATTCGAGAAAATTCCGAAGATTACTGTATCACGGAGGTGAAGAAATTGCGAATGCTTTCAAAAAACTGCCTGAAACTCTTCACGATCGAAGAAGCTTTCACTATGATGTTATGTGGGAAGATCATCGACGTCTACTTGTCAACGTTGAAGGAATGTTCAAAACAACTTCTTCTAACTCTTCTGTTCCAAACGGCATTTACGCTTTCTCGCGCACTTTTCTCCTGGTTGGCCGAGATAACAACGAGTACAATGTTCTCAATGATCAGTATCATATTTCTGTTCCACATCCACTCGCAATGATGTTCTTAGATTTCAATGAATCTGCCTTAAACGAAACTAATGCCAATAAAAATACACTTTTTTGATAAACTTTACCCAAAAATTAATGCCTTTTTCATATAAAACGACTTCCGAGCCTGAATTGTAATAAATATTGCAATGGAAGAATTCATTTTTTATCACTTTGATTAAAAATGTATAAATCTTGATTTCCATTGTAATTTGGGATGTTGGAGAAGTATTGAAATTTTCCATTCATAACTACGGAGGCACTTATGCACATTTGTCTGAATTTCTCGGCTTCGAACGTATATCAGTGTCCTCAAATTTCAAAATTATTTTAAATCCAATATTGGGAATAGAAATTATCTGTTGCATAAGCAACAACTTTCAACTGTATATTTTTGTAATTTTTCATTTTTATTTGACTGAAAATAAAGATACAGATAGTAAGTACAAAACGAAAAAAAAATCAACGTCATAAGTACTGTAATAAAATTAATACTATAAAAAAGATAAATGGATTTCGCGAGACAAGTTGAATCGTTTAAAAAAGAAACATGATGAGTAAAAGATAGATACGTGAATAATGAATTATCTGCGAAAACCCATGGACGTCAACAAAATGTATATATACAATATATAAAATAAATAAGAGTTTGTAAATGGTCGTTGAATCAGACTTTCTATACTATCCTATCAAAAGAGTCAATGATAATCAGATATTTACATAAGTGTCGGATCAGCTGAAAGATCACGACTAGCACGTTGTCGTTTTTAATTAGAAGCGATAGAAAAACCTTCTTCCCACTTTTTTTTCGTTACAAACTAGAATTTTTAGAAAAAAAAAATAATATTCACATTTTCTTACAACGATGGGTTCTTTCTCCGGGTTGATGATCGTTTTAATTACTGATAATCTTTCGAGAAAACAAAAACGAGAAAGAGCCACTTGTAAGTACGTAAGTTTACTCGGTACTAAATCTTGAGAGCACCAGCGTCTCCACACCAGTCGTTGAGATGGACTTTTCTTCCTGTTTATTATTCGTTCGTATTGTAGCGATTTCATGATTTTTTCATCGAATTAACGGTTCTCATTTATTTAGCTTCTATTCGTCCAACTTTCATCGTCGTAAGGCGAGCGAGAATTAGCAATTCTGCGTGGAGCTCTTGAACTACGTATTACATATATCACATTCTCGAGGTAGGATATCTTTGCTGAGTGACGAATTTTTTTGTTTCCTCATCGTCCGTGTACCCCAGATATCTTTTCATTTGATAGAAAATATCGTCGCTCTTCGAACAGACTCTCGTGACGGGTCTGGCTTCCGAAGGTCATTTTGATGTTTGATTTTTGTTGCTGTTATTTTTCTTTTTTCTTTCTCGATTAAATCCGGTTGCCCAGAATCTCAATGGTTCCGGCAACCGGGTGCGGCCCACACACACTTCCTCCTCAAGGGAAAGTAGTGAATTCATTTCTAGATATATTCGTCCGCATCTCTTCAATCCGTGTCGGAATCCTTCCTCTTGATTCCACTTCGCAATGGCTCGGATACCAGCAATTTTTCCTTGAGATATTGGTACTTTCTCAGTCTCGCGACCGCGTAATCCTGCGTGAAAAGAATTCATCAATGTAGTTGGTATTAATTCAATGACAAATTTAGTGAAGCCGAGATAAAAAATTTCGTTTTATCTCGAATTTTGGATTGTTGGAATTTAAAGTAATCTTTGCAGTCATCAAATTCTTCCATTCAAAACCGTTCAAGTTTATTTTCTCAACATTGTTATTTTTTTTTTCTGGAGTGAGGAGCACCAAAACGACGACACTTTTTCGTGTTCTATTGACTGCATTGATCGAAACTATGGAAAATTTTAATATAACAGGACTGCGTAATTTAACAAAATTTTATTCATGATTTAACGACGTAAACTTCAAATTTACGCATCAAAAAGGTTTTCATCATAATTTAACATCTCTGCGAATTGTTTAAACTTATTTATATGATTTTTACCCAGTATCCAAATGGAATTTGCGACAATGTGGTGTTTGCAATACTCCAGAGAGCCCAGAAGAGATGACTGGCCAACGAGAATACTTTGATCTCCTCTAACAATCGTTCTTCCTCGACGGCGCTCTCTTTACCAAGTGTCCTCAGATAATTTCTTATGAAGTGGAGCTAATGAGAAAAATAAGATTCCGTTAGAATTTCATTCGCTCAGAGAGCGAGAGTAAAAAAAATTCAAGGCTATATTTTATTCAAATCTCTTTCATTATATGTTTCATTATGTACTCGGAAATTCTACATTATTTTACTTGTGTTTCTGTTTTTATAACTTGATATTTCATCAGATTGTCTCGTGTTATTAATTGCCTAGTAAAATATGCATTTCAGTTTTTCTTTGATTATTTCCATTATTTAATTTGTTATATTAAGCATAGAGCCATTGTGCGATAATTGGATATTCAACAACTCATGACAATAATATTCCCTTATTATCGCGATTAATCCCTAAACGAGTCAAACGATTTGCGACAATGTTTTAAAATAAACAAAACAATGATATGGCTGATTTAAAATAAATTAAATCTGACAATTGCGTGTTGTTTATTGAGTGGGGATTTCAAAGTAATCTATATCTCGTTCTATCTATCATTCAAGGCTCATAAAAAAAAACAAGGAGCCTCGTTCTCTCGCTGTTGATCGAGTGTTGCGGTTATACAATCTAGATATTTTTATTTCGATTGATTTCTCGAGGGATGAAACTCATAAAAAAAAAATTAACAGTTTTGTAAATCATTCGTAGATGAAATTCATCCAACTGACGAAGCCGGCTTTTCAAGCAGTTTCAACAAATTTATTATATACCTAAAAATGTTATTCTCTCACAAATACTGATCAATTAATTCCAAAGTGTAGGTCCAAGTCAGAATAAACTTTTTTGGTTCGAACAATCATTGCAACTGCCAAGAATGCTAGTCTAGCCAATTCAACAAATTATCTTTTTTTTTTTTAACATTACAGAACTCGTGAATACATTTTTTAGCGATAAAATACGTTTGGAAAACGTCAAAAAATGCTTAATTTCATTGTTTACGTTCATCCTTAAGTTCTCATAGTTACGAGTCGTACGTTGCAATTTGACAATCACGTCGTACTAATGTACGACTGGAACTATCAATAATCTTGAGCCGAGTCATTTTTCACATTAAAGAAAAATTCTAAAATATCTCCACTGAACAGAGTATCGAGAAGAAAGAAGAAGACCGAGAAAAAAGTATAATCTCTTGATAAAACATATAAATATTTGCCAGATTTTACTGGCAAATTTCAAAATTTATCGACTCTATTATAAGAAACTCGATAAAAGTTGAGAACTGACAAATTTTACGAAAAAAATAACTAAAAAATAACAAAAGAATCATCCACACTCTTTAAATTGCATAAAAACAAAAACTTGACGATAAAACTGAAAAACTTTTTTAAAAAATCTCCTCAAATAACTGTGGTATTACATTTTCAGGAACTTTTTTGAATGCCGAATTCCGCAATCGGGTTATGAAATTACAGAAATATTTGTAATATAGTCACGTTCTTCATCTTGTCTAAAGTTTACAATAAGAATAAGTCCTGGAGATAACAATTTAATCTCGGTCCGTAAAACATATCTTTGATGTCTAATTGCACCATTGTCATAAAATCAGCTATATGTATGGAATATATAGCTCGTGTTCTACCGACGTAAATTGATCATTTCACAGTGAGAGACAGAGAGTGAGAAAGAAAGAGATAAAGAGAGAGAGAGAGAGAGAGAGAAGAGAGAGATTGCGTGTTGAGGTACTCTAGTGTTGTAGAGGCGTAGATCGCCGAGGAGGACTCTCTGGTCTCGTCCCCATCACACGATGATAATTGACCCCCGAGTCTCGGAAGCAGTGATCCAAATGTTCGAGATCATCACGGCAAGTCTCAACCGCGCAGGATATCAATATCGTTGTTTCAGGCACAGACACGGGCAGAGTTTTCAACATATTGCCCTCGCCTTCACGTTAAGGAGGCGCGCATCGTCTCTCAGTGTGTTTCCGGTCCTGTGAAACTAACACATACACACGCAAGCCAACGTGGCCTAGCCCCCCGTCCCCTTAACCACTGTTTTTCCTACATCCCCTCATTTTCTCCCTTTTTTTCCTCTTCCCCTTGGTAACGCAAAAAATGAACGGTGAATTGATAATAAAAATAATAATAATAATAATAATAATAGTAATAATGATAATAATAATAATTGATTTAAACAAGATGAAAAAAAAAGAGAAAAAAAAACAAAAGTGCAAATGCTGAACGAATGAATAAAACTGACAAGCACGATAAGAATAATAACAATGTGACACTCGTTGAACAATGATCAATTATTGGCTCGTTGATTATTCTCACAAAATTTCTTATTTGCGTTTACGAATAATTATGCATCATTCTTTATAATGCCATGTCTTTGAGTTTGGCGATGGAGGAAAATGAAAAAAGAGAGAACGAAGAAGTTTGATAATTTAGATGAAATTTTTTCTTACCCCCGGATATACTTTGAAGTCTTTCAATTCCTACGTTTTCCCTCGACCCCCCCCAAAAACGTGACTTACCTTTTGTTCGTCGTTTGGTCCTGCCCCTGCACGCTCGTGGAAGAATGGATACTCCGCCGCTGTGTAATCGTACTGCCACTCGATAAAATGATTCGCCAGGTCGAAGCCACGGTAGTTGTACGAACAATACTCGAAGTCGATCACAACGAGCTCCCGTTTTCGTGAATTTTGTCGCAACAGGATATTCCCCTCTTGCATGTCATTGTGGCAGAATACTACTGGATACTTTTGTTGGTTCACAAGAGACCTTGAATACAAACGAATTTTTTTTTTTTTATTTGCACTCTACGTAAATTCGTCGCTCGTATTTAGAAATACGAATAAAAACAATAATTGACAATTTCAAATTGCGAAATTACGGGTCAGTGCGAAAAAATTTTTATTCAATATTGCGAACGTTGTCGTTAATTTCAAGAAAGCAAAAGATTTTTCGTCGAAATCAAAATGATATAAAACTCAACATGCTTGTAGTTTCGTTCTTTTTTCTTCTTCAATTTAGTGAAAATTCCATTTTGAGTGAATAAAATAATGAATTTGTTGCATTCAGTCTCTAGGGAATGAATGGAATATTGAATAGAAAAAGGCACGCGATCGCTGAACAATGATTGTTGAAATTACTGAATCTCACCTCAACCAGACGAGTTCCTGCGGAAATTTGATAGATTTGATGGCATTAATATTGTCCATTTGTTTAACGTCAATATTTTCCGAGTTTTTAAGTATCGTAGTAGCAGTATCGAGCCATCTCGTAACGGTGTCCCAGAACCAAGTTGGTTCTTTGCTTATCGGTACTTGCATCATGTGTATTTGGGCCATTTTTTCTGCTGCCAAAGCACTCAATTCCGGATCGGCCAATTCTTTGGTGAGCAAAGGTCTCGCCGGAATATATTCTTCAATTCTTCCACCAGGAAACACGCCGTGCAATTTCGGGCCAAGTCCCCGCTCGGAAAGTAGAGTGAAAATAACAGATTCTGTTATTAGTCCTTCCACGGCTCTCTCCCCGTGAACTTGACCGTATATTCTTAGCAATACTTGACGTGGTTCTCCACGAACTGGTGCCGTATCTTCTGGTAATTGAACGTCGTAGACCCAGTTGCTCAAACCGCCACTGTGCGATAATCAAAATATTTTTATCACAATAAAATTCCACTTATTACAGTATTTGTTTATTAATTGTCAGACTTTGTCAAGATTTTACGAATTTATATCGATTTTTTTGTGAAGATCAAATGCTATAACGAAAATTTTGGATACTAAAAATGAACAATAAAATTTATTAAGCCCTCTATCGCACTATATTAAAGTTTAAATACGCAAAGGAACATGACTTTGTAAAGTCTCGATTAACTTATTATAATTGTTTTTTTTAATATTTCGCTAATCTCTCTGATGAAACAAAAAATCTCGAACCTTATGCGCTTCAGTACAATATTATCCGAGGTAACATGTTTCCATACACCGTAGAGATAATCGCGACAAATACGTGCAGCAGTTGCTCTCATCTCAGGATTGTTATCGGACATCTGTGAAAAAAAAAAATAGAGATAAAAATGAAGAAAAATAAATTACCAATGTTGAATCGATGCACAAGCAATAATTTCGTTCATTTTGACAACGAAAACGTCCTAAACATGGATAACGAGAAGGAATTACAGAGAAAATAATATCATTCAAAATCGAGAAATTTCTCCGAGCAAGGAAAAACGACATTTGTCATGCATCAACGTTGGTTCGGTGTTGATTCTTCGCGTTAATGCTAATGGTGCTAAATACGAAACTTTTTTTTTTTTTTTGCTGTCGTATGCTACAAACGTATAAATATTTTTAATATCCCATTCTACCTACACGTGGCGTTTGAGATGCTGAGTATAATCGATGAACGAGGAGAAAAGGCGTTCTAATGATTGACGAGCGAACGTACGATCGGAACAAATTTTTCATGTTTGTGTCTTTTTTTTTGTTTTGCTTTTGCAGATTGATTGTTGAATGATTTCAATATCGTTACTATTCACGATAACTGTACGTTATCGTAAATTTTGTTTATTCTATATGAAAGACAAAAAAAATTAATGTTATAAATCAATAATAACGATAAAATAAATCAATGTAATTATGATTATATGAATGGATTAGTCGTTTTGCGATCAAAATGAATGGAAATTTATGAGTCTTCGATCCTGATGCGAAGCAATGACATACTCGTACGTCGAATATATAATCAGAAATAATGATTCCACTTTTTTTTCACAATAATCATCTTCATTTTTGTCGCTTTGCTCCCAGTTATTGTAAACTTTTAATTATTTCGAAATAGAATCTTGAACTTATGAAAATCGAACGAAATTTTTTTTTTTTTTTATATTTCCTTCATTGAATATTCATGCTGGATAAATAATCAAACATGAAATTAGTTCAAATTTGTAATCTTTCAAAAACAATTTGACACTTGATCGATCTTTCGTCAATGGATTTCATTTTGATACTAAATTTCAGCATTTTTGATTAATTTTAAATAGCGTTTTTAAAGATTAAGATGTTGGGGCACTCTTTAGAACGGTTTTCGAGACGAAACATGAAGATTTTTCATTGTATTCTTTTTTTGTTTTTTTTTTTTACTGTACTATCAATGCAATGATTTTTTTTTTAACGAAATTTAATCCAGCGAAAAATGACGAGTGAATAGAAGCTAACAGAGAACTGAATGGGTGTGCAGGGGAAGAGACCTCGTGCGAGAATTTTAAGTTCTTTTTCAAAGTATATGCGATAAAAGCAAATGTAGCTGACGTGTCTCTCGGACGATTTTTTTTTTTTTTTTTTTTTTTTGTATAAAGTCAAGCAAGTCGTGCGTGAGCCTCGAACGTATGTTCAACACAACGAGAAACCCTCACCGAATGAACTATTGAACTTTGAGCTTCGAATCTTCGAAAATCGCGAAACGCAGTCCTCGGGTAAGGTACATTCGGCTCGTCTGAACGTTCGATCATCGTAAAAGAAAAATTCTCGCCCTAAATTTATTTAACAAACAAAAGTACGTTCTCTAATTTTTCTTTGGTTTTTTTTTTTTCAACAACGCTTTTCTTCCTCAATCGAAAAAACTTTGAATGCTTGAAGGAAAAAAAAATGTTTTTTTTTTTTTTCGACAAAATTAGACTCGCACGCGATCACCGTTTTCGCAAACACGACTGAATCTCGCAACTTCATAAGTCCTACAAGCTCTCCGTGTTCGGCTCGTGGTTAGAACGAGCTTGCGCAAAAGGACGATCAATATCGAGCTCTGACTCCTCGTCACGAGCTTTTTGCTCTCAAGGCTGTCATTAAAACTGCAGTCAAATTTTTTTCACTTCCAAGATTAAATAACGTATAATATAATTTTTTTATTTAAATGCCACTCCATTGTTCTTCAAATTTCACGAGAATATTTCTCGGACACGACGAATTTTCCTTCCTCAAAACAGATCCTCGATTCTGCCGATGTCTCAATCCGTACCGAATTTTATGTTAAACTACTAAAGTTCATTTAATCTTAACTCGACTATGATTCAAACACGTTTTGCTACATTGGATAAAAAAAAATTGAAAAAAAAAAAAAAAAAAACATTAAAACGAAGAATCGAGTAAAATAAACTCAAAAAAATCTTTCGATCAATCGTCTGTCTTCGAAAAATCAATGAAAAAACTTGAACCGCGGGACTGATGGAAAATCGGATTCCATTCATAATCAAATACAATCTTGATTACGTTTACAATCGATCAAGTTACCAATCGTGTTTTGAAAGTATCAAAGTCTCATATTGTGCATTTCTTGGATGACACGTTCAAGTCGATTCTATACATCCCATGTTTATAGACACGTGCATACGCGTATGTATGTAAGTAAGAGTGCCAGCAAATCAGATTACGAGTTATACAAGAAAAGTCTGAATATAATCCTGCGCATAATTGGATAGTTCTGAACGGTTACGTACAGATATCGGTTCGAATGAAATGGAACATAAAAAATTTGAAGAAATATTCCACTATTAATGAATTGTATAATAAAACGTTTATTTCACTTAAAATTATTTTTTTAAATTCATGTATAGAGACTTCGTCATAAAAGGCAATAAAGTAATTTCGCTCACGTCACTTTTAACACTCGGGTTTTTTTTTTTTTTTTGCCACTCCGTCACACTTATCAGGGAGAACAGACCGTAAGCCAATAATTCTGCTGATAATAAACTTTCGGAGATGAATTATCGCCATAAAGTTCTTCAAAAGCAAGGAACCTTAAGCTCGATAAAATTTTTCTTCGTTGTATTTCAATTTCTTGAACATTAAAATTCAGATTAAAAACTGGTGTCTTTTGTATTTCGATAAAATTATTATTTACAATGATTATTCTTTCTTTTTGAATATACGGCAAAATCAAACGCAACGAAAATTCTTGATTGTATTTAACAATTTCATAATTCAACAAGTCATGTTAAGCCTTAGAAAAATTGATGCGGACTTCATTTAAACTTCAATTTTCTCAATTATGGTTTCGTGATGATTTTTTGTAATCAAGATTTTCAATAAGCAGCGTTGGACGGGTGAAGAAAAATTAGCTTTGTTTTTCATCAGGTTCGTTTAGTAGTGAAGTTTGGACGCAACGTTCGTACGCGTATCTCGCATTCGCTTCAGACTCTTATAGTCACTATATTTAGCACCATACACCCGGGCAAGGAAAGAAAAATAAAACGAGATTTTGGAATGCACGAAATTGCCAAGTCCAGTCGCGAACATCTTGTCCGTGAAACGTGGAACAAAAATAAATATATAAAAAAGATAGAAAAATATTGAAAGGAACAAGACAAGTTGCACGAATGCTGCTTGAAAGGACGAATTTTGTCTTTGTGCCAAGTTTCAATCGATTCTCCCACGGCCTCGATCTAGTTATCGAGTCTTTATCGCTTCGTCTCAATTTCCATTCTCACGTACAGAAAACAACATTCGAATAGACATGAGAAATCGAATTACATATTTTGATATTAGGATTATTTTTAAAAAATATCCCCGTCAGGAATGAAGTCAATAAAGACAATCAATTATTATGAGGGTAAATTCGAAACGATTTTCTATTATTTAAAATTTAATTTTCAACAATAACCAAAAAAGATTTCAGATCGTCTTCTAAAAAAAAAAAAAAATTCCAAAGACTTTTCCTTTTAATCTCATTACAATGGCAATGAATCCTCATTCAAATTCTCAAAAATATTTAAACTAAACAATATTCAAGAAAAATGTAAAAATGATTTTGTGAAAATGAAAGAAAAACGCCGATAACAGACGACATTCTGGAATGCACTTTCTTCCTCGAAGTTACGGTTGGCCATAAGAATCCCGGTCGCCATTTTTCATCGACTAATCATTTTCGATATAGCCACAGATTTATTTTCGAAATGAGACCGGATATTCCATATGCAAATAAACTTCGCCAAAATGAATAACGAATAAAACTTTGTTTTCGCGCGTACCTTGTTGCTGACACCCATTGTGCTTCAGTTGTTATTTATCAGTCGGTTGAATAGTCTGAAAATGTGGACGGGATACACAGTAGTAGTGTGATTTCGATTTCACTGAAGGCCGCTTGGTATTTCTTTGTTCTCACTCTTTATTTTTTATTTCAATAACGGATTTATATATATATATATATATATATATATATATTTAAAAATAGACCATGCACTCAGAAATCAACCTGCTGGATCGTAAAATTAAGTATTTTTTTTTGACTAAAATATCTATTTCATTCGAGGATCTTCACGATCAGCTTAACAGTCGTATGTGACAGGAAACTGTGCGACAAACGAGCGTGATGATCTCACGAAATCAGCGAAATGATAAAACTCCTTGTTATATTTTTATTATTTACAACAAGAAATTTCGTAGATGTTTTGTTCCACAAAACGTGAAGAAATTGTGGAGGATAAAAAAAAGTACAACGACGCCAAAGGTTGCCTGAGAATAACTGAGCGCGTGGTAGTGGTGGAATGGTGAATAGACCTGAGTTTTTCGAGTGGGGGGCAAGACCCTTGCGCGGAAGTCGCAGGGTGAAGACGGGGGAAAGAGTATAACGTTGGCGATGAGCCAATGGCTAGACGCGCCACTGGCTCATCGACCAATCCAGCGCCCGCTTTGTCCCACTACTTTGCGATAACGCCACGCATACACATTCGGAAGTCTCCGCAAAGCGCCACCTGTCGGTGCATTTTTCCTGATCGGGAGTTGGCTGTGAAATATACGTATTTTTTTTCTTGTTTCTAGTAGTGATTGTAAAATTCGGACACTGCTCGCGGGCAAGTTTAATAATACTAACACACCTCTCGTTTAATACGCGTGCTCCCAGGTATAAAATTGTGGACGAAAACGATGACGATTCTCGCCGAAGATTGTGCCAAGAAGAAGACGTAGTTTTCATACTAGATATATATAAATATATATGCTTTTCTACCTTATGCATACGACTTTTGCGTATGATTTATATACACGTTATAGGTACTAAATAGATGACGCAATTTCGTCTGAATGTATTTTATGCTGCATACGTGTCGTCTCGTTTTCGGGGCTAATGACTCGATCAATGCGTCACACTTGCCTTGAGTCGTTTGAAAAAAAAAATAAGCTCGTAACATAAATTCCGAGATAAACATTTTTCCAAGAAAAACAGAATACTTATTTTGGCTTGGAAGTCGCGACAGCAATTGAAGTTGAACGAAAAAAAGCAAATGCTTTTGTTCCGAATTTTTAATATTCAAATAGACACGTTCATTTTTTACACGAAATACAGAGTTTCTACTGCCTGATAAATTTATGATTCAACCTAATCGTGACTCAATACGAAAAAAAAAATGCGACTCGAACGAATAGTTCGATTTTAAAGCTTAACGACTTTATGATTCAACATTTTAATGATTTTGGGGTTATTCACACTGAAAGTGTAGAGTATCTCGTAGATAAAAAGATGTCAAGCTCCCATTTATGACTATTATTTTACAATATATTAACACGTTCCATAAAAGACGTACAGTCTACGTTTAAAATAAATACGTATGCGTGCAAAATACAATTTTGACGAGACGAGCATACGAAGGGCAAATAAACCGACTCTTAGCGAGTGGACAACGTTAGTTTCTCTATTCTCGGCCGCGCATTTCTCGGAAATGTCTTACGTTCGGCGAATCCACCGGTTTTCTGTAGAACGGCAGCTCGATATCGGAATATTACGAATAGTTTTCGCTAAATTAATTTTCCAAAAGGACGATAATTTTCTATGATTGATTTTTTTCTTTATATTTCAAAATATATTTTCCTACTTATACGGATCGGTTTTAAATCAGTTTCACCCACCCGATTCGACATAAATATGAAAATTTGCAAATATAAATAAAATTCATTGATTTTTCCGATACCGATTATTCTTTTTTTTGTTATTGGTCATTCGTTTTTATACTCCAACGAAAAACGTTTGCTTTCCGACCCTGAAAGTTTTCCGAACGCTGTATTATCTCGGAATTGTATAGAAGACTTGTTGGATATACCGAGGTCGACATTAACAGACTCTGTCAGTTGACGTAGACGTCATTGAACCAGATTTTCGCAACAAAATATATATAGATATTTAAAAAAACGTTGCCTTTCGGACAATTATACTAATTCTACAAACTGACCACAGATGTTTTAAGATGGTGGTGAGCACAGCAAACGTTATCGGACTTGTCGATACTCGTACATACATGCATACGTCTTTGAAAATTTCCCGTTGATAGATAACGTATCTCTGTGAATTTTGCGAGCTCGCCGAACGTCGTTCGAACCGTAGCTTGTCGCGAGTGATAAAAAAAGGTGAAATCAATTTTATTCTCTACGTGTGTAGAATTATCGCAATTGTTCTTTCGAATATTCGGTAATGAACGATTTTTATACGCAATGAAAAAAACGAAAAAACGTTTCACCATCGTTCAATTCGTACGGCCGAAATAATCTTATATGAATAGGATAGAACAGCCCTTAAAAAGCAAAAAAAATATATATATATATATTCCAGCGAATTTTGAGAAACAATTGGGTTTGAAAAATGATGTGAAGTCGGTGGTAAATTGAACGCAAATACTATTTCTGTCGAGACTTCGTGTGCACACCATTTGCTAGTTACGTAAAAGTTTCAATTTTTATAGTTTTCAATGTTCGTCAATTTATTTGGTATCGATTTTACATTGTTTTTTTTTTTTTTATATAATTTGAACGACCGCGGTACGTGGTTAATGATTTAGTCAGTAATTTTTGCGCCTGAAAACTGCAACCCTGGATCGATTATTTCGACTGCAGTTGTCGATAGCGGTAAAGCGTGAAAGAAACGTTCGAAAATCTCATAAAACGAATTCCTAACTTCGAGGTCACGAAATACACAGTTCGAAATTTATAGAATGTGTGTGTGTGTGTGTGTATTTTTTTTCAATGTAACCGTTTCCCTTGAAACAACAATGTCGATAAATCGATTGTGTGTAAAAAATAATAAATAACTGAAGAAGAATAACTTAGATCGAGTTTTTTTGAATGCATTTTTAGCATCCACAAGTTTCGTATTTCAAAAGCATTCTCGCATCGGTAAAAATGTATGCGTACGCGAAACGAATTGTTCACTGCTAATTATACGATAAGCTGTACATATGTTTCGTCGGAGATAATAATGAAGGCACATACTCAACGAGCTAATTCTACCGGAGAAGAACGAGTGTTAATAAAAATGAATAGTTGAGCGTTGGAACACGTGTTTAATATCGGTGTTTTGCAACACAGAAAACAGTGTTCATATATGTGCTTTTTGTTGTTGTTGAGAGATTAATCGAAGAGATATAGATGAGAATAGACGAAAAAAATAAAATAAAACTGTACATTTCTCGATTGTCTTCAGGCATATTTATTCAGATCAATTTTAATGGAAAATTACTGTAACGAAAGAGCAGAATTTTTAATCACAAATATTCGTTTGAGTCTGTGAAGATTTATCAAAATTACAAGACTATGGAGAAAGCAAGCAAATCATCAAGATATCGAATATAAATATATATAGATATATATATTTCGTGCTTGGTTACACATGTTCATATGAAAACGTATTTTAATCAGTAAAAAATGATGTTTCTTTATACCTGGGCGAAAGATAAGATTTTATCTGGAAACGAACTCGTAAACAAAATTCCCTTCCTCGCGTCAGACTTGTTGACCGAACAAATTTTAATTTGTTTTCCTTTATCGATACCGACTCACCTTCTTTCGTAACTGACGAAAAATTTATCACTGTTTTTCAACAGATTTTCGGAAACGTTTGATGAAACCTTTTTCAACAAATCGACGTTACGAAAGCACTCATTTATTAAGCGGTTGTTAGATTATAGATCGATCTTCTTTACAGTCTATGAAATTATGCAATGGCTGCGTTTGCATTTTTTCAAGTGTGTGATCTCGATGAAACTTTAGACTCTAGAGACCCGAGCCTTTTATTATATTAATCGATCGAACTTTATCAGCGAAATGACAGCTGTTTCGTACGTTCAAATGTGCGACTTTTGATCGCGCGGAGATTATAAAAAATTCAAATATCTCATCGCGGGGTCGCACTATTTTTCTATAAATCATCGGGCACGTCACTTAATTGTGCCAATTGTCATCTCCCATATTTTTATCTCTTTTTTCAATTTTCACGTTGATATTTTTGTTACGTTTTACGTCAAGATAAAAAAATTATCGATTTCGAATGATAAGATTGGACAGGATTTCGTTCTATCGGACGATCTTTTCATTTTTGGCAAGAAATTGAAGTCGAGTGGCAGAGCATCGGTAACCTTCACTCCGTTATAAAATTCTTCAATCTCTTTTCTCATATTCGTATCAATGGGCGAATAAGATTTTAATTACATTTTCTCGATTCATTATCCAAATATTTGTGGCAATATATTCATTCGATGATTACAAAGATTTGCATGAAAAGAACAGCAAAAAATTATTAACGAATGGTTGTGAAAAGTTGTGAATCGATAATCATATTTCGCTCTCTTATTTTTGTCATTTTTTAATCCTATTTCTCTTTTCGTTAAATAATTGAAAAATTTCGTTTGTATGATGTTGATTTATTTTCGTGAAAAGGTATGCAGTCAACGCAATTGTTTAGAGATTTTCTTTCAAGTTTTTCGTGAGCATATGAAAAAAGTAAAAGTTTTGGAAAATTTGAAAGAAAAACTGGTTTTTTCGTGGAAGAATATCTTTTCGGAATTGTCATAACTAAAAATAAATGTTTGTAAAGCTTGAACAGCTGATAAGTTTCATCGAATTTTTGTCCAACTGTGCAAGGTCACGGAATATTCTGATCCAATAAAGTGTTTGGCTCAATTAGTGGCTCGTAAGATCGTAAGAATGTAAACAAGTGTCAAGAAAGTTTGACAATATTTTGATCGCACGAAATGCGATCAAAACAAACTTTAATTTCTTTCCTCGTTCATCACTTAAAAAAAAAAATGTTTTTCAAAATGTTTTTTCTAAACTTCTGAAAGATTCGTCAGTAAATAACGGAGAAGCTTTCAAAAAACGTAGATGATAATTCGAATCGTAGTACACATTAATGAAAAGATGATGAATTCATGTTTTGATGATCCGATGAAAATTGGTTTATAGCCAAAGCTAATCGCGAAAATCAAGTGCCAAATTCGCAAAAACAAGATTTCGTTAATACAGAGAAGCTTGAATATAGTATATAATTCGTGTTTACCCTCGACTAATAAGACAGATTGCGTCTCGACAATTCGATTTATTCTGACCTTTGGCATAATATACGTGGGCCCATGCATGTTATTGACGCGAAAGTTTTGTAAACTTGCGAGAGAAGTCAAGGTTGTCTCGGGTTCGTAAAGGTAGGAAAAATTTATCGCGGCGTAGGTAAACGTGCTGCGTCGATCGTTCCGAGCTTTGTACGTCATTAATAAATAATTCATTCCGATTAGAATCTCTGTTAACAAATTCTTTTCTGATTAATAAACGTCATCCTCATCTTCTTACGAGACACGATCGAGAGATAAAATTTCCATCAGTCAATTTTTTTACAAAGAGATAATGGGAGAAGGTTAAGAGATTTTCAACATTTTACTGCAATTGGATAAACCTAAATACTAAGAAAATAAACTCGTTCATCGGGAAATCTTTGAAAAAGATAAGCGAGGAGTCAGCGAAGAGGCCAAGGAAAACGCATCCAGCCAATCTTGCTGCTCGAATTCAACAATGATCTTGAAAAGCTTAGAGGTCGAATCGTTCACAACTGTATGATGAATCCTCGGGACCCCGACAAAGCTGTTTTTATTTATCTAATCTCGACTAATCCACAAATATATGCAAATACATATACATATATTTTTTTCTTTCACACACCGAGATAAACAAGTTTTTCTATCAAGCTTAGGGAATAGATAAAAAAAAACAATGGATGGAAAAATAATGGACTATTCTCCCACTATCCTGTATTGCCATAATGATCGAGTATATTAGGGATCCCCTTCACCGTTATAAAAGTTAAATCTCGGACAGTCTGTCTCGAGTTTTCAACGAGGCCGAGTTCAAAATCCAGTCTACTTCGTTACTCTCGTTTACGGAGGACATACACTTAGCAAAAATATGTTTTACGCCACTGTGTTATTCGTGGTACTTTCAATATTCGATGGGTGAGTTCGTTAATAACAGTATTTTAGTATTTTCGTTGACTGAAACTAGAGGTCGTGTTTTATGGTCAAATTGAGGTAAAATTGCATGACTGCTTCGCACTAGTCAAACGAGTGACTCAATTCTCAAAATATATTAAAATGCGAAATTAAATACTTTAATTAAATGAATTTGAGGTTAATTTTTATTAGCCAATTAAACAATCGGCTATAACGGTAAAGCGACGAAGCTCAAGGAAAAAATCACACATCGGTTGTATGAAAAATACCGATTATTCATTCAAAAATCCAAAAATCTCGATGGAAATATGACATTTTCCATTCATCAGATCAAAGTTTTTGCGAATATATATATAGTTATTAATGTGTTTTCGGGTTAATGAAAATGCTGTCATACAAATCGATCGTATTAATTTAACTAGTGCATGAAATTTTACGAAAATACATTTTGCAAATTTAGCACTCATTTGACCAGTCTGCATCATCCTGCTGTTTTACCTGAATACCTGAAAGTTCATATAGTACAAAATTTTAACGGTCAATGCTAATACCAAAATGTAATTTCTGTTTGTGTTTCTCATCGTCGGGTATAAAAAATAATTGGATAATTAAAAAAATTATAGCACAAAAATATGGCTGAGAAAATAAATGAAATTTGGTTATTAAAAAATCAACAACTCAAATAAATAGTTTTAGCGAAAAAGTGTGAGGCAGGAAAAAATGACGTTGATTTTCTTATTATCGACTCATTTCGCCAATGGTTTTACGGCTGAATAAAATTATTTTTGAATTTTCGTTTCATTGAACTCAGCTTTCAAAGACAGTTCAACGACACAATTCGAATTTTTAATTTTGATCACAGTGTTGAAATAAAATTGATTAGCCGAATGATTTCTGTGACAGAAATATCAAATGAGTACATATAATCGAATGGGAGTCGTCTGCTCGTCAGTCCTTCGCGTCGACCGCGTCGACTAATTTATCGCCATGTACCAAGGTCCTATTTATATATTATGCGCCCTGGTGCGTGGCGAATTTCTCTGATTCAGTGCCGGTGCATGGCGTGTATCGTTAATCTCTAAATGTTTTCAAGTTTATTTGTAAATAAGATTTTACCTTTTTGTGTCTCGTCGGATATGCTATAATCGTTCGATAAGAGAATTTTTTTTCCTCCAGAACACTGACAGCGCTAGTCGTGTCTTTGTTGTACTTGCCGATGTAAACACGTCCTGTCGGATTATATAAGAACTTCGAGTTTCCTCAAACACTTGCGCTCATTGTTAAAGAACTAGTACGACAAATGATAATTGTTTGGCGAGATAAAACGACGAGTTGATTGCAACAATTTATCGTTTCATTCCCGAGCATGACGTAGTGGTAATTTTATCAGATCTCGTGCTTTAATTCGTATCATTTGTGAAAAAGTGACGTATTCATAAAACATAAAAAGTAACCTCAATCATAAATCAGTTATTAATCCCAATGGCACGAGAAATTATCAACACGTTTGAAAAATAACGGAAATAATGAATAAAGACGCAAGTTCATTGTAGTTTTCCTGTCCTGCTACAACAGAAATCGGCATGAATCGTTGTCGCGATGGAAAATCTTTACTTGTGTATCTTATTTTTGCGACGCAGTTACATGCCGATGATGATTCATAGTGTAAACGTTGCATTTTAAAAACGAAACGTGAGAAGAGACGAAAGACGACTACGTCGTGTAAACGTTTATTGTGAGATATAGAAAATTCTTTAATTGTGAGATAACGTGTATCCTATGGAAAGAATTCTCGAACCGCCATTTTAAAACGAAAAAGTCTTTGCTCGGAATTGATGGCGGTTTGTTTTGTTACAGTGTTCCCGAATAAACCTATTTTCTAAATTCATTTTCGATCACTTTCATCGGTTTCCTTTAATCAAGACAAAATTTAAAAAATTTTTCATTCAATTATTGTCATTTCTTTACACCGTCAAGGACAAATATTGACTCGGAAAAAGATCGTTCGAAGTCGATGCATACAACGCGTATGGAAAACCACTAGCTCGTAGTTCGCGATAAGTTATCTCATTCGTTATCACCGGTTCTGAAGTCGTTTTGAGCGACTCCTTTGTTACTATATATCCAAAAAGATGGAAGGGAATCCACAAAAAATAAATAATACAATACAGTTCATGAACTAGTTAACCTTTAAATCGATTCTTTATTTTTCGAAGCCCCTAGACAAAACTCTGTTTTCAACACGAGTCGCCCCCTGTGATGTTTTTTCTGAACACTCGAATCTCGAGCTTAGCGAGCGACCGTTAAATTTTTTATCATTTTTATTGTAATTTTTTTATTTAATAAGTCACTTTTATTAAATAAACACATAGAATTTTTGCTCGCTTGAAAATTAATAAATAATTCAAGCTCATATATAATTGTACAAAATTTTGAATAGATATTCAAATAACTGCAGCACTGTTGAAAAAATCAAACCTCAAAAATATAAAATTAATTTTTCAGTGATTTTTTGAACGGTTGAAAAACTACTGTTCTGATACTGTTCTGAAAGTATCTATGATAAAATAGATTGCTGACTATGAAATCGTACGTGACTCATATATCGATTAAACCGAGACGAAAAAAATTGGCGAGTGTTTTAAAACTCCGAATTGTACATTATCGTTGTTGGAGAGAATTAACAGGATACATCCGCTAATACGACAAACCCCCTGGTATATATTTGATCAATTGTCAGATTATAGTATGCAGTTCTGTCTGGTTGGAAGATCATTCTTTACATCGAAATTGACGCGAGGTGAAAGTGACCTACCGGCATTGATAACAGGATCGTGGGTTGGTCAGCTTCATAAAACATTTGATTAAGATAAAGGGCAATAAAACATAAAAAAAATGATAGAGCGATTGATTAGAGTCTTTGGTGTTGCGATGTCGGTGAGACTCGAAAGCTCATACACACGCTCGATACGTGCAATAAAGTTCAACGAAAGAGCTCTCGCTCGTCTCTCAGTGGCATTATCGCCAACAGTAAAGCCAGTCTTTCCGTTTCGTTCTTACAGACCACTGTAAAGTCGTTTAACCACATTTTCATCACCGTTTTCTTCCAATCTCGGTAATTATTGTCATTGAATTTCTCATAATTTGTAAAATCATTGATCTACATTAAAAACACAAAGAATCGGTGTAGAGTTGAGGAATCGAGAATTATCGCTTAATTACGTAATCTTCGATCAATGTACTTATCAATGACCTCATCGTACATCGCGATATTCGGTATAATTTACAATCGTTTTTATCTTGAATTCCATCATTATTTCGGTATCTATCTTCCTGCCAGTAAAAAAAAAAATCCCCGTTTTACCAAAAATTTACAATTTTTTCCGAAACAATAATTTCCAGATTTCAGTTGATATTGAAAATAGTAAAAATCTCAATGAATTTTCCAAACTCAATGTTTGAATTAACAAGTTTGTTTCGTATTCCGAACGTATTTTCATAAAAAAAAGTATACACTTTTTTTTGTCACCAAAGCGATCTTTTCGGCTTTTAGTTCAGTTTCTGATGACACAATTTATCGTTTTATTGTGGAACGATCATTATTTGAACATTTTATAACAAATCTTCTCGAAATAATTTTGTGTTGTAAAATAATTTGTTTATTGAAATGATTTTATGAATATTGTTTCGGAACTTTGATCTCAGGATCAAAGGAACTTTGAATCAGTATGTAATTTTTATTGAGACTTAAATTTTACGACTTTAAAGGATTTTTAAGCCAAGGAATATAGATTTTTTTCATAACATTATGGATGACTCGCTGGTATGAAAATATGAAAATTTTCAGAATTTTAATATTTCCATTTTGCTATTTGAAAAAATGTGTACGTTGTACGTTAACAAAAAATATTTCGTATATTAGGAAATTTTTCGAAAAGAAAACACAGTTCGTGAGCAATGAGATTTTGTCATTATTTGTAAGGAGTGGAAAGTTTTATTTCGTTTTTTCGTATTCGCTTGAATTTTTTCTTTTTTTTTTCATAGTTAGGTACTTCCAGTTGACATAAATTGATTTGTCTCGTCGATCTAATGATATAATTATGAAATTACGAAGTTTGGAGAAAAAAAAATCAGGAGAAGAAACAAACCTTTTTTTGATATTGAATAGATTGGAATTTTTGCAAAATTTCTATAAAAAATTATGAAAACACAAAAGTGATCATGAAAACTGCGGGGACCTCGCAGAAATCAGATTTAATGGTCATTTTTCATAACATTTTATGACTTTTTCAGGGCTGCATGTAATTTTATGACATTTAAAGCTTTTCATGACGTTTCAGGTCATTAAACATCCTGCAACTCGTCGAAATTTTCTAATACGTATCAAATTTATTTTTGCTTTGGAAAATGTATAAATATTTATGAAAAAAAAAAACTTGCATTGTCGTTTCGTTAGATCGAGAATCATGGGATCTTCAGCCAATACCGTCGTAACGATGAAACCATGGGGGACGTTGGATGGCAAACAAGTTGAGATGTATACTATGAAAAATTCGAAGAATCAAGAAGTTGAATTACTGAATTACGGAGCAACGATTAGGAGCTTTAGGACACCTGACAAGAATGGAAAAATCGAGGACGTCGTTCTTGGTTTCGACAATATCGAAGGCAAATATTTTACAATTCGGTTCCCACATTTTCATTTTACACATTCACCGAGTCAATTGATAAAGTGAATCAAGATAATAATCATGAAACAAAATGAAATTTCTAAAAATCTTTAATTAATGCTTCGAAAAAACTGAAATATCAAAAATGCTTACAAAGCTTTAAATTCTACACGAAAAAATTGAAACAGTCATTTCAAGCAGATGCTCGAAGCTGGTAGTTACTAAAAAATTGTCATTTCAATATTGATAATAGAAATTTAAGTTCTAACCCAAAATACTTGAAGAAATGCATTTTACTAGAATCAAAGAGATAATAATTTCATTGTTTTGCTCTTAATTGATTCTGTTATCGTGAAAATACTGGCACTAATGAAAATATATATTGTTATTACTACTATTTTTCAATTTGAAAATAATCAGATAATTCGATTTCAATTGATATATTTACTGATATGAAATTTGTTATTTTGGTCGAGCAATAATAAAAATTTGGATAGAATCAAAGTCGATAAAAATTATAGTAAAAGCAATACTTTGAATGATTTTTTTTTTTTTTTTTTCTATTTTTTTACAGAATATCTTGCATCGGAAAATATGTGTTTCGGTGCAACGATCGGTCGCGTTGCCAATCGAATTCGTAACGGACGTTTTACCCTCGATGGAGTTGAATACAACACTGGAAAAAATCGAATCACGTACACACTTCACGGTGGCATTAAAGGATGGGGTGCGAAAGTTTGGTCCGCAAAAATCGTCGACAATACCGTTGTGATGACTCTGTTAAGCCCAGACGGTGATGAGGGTTTCCCAGGTGATGCAACAGCAACCGCGATTTTCAGTCTTGACGACGAAGGCAAATTCACCCTCGAAATGAAAGCCAATGTCACCAAAGCTTCACCAATTAATTTGACCAATCACGTCTACTTCAATATCGCTGGTCATGTAAGAACATTTTCATACTATTTTTTTTCGTTCATAAGACTTTTAAAAAACTTTTTCTGATTTGGCACTAAGAAATATTTAGAAAATTTTTCTTAATTGGTCGACAAGCGAAGAAATGATAATTGTTTTTTTTTCTTACAACTAAACGATCCAGAAATGATTTCATTTTTACTGTACTTTGGAATCATCAACGGATATTTTTATAGTATTATTCTCCTTGAGAATTTCTGAAGGTTCCTTGCTACCAAATTAAACACAAAGATTTTTGATTTGATCACAAATATAAAAATTCATGATAGAATAATTGAGAAATCAAAATTCTGAGTGATAAGAAATCGGCTCGAATATTCGCTCTCTCATTGTGAAACGAAATGCTTTCTGGAGTACGAAAACTTAAACATTTTCAAGGCTTCAGGAAAATAAATGTAGTATAAGTAACCAAAAAGATTATTCATGAAGTTGCCGCGAAAGTTTCTCACGGGTCAAGAAATTTTCTTCAGGGAAAAAATGCAACGGACCTGTACAAGCAATCGGTGATGATAAACGCGGATCGCTGGGCTGTAGTCGATGAAGAAAACATTCCAACCGGAGAATTGAAATCCGTGGCAAATACAGTGATGGACTTGAGAAACCCAGTGGTTTTGGGAGACGTTATCAATAAAGTTCCTGGCGGTGGTTACGACAACAACTTCTGTCTGCCAAATGACAATGCGGAGAAAAAAATGAGCTTGGTCTCAAAAGTCAAGCATCCTGACTCCGGGCGATACCTTGAGATTCATTCGAATCAGCCAGGTGTGCAATTTTACACAGCGCTTTTCTTGCCGGAGGAAAGTACACCCGGATTGAAGGGCAAAGATGGACAATCCTATTTCAAGCACGGATCCTTGTGCTTGGAAACTCAGAATTATCCTGACGCCGTAAATCATGTAAGTGAATAAGAATTCGTCTATTTCGAATATAGAAAAAAATGGATTAACGAAGAATTAAAAGTTCAAATTAAAAAAGACAAATACAGATCAAATGCGAATTTTCACCCTCATAGCACAGTTGAACATTTTTCACTTGGAATATTTTCATCTAAGAGAAAATTGTGAATTATTTTATCATCTATTTTCAGCCCAATTTCCCAGACAGTATTTTGAGACCGGGTCAAGAATACCACCACATTGTCACCTACAAATTTGGAGTGGAAGCCTGAAGAACCTGTTCATTGAACGTGTTGCAAAGTGGAATTTTTATGGAATGTGATGATTTGTTCCTATAAATTATCCAGTTTTTTACTGAAAGTTTTAAATTTTTCCCACCAAAATTAATTTCTCAGGAAACCTAATTACTTGTGAAATACTCCGATGTTGCATAACTATGTGAAAACTAAAACTGCAATAAACAACATCAACTACATCGTTAATTGTTCTTTAATACACAAATTTTCCATTCTTCAACATTCTTCTGCGTCAAATTGACTAGTACAGACATACACTCTAAAACCAGCTATCCGATAACAACTTTTCACATTATTAAACCAAAAAAATTCACTGAATTTCATCAGTTTGCAACAAGAAGGTTATCTTCCATTCTACAAGGTCAAAAAGAAAGCATATTCGTGAACGTGATTCGATGATGAGATAATAATTCCCATCTTTGCTCTGTCAATAAAGAATTTTTTATTCTAAAACTCAGAGACGAATTGTTCATATCTCCTCAAATTTATCACAAGCCTGCATCGTTGTGAACTTTGCACGATTTACCTTGATCCTATATATTTCATAAGTACTTGTTTATTCACGAGTAAAATTCATCGCTAGAAATTACTACCTCTGAGCGAATTTAGTCTTTTGTCAAAAATAATAAATTGGGGCAGGGGTAAATGGAATATATATTCAAAAGCTATAATTCCCATGCTGCCTATTTCAACAGTATAATTCCTATAAATATGTACCATAAGCTTGCCGTACAATTTGATAGCTAATCTAGGAAGATAACGACGGCGAAAGATTCACTTCAAGCGGATTGTGTTGTTTTCTCGCTATTGTGATATTATCTATGTTCTCTAAAAATCGTTCTTCTCGTTGTTGTTTAATCGGTGCAGTTGCAGGTGTGTAACGATCCGAAATCCACCCTTCGATGTTATAACCGATATATCCAACGACTCCAGCAACTGGTAGAGTTACGAACGGCACATACCTTCGAAGTGCACTCATCACAACCGCCCACATAATCTGAAATAATTTTTCGAAACAATGAAGAAGCGGAAAACAACAAAGACCAAAACACTCCTAGAAATACTCATTTACGTTTGAGACATAGAGTGAAAAACTCGATTTTTGACTCAGAAAAAAATGGTCATTAATTCAGACCATTTTTCGCAAATAGTGTGACAAGTGGGTTGGACCTCCCAGATCTAGTGTGTGCGAGTGAGGAGCAAAAAATATTTGTCTATTCAAAGGTTTCACGATACAAAAACATCGTCAAATAACCTCAAAATTGATTGAAAATAATACTGTAGAACACTACTCACGATATGATTAGATGATTGATCGTTTGGGACTTTCGCATCGACGATTATTCAATTTATTAGCTTTTGGGTAGGAATTTTTTGACAACTTGGGAACAAGGTTAATTGAATTGTTTTACAATTGCGCGAGAAAAAATATAGTTGCGATTGTACTGTTGTATAAACGTTTCGTACCGGTTGTAATGGCCGCGCAGCACATATCCGAAACGTGACGTCGCGGAAAATCAGCTGATGTTCCGAGTTTAAATGGCGCAGAATTTAAAGGCGCCGGTTATGGCGATGTATAAACAGACAGAAAAAACGATGTGAAAGTAAAAAATGTGTTTTTGCAAATAGGAAAAATGAAATTCCTAATTTCAACGTAGTTCAGAGTATTTAAATTTTCGAATTTTCAAAAATTTCATTAAAAAACGTCCGAAGATCATTTCGTATAATTTGACAGTTTGATGAGGTTTCTCGTCGACAAATTCCATTCTTCCCATGTCGGATCGTTTTCAAGAGTGTATAAAAGGTTTTCTGTACAAAAAAATCAATTAATCTGTTTTATTATTTTTTTCTTCACAGGAAATCACAGCATGACTATTATGATTCGGTCGGAAAACTCAAGTTTCCGTCGCAAACATTTCGTCCGCGAAGCACCATAGTCACGATTCTCTCCTTTCAATTTTATTGACGAATTAAACTACAAGCACTGTTCTTGTTGTTGTTTTGTTGTTATTGTTTTGTTGTTTTCGTTTAAACTAATATTTGTTTTTGTTTTTTCATAGTTCATTGATCGAATTGATTCACCTCTGTCGTCACATTTTCGCCTTTTATTAATTTAATAATTTAATAATAAACTAACAATTATTACCCATAGACAATAGTATCTGTTGACTTTTCTTTTCGCGATACTTAATAATTACAATAGCGTTTTTTTTTTCCATTTTTTTTGTTCGATTAACTTATTTTTTCTTTTTTTGTTGCTTTTTTTTTCTTCTTTTAATTGTATTACGAATAGATAGTACGTGTCTTCTCTTCTTGTAAGATTGCAGATCAGAGATTTCAAACGTGGTTACACATTCACATGTACTGACGTAATTTTTTTCTTATTCGTAGTATATCGTATAGATCACAAAGCGGAGAAAAGTTACTATGTATTCATTTTTTTTTTCAAATAATACATATACACATATATAGATATATATACATATTTATATGTATATATATTCATATATACATATAATTATTATTAATCGTTAATTTAATCTGTCACTGATAAATCATATTGAGTCGATTACGGTACGTTAGCGTAATATTATAATTATTATTAATATTATGTACAGGAACCTAAACGATGGTTTATTTTTCGGGCGGTTTACAGTCAACGGAATGCAACACTTCTTTCGACGTTATGTTTTCTACGTTAACAATTCATCGGATACGGGGATTAACTTTGAAATTGTATCAATGGCACTTATATTCGGATAAGCAACATTTTCTTGTTTTTCCTCGTTCGTTCAATTCATTCCTTGTTTTATTGATTAATTTATTTTACTTTTCTTTCATTTTTTTAATTAAATTTGTATCTATTAAATCGCGTTTTTAAAATTGAAATCTACATCAATATTTCTTACGGTGCAAACGACGCTAAGTTTCTCAATTGCAATAATTATGCTGAAAAGCTTTTGGCATACAAATTAATTTGTAGCTGGTTAATTGCACATACTTTTGTTATATATTCTCATTGGAAGCGAATCAATGTACAGGCTACGGTTCAGTTCGTTCTGCTTTTACTTCTTCCCGCTTCTTTCCTCATAACAATACTGGTCAGTCGCTAATAGGTATAATAATGATAATAATAATAATAATAATAATAATAATAATAATAATAATAATAATAGTAAGAATAATTAATAATCGTTAGAATAAATATCATTAATTTGGCATACGGTAAAAATCTTTTCGTATTTTTTTTTTTTACTTCCTTTTCTCATGTGTGATGATCGTTCGTATAGAATATTGCACTGAAGCGAAAAGCTATGCAAAAAAAAGAATCTAAATTGTAAAGCACGTATAAAGGAAAAAAAAACATCGGAGAGAATTTTCAAAAGATAGGAAAAAAAATACAAACACCGTTTGACCGGCAAGAAAGTTTCACTTCGTAGCACGTGTACATTTTTCTCATCGGGTGACTAGATTTTGATTATTCAAACGAACAAGTGTATGGAGGTGCAATCAGAAATGAGCTAATTCTCTCGTTTGGCGCTCGAGCTGTGTTTTTTTCATTGGTATTTTCACGTTTTTTTTTTTTTAATCGGTGACAAAATTTTCTGTGCATAAGCTCACTGCTTTAGTTGCAAGCAGACGCGCGCTAACGATAAAACGAGAAACAAGCGATAATTGTTAACATCTATTATATATTCATATTGCTATTCGCAATTCGATTCATTTTTCTCCCCGCCTCTTATTTCTTTTTTGGTATATGTTTCAATTATTCAACCGTCGAGTTATCTTTCGAACTCTATTTTTCGAATACGATTAACGACATAGGTTTGGTATATTAGTTATAAAACTTACGCACTTTCAGCGTACTTATGTTTTTTTTCTTCATTCTCACGAAAAAGCAATTGTTACAATTGTCGATTTGGATCGTTATGGGCCCTGAGGGGGCGTCACTTTTTCCACGAGCTCTTCAATCTGACTAGCGTCACTTAGCTTGCCTTATCGCGCTGCTTCAATCTCTCTTCCTTTCTCTCACCCTATTTCACGAATTATATAATTCGGTTACATGTATCTCGGCGTTTATATACACACACGTATATATATTCATGTATATTTAAAAAATATAAATATACATACATATATATATCTACATTTTCGTTTTTTATTCTTTTTTAGTAAAGCATTGTTACGTGTATTACGTATCGGTTTCTGTTTTGCTTTGTGAATGTCGAAACAGCGGTTATTTCTGGACCTTACGGATAAATATACGTTTTTCCTTAGGTCGAGCGAACATCCAAAAATTGTTGCATTCTGTTGATTTTGACGGTGGGTTATCCGAGACTAGCATACCCGCCCATTCAATCGTGTTTTTTTTTCTTCTTCTTACATCGCTTTCCTCGTTCTTGTATGATTGCATACATCTAAAAGTACATTACTTTTTCTACCAGAGAAATCGTCATCTTTCTCTCTCTCTCTCTCTCTCTCTCTCTTTCGCGCGCGCTTTTACAATATCGAACTGCAGTCAAGAGGTGACCTCGGGAGATTTCATTTAATTTTTATTTTTTTTATTTCGATCGTCTTTTTTATCATTATTAATATCTTTTTCGAGGAAGAGAATCACTTGATTATCTTCTTGCACTGGAGAGTAATACGTTTTTTATTTCCTTTGATTTTTTTTCATCTACTTCAGTGTATGTTTGAAAGAATCTGTGCAAGTCCTATGGGTCGTTTAGTTCTCTCGTACGCCCTTAGTTTGAAATTTCATTAAAATCTAAGAGAGCATTTAAATAAAAGAAAATGAGCACATCAGCGATTAAGTTCGCTCACGAAGTGTACGTCAGTTCTTTTTTGCGATCACTGTGAGAGAGCTATTTAAATAATAATAATAATAATAAACAGCCGTATAACGCCATTCACGATTTTTTCCCGTCGTTACGATCGTTAGAATCTAAAACCGAAAAAACCATCGATCACACCGAATCTTTTAGCTTTAAACAAAATGGACAGATAATACAGCCAGCGCGTATGCGTTGTTGAATTTCCTGAGTTCAGACTGTTACTAAATTCAAGAGCAATTAACAAACGTAACTTGTTTCATACAAGGATTATCGATGATTTTCCTTGAGCCGTGTATGCTATTTGACCGAAAGAACAACCAGCCTCGCGTTACGCACCTCAACCACATCGATCGATCGCACTATAACATACCACATTGTAAATACAATGTATTTTTAGTTTGTTCGTTTTTCATCTTCGTATTCCGTAGTTGCCACAGAGAATATTTTGCGTTTCTCTCAACTAGAAAATCCGTGGGTGTCTCAACTCTTGGTCAGCATCCTTTTTATCGTGTTCTCTCATTATTCTGATTCTTTTCACTCTTCTCATTCGTCTTCTTCTTCTTTTTCTCCAGTAACTAGAAAGGCTCTATACTTATTTGATCCAAAGAGGTATCACATTCCTAGTTGGCTGTGGTAGAACATTGTTGATTGTAATGCGAACAAAGACTCTTGCAGAATCCGCTCGCTAAATCTCACGACTCTTTGCTGATTACCGCTGCGTCAGGGACTGGTCTGAATCTACGGCATCTGCAGCAATAAACATTTTGGCATCCATCAAGTTTCGCGTATTTTTCTATATTTTTTTCATTCTTTTTTCCTTACTTTCATACTAGTTGTATGAAATTTTGTAGTTGATTTGTGCCTTACTTACGAACTTTTGGAATCTTACCTGAGAGTTTTTTTTTTTTGTGTTGTCAAGAAAACTATTTTCATAACGAATATGCTTTGTAAAAGGCAGTAACTACGATGTTTGAAGTAAATCGAACTACATGCTTCAAGTTTCAAATTTCTTTGGACTAAACTATTATCAATTACACCCAAGATGCACAATAAAATAAAACGTAACTCTTTGTAAGATTGTTACAAAATCTTTTCTAACATTGTTAATCAATACAAACCTCACTCGTGTCAGTATTACGCAAATTATACATAAGTTTTAAATAAAATGTTAATGGTGAAACAAATAAAAACGGAGCAACGCTCGGATGAGTTGGAATTCGGTTGGTACGTTAACTTTGCAAATTTTCGATCACATGCCGCTCAATGATTCATTTTTTCTTTCTTTTTTTACGTTAATGATTTTGGCCTTTTTGTGGTGAAAAACGGGGAAAATCTTCTGTCATTTTTACGTACATTCTAGTGTGTTCGCTTCCAACTACAGCAAAAAATTTTCACTTGCTAAACAAATTAACAAACACAACACCGACGCAGATTCCTATCGGGAGTTTATAAAATCCAAACAAATCTCTATAATTATCTTTCATTTACTTTCCGAAAGAGTGAAGAATAACGGGGCTGAACTTTTATTGCAATGTCGCTTGTTTTCCCATCCGACAAAATCCCCTTAGACAAAGTTTTGAAAAACTACTGTCAACTATTTGTTTGATTCATTATTATTATTTTCAAGGCAATGATTGTCTTTCAAAATAGACTTAATTATATTAAGTTATTTCAATATTTTTATTTATTGTAATATTTTTGGTTTTAGTGGCCTGGAAATTTAGTCGTAATTTTTTGATATGCTTAATTTCATATTGAAATAATAAACAAAGACTTCAACAAATTTTCTCCAGGGATCTCTGAATTATTCGTTTCCCATTTAGTGAAATGTCAACATGGCTTCATTTTCTTTTGAAAATTTTAAATTCATTAAATGAATAATAAAAATTTCATCAGTAACTAGTATGTTTGGAAATTAACTTACTGTTCCAATTATAACATAGAAAATTTATTTTTTTTTGAATTACTATCTATGATTCTTCCTATTTAATCTAGAGTTAAAAAAAATATTGGAAAATTCGCGTCAACGACATCGCCATAAAAATACATAAAACGCGTCATTCTTGATTTTTCGGCATCGTTATTTATTTCCACTGCATACTACCACTATGCCATCCGATAACTAGAAAACTTTTCATAATACCGATGGTTTGAACAACATCTTTGTAATTGATGTTCTTTTCAGTTTATCGAGATTATCATTATTTGTGGAGTTTTCCTGAAAAATTAAGTTAATATCGTGGAAGAAGATTGGTTTTAGGAGAGGACATTTTCCTCTACAACTTTTGACACGATTGTAGTTAAAAAAGTGGCTGAGGTTAATTTGTCCCGAGAATATGGAGGGTGAGTTTTTTCTCTCTTTAAAACTTCGGAAAGTGTTTACAATAAAAATCACGAGTGATAAAGAAGTCCGGTTTTTGTAAAATTCTGGATATACGTAATCCGCGATCTCTCATATCAAGAGGTATTTTCAGCCTACAACGATAATAATAAAAAATAATTAAAAAAAAGGGTAAAAGCGTCATCAACGTGACGTTTAAAGTTATTATTATTTTGTAGAGGCAATAAAAAATGATAAAAATAAAAATAAAGATAACTACATGATGGAGAAAGGTATGATGATGAACTAGCATACCTAGCGTTATTCTCAGCCATGTGAGGCGGTAGTGACGAGGGTGGTGGGGGTGGTTGAGAGTTCGGTGGACCACTGCTGTCGGAGTCATTGTCACTGCTCTCCTCGGTTCTTTTACCTGAATCGAGTAGATAGGAGGGCACACCACGTGGATAAAATCTCGGTAATACCTCCGAGGTTGGTCTTCTCTGTGGTCTCTGGAATCGTAGATTTAGCTGAATAGCATCAGTCACGTATTTCTCGGACTGTCGGCGCCGTCTCAATGCTGGAGTGCAACCGGTAAGATTTTCCTCCTCGGTCGAGCTCGTCGACGTTAATGGTGGCACGTTAGGACGTGCGTCCGGTAAAGTGGCGCATCGCCTCAGTGTCGGTGCCTCCGTATGTACTGACAACGGTTTACCCTTGATAGCTAAAAGTTACTGGTGTTAGTAACGCTAAGAAGCACAAAACAAAGTAATATCGCCAAATCCAACTATAAAAGCAATCGTATATATATATTCGACTTATAACTTTCGTATCTTTCCAATGAACGACAAATAATAAATGAACATTAAACTTTTTAACTACTTCGAACAATGACGTTTCTTTCAATGAATTTTTGAATACGAGCTAAAATAACGGTTGGCCTATCATCTATATGCTGATCGCTTTTTTCTCCATTCTTTTTTGCGTTTCTTCGATGATGTTTGATAAATGCGATAGCGCAATCAACCGCAGGGGAAGAGAAATTTTTATTCTCTTGTTTTTGAAGCGATCAACAGACAGATTCATGGCTGTATAATATATTACTAATGAATTTTCACATAGTGCAAATACTCTGAAGCATTATGCGATATAAACATGTGTGTATACAACTATCGTATGCTTGCAAACTTTCTTTAAATCCCGACAGAGCGGCTTTTCAAAGAATAGATTCGAAAAAATAAAAATAAAAAGAAACAACGGCAAAACGGAACAAATTGTGAAAGATAAATGATAAAAATCAAGAATTCTCAAACAACTGACTAACCATTATCACGATCCTTCGTTTGTTGCACTATTTGAGCTGGTGATCTTTCGATTTCACTCGTCGTACCGGTTTTTGTGTTTTGCGTTGTATTCGTTTCCGGCGTCGATTCCGACAATGAGCAACGTGGACTCTTCACAGGAATTGGTATTTTGCTAAGACTACTGTGCGCTTTGCTCATCGTCTCACGTTCTTTATTGTCTTTGGACTCACGATGCGACAAAGCGTGCGAAATCGAAGGCGATCCAACCGTCGCGCATGATGCTACTTTTGTTAAACTGTTGTTTCCCGTTGCCGCACGATTTTCCGTCGCGTCATAATATACCGATGTCTCCTCGGCTCCGGGATTCGGACTTGCCGGACTTCCGGCAGTACCGTTCGTCAATTTTTCTGTCAACAAACAAGTGAAATATAAAAATTAACATTTCTGAAGATCATCTTATGAAGATAACAATGCCTCTGTTTCGAATCAGCATTTGAACGTACAAAAATTTGATGTTTTCAATACTGACACTGAAAAAATATTGTGAAATACTTATTTGGAAATCCACATCGTAGCAATGTAATGAAATTTATTTCTGAACTTCTAAATTTTGGGATGGAGAGGAGAAGCGTTTATTTTCATTATTTGAATTGACATTCAGGCGATTTCCAAATTACAAAAAAAAAGTTATTAAAGTGGTCAGTTCAGTAAATTACCACATAAAATATTAAACTTTCTGACCATTTTTCAGCGATGTACTTGCCATAAAAACAAATAAAATAACGGTATATTCCGGCAAAATTATGACCAGGCCAGAGAAGTTGTATAGTTTTCGTGTTCATAGAAGTATTCAGGTAGAAACATTGAAGAATATCTCAAAAAGAAAATTGAAGTTTTTCAAATTGATCAGATCAAGTAGAAATATCGTAATTAGTCAATTTAATGGAGGCTTTTTTCAGAAAATCCAGCTCAACTTAAAAGTCTTGTATACAATGGAGTGTTCACGTTGGCTCGTCAGAAAAAATAAAGAACCCATTGTAAAATTTGATACGTAATGATTTCTTGAAAACTCTTGAGCTATGAATTTACGAATGATTTCTACCGAAACGTACTTTGCAATGGTTCCTTGTCAGCACTCGTTTGTACAACAGTAGCACCTCCGGTCGAATCGACTACTCGAATTTCCAGTCTTCCGGCAACGGCCTGCTCTTCCTCGTCACCGACGGGAGTAGTAGGGACGGTTTTGGGCGATGCGAATGCAACCGCTGGAACACTAGCTCGCCTCGGTGGCGGACTTCTCCTTGGCTCGTCGTGACGCGTTGCTACATTTCTCATTACGTCCACCTCGTACAACAAATCATCAAACAACGCTTGCTGAACCTGACACACATGAAATAAGAATTATATAAATAAAAAAAATCGTAAAGTTACTCTCATGACAACTTTGACAATTGAGAGAAATTGAGACATTGAAAACTTTCTCAAAATGCCACAATTTTTAAAAATAATTTTTCTACTATGGGTTATTGCACGAACTCAAAAAAATTGACGAATATCCAAAGTCTAAATTTACATGAAAATTTCGATCGATATCGAGATCGAAAAATTCAGTTTCATTCGTATGGTGTAAATTTCAATATTATTTAATTTATCTACCAAAAAACCTTCAATTGATATCAACGTAATGAATAAAATGTTTTTTTTTTTTCAATTTACCAGAGGCGCTTCAAGATTAGCACGAACGTGTGGCGCCAGCGCCGGTACGCTCCATGCTCGTGGCAAAGCTTCTTGAATATCCGGATATTTTTCGATTCCCGTAATGTTTAAGCATCTGTGGGGTACACCGGTTCTCGGCGAGTCCTCGCTTATCCGGGAGAGAGGATTTTGAGCAGTTCCCTGGCCCGCTGTCGCCACTGTTATCAATTGCTGCTGAGAGACAATTGGCGTTACCGATATCGCCTGACTACCCGATGATTTAACATCAGGACATCCAGTCGTCGGTGTGATCGTAGCTACAGCCTCACTACCAACTGTGGACTAGATAGGTCGTGTTTTAATAACTGTCAAATTATTAAATCAGGCCAAACACGTGGAAAGTAAGTAAAAGCAAAGGAAAACATTATAAAGAGCCGAACATCGTTGTTCAAAGCGTGCGATCATGCGTGCTGTGATTTTTTGGTAAGGGTGTGGAAAAATTTTTGCAATGGATCTTATTTGCGGAAAAAAATATCGTTATTATTATTTTTTACAGTATATACAGTACAAGTTTTTCTTTCAAGTACTAAAAATAACATTTCTTCTTAGTACTCTTGTTTTGCAGATTTCGAAAATTTGCAATTTCGTATGATACTTTTATAAAATCCTCTGACTCGCTCCGGTTCAATATTAAAAAATTGTAGAATTCGAAGTAACGCAGGAAAAATAAAATTCTTTGAGCATCTGGCGAAAGTATAGAAACAACTTATATTTGCACCAGATAACAAGGGCCTTTTTCTGTTTCCAGACAGAGTAGAGTTTAAATATTAGTACGATCAATTAATATCGCTTTCAACTTTCAACAACAAAGCATAAACTTCGTTCAATTGATGAGAAACCCTCTTCTAAAAAATATAAGATTTACGGTAACGAATATTGCGGAATGAACAATTTTTCGTTCAATGCGAAATATGGTTTTGTTCAATGAGAGAACAATAACGTTCAAATATTGAATCAATGATATTATAAAAATAAACAATTTTAATCCGATTTTCCGAGAAACAATGATCGCAAATTACTTAAAGTCGCGAATCACTTTTCCAGCTATGTGCGAGTGAAATAAATAAAAGAAAAATTTGTGACAATTCGTGAAAGCAGAAACTAATTTACTCGAAAACCAAGCAGCACACTTTTTAAAGCAGCGGAAGGTGAAAAAAGGGTTGAGAAGAAAAAAGTTGTGCAGACATTCGGAACGCATAGCGAAAGTGAGCGCAAGCATATATTCGCAGTGGAACGCCTAGAAGTGGGGTACTCAAGCGAGGATCTTCATACAGACCAGACGAGGCTAGAATGTTAAATTAAGCTTTGCATAAATTAAATAGCATGAAGTAGACAATTTTTTTTTATGATCCTTGAAGATGCTGAATTGCAGTTAATTGATACTAAAGTTCGGGAAGATCCTAAAATCTACATTTCGAAATATAATACGGAATTTCAAATGATATTTTTTACGAGACGTATCCTGTTTTTAGAGCAACAAGAACATTTGAAGAAATAACACTCAATCCCATTTTTTGTACGATTCGATAATTTTTCAAGCAAGTCAAACCAAAAGTTGAGGAAAAACTCTAGTTTCAGATTTTACACCATTTCTTTTTTATGAAAACAGCAATGTTACGTTTTTCAGCGATTTATCATTCATCATGTCATTCCTGATTGAATTCTGAATTATTCGTGTTCTTCAGCCAATCATATATTCGATGAGAATTTAAAAACTTGGCAATCGAACAAAAATCTGAAAAAATCGAGTAACTTTTGAAACATTCCAAACGTTGGTTTTCAATAATAATTTTGAAATGATATCAACTCGGTGTTCCTAGAAAATATTCTTCGGCAGGTAATCGAATTATTTTTTTTATCACTTTAAATGAGTTTGGTGACTTTTCTGTATGCATGTGACGTGTTTGGACTTCCATTTTTTTCGAAAGATTTTTCTGAAAACTTTCAAAGAGGTAGTAAAGAATCACAAATCTCACAGATATTTTTGTAATAAGATTAAACATCATATTGACGACATTTTAAACGAACAGTCTTTTGAGTTTCACCCCCAGAAGAGAAGGATACAGTGAAGAAAAAATCCCAAAAAAAATCAAAGTACTCTGTAAAAACCTGAAATTCATTGCGGACAAAAGGATCGACCAAATATTTATTGAACAATTGTTCGAATAAATTAGATGTTAATATTGTTTTTCGATCATATTATTATTTCATATTCGCAACATCTTGAAGATGACTGCTTGAAGTTTTTTGCTAAACGCTAAATAAAATCTCTATGGATTGTAATTAATGCCAAAAATATGAATTTGTATTATATATTTATCATATTTCCAAACTTTGCAAGGTTAACTTTTACTATTATCCTGAGCTCTGCAAGTTCAAGTTATACAAAAAATACTGTTGATGTGTGATTCTGAACTGAATATAATAACTTAAAGTTATTGATTTGTTTTCCAATAATTCACTGAAAATCTTGCTTTTTGAAGAAGTGGCGAACATTTCTGAGAAATAAAATTAACGATTTTGTAAATGGCAAATTCGCTGTTTCGAATTTTCTCGTATTTTAGTATCTTCCCATCACAAATATACAAGCCAGCCATTTCTACACGCGTCTGACCTTTGTCGTTTCAAAAATTCTAGTTTAAATTACCTGAGGAACTATGGATGGTGGATTAGCACCCTTGTGTTCAGGGCTCTGAAGATTTTCTCCCTTCCATTCGTTGTCAGTTTCCTCGGAGTCGTCGAACTGTGATTTCCATTGTGACGCCAGTGTCAAGCCACCGCCACCTCGTGTTACTTGCTGAAGGGCTGACACATTGTCATCGTCGATCTGAGCGAACTGCGTTATCGAGCAGTCTCTCATTGCTGAGCGTCCGCTTTTAGATTGTTGCCGGTACCCCGCACGTCGTCTCGGTTCTCTGCTTAACGGTTCTCGTTGCTCGGTTACCTAAAACCAAACGCCAAAATTATCGTTAAATAATTCTAACGAGAAAGAGCTCTGAAAGTTCGAGCAACAGGAATAATTTTTTCGTTACAACAAAGTTACCCCGAGAGCAAAGTTAAGGTACAACTTTGTACATCTGATCTGTTGAAAATTTGTAATTTTTCCTGATGTTGATGAATTTGTTTTCAATAAATCTGTCTCTTATCGAATAATTTAAAATGAACGAATATTTTTAAACTCTCATGTTCATTACATTACACTTGAATTTAGTTTTCTTCGAGAGTCAAATTTTCGAAGAAAAAGTATCAAGATTATTACCGGACTTTGGTTCCCGACGTGTTTCGTGTTTGTGACATCGTAAGAGCAGTACGAGGCATCGACTTCGGTGTGTATTCTCGGACTCGGTGGTTCGCCAGGCGTAGTCTCCGGGGGTGGAACGACACGGAGTCTGGCAAAGGTTGCACCACTCGCTGATTTTCGAAGAGGAGCCGAGGCGTTTGCTACGGTTTTGGAACGCGGTACTTCCGATGCCGAACGTGCTGATGCCATGAGAGCGTCACCCTCGTTGTCGATTTGCTTCTCGACCGGTGGTGCGGGACTCTGGGGTTCCACAGCCATTGATACAGCCCGTCGTTTCTTCGGTGAGCCTTAGAACGAATGCGATAAAAAGAAATCATTTTTAATGATATACCAGGAAACTATTTTTAATGTTATGAAGGTTCCTACCCAAAAAGAAAAAAATATTTCAATACCGAGACTTTTCAACAAGTTTCGGAACAACGGTGCTGCGATTCGTAGCCTTAGAAAGCGAGGGAACGTTTTTTTTTTCTTCAAACATTTCGTTGGTAGGTTTTACGTATAAAAGTCGTTCAAATGTTTCTCCATTAAGAGATTGAAAAAAAAAATGCTTTAGGGATTGAAACGAAGTAAATTTGTCTATTAAAACAAGTGATGATGCTGAAGAAAATGATCATTGAAATCTACTTCTCAAGCTCTCGTTAGAACCCGACATAAAGAATCTACTAAAAAATATAAAAAATCATTTGTTGCTGTCCAACGAGCCGAATATCAAGTTGCATAAAAATGTCAGCTAACCTTGCACCGGTGGCGTCGCAGCGACTTGCTGGCCTCCTTGTTGATGCGTGTTGTCCGTTATCTGTATGGTTGCATTGCAATTTTTGTCCCGGCCATGATTACTTATTGCTGATGTAAGTGGAACAGGAGATCCCTCCGTTCCCAATATAATTCTGCATAAACTTTCGTAATCTATCTTTCCCTGCGAATGACGATTAGGGAAATTAACTCTGAACAATTGTCTCGTTTCCCAATTCCGCAGCAATATTGAGCATTAAAGAATCAATGCATGATCTTTATCAGCCTTTTTTTCTCTCATTCTTTTTGTTTGTTATTATAAAGAAAAAGAAGAAACAAAAAACGAAAAGATAAACCGCGGGAGACATTCGAACGAATGTAGGACGAGACTCACTTCTTTTCTGTTGTCCGGCTCAACATTTTCCTGATTATTCGTATCAACGTTTGGCGTTGTAGGCGCCTGGTTGATCGTTGTCGCCGTCGTCAGAGCCGGCGTTGCCGTGACCGTTGGTAACGATCTCGTTGTTGGTAGACCCTCGTTTGCTACCAAAGGCCTCTCCCAGTCGTACGGATCGCTCGCCTTTACACCACGACGCTTCATACAACGCTCGAACAGACTCGCCAACATCGTGTAATCGGGCTTATCCGCATATTGCAAACTCTGCACAAACAACAACAATTTTTCAAAATTCAAATTAACATTATGACTCAACATTTTTGAAACATCGTTATTGGACAAAGACTTATTTTCTCCTAGAACTATGATACCAATATTCACATTTACGCGTTTCGTTACGTTCACTGTTGTAGGTAATCGGTAATAGAAAAGTCGACGAAAAAAGCATAAATTTGTACTGATAAATGAGAAATTTAATAACATTAAATTGTATTATATCGGTTCTATTACGGCTTTTTTTTTCTTATTCCGCAATTGATTGATCATTGAGTAGTGAATTTATTATTTTCAATGAAATTGACAGCGATGAGTGTGTAATCGGTGTGTGGCTTTAGCAATCTTCCAAGGTAAGCAGCTTTGGGCGAGGCCAATACGTGGATGGATTACCGCTTAACCAGGCATTTTTTCAGGTTCTAACGGTCTCAACTGGCTGAAATTGAGTGAACATACAGACGACCGAGTCGTTTTGGTTTTCGACAGTTTCCTTTGGCCCTTGTGCAAACGCGATACAGGAGTGCATTAGAAGCGAGCGGCTTTGGGCAACACTCTGAAAGAAGCGGGGGGGGGGGGGGTCTCTCTCACGAGAACAGCAAAGTGAGGGAAAAATTCTGATTGAAATAACGGGGTGGGCTCGTGAAAACCCGAAAATATATACGCAGGAACAATAGGAAAAAAAATAAAAAATGAATATTTTCAATAGAGAATAGGGAAAAGCAGTTTGAAAATGAATAAATGATTCATTCTTCATAACTTATTTCACGATTTTCAAGACTTTCAGTTCACCTGCAAGTTACTTTATAATCGACGTTTATCACGGAGTTTTCATTATATGAAAATAACTATTGAATAAATAATGAACTTGAGTGAGAATGTTTCGACAAAGAAATGGTGGAGTTTATTATTTCAATTATATTTTGCGTTATCAGTATTAAATTCAATTTCATGTATCATTATTTAAACACTGTAGGGCAAACGAGGCACGTGTGTGTTATCAGTTTTCTATTTATCGACGAAAATCAATATGAAGTTTCCATGTTACTTATGCGAGGCCGGGAGACGACATGCAAAAATCGTAAAATAGTGTTTTTACTTTTTAAATGGCAGTAAAAAAAAATACTGGGTTGGTCGTATACAGTTCACACAATGCGGCACAGGGTTAAGTGAATATATTGATTCGAACTCTCGTTGAGAAGAAAAAAATAGAAAATTCGTAGCTAGGAGTCGGTGGAACCGTTTCCATTTGCCAAAATGACAAAAATGATTTTCTCGCCATCCATTCAATTGAATTTGTACGTTCTAATGAACTTGCTAAAAAAAAAAAGACTAAATCTGCAAACAGGAAAAATTTAATACTGGACTGGAAAATTCGTGGTAGAAATGTGATTGTAAATACTCTCGAGTCGCTCTTGGAGGAAAGAAAAGAGAATCGTGATTGCCGGCACAGTGTTATTAATGATCCAGTACAGGACGTTATGAGATCGAACAGGATGAGAAGAAAAAAAAAATTTTCTATGACGTATATTTTCAATGCTAAGTATATATACTTCCGGAAGACCTTGGCCCCCTTCGGTCCATAGAACACAGTTTGAACAGCAGCCAAATAGTTCGCTAACATCTTCTTTTCCCGAATGAATACGCGTAACGGCCGCGAAACTTAATATTCCCATTTTTCACACGTACCATGGACCACATTTCACTTTACTTTGCTAGACCTTTTTTCGCTAATGTCTCGAAAGAAAATCCGAGTCATAATATTGCTTTCAACGGTTTCCGGTCGAGCGAATATAGTTTTTGACCTCTTTATGTGCACCGACAGATCGTTATGAAATCAAGTGAATTACAGAAGACGGGAACTTGGTAGGAGAAAAAAAAAAAAAAAAACTATTCGAATATACATCTTGAAAGGCTTCTGATTCCAGAAGCAGACTGAAAAATGAGTATGCATCAATGGGCAATTCTCATAAAGTACTTTGATTAAATCGATTGTCTGTTTCACATAATGTTATTACTGTATTTCTGTAGAAACTGCCAACCTAGTAACTGGTAACTTATATATTGTTATTAGCAAATTATATATATTTTTTTGAATCTGAGCGTTTCTCATAATTTTATTTTAAACTGGTTCTAGCACGTAAGAAAAAACCATCAATCGACAATCAAAACTTGAAAAGCTTTGTGCATTAAGTACTTTATTGTCGCTTTAATCATTTGTCCACTTTCTTTTTCTAAAAAGTGAAAAAAAGTTTTATTTCTTAATTTTTTTATTTCTTTTTCGAAACCATTTTCTACTATTGAATTTATTGAATCCACTGAAGATAAATAATGAGTATGACGAGCCTATCACGACAAATCCTTCCATTAATTTTTCTAACGCACTGAAATAATGCTATGATTGAAATAGAAATAGTGAGCATTGTGGCACGTTCGTTATCTTTAGTGTTGTTCAGAAAAAGATTTTTCAAACAGTGGAGAAAAAAAACCGTGTAGCTAAAAATCGTGTATTCACGATATATAAAAATCTGCGAACTTTAACTAAATAAAATACTCGAATAGATGAAAAAAAAAATCGTGAAAATGTGCTTTCTCTTTTATTTTCTTCCCCATTCCCATGATAAAATGCTATAAAATACCTGAATGTGTTCGAGGAAGACACGAAGATCAGAAGGCAAATGTTTGAGGAGCAAACGGTGATCATACTTTTCCTTCAAAGTTCCCACCTGAATTCGTCGAAAATAAAACAATTGTTTGTTATTCAAGCATTTCTAATTTAATGATCCGAAAATGTTGGAAATTGAATGTTTCACATACCTGCTCTTTGTCTTTGATTTTTCGCCAAGGAAGTTGTCCATTGACGAACTCGATGAGCATGTAAAACAACGACCATAGATCGTCGTGTCTACCCATTTCTTTGTTTTTGTGAGCATTTACGGAAGCGTATCGTACTGTACCACGGAAACCAGCGGCGGCCCGAGGCGGTCGAACGTCACCCGTACCTGTTGTGAATTGACGAGCCAGACCGAAATCCAACATGTATACCATACGTGTGTTGTACGGGTGACGACCGATCGAGAAATTTGACTGTAAAACATTTTTTTCATTCAACATTTTTCCGGTCGATGATAAATCGAATCAAGTACAGTCATTTTTCTTGTGCTAACACGAATTTCCAATTCTGACTACAAAAATTAATTTCGATTGCTCTAGTACTAAAATATTATTATTAAAGCTCTAAACGAGCAGGGAGATTCGTAGATTACTCTATGTTAACACCGTTACATATTCAACATTATTTTGCATTCAATTCTTGATCAACAGATTTCTCGCTAGACAGAATATTTGGCACTACTTAGAAGACCCGGTGATTTTAATCGACAAACTTTTTTGTATAATGAAACCTAAAGATTCTAAAGAACCCAACAAAAGTGAATTGAGCTCAAAGTTTTTCACTTTCTACATATATTTTACAAAGCTTTATTACACGTTGATGTGCTTGGGAAAAGTATAGTCTGGATGCATCTCAAGAATTAAACTTTCTGAAGCCCATATAATCATTCGTAAGCCATAAAGTAAAAAAAATTTACAATCTTGGTGAAGCTAAATCCAAATAAAAGCTCGTGTAAAACTTGGAAAAATTAGTGTAGAAAAAAAATTGGCAATTCAAATTTGAAATTAATAAAAAAAAGTCTTGAAATTTTATCAATGAATTTTTATGTATCCGGAAAACTAATGGACTCAATAAGCCCAAATTTTTTGGGGCAATGTTTTCAAGCCCCTAAAAACTTACAACCATGAACTCTAGAAAATCATCTGATTACATGAAAAATTTTGAATTTTAAAAAGTTTGAGCACACGCACTTAATTTACACAGGAAAAATTTATACGGTAAGTACGCCAGAAAAACTATGAAATCAAAATTTCAAGTTTTTCTCAATAGAATGATAAAAATTAATAGTAAATGAAAAACTCACGGGCTTAATATCTCTGTGAAGGAAGCCCACTTGATGTATACTCTCTATTGCTTTCAAAATTTGAAGACCAAGGCGCAAAGTAGTAGAGATAGAAAAGGCACCTCGCGGCTGAGCTCTCCGCAATTCAGCCAAGTTTTTTCCCTGTAGTTGCATCACAACGTAATTGAATCTGTCGTTCCTGCCGCACCCGATGAACCGGCAAACGTGTTCTTTACCTAGAAATTAAAACAAAACAAAAAAAGAAATACAATACATGAAAAAATCTGAATATATTGACAATTTGCTGAAATTCATTGAAAAAATTTTACCCTGCAGTTTTTTGAGGACGGCAACTTCCATCTTAAGAACTTGTTTGGGTTGCCTGGCGGATTCAACTTTGAGGGCAACCTGTTCTTTGGTCATGAGATCCAGACCTTCGTAAATTTCTCCAAAACCGCCGCCGCCAATTTTTCTCATCTGCGACGATCCAAAGAATTAGTTGGAAATTGTTCATTTCCAAATGTTCAGTCAGCAAAAAAAGATAAACAATTAAGAAAGAAAGGGGGAAGGAGAATAAGTTATTTCCAAAATAGAGTTGAGGTGCAGAGTTCAACGGGATAATGAAGAAAAGTATTCGAAAAAAAAAAAAACGTCAGCTGACACGATCGATTATACAGGGAAACCGCTAATACGAGGAAAAAAAAGACAACGCAATCTCAAGAGAGGAAACGTCAATGACACAATTCACTGCTCGAAGAAAATAAGATTTTTCAGATTTTCACCAACTTCAACTCGTTATATGTTACCTTAAATGGCAAAAAAAAAAATTAAATAAAACGTTCAACACTTTACTCACGACTTTCCATCGTTCTTTGACCACATGGCCAGGCTGCAATAAATCCTCGCTTGTCATCGTGATGTTATTGTTCTGATCTGTGCTCTCGTCGCCTACATGTCTCAACACCAATTTACCCGGATGATGAGGATGCCTGTTCGGAAAATTGAAAAGAAAAGGCAACCCTTTAGCGAGCGAGACAACGAGTCTGCCATGACACCAAAGAACTCAGATGTATATAGAAGCACAGTTCTTAAGGATTTTTCGTGCCGATTCTCACTGGGGGAATGACGTCAGTCCCCCAGTGTAGTTCGCAGTCGGTGGCGCTGGCGTCGTATCTCCCTTCTCGCTTCCACTCGCATACTCAGCCGCACGCGCTCATTCCATCTCTCTTACTCTCACAGTTATAATGCACTGGGGGAACTAATTATTATCCATTTTTTGAAGCGACAAGATAAATCGATGGATTAAAAAAAAATGTAGTTTTTAGAAAGAATCACATTTTTTTAAATTTGTTCCAATTGTGTATTAGTATAAAAGCTGGATTGAAAAAAAAAAAAAAATGACAAAAGTAAGATTTGAACCAGGTCCACTTGATTACTAGTCCAACACTTTACGCTGACACTAACCACTCAGATGTATATCCGTAAACACGGAACCCATATATAAATCATGAATCGACGCTTAATATTTAAACTGATTTGGTTGGAAAATAGATTATGTAAACATTGAGTTGTCGTACTGGACCCGCAAATATTACATTACAAAATGTTTATTTGTTCCTATAAAAAAAAAAATTAAAAAATAAGTAGATCCATATCTCCCTTCTCGCTTTCACTCGCATGCTCAACCGTATGTGCTCGTTCCATCTCTCTTGCTCTCGTAGTTATAATGCACTGGGGGAACTAATTATTATTCACTTTTTAAAGCGACAAGATAAATCGATGGATTAAAAAAAATGTAGTTGTTAAAAAGAATCACTTTTTTTTTATTTATTCCAATTGGGTAATAAGCTGGGTAATTGGGTATAAAAGCTGAATTGAAAAAAAAAAAAGATGAAAAAAGTAGGGATTGAACCCGGCCTGATCCAGTTACTATTCCAACACTTTACGTTGACACTACCGTATCAGTTGTATAGATTTAACACAAAATCCATATATAAATCATGAATCGACGCTTAATATTTAGACTGATTTAGTTGGAAAATAAATTATGAAAACATTGAGTGTCGTATTAGGCCCGCAAATATTACATTACAAAATGTTTCCTTATTCCTTCAAAAAAAAAAAAATGAAAAAACAAGTAAGTCTCGAACCCCAGAACTCATCTCATGTCGCATGTGGGCACACCGCAATCGCGGGTGACGTCACGATGCGAACACCACGCCGCCAAGTGGCAGATTGGGTCGCAGAAAGTTTGTCTTCAGGCGGCCCATAAGAACTGTGCTTCTATATAGATCTGAGTTCTTTGATGACACACACGATGTTACAACGCGCGCGCGCGCGCCCGCACAGGGGCGCCTCCTCGTGTATTTTCCGAGTCAGTTCTCACTCACTCACACTCTCTCTCTCTCTCTCTCTTTGTACATTGTCCCACACACCGGTAATGTAGTCGATACAGTGGAATCTCACTTAAATCTCGCTGTACGGTCAAATGAAATCTCTTTTGAATAAATCTCAACAATTATGGCACTAATGTTGTTATGGCCGTTCAAAAAGGCTAAGTTTTCGTGACAAAGAAATAGTGCAATGGATTGAAAGATTTTTGTGCTAATTTCAACAGAGTTTATGAAATAATGGGGGCTAAATATACCGCCCCACTAGTTATGACAGCTTTCAAGGCATTTTATGTTATAAAATTCTATTTACATTCGAAAATTTCATCAAATTTCTGTTAGGTAAAAAAGATACATATTTTTTTTTAGAATAAAATATTTCATGAAGACTTCATTGAACGGAATTGAATGTTTTGGAAATATTTGTAGAAGTAAAAGGCTGTATTGATTACTCTTCGTTAATAAACTAAATGTGACAGTTAAGAACACTATGTTTTTTGAAGCAATGTTTAAGTCGAATATAAAGAATATTATTCAATCAAGTTATTTGTCCCATAAGTTAACTCCTCAAGATCAATATATGATAGCTCAGTAATCTTGCAGTATATATTTCAATCTAATAATGTTACTTACATTTGATAAAAATGTTAAAAGTTGCAAAGTAATGAAAAAACGTTTGACGATAAGTTAAAAATTTCAAAAATCCTTTCAAAACTTGACACGTAATAACACAAAATATCATCGTTAATGTAAGGTCTGAATATCAAGAAAATATATTTAAAAAATGCTTCTGCAAGACTTTGAAAAATGGTTTATTTTCCAAGTTTTAAAAACGAACCTCGAAGTGAATGGGGCAACTGTAAACGAGCGCCATCATCTAACCCATATATTTTATTGCTCTACAAGTATCGTGAACGACAAGTTAAGGGAGTTTCCACTGTTCAACGCGGCAGAGAGGGTGGTGGTAGTAACAGCGATGAAAAAAGTTTTTCTGATCGAATTTTTTTTTCATTTTATGAAACCGTAACACACCGGTAGACTTGCTCAAATTTTTCACCATTCGTTCGATTTTTTTATATTTTTTACTTTCCTTAACGTAAAGTTCCGTGACAGCAAATAAAAACAAAGGAGCGACTGGACACACGTTTTTCGTTGTAAAATACGATTAACTGGCCACACACGAAAAAAAATTTGATAGTTTTTAACCTTAATAATTTGGTATATACGAGGCTGAGATGGAAAATTGGTCAATACACGCGAGGGCGCCCCCCGTGCTAGGCAGCCATTATTGCGTGCGAGCAAAGGGGTGCAGCCTGAGTTACCGGGGTTGCGCCTGTACATACATACACATACGTACACACATCAGTTTCTGTATACGTGAATTCTTTTTTTGTTAAAAGTGTGCGTTTATCACCCTCGTCTGCCCCCTCGCCCAAAAAGCTCATTTCTCATCCTCTTTTTTTTCCCGGAAATTAATTCTTCAATCGTGCAATACCACCCACTTGAATATCCACCCACCTATTTTTTTCTCCGTTCTTATTCTCGGTAACGATACGAAAAATTGAAATTCGAGACGCGAACAAGATTTAACCAAATTTAAAATCAAGCCAAACGCACGCCAGATCGCAAGATTTTCCGTACTAATTATCGTGTACACATTTGTAAACATATATAAACATTAGTAATAACGAATAGAATTTTTTCATTTATGAAAATTCAATCGCTGAACAATCGAGAGACAAATGAAATTTTTTCGCACGTAAAGTCAAAACCGAACACGCGCACTGACACTCATACACTCACAGTCAAATAAAATATATAATAATTCGTGTAACGTGTGTTTAAACTCGCGAAGAAATATATTCTCGAAAAAAGTTTTCCTCCTCCCCCCTCCCCCCCGCTCTAGTCTTATATACCGCGATCCAAATATAATGACATTTTATTTTTACTAACAATGTCGTCTGCTAGGCGCTCAGATGGCCCGCTCCTATCTCCCTATCTTGCTCGTCTTTCCGCTCTCTCTTTCTCTTTCGATCTTTGCTCGCTCCTATAAAATCGCTGTGAAGCTTTCGGAGCAACGAAATATCTTCGTACCATTACTTCTTTCACGTTCATTCAAGCACTCTCTTGTGTTCACTCTCATCTCGACGAATAATAATTTAATCCTCGGGCCTTTTTTTTTTTTTTTTTATCTTTATCTCTTTTTGTCGCTATGCCTCTTCCTCGCTTTGGCGCCCTCCGGCTCCTCTTTAAAATATTTACAGTGCCGATGTTTCAGCAAAATGAATGTTTTTCTTTCTATCAAATTTATCGTACAATTTCAGATATTCGGCAATTCGCTCTTTTTTCGTTTTTTTTTCTTCTTTCCCGTCAGGAATCGATCTATTCGCGAGACGTCGTGCTCACAACCGCGAAAGCGCCGCACGAAAGCCCCTCGGCGAACGTAGCGTCGACGTCGTTGTTTCTGCTACTGCTTACCGCAGCCATCTTTTTTCAGTCATAATTTTTCTCACCAGCCGCACGATGGCAGCACTTATCGCGTTACAAACTCTGCACTGCAAAGTAACAACCGAGTCTGCCCACGCAACTATCATCTCGTGTCTCATCTCATCATTGCCGCGGCCCAACCAAGCTCAATCGATATTCAGCAATTTGAAATATTGAAATAATTATCGCGTAACTGACGAGCATCGCAAGATTATCGTCGTTTAGTTGTAGCAGAAAAATCGTCTTCGTTTTTAATCCCAATTTCGTTCGACAATTGTCGTTTTTTCGTCGATTGGATTTTATACGTGAGCTTGCTCTTTTCATTTCCTATGCCTGCTTCCCTCTAAGCTGTCACTGTATTTTATCGACATGGTTGAATTATTGCTCGTTCTTTAATCAATTATACTCGTGCATAATAAAGTTTTGTACACTCCAATTGCTTTCCGAGGACAAACAAAATTAACTTTGTACGACTTCCTAACCCATGAAACACGCTACGAGAAATTATACGTTTCAACGATTTTCGTTCCATACCAGTTGAAACCTCTGCATTATTGTTCAATCTTATGCGAAGTACATGACTTTCAAGAGTTCTGAGATACTTTGCATGTACAGTTCTCTTCAAAAGTACAACTATACCAGCAATAATAAAAATCGAAGCTGCGAGCCTGCCTAATCGCCACTCAATTTTAAAGGTTATTTACCTTTCGCCCTCTACATTTAAATCTGTCCTCGTTCATCAAACTCATACGAACGTAGCAGCAAACTTTGTGCAAACTCGTAAAAATTTTTTAACGATTTCATACGATTTCTCAGGTCATGAAAGACATAAATTTTGTTACGGTGTAATTTCGCGATTAAAATAAACTATGCTACATACGTTTTATCGTGAAATCTTTCAGACGATAAAAGTTCGAAAGTTCGGTACACCAATATATAAAATACCTGTACAAGTTGTACAGGTTATGAGTTTTTTTTTCCACCGCTCAAAATGTGAGAGAATTTTTTTCAAAAAATAAAAATCATGCTTCCTTTCGCTTCGAGTGTTTTATTCGAAAATATGGTAAATGCGAATAGTTTTTCCGTGAAAAAAAGTGCACGTAGACGTTGTTATATCGACTAAATCGTGCAGTACAAGAACGAGTGTATCTATATGATGATTTTTTTTTTCCAAAATTTCGAATTACCGATAAATTTATTATCACTGAATTACGTTCTTTACGAGTTATTCGTGACCTACGATAAAAAAAAATTGAATAATGAGTAATAAATTGGTAAGTATTCGAGATGTGGTCTCGGAACAAAACGTCGTCTAAAATTAGCTGCAACAACAATACGTATAGGAGTAAAGTTAGCAAGCTGTGCGTCACTTGGGATCCCTCGAAGTTCAATGAATCGAGACACATCTCATAAGTTAAATCTCTCATAAATGTAATCAACCTCGTTTATTAATAAAAGCCTCAACGTTGCTACTCGATCGATATTTTCAAACATATTTTTTTACCACTTGTTTATCGAGACGGATACCCTCCTCTCTCCCCCCCCCCCCCCTTTGCCCTTTCTGTTTTCCTTTTACGGCATTGTTCACGAATCTTTGTTAATGAATGTTATCAATTTTATATTTTTGAACATACGGTTAACCCTGGATTCCCACAATCTATTTTTTTTTTTTTCAACGTCAATCTCGTAGCGGGGTCGATGACGAGCCCAATCCTTTCTTCAGCACAAAATGTTCTTCGCGAGTAGAGATAATAAAGAGTTCGATTGTATACCGCGATGAAAATGAAATTTAAACGCGACTGTACATCCCGCGTACATATTTAATACACGAAACTGGCAATCGGGAAAATATTAGCGTGTTCTCGATTCGTTATAAGTATTTTGCAGAAGAATATGGACGAATCTGATATTCGTATTTTCGACGTAAAGTATATATACAAGAAAATTTGATAAATTGCTTCTATTACAAATTCATCGATTAGTCAAAACGAGCCGAAGTGTATACATGTATCGTTATGATTTTCATGACAAGACAAATTTCTTGGGTAATCGCAACCAAAGTTTTTCTCGTTGCCACGAGCAACTATGTAACATAAACTCGATAAGTGACCCAGCTCTAAAAATAACAAATAATCCATCTACCTTAGCTTATAACGTATATAAATAAATTTAACACACGAGAGGTAACATACATTGTTCATGACAACCAAGCAGGAAACATCGATAACTCTGGTCAGCTGACTGCTGTAAAGCGAGATGAAAAAAAAAACAAAAAAAAAAAAAAAAAAAGGATCATGATAAAAGAGAAAAGAGTAGTGGCGAGAGCAAAGGATAAAATAAAAATGGAAAATTTCAAGATTTTTCAAAAATAGACTCGTCTCTTGGTTCACGAGAAGAAAACGTGCCGGTAAACGGGACGAGAATCATCGTTAAATCTTCAGTGATTTATCATAACCTCTCTTTTCACCTCTCACGATCTCAGGAAAGAGAAATATGTCTACGAAAATACGTAATATCAATGGAAAAACTGCTGCATCGGCAAGAAAAAAAAAAAAAAAAACTTTTAGTCGATTACACCAAGATCTGAGTTATTCAAATAAATTTTCTTTCGTGTCTCACGCCCGAACAGAGATCTATTCAAGCTTAAGGAGTTTCGGTACAGGCGATACAATGTTGCCATGCTAAACCATGTTAAAATCATACAAAATTTCAAAAACTTAAGAATTTTATAAAATTTGGTGAATATATTCTTTAGTGCCAAATTTGAAAATACAAATTTTTTCAAATTTTTCTTCTATATACACAGTTATCGAGTAATTGGAGATTAAAGTTCACGTGTATAAGCATATCGTTTATATAGGTATACATTTCGGGCATAAGAAATCTGCTTTAATGCATAATTACTCGATAACTAAGTAGAAGAAAATTTTGAAAAAAATTGTGTTTTCGTACTTGATGTTGAAGAACATTATCACCAAATTTCATTAATTTCTTAACATTTTGCCTTTTGTACCGAAACTCCTTGAGGAATTTTTTTTTTTTTTTTTTTAATTACAATATTTTTATTCTCATCGACTCTTTCGTGGTTGATGACAGATTCGATATGTTTATTTATTTAACACTGGAGACATTTTATACAGAAATTCAACGAATATGAAGTTGGGATTTGGGATATAAATAATAATTATATTATCATTTATTTCAAATGAAATATCAACCGTATTCAATTGTGATTTTACGCAATCATATTTCATGGTTCTACGATCCGGAATACTGGATCACTGGATGCAAAGTTAAGGTTTGTTAGTTGTTCCAAATTAATAACAAAAAAGATTAAAAATGGTCCTTGGAACTACTATCTACTTTTGGTTCTTCGGTTCCGGCAATTTATGAACATCTGTGGAGTGTGGTTTGTATGTGAGAATTGGCTCGACGCTCTGCGCCACGTGGTGGCTGGAATACGAAGCTTCAACGTTGGTAGTCGAATAAAAGGACCCAAATAGCTTTACACCTATTTGATTGAAACACAATTTTCTAGTTCAAACGAATATAAATTTGGTGATTTGAATGTAAAACAATAAACGATCCCGGTAGATTTTAATAGAGCTTTTGCCTGAGTTTGCTTTTCCTATTGTAACACACGTCGATTACGCAAATCAATATATGTCATGATTGATCAAAGTCTGCTCTAGAAAAGAGGTAGATGATTATTTTTATTCTCATGGAAAAATCAAGTCCCAGGGGTTTTTATTCTTTCTGACTTTTTGACAGAATTCACGACCAGCTGATGCGAAACTTGAGAGGTTTATTCTTGGTTCGTTCTCTCTCTCTCTCTCTCTCTCGCTCTCACTCTATCTTTTGATGCACTATCGCGAGTCACTCGAGATGGGACATTTCCGTTCGCAACACTTCAACGTTTATTAAATCTGCCACTTCAATTATTATTCTTCATAATAAAATCGCGTTCCATTGCGTGGAAAGCAGACACGAGTGTGTTCATAAAAACCAGAAAATATTCACGTGTTTCAGTGAACATCATAACCGTCGTAAACATAATTGAATAGTATTGATCGTAACGACAAATTATGCAGCAAAAAATTACCAGGAAATAAAACTTTATGCAGGATTTTGATGATCCTTCAATAACACCGTTTATAGTGCGTGAGAAATGTTTGTTTTCTTTTCTTTTCTTTTCGTTTCATCAAAAGTGCAGCAGAATTTGTTAAAATATTTTGGTTCGTTTCTCTTTATATACGAGAGACTTTGATTTCACAATTTGTATCGGTACGATATAAATATAAATATATATCATGTAACGTCCGTGAGAGACGAACTTGACGAAATGAGAGTGAAAAAGTATAAAGTTTCATTCGCATCTGACGAGTATGTCGCGTGTTCGGTAATTGGAGAATTTTCGTAAAGTTTAAAGGATCGTTGAGAGAGAAGAGAAAGAAAATAACGAAAGAGAAATCTTTTGTATTTTTTGGCTCATTCAAAAAAAAAAAAGTCATTGAGTCAAGAGAATATCGTAATTTTCGTGTGAAACACATACGTCGAATAAAGCAACGTCTTTGATCTGGTCATCGACACTGAATTTTCACTTTCAACTAAATGACGAATAAATATTCTGTTCCGTCGTTAAAAATGTGATATCGATGCCTCGAAAGCCACATGTACATTTTATTTCGATGTTTCCGAGGACTAATCACGGAGTTTACGACCTGTGCGAAACATTTTCTCTCATTCGCGTGTGTCTCTTCGTGTGTGTCGACAAAATGAACGATACCGTGCGTTTATTTTGAATATACATTCGAATTTTCATCGTTGCGGAAATAGCCTACCGCCGGCTACCGTGTGAAAAGCACGTACCACGCATACGTACGCGACGAGAACCCGTACATTTACATAAATATACACGACCCAGGTTTCTCTCTCTCTCTCTTTCTCTGTTGGTCGAGTGCAAAGATCTCTCCGGCGGACATTACCAGCGATACAGTCTTACGCTTTTTGTTTTCTCGGGAAAGTTTGAGCTGCATTAAGACCCCCGGTTACTCTCGAAATAACGTCCGAAGACTTTTATTTTATTATGCATTTTATCTCTCGCAGATAAAGAAATTTCAAGAAACACAAAACAAAACCACTTTTGTAGGCTCATTTTACAATCTTTGTACAGCTATTTCGCCTTCGAAAATGTGATAAACAATGTTCTCAGAACATTTTGCAATGAAGTAAACTAATCAAAAACAAAAGCGAGCAATAAAAAAAAGAAAAACGTTGAGAAATATACAATTCATGTGAAACAAAGGTTATTTACGAACGAACGAAATACAAAGACAAACACGAAAAACCAACTTGATTAAAACACTCGATTTATACGATAATAATGGAAACATAAGTAGAAAAAAAAAAGTTACGACGATACTGAGGTACTAAATATGGGCAAAAGAAATGATGAAAAAAATTTAACTTGTGCACGTCAGCATGGAATATACACTGAGAGAATAAATTCGTTAATTCGACAAATTTTTTGTTGGTTCAACAAATCGTGGCGAACAAAGTGAAATTCGTTATCCCGAACGAAAGTTTGGTTCATTCAAATACTTCATTTGTTGGCTCAAATAAATATTTCTCTCCGCGACAAAAACTACGTTGAATCGACAAAAATTTTGTTAAATCAACGAATTTAATTTTTTTCGCCACGATCTGTTGATCCAACAAATTTCTTTTCTCGGTGTACACGAGAGCTTCGTGTAACAGGTTTTCCCTATTTGAAAAAAAAAAAACGTATTTGCATTTGCATTTTGTGGATTGATTGTTCCCACACTAGGTCAAAATAAAATATTTATATTACGGTTGTAGATGTAGATTTTAACTTTCTCTGTTTCTTTTCGTAGTGAATACATTTTCAAAAAATGGAATATTTCAATGCTCGGAAACTTCGAATCGCACTATAGTATACAGGTAAATGAAGAATATTTCTCAATTCAATTTCCGTTCATTCCTGGCCGGATTGTTATTATTTCAATCCGCTAAAACCAGTATTTTATTTGGCACTAATAATTACAGATTTATTCAGCCAAATCGTATTCAAGGTTCATTAACATCGAATAAATTCGTGACTCGATGAATAAAATTAGTTAAACTATAAATTTTATAGTCGCCGTAATAAAGAAAACCCGTTGGTAAACTTATAGACGAATTTTTTCCGTTACAAAAAAAAAAAGAATTTCGAATACAAAAAAACCACTTTGAGTAACTTACAAAAATCAGTAATAAAATCTGAAGCGATACTGTCACGAGGGAAAGCAGTTTCCGAAAAGATTGTCAACTAAAAAAAATATTCCGAGCGTAAATTTAGATTTCTAAAAAATTTCACAACTAATCGTTTGTTCGATATTAAAAATTGGTTATGTGTCAGTCGCAAACAAAAGCTTTGTTGTTTATTTTTACAATTAACACAGCCACACAATGAACGGTAAAAATAAGTCCTTAGCTAACAGAGATCACGAAAAAAAAACCCCACAAATGAGTGTAAAAGCACGTACCACTTCATCGCAGATATAAACAAGGAAAATCAGGAAAACAATAATGATCGAAACGTGGTAATTTATATGAGCGTTCGATGAATCGGACGTGAGGTGGCGTGACTAATCGCGTGTGCGAAGCAAAAGCACCACCGGTTTAGCGCGAATCGCTGACACTCTGACGGACAAACACCGTACTATAACCGTCACGATAATTCTAGAATTTTATTATTGCCAAGTGAAAAAAAACTGTGTTTAACGTGCACAATAACGTTGATTAAGATTTTTTTTTAAACAAGTTTTACAAAGACGCGAACGATCGCGGGCGATGTACGCGGAAAGATATCGAGAAGTCTCTGATCTGCCTCTCGACGATAGACTAAAGCCACACAGTGCCAAGAGGACTCGTGACTCTCGCAACCCTACCTACCAAATACACGCCAGTCGTTCTACTGGCATTGGCCCGCTCACCACCGGACCAACAATTACTATAACTATTTTTTTTTCGCTTCTCGTTGAAAAACGAAAAAGACAGAGAGGGAGAGAGAGGAGAATCGAGAAGTTCGTCACAACTTTGTTCTCCTCCTCTCGTTTGGGGTTACGAAAACATTATTTCATTCGGCTATAAGCAGAGTTCCGAAATCAATAATTGATTTGTTATCGAATTTTACCGAGCATTGAATCGCCATCTTTCACGTATTTAATTATCTCACATTAAATTGCGTGTGTTTCAAAACATAAATCGTCAACCGGCAAGAAATATCACGGAAATAGAACAAAAATCGGACCATTGAAAAGGAAAATAGAACAAAACGCAGTGACAGAAGGGCAGGGGGGGGGGGGATCGAAAACATACCGAGGATTATGAACATCGAAAATTGCATGCGATAAACTCGAATTCAAGTGTATCAAACAGTTATCGTGAGAATTGAATAAAGTTTATAATTATCGACAATATGTGAGTTCAGTAAAAACTAGACCAATCAACCGCAAGAGTTGGCAAGTTCAATGTTCGAGAGAAACGACATCTTCATTGGAATCAAATGTAATGCTTTTGAAAAAGTGCTGTGAATCTAGTGTTGAATGAATTTTATGTATATTTTTTAATCTATAAAGAAAACATACGATCGATACCTTATCAAAGTTTTTGAACATTATCAGTCAATAACATCGAATCTAGTGCAAAACCTGCGGAATATTGATACAGGTGGGTGAATAAAAGATAACCGACGAAAATTTCACGAAAAAAGTCAATTTCTCCGAATTTTCTCAATAAATAAAAATGCGATTAAATAATGCATAATAAAATTGACATGACAGTGATCCAATAATTAGCTGTCAAATAAACAAATAGGTAATCATTTAAACGGAAAATTCGGATAAAATAGCCGAAACCGTTGCTTCAGCGAAAACCGTGTGACCGTGCAGTCAAAGATACGTATGAAAAAAAAAACCCGTTTTTCGCGAATAAATAATGATCACAGTAATCTATAAAGATTATGCTGCAAGTTTTCGTGGCCCTTTAGATCGATCTTTTATTCTTTCGTATATAATCGTTGATAGGTGGGTGTGAATAACATGATAAAGCGCACCAGACTCCTGATTCTGAATCATTCTACGAGAATTTCGTAGTGAATGGATCTTTCGCTTTCGTTGATTGAGAATATCAATTCCTGTAGGAAGTTTTATGTTGCAAGACGCTATATGAAAGGAAAGAAAAACATTTTTTAAATTCTTTTGCACAATTTTCGAAACGATTTGTGTTTTTCTCTCAAGGTATCCGACAGCAGTCGAACAGAGTTGAAATTGATAACATATAAATATCTTATCTTTTTTTTTTTTCAAATTTTCATACTTCAATGGCCACTTCGACTCTTTAGTTCCTCAAAGTTCTTGACGTAAAATTGAAATCAACTTTAATTTTCGTATCTGGCCACGAATTTATTCGTCACTCATGGCAGCTAAGATTTTTTTAAAGCCTTTTCGTTGGTTGAAATTTCTGAAATTTTCAATGAATTCGTAACTCGCTGAATTGATTATTATTGTCACATCGAAGGGAAAATAGTAAAACCGTTTCAACAAGTTTCGTGATCGGAATAACTGTCAAAAAATCATCATCGCTTCGACTATAATATCGCGCGAATCACTCTCGCAATCTCGAAGATGCAAGATTGTGGAATGCTTCTTCGATGTGTTTGTTTCGGGAGAAGTTATGTCTGTATAGTTAAATGAATCGTAATAAGTAACCTCGAAACGAGCGTGTTAAATTTCTGGTGCTCTCGTTAGAATTAGGTCTATTTTGCACGCGGCCCCTTCTCTTTTATACACATGTATAAAATATTACGTACACGTGTATACGTGTAAAACATATCATCACAATCACTGACCACACGACGTTCGCGTAAAACCTGCTTAAAATGGTATAAGTTTGAAGAATATTAAAAATTTTCGCGTATAACCTGAAAATAATTGTAATACCTTTTTTTTCATCGATCATAATGTGAAAATCGAAGTGTTCTCAACTTTTTTTCCGTTCCTTTAATCTATATGGATACGCGAATAAAATGTAATTTTGAGGGGAAAGAAAATGGACAGGAAAATGACACAAATCGCGACACTACGGAGACACATTCTGGCCGCGAATCTAGCGCCGCTCGTTATCGAGACTGTTGACCAAAAACTGGCGAGAACGTGATATTGAAAATTAAAACGCTCCAAGCTTTGGTGTATGTGTAAAATATCGCTCGATGGATTTAATGTGTACGTATTTTAAGTTGGTGAAGGATAGCGCACGGAAGAAGACGAAAATGAGAGATGATGAAGGAGAAGAACGTGTACGTGCGCTTTTCCCCAATCCCAATACACTTCGATATGATACAAAAGTGGCTGGGCGTATCGTAAGCTCGCGCCCCCGCGTTTCACGAGGTGCCATCTATTTTGGTGACTACTTCGCGCGTTGAGAGTACCGCCGCGAGTTAAAAAAATAGAGTTCGAGAGTTCATCATAATGAAAAAAAAAACAGTTCGAAGCGATTTCATCGATAACCTAATTCGACGAATTTTCTGGTTAATATCATTCGTACTTTTTTTTTTAATTTCACTTTCGACTGAATAGATAATCGTATCGTTATTTTTTTTTCGTGATTGTTTCACGAATAAAAATTTAACCTCAAATTTGTTCGTCATTAATGAGCAAATAAATGACTGAATCGATCTTGTAGTAGAGCCGTGAGTCAAATATTCGGCTCTTTGTTCTTCTGTTAATCGCTGCTTCAAACACGTGAATACGAAAAAAATTCTAAAACAGACTTTTTTTTAAGTGTTTTTTTTTTTTTTTTACAGATCGATGCAAAGTCGTTCTAATTTTTCTACGAATAAGAAAATAATCGTGTTTCAACTCGTAATCTCAGATCAACGCGAATGCGACAAAAATTATGTAAAACAAAAAGAGTTTAAGATTCGTTAAATAAATACCGTTTTTTTTTCTTCGACGTAGCTGATTCGGAAAAGAGAGACTTGAAAAAAAATCGACTTTACGGTAAAGCGAAGTGAAAGAACGCGCGCGCGAGAGAGGATCGAGAGAGAGAGAGAGAGAACAAAAGAGCGTAACGGTCATCGGCAATGATGCGATACGAGAACCCGCGTCAACGGGCATAGATATAAGTAATAAACTAACTCAGGTGGTTGTCTGATTACTTGCATCTCTGGCATCGTCGCGAAAATTGCGGAAAGATCATTTCGCATGTACCTACGCCTGTCGCATTTTTTTTTACTTTTTCTCCTCCCTTCTCCCTCTACCCATGCACATATCGCGTCCATAATTATTCGCGAATATGTACTTGTCGATTATACTTATTCGAGAAATACGTATATATATTAAACCGTTTATCTCACTAATGCACACACAGACTCATCGTCATTTCTCTCTCGGCCATTCACACATATTCTATTTTATATTTGGCATTCGATCAACGAGATTTTCCCGGTTTACAACGAGATGCATATAAATTTGCACCTTTTCTTGTTCGCCGTCTTTTGATCCGTGGAATTTCGAGTGGTAACTCGAAATGATCGGTTTATGAAAAAAGATGTTTTTTTTCGTCCGCAAGAATGTGAACAATTTGTTCCTTTACTTTATTATTTTAGATGACGTTTGATAGGAAAAGTTGTGAAATGTGTCATCTTGTTCAAATATATTATATTATTACACTGAAACTTATTGTTTGGTTCGTTTTTTTTTCCTCATCGTTTATAGCTATATATTTTGTAACTGTATGAATTTTCGGTGAGTTTTACAGTTTAGTTTTTCATTGTAAATAATCATTATTTATTTTCTGGGTCTTTTATCGATCAATTTTCCTCTCTATCTTGTGAATATATATTTTTTTTATACACGCTTTTTTCACTGCAGAGAATGGTTGGAAATGAATGACAAATTTCTTCGAACTTCCACATTTTCCGAAAGATTTTAACGAATTTAATGGTCGTTTAATGAACGAACTATTCGGAAATAAATGTACACGATCTTATTATTATTTCATTTTTCAATATAGTTGTAGTCTTTTGTCCAGTTTTTTCGGAGTCTCGAGAAATCGAAATTTTATTACATCGTACTAAAATTGATGATCGAAAAACACAACATCGCGATACCGAAAGATTCGTCTTTTTTTTCAGATTTAGTTGTTTAAACGTTCGTGACAAAATATTTCCGTGCACTTCAATCGCAAAAGGTCGAAAGAGAGGTTCGAGGAAAAAATCTTTCAATAGCCATTTCAATGACACACACACTCGGCTTTCGCGGTGAAGGACTCCGGCCTACGCGATATGTATTTCACGCTTAGTGTATAGTGTGCTTTGGTGTAGTTCCCGAACGTCCCGTGACACGAGACAAGTTGACAGACTTTTTAGTACGATATTGTGTCACGTCCTAATTTTTCAAGGAGGGCCACACGAGAAGTTTTTTCACACTCTGTCGAATCTCATGTTACCTTCTGACGTTCAAAACAATTCGTTTTTTTTCCCAGATTTTTTCTATAGAAAATTTATACAGAAATAAGAAATTTTTCGTTTTTACGTCAAACTCGCCCTCGAGAGTATACGAAATTCTATTTAAAAAGGTGTTCACGGGGAAAAGGAGAGAAATAAAAAGTAGATCATGAAAACGTAGACTACACGTGAGCAGACTTTTTTTTATTTCTTTTTTATTTTTCTTTTGTTTGACAAAACCAGACTAAATCTACCTGCTTTTGATATTATAATCTTGGGTCGTATTTTCTTAGTTTCAACTTTCCCTATTTTAAACTCTACTGTGTCCCAGATAAACTCAACTAATGTGCGGTTAGTTTCTCGAAATATATTGTCCGCTGCTGGTCTCGCTTTTATGTGAACAGGGGAAAAGAAAGAAAATTAAAACGATCTTCTATCACTTCTTTTTTTTTCGTAATATTTTTCGAAATAACCAAAATGTTCCAACAAATAATGTCATTGAATCATTTTTAATCGAGCCATTTCGTCAGCGTTTCGAATCTCGAATAACGCTTGCCAAATATCCCAATAATGTTAATTGTTATATTTTTTTATGCGTGGTGGAACTTGGAGGAATGAAAAAATGGCCAACACAAAGTTGGCCATCATAGAGGATGCTGAAATTAAAATTCTCTACTAGAAAAACGTTCAGTCAAGACCTTAATTCATGTTTATACTTCTGCATTTTCGGAAACTTTATATATCGTTCATTATTTATCGCTTTTGTTTATGTTCTGATAGGAAATATCTGTTTATTTGAGTCAGTGATGGCAAAAGGTTCGCGTGGAAAATTCGATAAAAAGTGAAAATAAAATATACGACATCACACGATAAGATGATTTAATGCGTTAACGGTTGATTTTGTAAAACCGTAATGATAAATATACGGCAAACGTACACGTGAATGTGCGAATAACCTGCTAGAATCGCGAATAGCACGATTGGTGGTGTAATCACGTGATATGAGAAACGTTGATTGAACAGCAGCTGCAAGCTGCAAGACACAGGTCATAGACTGGCAATGCCCTCTTCCAACGGTATTTAATACTTCCTCCAACAAGAGATGCGTATCCGGTTGAAAAAGGCTCCATATAACGTCGAAGTGAACCTCATTATTGTACAGATGCTTGTCAAACTAAATAAAAAACGTGCCAGTGCATGTCCCTGATGTCTAATTTTTTTTCTTCCCTCACTAATAGCGATCAAATGAATGTATCGGTAGATGAAACCATGAATCCGGTAACTCCTGAGAAAGTAAGAAAAATATGCAGCAAATTAATTGTTTTAATAGATATTACTAAAAATATCTGAAAATATTTGAAATTAAACTTGGACGATTTGCAATGACAAAAAAGTATTTACAAAGTTGTTTTTAATAACAAAAAGGAAAACACAAGTTGATAAAAAAAGGGTTCTCAAATGTTTCGTTTATTTCATCTTCCAGCTATAGATAATAGCCAATGATTTCTCATTTTATTCCATTCTTTCCTCGGCACGTTTGGTCGAATTATTTGAATAATATCGTGGGGTTCGCATACGTGCTTGAAAGCGCTTGCGCATTTGCTGATAACCCCCTTCTCTAACCTTTACTTCGCCTTTTCTGCACTTTAGAAAAGCACTTTGAATTTTAGAATCGAAAAGAACACAATTATGTAATGTAACTACTGTATAATTTTGTGCGTGCATATGAATTGTATTCAAAAGCGTAATTTCCCTCAATGTTATATGATTTTTTTTTTCATAAAATGTGAAGATATCGCAAAAGTTTTTGTTTTCTTAATCAATTTATCGTAAATGCGCGCCGTTTTTTATCTTGTGCGATGCCGCCACCTTCGACGCCCTTCGTTTGACATTGTCACCTCGTTTCATCAAATCGTTCGATTCTCTCGAGCAATACTCGTAAAAACGAGCATAAGATACGACCGTGATAATTTATCAAATCAACAAATATCCTTGACAAATTCATCTGGCGTCAAGTTTCTTATTAGAGAAAAAGGGTCGTATTTCAGTGAAAAAATGGCACTGAACAAACTCAGCATCGACAAGGTCGACCTCGCCGGCAAAAGGGTCCTCATACGGTAAGTTTTTATTACTTTGCTTGATTTCACGACTGTCTTCTTTTTTCAAGTTTGTTACAAGAAAAACTGTGTATGAGAAAAATTGACGTTATTTTCAGCGTCGATTTTAACGTTCCTATGAAAGAAGGAAAAATCACGAATACTCAGAGAATCGTTGCTGCCCTGGACACAGTCAAGTATGCTCTGGATAAAAAAGCCAAATCCATCGTGCTTATGTCCCATTTGGGACGACCGGACGGTTCGAAAAATATGAAATATACCATGAAACCTGTTGCTGATGAACTTAAAACTCTTCTGGGTAAAGATATCCAATTTTTGGATGATTGCGTCGGACCCGCAGTCGAAGCTGCTTGCGCCGATCCTGCTCCGGGCACTATCATTCTTTTGGAAAACTTGAGATTCCACGTCGAAGAGGAAGGCAAAGGTGTTGGCCCAGATGGCAGCAAGGTAATTTGTTTTTACAATATTTAATTGAATAATTCATTTTCTGGTCATTTGATTCGTGTTGTGGTATCGATTGTGGTATCGATTGAAATTTTGTAATTCCAGTGTTCAATTTAAATTTATGTTCCAATGTGGTTTCATTCGATTGGTATTATAATCAAGCAGGAAAATAGTAGAAGTCATGAAATAAAATTGTCCGACATTGTGAAGAAGTTTGTATATAAAAAATAAAAAATGTTGGAATAAATTTTCCATTTGAAATTTATCATCACTTAGAAAATAAACAATTGAGTAATAACGAAACACTCGCATTAATGTTCTATAGATCAAAGCTGACAAGGACAAAGTCACAGAATTTCGAGCATCCCTAAGGAAACTCGGTGATGTATATATCAATGATGCATTTGGCACAGCGCATCGTGCGCATAGTTCAATGATGGGCGATGGTTTTGATATAAGAGCCAGTGGTTTCCTGCTGAAGAAAGAGTTGGATTATTTTGCCAAAGCTTTGAACAATCCTGACAGGCCTGTTCTAGCAATTCTCGGAGGTGCTAAAGTGGCCGACAAAATTCAATTGATTAATAATTTGTTGGATAAAGTAAACGAAATGATAATCGGTGGTGGAATGGCCTATACTTTCCTCAAAGTCACCAAAGACATGAAGGTAATTAAAGATCTCTGTTGTGTCATTGGAGTTTGCATCGTTAGAATTGTGAAAAATCTCTTTTTAATTATTAATATTGCTCAAAATTTCCATGCGGATTTGATCTCTACAAAAATTGTTCAACACTTTGGGGAAAAGTGTTAAACAAAAAATATCAGTTAAAAAATTATTCAGATGCTTTTCATTAACGTAGCGTTACATGACAAAACTTGACGTTTTTAAGGTAGAGAGCTTGTCTGATGTCAAAATTCGAGTTTTACAAAAAATGTATGAAGTTTGATCACAGATCCGTTCTGTGAGCGGCACGAACACGACTGCAGGCGTTTTTAGACATTTCGGCATTGATCGCATGAATGAATTATTGCGAGAGATTCTAAGGGATAATTTTGACGTTTTTCATTAGATTGGCAACTCGTTGTTCGATGAGGAAGGCGCCAAAATCGTGAAGGATCTGTTAGAAAAGGCAGCGAAGAACAACGTACAGATTCATCTTCCCGTTGATTTTGTTACGGCTGATAAATTCGCGGAAAACGCTGCAGTTGGAAGTGCCGATATTGCTTCGGGCATTCCCGATGGATGGATGGGACTCGACGTTGGACCTAAGTCCAGCGAATTGTTTGCTGGTAATTGACTTTTTTTCAATTCTATTTGATCTAAAAAAAACTCTTCCCTCATTTTTTCTTCCGTTAACTGAACTTTTTCATAAAATGACATTGAGATCCACGATTTTTTTAATGCTGTTTCATAGAGTTTTAATGAAAGAAACGAAAAAGATTGCTGAATTTTTTCTAATTTGATAACTCTGAATCTATTGCATGAGAATGTTCAAAATTTTCGCTTTGGAAGTGCCAAAAAACCTGTGCAGTAAAATTTTGAAGTTCACATATGTTAGGTGCACATTTATTTATAAAAAAAAATAATTGAAATGAACTAAAGCTAAAAAAATCGGTCGCACTTTTTTTGCAGTTTTCTAGAATCAGGCAGTTAGGAAAAAGAAAGTTGACTATTACAAAAACTACGAAATTGTATTTTATTTTCAAAATTTGTAAGCTTTAATAGCACGTCATAAAATCAATAGTTAATTGAAAAAAAGAATAATTACCTGGATGGCCAAAAATAATGTCATCATCCGGAGAATATTTCTATAAGCGTTTTTCGACAATTTTCTTATTTTTCAGAGCCGATTAAACGAGCCAAAGTAATTATATGGAACGGACCAGCGGGTGTTTTCGAGTTCGATAATTTCAGCAAGGGAACGAAGAGTTTGATGGATGGTGTCGTGGAAGCAACGACACGTGGTGCGATAACGATTATCGGAGGTGGTGACACGGCAACCTGTGCCGCGAAGTGGAAAACCGAGGATAAAGTGAGCCACGTGAGCACGGGCGGTGGCGCGAGTTTAGAATTGTTGGAAGGAAAAGTATTGCCAGGTGTCGATGCACTGTGTGCGTCTTCCTAAACGTAAATTATAATTAGAACGTATACATACACGTACATATACGCGCAAAAACCGTGACAATAGAGCAGAGTGAAAAAGTTGAATGATTTGAATAACACGATAAAAGACACTGCAGTACAGGTTTACATTCAGAAAAATAAAAAACAAAACGTCATTTTTGTCCCTCAAGTACCAGATTTCAGATTCGACGAATTACCCTCGAGCTTGAAGATGATTAACAGTTTAAAGATATAACGTATATTTTATTGTTATATACATACAAGATATACCTTCGGTGTTAACGAACTAGGTCGTTTAAAAATAATAACAAAAGCAACAAGCGCCAACGAAGAGCGCAAAAAAAAACCTTCAACAATAAATTATATACTCGTATGTGCACGTAGAGATTTTATGCGTCGTGTTCCGGTCAAGGAAGTTGTTCAAAATTATATAAATAACGAGAGAACAAGTCAAAGATAGAAATTTGTGTCACGTGTAAAAAAAAAAATATCGATTTTCGAAAGAAAATGGAAAATATCGAATGTTGTTCCGCGTTGATCACTCAACTGCCTTCTCTTCTCTCAATTTCGTGTCCTTTCTTTTAATTCTTTTTACCACAACTCCCACGAGAAAACCCTATGTACCTGTCAAACGAGTACAATTTTCAACCACTACTATTTTTATCTTCACGAAAATTTTATGCACGTTCGAATAACGTCATTATTATAATCGACTTGTGAAGCCTCATCACATGATATTACAATTTTGAGGCGCACCAACTCCAGCTGGCAATGACGGCATCAATGGATTACCATCTGGATCGACTGAGAATAAGGCTGATTGCTGGTCACCGACCAGTTCCTCCGGTGGCTGACCGTAGTTTTGCATCTCTTGCATTAGAGCTAATATCGTGTCGAAACGTTGCTTCTTAACTTCCTCGGAATCACTGTCGTTCTCCTTTTCTAATTCCGTACAGACCTGACAAAAAAGGCAAGATTAGAAAATTCGAATTTATATTTCATTTGGATGTACGGAAAAATTTCTGTCATTCATTATAAAAACAATCCAAAGTACTTTTTCTTTCACTCGAACGATCAATTGATAATGCGCAATCGATATTTTGCTGTATTTTTTTAAATAACCTTATAAAAAAGTCTCACAAGACTATTCAAACGCTGGACGCACGCATTTTCGTTAACAAGATTTTCACAAATAACATTCTTGAGAAAAATCAACACTTCCAGACTAGAAGAATTAGGAATACCTCTGAAGAAGTGTCAAATTTGTTAATGCTGCCGATAATTTAAAAAATCTGGAATTTCTTGCAAAACTTGAGTACGTTCATCGTAAATTTCAATCACTACGAACTTTTGTAAGATTCACGAATCTTTGTGAGGTAAATATTAGCGAAATTACAGTCATCAAAAATTGGTCTTTTGATCCGAAAGGCAATTAGAGTTGTAACCATGAAAAGTAATTAGGAGAAATATTTCTATACTATTTTTAAACTGCTTTTTCAAGTCTTCTATATAAAAATGAAAGACTAAGCAAACCTTCTGCATGAGCTCCAATTGTTTATTGTATTTTTCCAAATCATCTGGAGGCAGCGTTGTCTTTTTTTCTTCCAACCAGGCTGGATATTTGTCGACAAGTTCCTTCAACGAAGGGTACAAAACTTCTTTTGAGAGTAATGATTGAATCATTCCATGCATAAAAGGGAGTATGTCGTTTGGACCATCATCCAACGAGGTTTGTCCAAACATTGCAGCGAGATCAGCCTCGGTTAAACCAGGACTGGCATTCTGTAAAATCAGATTTTTTGCTGTGTTGAAACTATAGTTCTCAAAAAATGTTTTCAATATCACACAACACCAAAAAAAATACCTGCAAATTTTCCGACGTCGCGGACAAGTCTTTTAGTGCTTGGGCAATGGCCGCTTGAAAATCTGGACTGTCGCTATCCGATCCTGATGGATTCGTTCCTATCGCATTGGCCACGCTTTGAGCCATTTTTTGAAATGAAGCTCCCAAATCCCCTTCCACTCCTGAAAAAATCTTGGTTTAAGCAGCCTTGACCAATAATAAATTCTGTCATCAAAAAATGCTACATATAGTAAAAAGGTAGATAAAACTCTCAAGTCGTGTCTATTTCGTCGTGAGTTTTTCATAAAAGTATCACTATGGCTTTGAATATTGTTTTATTAGTATTTGAGTAAATTCAGTAACTATTTGTAAGCAAACACATCATTGAAGATACAAGTGAATTCTCTTTTCGAAGAAATGAATGGAATGAAAACGCGCTCAAAATGATCCAATATATTTTAGAGACTGACGATAAGCACAGGGTTGTTGCGAATCTTTGACTTTCTAATAAATTCAATTTTCGTATCACTTCAGGCTGTATGTTATAAATTCGAATTGAGGTTCAACGTTTCAATCTGAATTATACAAGAGAATAGAACGAGGGATTTAATTTCATTGAACTTAAGCTTTGTTGGAATGTTTGAAACGTGAAATTCAGAAATGGTGTGAAGCTTAAGGCTTTTGTAATAATAATGAATCATTTTTCAATTAAAAATACTGTATAAATGAAATGACCACATAGTGGTTCATACCATTATTCATAAGATTCTGTAAATTTTTTTCGAATTGGTCTGCTGCTTGTTTGATAAAATCTTGCGACCATGTCTCATCAACAAGTTCATCTGGAACATCATTGGCACTGGTCAGCGAAGTGGAAGAATCTGCTTGACCTTCAGCCTTTGATGCCACATTGGTCTTCGGAGGTTTGTCGAAGTCCTCCAACGCGTCTAAAACACAAAGTTGCTGTAAAGAAAAAAAATAAAACCTGTAATGCTAATCATATCGCGTACTTTGACTCCTCGCAAGTATTACGTAAGAATCGAATTGGGCGTATTTTGATGGAACAATTGAAAGAATATTGCGGTTAATAATCGTGTTTGAAACTCAAACGCTAAAGATCACCGAGTGTCAAGTAGCGATTTATGATTCCCATTATTTCAGATTTGACAGTGAACAGCGACCGCAAATTACAGAGATTTTTAGGTTATAAACGTACAACACCGAAAACCTCATTGAAATTACATTTATAACTTTTTTAACGTGTTGAGACACGTGTTCACTCACTGTCCAACAATTCATTTAATTCTGGATCCACAGGAACATCTTTGCTTTTCTTATCGTCGGACATTTTCGATGTTTCTATTATAATTTCGCTGCTGCACAGAGCAATCAGCTGATACCGCACATCAATCAGTTTTTATTATAAAAAACGGAGTATTCTGTATTCACCCCGCTACAACACTACTCCTTAGCAACGCTCGCAACGCCATTTGCCGGTGGGCGGTGGGACATGGATTGACTGAAATCTATCTTCAGACCGTACGGAGTAACTACACCCCTGCGGCGGATCAGCAAGTCTCTGGAAAAAGTCCAGAAAAAAGTCCCAATTGGGACTCGGGATTTGGGACTTTAGTGGACAAGTAAGACTCACTTGTGAGTCCCAAATGGGACTTTTTTCCCCTCACTCGGTGCGAGACAGGAATTTTGTCCAAGGCCAGTCGCAAAAAAGACCCTGTTTGGGACTCTGACTCCTGATTTGGGATTCATGACGTCACAGAAAAAAGCCCTATTAGGGACTTATTTTGGGTCTTACTTGTCCACTTAAGTCCCGAGTCCCAATTGGGACTTTTTTCGAATTTTTTTGGGACTCGCTGATTCGTCAGGGACTTTACACTACGACGTGCTTGGCCCCCCGACATTAACTTTCCGGAAGTTTTCTGATTTCAATCGTTAGTGTGTCGATTTCTGGTTTCACAGAAATCCTGACAGAGGGCGACGGACTGAGCGCTCTTGCGTCAGCGGAGCATCACCCGTACGCCGATAAGGCTCCCTCACCTTTCCTTCGATCAAGCAAAATCAAGCTAAATTCTTCCTGAAATTTAGCTTGATTTTTTCGATCTTGTTCCTTTTCACCGGAAAGGGAACAAGATCGAAAAAATCAAAATAGAACAGCAGCCGCGGGGAAGGCGCTCTATTACTATATATGCGCTGATCGACCCCCACCACTCGCCCACTTCAGCGCGCTCGGCCGTTTTTGCTTATGTTCGCGGCTAATTTTCACCTATTTTTCAACATTTTGACGAAAAACGAAGATTGACGTTTCGTAGCTGAACACTTCTACTTTAAAAATCGGCTTCATAAATTGAAATTGGACGACTTCCAGAGCATCCAGCCTTGCTGAAAAAAATGGCCCTTTTGACTTCTGAGTGCCATAACTAAAAAACTATATATTCGACAGCACCTGGATTTTTCACAGAGGAAGTATCTATCAATACCTACAATCGTGCAAAAAAGAAAAGATCCAACTTCAAAAATAGCGACGATAAAATTTTTTGAAAAACGTCTTCTTTTGATGTTTTTTTTCAATTTTTTCCGTTAATTATTAACCGATCGGGTCGTTTGAGGGCTCATTCTTTTCGCATTTTTATTCTCTACGCTTCGTCCTTCGGTTGCTTTTCCATAGCTGCATTGGTTTTCGTTTTATAAGCAAAAAACTAAAAAAAGTGCGTTTTTTCTCACTAATTTGTTAATAACAAATAAGATACTCGGAATCTCGTGTCCAAAACTATGCAGTTAAAGGTTATAACATGACCTTTCCGCGTGTGATGGCACTCGCGGTTACCTGTTAGTATTTTTGTCAAAATCTGATCATTTTGTAGCTTCGTTTTCTGGCCTAAATTTGCAGTTAGTCGATAATACAGATAACGAAAGTACATGTTACTCCGAAGTATGCATAATTGTATTTATTGGCCCATTACGACCCACGCTTGAACGTACGACACACTTTTAAACGTACGACGCACGCATAAACGTACGAAAAAGGGGTGCGAATAGCTACAGCGATAAATTATCGGTCAATTTGGAAAAAATCAGCAGACACTACACGAAATGATTTTTTCATATTTTTCTAATGACCAGGAATCCGACAAACCTTTAATCTATCAAATTCGTAACCGACAAACGATTGCGCATCGATTGGGTTTTTGAAAATCTAATATATCTCAAAATTGAAAAAAATCGGCTAACTTCACACAAATTTTTGTTTTTGATTTTCCCAATTAACTAATTTCCGACAGTCGATTTTGATCCGACAATCACCGACAAGAGCCCGACAAACGACTTACGTTAAAAAAAAAGTCGAAAATCAAAAATCAGTCGGCCAAGTTCACAGAGGTCGGGGCGACTGGCAGGGGCAGGCGCGAGAATTGGTTCATGCGCGGGACACGGAGGGAGCGAGCGAGCGAGTTATCATTCAGTCGCCCGCGGGCCGCGGGACGCGGGGGGGGGGGGGGGGGGGGGGGGGCGGCGAGGAGCGCGCGTCGAGAAAGTAGCATGAGCGTCGGTCGGCTAATGCAATGCTGTGCATTATCTTCCGTTGATTGTAACGAAATTGATAAAACAGAGCGCGAAATAAGAGGTGGAATAAATACTTCGAAGCGGTCTGAATTGTCGTTGAACCAAATAAAAATACAACGATGAATAATAAAGAAACGAAAAATTGTGATAAGAATTATTATTTAAAAAAAATTAAAACCATTCGAATCTATAAATTTCACATTATTTTTATCACCATTTCCGTTTATTAAAGTTTGAAAATACGCGCGATTTCTCGAAAACAAACAAAGCACGAAAACGCTCTGAAACGAATATTAGAGTTGGAAAACACGATTCTCTCGTTTGTCAATCCTACTAGATTTTCAATTTTTTTTTCTTTCGTCAATGAGTTTTCTTCTCGCAAGGATAATCGATAGGTAGGGAAGCCTCTTGCCCACGATATTATTCATCGTGCTAATTTAAAGGACAAATTATTTTGAATATTTGAACGAATCACGATAAATGGCAGCGTGAGCAAGGGTCTTGAGTGACAGATAGGCTAGTGACGGCTATGTTAAAGCTTCGAAAATCGTGCGTATGCTCGCACGCACGCGTGTTCGCAAGCGGAGCTAAGATGCAACCATACATGCGAGTCGCGCAACGCAACGCGCAAAGCACCAAACGCACGCAGGCCGTAAAGCCATGGGATTGTCGGCAAGAATACCGGAACGAAAGCTATAAACCTACTATGTAGTCAGCTGATTCCGAACACGATACAGTTTCTGTATCGTGCTATCGAAGTCGCGTAGGCAAGGTCCATGCATATAACCCGGATGCTGCAAACTGTGCACGCAACGCAATGCACGCAAGGCATGTATAATCGCAGCTATGTACAGCATTGCGCATGGTTTTTACTATAGCAACTGCTATTACAATAGAACGCAAGCACCCGTGCACGCGTGCACCCACGTGAGCACGCACGATTTTTCACGGAACTGTGGCACAAGTTGCCATTTCACTTTCTGTCACTTGTCATCGACTGTATTAAATTGCGAAAAGACAGTTTATTTAATCAAGACAAAAATACATTTTTCGCATTCGTAGAACAAAGAAATATTAATTGGATTCTGTTTATTTCGTGCGAGAGTTCGTTGACGCGTAAATGTAAAAAAATTTGACGTCTTCATTATTCGTTTAGTATCTCGAAAGTATAAAAAGTTAATGTTGGCTTTGAATCAGTCCATTCGAATTTTGAATTACGATGAACTATCGTTTTCAATGTTAGAAAAACGACGCTACTGCTGCTGCTGCTGCTGCTGCTGCTGCTGCTCATCTAGATCTAAACTCATAGATTTGGAATAAATCGAGTGGAAAGTAATCAACTGCAATGAGTGTCGTGTAACGGAAGTGGATCTCAACTGTGTTTATTGTTTCGGAAACGTGAACAATAATATTAATTTTCAATCAGTGATATTGAATTCAGAATTATGATGCGAGTCGCGAGTGCAAAATGTATATAAACTTATTTAATCGAAAAAAATCTAGTGTTAATCTACGTCGGAAATTGATCTCAGCTGCCAAATTCTCGAACGGTTTTGCCACACGTAGGAGATGGACGTTTCATTCTTGAGGAGGGGAACATGACATCGACGAGTGAGTAATTCTTTAATTTATTTCTTTTCATTTCTGTGTATAGCAATTTTCAGTATCGAAATTTTAGGCCTCCTTTGATTTTCACTGTTATTTTCTAAAGAATTTATTTTCTACTTCAATCGTTAATCCTTGAAGGAAAAAGCGTGCATCGTTATTTCTTCGATAACGGAAATCCAATTTTTACTCTTACCGACTGTGGATTGATGAAATGATGAATGAATCCATCGCTTTTTTTTTGCTCGGTCGAATTTTTCAATTTTTAACATTCCGAAATGATTAGTTGATCAGATGAATAGTCTTTATTATCATTTTTTCATAAAATAAAATGTAGGAATAGACCAGCAATGGTAACATCTGAATCATTCCAACAGACCATCCATATAATTTTGCATTTATGAATCACCCTTATTGTTTCTAGCATTTCAAAGTTTAAGATTCATTTTTTTCTAATCAATGGATCCGTATAGTAAACACTCGAGTCACTTGTGATCTTAGTCTTTGTTTTTTTTCGTTCTGAGCTCGTTGGAGAATTTCGTGTTTTCTTTGCCCAGTGAAATAGATCGCCAAGTAGAAATCATTGGTTTTTTTTTGCAAGATCGAGAACCCACGTTTCTCAATTCAAACTAATATAATTTTTAACCCCACAGGTATATTCATGGGTATTAGACTGGTGGCTCACATAATCATTTAGATTACTCATGCGATGGAACAATTCATGAAAATTGATTCAACACCGTTGTTATTATTATTTTTTTTTTTTTTTTTTAGTACTTTAATACATTTACTTAAGAGCATTCTTATTTCCAGAATTTGTTACATTACATGTAAACATAGATATTTTTTCGTTTTTAACACCAAAATTGTAGAATTCATGAGCTTCTTCGTAATAACTATATCATTAATTTCTAGGCATGCAAGTATTCCATCGTTTATTCAGTAAAACGTACATCGTGCATGAATTACGCAAATATCATACCAATAATTTAATTCAATGAGAAAATCAGTACTTAGCAGCTTTCAAATAATCTGACAAAATTCGACCATTTTTAAAACGTTGTGAATATTGATTTGCACTGTGAAATCAACAAAAAATGATCAATGCATGAAGCAAAAATATCTTCACTGCATAGTCGAATAGAGTTTTTTAAAAGTATATATGTGATGAATGTGACTTTGTACAATACTCGTGACTTATTTCGTTGTAAATTGTCGTTTTTTTCTAAATACATATTGGTCTTCAGGATAATATTTTTGTAAATATCGAAACGAGATGCACTTTTCCAGCAAATTTCTGGTACAATCGTCGTTGGTAAATCAGAGATCTCCGATCGATACGAATGAAACTTCTATCGAGAAGGAATTCCACAGTCAGCCTTTTTTCTTTTTGATTTCAGTGTATTATGTTTTATACGAAAAAAATTGATGGAAAAATGATGTGATTCTTTTTCAATTTGTTCAACATTTTCCACATTATTCGCTGCTGATACGATCATTTTTCTTTATGTATTTGCTGTAGCTCGTTACATCCGAGTACTTTATCGATAAGAAAAAAGTATGTGTCCTTTTTTATCGGTAGAGTCGCTTGAAAAATGTGCCGAAATATTCATCCAGATGTAGCAACACTTCATTCACGTAGGGTCGGGTTCTTCGGGTGCATAAGAAGGGCACCCCCAGCTTTTTAAAAAATTCACATATTTGGAATAAAACAACTGATTGTCAATGTGTTTTTGGTGATTAGATAGAGAAATTATCAGTCGCACATCGATCAACAAAGACCATAACATTGGTACAGATTTATAGTCGCTATTCTCAGTCTCACTCTGTTCTCGGATTTCCTTGTCGTTCTCATATTGCCGAGTTTTTCACACACACGCATGCACATACGTTCGTCACAACAAATTTCAGGTTAGGTAACTCAGTAACTGCCGTTTCAAATATGGCGCATACACTTCGGCGCTGTACTGAACATCTGATTTCTGCGACGCTGTCCAACCGTTTCACAGTCCTGAAACATCTCGGAACTTCGAGTATTTCGATACTTTAACAATTAATATCTTTTTAGATAAGTCGACAATCCTCAATTTTTTTGATTCATTCTGAATTCTCACGATCTAAAGAACGTTACTCCAGTTTTTTGTTAATTTCTGTCGTGCGTGTGTAAAGATATCATTTAGGACACACGTCTGGAGAGTAACTCTTCCATAAGACTTGTGCTAAAAATCCTGACTTTGACCATTTATTTTTTTCTGATGTGTTCGATGACCGCATTTGGAATTTTGCAAACGAAAATATAGATACTTCATCTTCAATATACCAATTAATTATTTTTTTCTGCTGCCCAAGCGTTCGTGATCGATCCTCCTTAAACACTTAAAAAATGAAGTGTCTCAAAAGTTTAATAAGTTTAATCAAGGGGTTTTTAAAATTGAAACCTTTTGTTGTAAAGATGCCCGTGTATTTCTTAGTTTGGCGAAAACGTTATTGGGTTCAACTTTTTCACCCATTTTTCACTCTTTAGATTGACGTTTTAGGTTATGTTATCCGTACTATACGTGTATGGTAGGGACACGGTCTATGTAAGACCGTGGGTAGGGATAACAGACGCTCGCGCAACCACTTTTTTCCTGGCCAAACCAAATTAAGGAGGGTGGCTACATACGACAATATAATAAGAATTTAATAAAATTTGGTGACAACATTCTTTAGCATCAAATGCAATGACACAAATTTTTTCAAATTTTTCGTCTACATAGTTGTCGAATAATTGGAGTTTACAATATACAAACGATATACCTATATATATCAGAATCCTATGCTTACGGATGTAAACTCTAGTGTTAAATTACTCGAAAACTATGTAGAAGAAAAATCTTAAAAAATTTGTATATTCATATTTAATCCAAAAGAATATGCTCACCAAATTTCATTAAATTCTAATCATTTCGAATTTTCCTATGCTTTTAACATGGCAACATTTTGTTGTGTGTAGCCAACCTCCTTAAGTTGGGACAAAAATAAGGGGAACGGTAAAAAATTGAGGTGGTAAAAAGTGGGGTCGTACTGTAGATGATAAATAATAATCCTTTATGCAGAATTAAAAAAAATTATTTTAACGGTTCCAACAATGTTGAGGTTCATTTTTATTATTAAATATTTACGTAAAAGATTTATGATTGTTTTATTCGCATGACATCGTAATGAAATAATATTTGACAATTCATAACCAAGGGAATTCGTGAGAAGTTCGTAATTTTGAATCTTATCACGGATTTAACGGAAAAATGAATTTTATTTTAAAATTGATGATTGAATTGGAAAGGCATAAAATTATGGTGAAAAGTGCGTGGATGATAATTGGAAAGTTTCATTCTTCCCGAAGTCGTGAAATTGTTTGAATGAAGAAGAACGAATAAATTTAAGGCATTTTTTGCCTTAGTTCCTTACATTTGGAGAGTAATCGTAAGAATCTGAAAGTATATAGATCCACGTTGGGGCGCAAATGCCTGAGGCTTTTCCTCTGAATATTTGCCGGGAATTTAATTATTCACGAAACACGCTGTTGAATGTAAACGACTATTTGCTCACTGTTAACGTAGTTCCGGAGAGTGCTACCCCACATATGTAGTAGCAAAAGTAACTCTTCGCTTTGCTCCCTCAATGCCCGATGGCTTTCTCTACTCCTGTTTGACTTAGCCACTCTGACCGATCCCGGGAAAGTCTCGTGGCCACTTGGACTCCGTTTTATGTTGTTTGTTCAATAAAAAATAATGGACGTTGACTATTTTCGAACTGTAGTATTGCGGCAGGTTAAAATCCAAGGCGAAAAATACGAACAAAAGATTATTTGAAAAATTGCTTCTGCGAAGGTGGAAATCTGAGAAAGATAACAAAATTTGAAGCCTCCAAATCATTTATGTGACCTGAAGATTTCTAATATTTCCATTTATTCTTACAAAATTATTCTGACGTCTCTTCCTCATAGATATGTACATTTTTTTATATTCGCAGGATCGATAAAGTTATTGATTCAAATGATGTAATAAGGGATTTTTTCTTCATCGTTTATACTTTCTTTATAGCGTTAAAAAAACGTTAATGAAAAACGAACATTCATTTTATCATTAGAAACAAGTTTGCAAAATGAATTTGCTAAAACTCGTAGCTAAACCGAGTGTGAATAGCGTTGAGTTTCACAAACTGTCCACTGTCGAGAAAGGCTCATCGCACCTAGCCAATTAACTTCACAAATTAATGCTATTTTGGGGAATGCATTTTGCTCTTGGTGTTTCTTAATTAAGGGAACATTGAGCTTTTGTCGGGCAACTGACGTCAACGTGGGTTGGTATAAATAGAAAATAATGAGACATTTACATGGTAGCTACTACTATGGTAGCTATTATGAACAATTTCAATTACAAAATTATTTTTTGTGATGGTGTGATTAAATCCGTGCTCCTGGAGTTGGTGGAATATATTTTTTTGAAATCCAAAACCTTGTAGCAAAAATGATATTTAAAATAATCATAAAATAATTTACGAGTTGATGAATAAAATTTTATTTCTCTTTCTCTCTTTTTCCGACAAGTTCGATCTTTGTTCAGCCTTTCACAAAATTGATTCGATGACCTTGAGTATGACTTGGGAAGTTTGCAGATGCGTATAGATAGAATATTCGGATAGAGAGAGAGAGAAGATCGAATAATAGAGAAGTTGAGGGCCACGGCACACACCTCATCACGTATTCCAATGTAGTGTTGGACGTTTCGGAACGATTGATCGATCCTCTTGTCCACACCAATTACCGCTAATTCTCGTCCGGCACTCGAATATCGTCATTACCACAAATCCGCACATTCAAATACGAGCACAATCATTCAGGTTGTATTTCGTTATATTTGAGAGGACCATGGCAATTTTTCGAAATACCTTTCGTGGTTAAAAACGTTCGTTCAAACTGTTGTATCGGCATTCTTTCGGGGTAATACTGATTGTTTTTCGTGACTTCGCACTGAGAAACGAGGAGAATAAAAGAATATGTTCGGGTAAGAGAAAACTATGAATTTAAATATCGCGATTTTATACTGTGTTTTTTAAAATTATTTTTCATTTGAAGTTACAAAAATGTTGATGAGCTTAGAAAAACAAAAAACGATATTGAAGGGATCGAATCAAGGTAAATGTGGAGGGTGCCTCAATGTGATTAAAGATTAAATTTATAGAGTAAACTTGGCGTTATTGTTATGGAGGGTAAAAAATAAAAGAGGATGCGTACATGGAGCAGAGAGGAAGCTGAAATTAGCTAAGATAAGGTGCCAAAGAAAAGTTTAGGAAAAGAGACGTCGAGCTGTCGTTGTCGTTGGCGACCTTTGTCACTCCCTCATTTGTCTCCCTCGCTATAACCCCGGCGATTAAAGTTGAAGTACTGAATTTCAAAGCTCTCAACATGGTACCAAAGGTAAGCGGAAGCAAGACAGATAGATGGGAAGTGCGAATAAGGTAAAAAGATAGGGAGTAAAAGCGAAGGCTCCAATGTACCTGGCACACGCGAAAACTCTTGATATTCTTGTTCTCTGGGCCCTTCTCTCTTCATCTCCCGCAAGCATTAGCCAACGCAGCAACCAGCAAGCTCGAGATTCAGGTTTCTTCGGTGCTGGGAAAGTGGTAGAGAAAGACTAAGTCAGAGAGGGAGAGAGAGAGAGAGTGAAAATATGGCTGGATGACGACCTCTTTGAAAATTCGTCTCTCTAGAAAATCTAGAAAAGAAGAAATAGAAAAAAAAATCCAATTATTTATAAGTTCGTTTATTCAATTTTTTTACAAAGTCCTAATTAGCTATGGCTAATTAAAATTACCGGGTGGCTACAGATCTCGGAGCATAACGATTGTATCAAAAACTCAAAGCGTTTGTCAATTACTTAAATTTTTTACAAAATTATTATCAACTTTACCGGTATGTACTTTGGATTTCGCAACGAATGCCAGATTTCTAATGGTTTCAATAAAATATCAATTCAATATTCAATATCCATAGTAAAAGTATCGCAAATTCGAGTATTCTTAGGCCCCTCAATACTATATCTTCATGTCGACTTCTAAAAACCGTCTCAATCGGGATCGAATCTATCTGCAGACGCGGCAGTCATATATACTTGGAATTTCTAATTTCATTGTGCGTAATTTCCCTCTCACAATTCACCGTCCAGGAATCTGATGAATCTGTCACGTTCCTGATGCTTAGTCTTAACGAATCCTATTTGTAATCAAGCTGGAGAATTCTGGATCTATACGCGTTGATCTCGAGATATTACGCGACCAGCATTTCGTAGCCCGTGGTCACCCACAAGAATTAGCTCAGGAATCCTGTGGAATACCTTCTCAACCTTGCTTTACAGCGTTCGGAACGGAATGACCAATTAGTGGTACATTTGGCACAGCAATAGCTATACAGAATGCGATTAAAAACTATAAAACTTATTTTTTAGTGGCTTATCATAAAATATGTTGAAATTACAAAGGCTCTGTCACGTGTTTGAACACGGACGGAATAAGAAAAGATGAACGCAGTCGAGAAACAACGGTAAAGTTTTTCGCATGACAGTGCCAGGTTGCATTAAGACGACCTTGACTTGCTTTGGAATTCAGGTTCTGGTATGTGCTTTAATCGGTTCCTTTCACGGTCCTGGTGTTCTATATATACGACTGAATGGATCTGTGCCGACCGAGTTCTGGATCGATGTCTCCGGCTCCAGACGCTCTGGCGACTTTCCATTTAATGTCTCTATCTACTTCTCACTATCTCTCTCTCTCTCTCTTCCTCGTTCTCTAACTCGATGTCACGACAACTTATAACAATTAAACTGGAAACACTATTATTGGTAACTAATTCATGCATTTGAAACGGACAAGTCCTTTTCTATGATACCAGAATTCATTTTCATCGATGACGCTTCAATTATTATTAATCATTAAATTAAATTAAGCTTGTTCTCAATTAATTTGAACGTTATTCGCACTACTTCGTATGTCCTTTGTCATGATCATCAATTTCAATTATTTTAATGTTATATCCCAACAGTATAAGTCTCTCTTTAATGCAGTACAATCACGTATATATAAATACAACATCGACATAAAGTGTCCCTTTCAAGATAAACAATAGTTATACTTACTGCGTACATCAACCAGAAGGGTACGAAAGGTACTCCCTGGGGCATTTAAGTTCGTCGTTGAAACGTAATCCATTGCATACGGATTGCAGCTAATCCTCGAGAGTTTGCTGATAATTATAACACGGGAATCACATCTGTATTCTCGTCGTTTCCAAGTTGAGTGAGCTTTCAAGCATTCTCTACAGTAACGATGTAACACAGAGGCGCCCTTTGGTGTAAACTTCAGTACAATTCTAACTAGTAATTACGACTTGGTTAGTTGAGGACTAGAAAGGGAAGGAAGGTATATAATTGTTCGACACCCTCGCAGATTTTCTCTTCCGGTATAACGAGCATCACGCGTAATATTGTGTATTATATTAACGAATACTTCATTCGATCAGCATCTGCTTTTTTTTTTCTTCAATACAATTATTTTTAGGCTACGAACTGAGAGGTTGAGATATTTTTGTTTTCCTAGAGATTATGTAAATACTCGGAGATGAAAAGAATACCAACAATTTATTGGCAACTGCAATGCCACAGTACAGAAAAAACATCCTTCTGCAAAGTTCCTCTCTCAACCTGTTTTTCTTATGGCTACATAAACATAAGATCAGGTGGAGGTTAAACGGGTTGTATAAAACCCTGTCACGTAAACTCTCGTTTTCTCATCAGAAAACCTTTTCCGGCTTTTTCATCCCCGAGCTCGTGCAGTAGAATCGTTCGAACCTAGCAGTATCAACTAGCGTCGTAAAAGTCCGTTTCATTTTCTCGCTGACTCCGTAAATTTGTTGGATTCCATTGAAACCTGAATACACGTAGAAATAAAATATAGGAAGAGAACGAATCAAGAGAATTGGTAAAGTCCAGTCAAATGAACACAGTGGCGATTGCTTGTCCTTTTTGTCATTATTGAGTCCATTTTCGACCAAGTCCCTTCGGCAAACCAACAGTCAGAGCTTCCTTTTTACCCTTCTTCTTTATACACCGCAATTCTTCAGTGACGGACGTTCGATAGGATCGTTCGACTCGGAATAAGAGGTTACTTTGGGGCTGGCAAGTCAAGAATATCACGAGGATAACGGGTAACATGCGGGTATGGAAGAAAAAGGGATGATTACTCGAGCGTCTCGTTTCTATCGTTGCAGCCTCATAAAACCGTTGTGTATGTATATATACTCTTTTTCTCGCTTTGTCGTTTTCTCCCATCGTATCCTCTGTTAATGGAACGCCAACGGCGATAAATTGGACGTGGGATCAAGGACGGACCGTCATATACGGTGAGTCTGTGTGGTGGAAGAGCAGAACGATTGCAGACTGTCCGCTCTATGAATTGTACCAAAGAGGAAAAGCTCTTGTCTGATGAGGTCGAGCAGCATGTTAACGGTTCGCCTATACGTGTTAAGTTGTTGGCCGCTTATATACGCACAACCACAAGGATAATTGAGGTAATTGACACGGACACGCTCACTCGGTATTTTCTCGTCGTGTAAATGAGGCGAGTCGATAACAAATATAAAGCGTTTCAGTGCTGGGTAACGAAAATAAAACACGAAAGCCTGGCACGTGGTTCGATGATTTGATTTCAAAATATTTATACGTCATTATGGATTTACATATAGAATTCTATACATATATACATATGTGTATATATCTACTTTTATATATATACATGTATATGTATGTATGTATTTAATGCAAGGGCTCGCTAATTGGTAGCCCCTATAATGCAATCAGTTCATTATCGAGCGTTAATCGCATGCATCTTATAGGTGTACGAATTTGGGTTCAGTGCTAGTGAATGTCCCCTTGCATGTGCATGGGTGTGTGTACATAGCATCGTATATGTATATATATATAGATTAATGAGAGCTTGCTCTGGCGATTTGGAGAGACTGGGCGATTGGATATGCAAATCGTAGGGATGCTTTGAAAGAGCTATTCTTTTTACCCTCTCGATAATCGATCTATCAACGAATCTATCCTGACTACGAGCTAACTCTGGTGTACGATGGAGGCGCTTTCCTTTTATTCAGACCACATTATTTTTTTCTTTCGACACAAGCTCAAACGTAATACGTTTCTACGGATTTTACCGTCGTCGATACTCTTATATCGTTGCCTGATCTTTACATAATTTTTTCTTTACTTTTTTTGTGTTTTCGTGTGTGTGTGTGTGCGTGTGTGCGTGTGTGTCTGTGTGCGTGTGTGTGTATGTTTTTTACTTCACACTTGATATGTCGATTACGCAGAATTTACTTCGTTTCTTATTTACATTCTTTTCGTTACTTTTTCTTAACATCAGGTCGCGGTTTTTCAATGATGCCTATCCCCAATCTCATCTACGTTGCAATATCATGTTCCGAAATATTTTTATTATTTTTATTTTTCATTTACGAGGAATCGTCGAAATAAACGTCGTATAGATTTGAAATGCGAGTGGAATCACGATTGCATGGCTAGTGATTTTTCATCATGCCTCCACGAAAAATTCAACTTTCCTTATTGCGAAAGTTGGATTTTTCGCGAAGGTGTGGTGAAAAATGATATACCGCTATCACGGGAGTGAAAAAAGACTGTCTCAAACCGCATGCTTGCCACCCTCGCCTTCGGCTCGGACGACAATTTTATACGCCGTTTAAAATAAACTACTTCCCCTTCTCAGCGGTGTATTGTACTATTTTGTGGGTAGATTCATAAATATCGATCAAATCCGGTCAATTATCGTGCCAATTATCTAGCCTTGTATGGATCTTCAATAAAATAAATATTATCTTGGTGATAAAATTCGGAAGAGAGACTCATTCTTTGAACAATTGTAATGTTAGTTGACTCGAAGATAAACTCAATCTAAGCGTTGTCAATAACATCGCACGAACTTTTTTTCAATTCCATATCAAAATCGAAAGTGACATCGTTGGTCGATAAATATATTCGTTACAGTGAAAAGACTCCAGTTTAAAAGAAATAATTCCTACTGAAGCAATTTCGTCGTTTCGTTAGCAAAATTTCGTGTAAAAATATTATGTCGAGACTCATGAAGGGTTCAATTATGTTTTTTTTTCTTCTTTTTTTATCATTGAATGAGTCTAGTGCCAAGGTTTGTCGTTTCGAGTGATTAAACTGGATCCGGCGCCGGGGCGAGTAGTTGCATGCTCGATGATTTTGCGATCTGTGGATTGGAGAGAAAAAAAAATCGGTTAAAAATCGTAACCGATTCTTTTGTTTATGTTGCTATTTCGTTGAATGCAGTTTTCCGTACCTGTTGTTTAGGCTGCCTGTGAGATTTTCTCGCGTAGACTTTCAACACCCGACAATTACAAGCGACCGAGAGTGCCACAGCGAGACCCTGCACATTTGAATGAATATTACGTTGATTTTGCCACTCGTCCTGGTATCGTAAATATAATAAAGCTGCGAATCGAAAACTCGAAATTCCATTTCGTTAACGTGCTTGTTCATCGCTTGCGAACAAAATCAATATTTCAGCATATTAAGGTTTCTTCATTGAATATTCCATTTTTGTTCTTTTTTTATCATCACTGTTTTTACCTGCAACGAATGACCAGTGCAAAATATGGCCCAGAGTATTGGTAATTTCCAGACTCGTGAAGCAACTCCGCATCCAGCGACTAGGCCAACGATTAATGATACTTTGAGGAATAACATGAGTTGAAGAGCTCGCCTTCTCTTCATTTTTTCTCGTTGTTTTATCTCCAATTGCATGCTACACGTGTATCTCGCTACAATCGCAGCTTTCACGAGGTAGTAGCCGGACACGAGAAGAAGAATTACAATGGGCAGGCCATACGTGTACACAGTAGCTTTAGTGCCGAGAAACCTGTGACAGAAAACAAAAATTCACGCACAATAAAACCAGCGTAGCACCTTTTACATCGTTCACTCTTTTGTTGATGCTGCACCGAAATTTCTGACAACAGATAAAAATGGGCGAATGATTGACAGTAACCAGGCTGAAATACTATAGAACATGAAAATAAAAGCCTGAAAGGACCGTTGGATGAGTAGCGAAAAACAATAACGCTGAACGTGTATCCGCACGTGAAAAAACGCTGGTAAATTCGAATGAACGACTCTCAGCAGCCCCCGACATTGTTCCCAAAACAGTTGAATCGAAATGGACAATCGTTTGTTCACGAAAGATTTTTTCTTTTTTTTTGATAGGCACTCACGGCTCCCAACACTTTTTGCTTTTTGCGTTTCTGTTTCATTCGTTATTCTCTTTTCATTTGACTTTTTCTTGACTTAATGTAATGTAACAAACGTGAGGATGAAAACAAAAGCGAAGATGCCGAATGACCGAATAAGACGTTGCAAGAACGCGAGCTCTTGCATATACTATATATACGTCATGCTGTTAAGACTCCATAGGCACGTGAGGATCAAGCGAAAAAAGTGGCTTTCTGATCTTCAGCTTTCATCTTATACCAGATTTTTTCTTCGTTTGTTCCTCTCCTTTTCTTTCACGGCTTTTTTTGTTTCTGATCTCACAAAACTTTTAGTTGCGCGAGTCCCGTGAGAAAGTGTTGCCGGATTCTGCGAGACATTTGTGTGGCCCGGCACTGTTGCTCAAACGCTTTCGTCGCTTTGCACCACCGGAAGTGCACTTTATCGACTTTGCTTGTTCTCTACTTGCAGAGTGGAAAAAGAGCGGAAAACTTTCACGAAAGCCCGAAGACGGGAAAACGAGCGAGGAAGTATCAGGAAAAAAAAAAGAAAAAGGAGAAAAAGTATCTAAAACGAGTCGTTTTCCTTTTAGACAACTTCACGAATGGTTTAATCTGCGCTTCGCGAGTGACTCTGTTGGTGAATCTGAACATGTCGGAATGAGGCATATAGAAAAAAATATATATATATATTTGTGCCGAAATTCGGAAAGGATTTTCTTCGTATTTAGGCTGTGAAGGGGAAAGTCCGAGTCTTAAGATAACAAACAAACTTTCTTGCATAGTGAGGAATAAATAAACTTTATTGGTGAAGTGGTTAGACACGGAGAAATGGAACATTGCGAGTCAGCATAAAAATATTAAAATGACGTCACTAGAATAGAAAATATCAAAGAGTTACTTATCGAATTTTTTATCCTTCCCTATAATACAAGAAGGATTATTTTCACTACGGGATTTTTCTCGATCGCTCAACAAAATTCATCAAATGTTCCTGTTAAAATTAAATCCGATGTCTGTAGAGGAAAAAGGGAATGGCAAGGGTACGAAGAGAGGAGGGAAAGAAGATTGATGTAAGAGCAATGCGAGAGATTATGCTGACGAAAGCGGGGAAGAAAAAAGGAAGGAGGAAGATTATAGAGCCGAAGCTTACGAGATTTTGAATGAAACGTTGTACATACAGATCTATACATCCGCTCGTTCTATTCGATTTTACCGGACTTATATATTGTATACGTTTCAAGTACCAGGGCTTTCGATGGCTGTCGAGTCGAGGCCAGTGATTGTAAGGCTGCATAGAAGAAAGAATATAAAAATCGTCCTTGCAGGATAAAAGAACGATAGATATACGAAAAGAAAAATATAAATGAGATCGAACGAAAGAATTTACGGATGAAAGGGCATCGATGAGGCAACCGGATGAATCTTATTGAACATCAATCCATGAGAAATATTCCTGATCGTATATCTTGGAACCCACGTAGAAAATAGACGCTGCCTATTGTCTCTCAAAAAACACCCGGGAATAAGGGTCGTTTTAGCAGAAAAATAACAGTTACAAATTAAGAAAACGAGTCATTACGTATTCATCGATAATTCAAAGTATTTCCCATTGTTTCGATATATGAACACGACGATAGTAATCATTTTTTTCTCTTCCAATCAGACAGCTCAGTTTGAAGAATCAGGAAAAATTTGTTCGGGTCAAGTTTTTTTTTTGTTTTTCGCATTGAATTTTTTATTTTTTGTTTTCATAACTTACCAGCAATTGAACGGCGTTAGTTCTGCGACGTTCCACAAACTGTGAGATTCTCCGATTTGTAAAAATGCCGCACCTCCAAGAGTCACCAATGGTGCACCCCATGCAAAAATACTATATTTCAAGTAAGTCGGTGGATCGTCACGACATGGTATCGAAGCTACTGTCGCGTAGAGGTGATGACACATAGCGGCTAGCCAACAAACTACCGATACTCTGAGATACTGAAGACTTAGGCCCAGCGAGATGCACAGTTCGGAGTCCTAGAAAAATAAAACGGTCATGCACATACATCAATGCTTGAGCTTTTTCAATGTTAATGGAACTCCCCGATCAAATAATCCGCGAAATTTCAATTTTGCCCATTTTTTTCCCCCATAAACTTAACGATTTTTAGCACAAAATATAATAATTTTTATCATTGAATTATCCTAAATTCATATTCTCGAAGGATTCAAGGATTCATTAACACATTAAAAACTGCACGTGAAAGTTTTCGTTCTTAAAATTATTCATCATTCTGTGATTCAAAAGTCTATTCTAATCGGAAGTAAATTTTTTGAAGTCGATCATAACTTTTACTCTCTGTCAAATATCTGCGAAAATTCTAATCTACTCGGTGTGATAGGTGCAAAGGAAAAAAAATACGGAATAGTAGCAAAAAAAAAAAAAAAATACCAGAACAAGTGAAATTGTCTTTTCACCCCATTTAGTCTTATTTGTCTAGTCTTCCAAATAAGCACGGATGGCTCTCGCATCGTTTTCCCTAAAAAATCATCTTGACGAAAGAATTCTCGCAGAAATCTGGTTCGAACAAAGGGATTGAAGAAAAGATAAATATAAAGGGTGCGTTCAAGGGTGACGAAGAGTACACGTGACATTGTGGGTCGGCGATATCCACTCTGACAGTTAGGGAGACGAATGGGGCAAGTGCCTTTGTTGGTTTTCGATATATATGCATGTATATGTACAAGAGAAAATCTGGCGAATAAGAGCTTGTTCAAACACGGAGAAAACCCCACGAATATTATTCGCTAGACACAAGCGGCAGACTCGCGGATTTTGGGAACTTGGAGCCCGGAACACATTTGATTTCAGTGCGATCATGGAAGTCGAAGAGGCAATATGTCTGTAGTTGCTTTACAAGAAAACAAAGAAAAAATTATATTTGGGTGCAGCCGATATTAATGGACCGGCTAACAGATGGCCATTTTACATCGTTATACCCGAAACTGCGAGAGTTTGAAATAAAAATGATCAATTATCTTCGTCATGGTTGTTTCGCACGTGGTTACGTCCGATCCACGCGGTTTTCGATCGCAAATTAAACGCGATTTCGGCACCACGTAGACACGGAACCGCGCGTACGCCGCGGGAATTTCTTTTTTTTTTTTTACGGTAGAATGGTGGCGGCCGCTCGTATTTTCAAGCCACGCCGACAAGTCTGAATGGATATATGAAAAAAAAATAATACAAACAAGAGCCGCGCAGTCATTCCGCATGGATTGTGTCCGCGCGGTTCCTGTCGCGTGTAAACTAGCTCTTAGATGTCTGATGACCGGTGTCGAAAGACAAAAGGGGTGGTGGAGTCTGCACCGTTTATTTTCATTCATCTGCACTTTATCCACAAAAACGATACAGACTTTTATATTCATTGAGTACTTTTGAAGGGAGCAATCATATGGCAATTTAAATTCAAAGAATACCACTATGTTATAGTTAAGGAATAAAATGAATTATTAATCACTGCTCGGTATCGTAATGAAGCGTTTCACCGTGCGTTGAAAATTCATTATTTAATGCGTGGATTTAATAATTTGTTGTAGTTGGTCTCATCAGTAGAGTTCCACTTGCTGTTCCGTACGAAATTTCGTATTACAAGTTCTCTATTCAATTATTTTCATGAAGAACGGAACTATATATATATATATTTGGTTAGAATAACGATAAATTATTTATTTTTAAATGATCGAAATAAAATAATGATACTTTAGATTTATTTTTCACGCTTATCATTCGGATATAAGAACTTCATTTTGGAAAATAATATTTCTAACTGTTTGCTCATGAAAATTTCTATCGGCTGTTGGAAATCCTCATTTCTCATACATAACATGAAAGAAGCTAAAATAAAGAGAAGATGTAAGATGTGGTGGTGGAAGGAAAAGTCGTAAATTTAAGAAGAGAAAAAATGAAATTTTTCTATATGAGCACATTTGACGCCTTACTAATTTAAATTTTCATATCTCTTGTGCCATCTATAATGGTAAATAATAATTATCAACAAAATAAATGATTTTCGTTACATACAGGAAATTGTATTTTTCAAATGACACTTTCAACAAAACGTTTTGCTGACGGGTCTCACGGTGTGCCTTTCAGTCTCTGTTATAAGGCTTTTTTCGTAAAATAACCTCAGAAGGTAACGAGGGCTACGGTCGTAAAAAAAAAAATCTGCTGACGGGAGAAGGACGACGGTGAAACTGCTAATGGCTCGAGGCTGGCGAAAATTTCCGCTCCTCGTCTTCACTCACGCTAGGATTAGTTGCCTATATATACATTTATCCTACTATCAGCAGACAGACGTAAGTGTATGATCCACCGTTACGAAAATCTTCCGATACTCTCTGAGAGCACCGAAGTCTTTTAACATTCTTGAAAAATAAGATGCCACACAGATAAGAACAATGATAAAAAAAAAAAATTGAAAAAAAAAAAAAAAAAAAAAAAACACGATTTAAAGCCAAACTATCGAAATATTCTCAAACGATTAAAAAACTTTCAGAGTCTTCAGTAAAAAATATGGTAAAAGTTTGATATTCCAGAAAAAATCCTTTGCATCACATGTATGAATGTATATATATGTTGTGTATTCTGTGAAACAACAACTCCGGGCGAATCGTTAACAGAAATCATTCGACGTCTCAGACAAGTCGAGAATACATTTTTCTACTTATCCTTAATACAGTAGAGAAGGCAATTTAGAGTTTTCTGTTGTGGAGATAACGTTCCGAATTAGCAGGAGCTTACGAGAGCCATTTTTTGAAGACATACACATCAGTCTTTTCTTGTTAATATAAGAGCTGCATGGATTCAAGTTCCATTGATTTTTTCCCTTGCCGAGTCAAATTGTGCCTAATCAATAACGTAGAGCTCGCTTTTTCCAGGCTGGTTTTTTTTTTTGATTGTCAGGAAAACGAAAAAAAAAACGAAATATAAGGCACGATCTCCTTCATAGCGAATTATCATTAGGTCGGGTGTTTTTTTTTTTTTTCAAATGGATGGGTAGAACTTAGGCGCATATATATGGAGATGGAATGCTAAGTAGATACTCATGTATGGACATTGCGTATTATATGCTCTACATATATGTAACACCCATCTAGCGAACGCGAGGGGCAAGTTACTATCAGTGAATCCCTGATTTGGATTGATGCCAGCAGCCGTTTGAGGGGTTGCCGAGCCCTTCTCTACATCCTCGTTATATGTACTTTAGAGTCAAGGCGATATATCAAGCCACATACTCAAAGAGCTAAAACAAAACGGTAGAAAGTTAGGTTCTGAATATTCGAGGAATCACACGGCTCGGCTATTTCTCCGATTCGTTCTCACCTAAATCCAACCCTCGCCGTATACTAATCCACCTGTGCCATAAATTACGTGAACTGGTTACAAACTCTTGTATTTTTTTGGCTCGTTGCGCCGGTACATTTCGGGACTGAAATGCTCTTATCAACCGTTCCTGTGTCAATAGATATTCTCATTAGATATATAATTGTTGGGAATATGTGTATGCTAAGTTGAATTCTTATGTACAGATCTTCTCCTTAGCTTTAGATGCGAGGACAAGGCCAAAATTGTAATAACAATAATAACAATATGATATGCAAACTGAATGATAATTTTCATGCGCGATCCAGGTTCTTGGTCTCTCTCCGAGGACTTCATTTCCCTTGAGAGAAGAATTGCAAAAGTTTCTTTGTTCTACTTTCATTTCTTCATCTCCCATTTCGTCTCTGTATGCTAAATTTGATCGAGTAGCGTCGCAGCTTCGTTCCCTTTATATTTTAACCGATTGAACATCTACTGGAAATTGGATAGATTTTTTTGTCTTTTCTTTTCAATTCAAGGACGGGTTTCGTCACATATGATTTTCGTACACCAACATTTTTTTGTAGTATGACTCTTCTTTCGTTTTGATGTATATTGCTACATGGTTTGAAAGTTGCACATTTTTTTAGCATTATTTCTTTTCGATTTTTTTTTTTTTCATGATTTAACTAGACTCTTGATATTTTAGTCTTCTTTTTGCACTGGCGATTTTCGCTCAACGTTTGGTAATGTTTGGTTCTTCACTGCCCAAGACATTTTTAGGCGGTGAAAATATTTTGGACAGTGCAAAAATTGTGGGATTTCATTCTTCACTATACACGAAACGTATTTTTACAGTTTTTGTTCGTTTTTTTTCCAAATAACTCTTGGACCGCGAAGCATGGACCGTACTTGTGTAATATGTATGATCTATAAATATAGATATAAAGCTGGGTCAGTCATTTAAGCTTCCTTGAAAGGTTTACCGGATGGCCCAGTTTCCATCACAAATCGACTTCCGGCTATTCTCCAGTGAACTTTACGGGCCGCACCGTGTAATATGACAAACGTTTGTAAGATCGGGTAACACGTTTAATTTTCGTGTCATGATCGAGTGTACCTTTTGAATTGCTTTCAATATCTTGAGAAAAGGGAAATAAGTCATAAAAGTATTCCATATCAATGTGAGCACAAAAGCCAAGTTATAATGGAATTAAAGGGAATTCACCATTGTTGAATAGAATGTGGTCGCTATTGTACGAATTTTGTCAATTGATCCTTCTGACAATTTACGATTTTATTCGAAAGGAAAAAAAAAATATATATATATAGAAATGAACGAAATTTTTCTAAAAAGATCGTCGACAAGAAGACATTTTTCTTTCTTATTGATACAATTCAATTTCCTTTCTTGAAAATCAAGAAAAATAACGCAGCCATGCTGGATCTGGAGAAAAACATGTCACAAGGACAGATGAAGCTAACATGGATTTTTTGAAAATGTTCAAAAGATAAATGGAATAAAAACAATATCTTTATCGAAAGCCATTCGTTATTCTTTGTGCGATATTCTTAGCTTGGTTCTTTCGGCATACAATGCATATTCATATATTTTTCATCATTCTTTCCGTAGTCAAAAAAGTGTCGAGTAATGTACTTTTTGCACGTCTTCGTCAGAATTACATCTTTTTTTTTCTTACTTCTGAATGTTTCTTACTCAATGGCACTATCTCCAACGTGACTATATGCAGCACTTTGAGCAAACCTTTTTTTTACGACGTACCCGCGAGGGAGTCACAATCTTCTACTTTCAAAGTTGAATTTTTGCCGTGTATGTATGCATGCATGGGCAGATCCATTACTTTTCGACCGCAGTCTGCGTGGCTCGGGTCAGCGATTTGCCTGACGATTTTTTTCCAGAAAGTAGGCTTTATAAGAATACGATCCTCCAAATTTGAAGTCAACATGAAGAAATCTGATGGCTGTAGAAATTTTAGAAATTTTTAAATAGTCAATTTTTTTTCCCCATTTTTACGATTTTTTTTTTTTTACACGATTTCTACGAAGCTTAAAGACTCGAATAATGGAGTCTCTTTCCGATTTTGTACTTTTGAGAAAAAAAATAGTTTTCCTTTCGAAAGTGGGCCTTTTAAAAAAATTTCAAATTTTTTCACAGCCATCGAATTTTTTCATATTGACTACAAATTTGCAGGATTGTCTTCTGTTATGACCTACTTTCTTGAAAAAAAAAATCGGCTGCCACATTGCTGATCCAAGCCCGCGCAGGCTGGGGTCGAAAAGTAATAGATCTGCCCATATATAATTTACCTTCCGTCGTTTTTATTTTTTTCCTTATTCTCTTTCTCTTCTACCATTGTGTTCTTACTTTATATATGACCCGTTTTTTCGCAATGAAAAAAAAAGATAATAATAAAAAAATAAAAAAAAACACATCTACCGTGAGCAGTGGAGTGCTGCGAAAGTCGATTATTATTTTCTTATTCGACTTTTCCGCGCCTCGACTCGGTCTTCGTATTATTACCTTCGATCTTTGTTCTTGTCATATTTCGTCAAGGGTCTAAGTGAGTTATACGAAGAACATTACGGAGACTGAAAGGATAGAGCCTTAATTTGATAAAATGCCGCTCGATCTTCTATTATGATTTTGCATTATTTTAAAAGTTTCCCTCTTCCATTACTCTTGAAAAGTTTTTGTCAATTCGAATTTCGTGAAATCGGACTATAATTCGTTTGAAATTTCGAAACGGTATCATCGGTAATGTCGGTTTCTGGCAATATATCTTTTACAAGAAAAAAAAAAAAATTGTCTCTCAAGCTCACGACGAAACCGATCGTTCATCACTTTCAGTATAGAAAATTAAAAGTCGAACGCGGTAATTTTTTTTTCACGTCGATGTGTAATCTCCGCACCGACTTGGTAGTCTAGGTATACGGATATGAAAACCGAGTGCAAGATTAATGGAAAATGCAAAAATGATGTATACGAATCGTGCGGTTCTCTCTATAAAGGTAGAATTTTTTTTACTCGCTCTCTGTCTCTCTCTCTCTCTCTCTCTCTCTCTCTCTTTCTTTCTGCGCAACTCATCCCGCTTTGTTTCGAGCTGAAAAATGATCTATCATTTCTTTAGTGCGTCACGATTCGATTTTTTTCCCGTGTTTTAATTCCCTCTGACGTCATTCGCGTCGAATAATATATGGGCTGATGAAAATCAATAATTTTTTTTTCATAATAAACGATTTATTATTACTTCCATCGGTATAATTCGAGAAATCGATAAAATGAGGGCGTAAATTTCAAGCGAACGATACAGCAATTCGACGGGATATTTTTCTTTTATGTGTGCTTTTGATCTTGTCAGGTCCTGTTATGGAAAAATTCTCAGTGTAATTTAAGCAAAAATTGCAGGAACGATGTGAAATCGCGAAAAAAAGAACGAACAGCGATGCTTTGTGAAATTGTTATTTCCGAATGCGCGCATATATATTCGCATCCTTTGTCATAACCCATCCTCTCTAATTCTTCTTTCCTTTTTTTTTCTCCCTCCAGTGAAGTAATTATAAATAATTTTATTTGCTTCCGGTTGATGATTCAATAATAAAATTTTTATCACTACAGATAATAATAATAATAATAATTTAGATAATTTCTGACAGCAGGAGCTTATTGAAATTTCACCTGCATGTAGTCAAAATTTAGGGATTACGACCGCAAAAGTTTTTCAGATTGGCATCAAAAATTGAATGAGAATTCGACAACTGTACGAATTATGATATAAAAAATTGAGAAACTGAATTTTTTATTCATACGTAACGTATAAATTATGTATAACGTTTATTTATACATAATTGATTAAATAAACTCGGTAGTTGAAAACTGTTGGGATTTTCCATTAAAAACATTTCATTTTTAAATGGTCGCGCTAATATCGGATTCTTACTCATTGATAATAACTCCAATAGTAACGAGGTAATAGACAAAAAATAATTACTTTTTTATTGCGGAAAAAGTACTGTATGAATAAACCAGTCAATGTAAGTCAGATATGATTTACTGACGAGAACCGAAAGAAATTCATTCCTCGGGGTGTTTCGAAAAAGATGGAACCTAATGGATGAATTGTGTTATTTTAATATTGAATGAACGTTGAGATATATAAATGGCTTATAGTCGCTCGAAAACTTATTCGTAACAGCGAGAAAGGGTGTGTTGAAAAAACATATAGGAACGTCCAAATTCATTGTATCACCGGGTCGAGTTTTTAGAAGTTATTTAGAAAGTAAAATTGAATACGCAGCTTTATGACTGTAGAAAAATCTGAACGAGAAAATTCATGAAATGGTTGAATATTCCTTTATATATTTTTTTCAGTCACAAAAGCAGCATGAATAGAAATGAATTGACAAAAAAAAAGAAGGAATTATTAATGTAGATAAAAGTGGCCTATTTCAATATTCGCTCTCCGTCGTCGATGCATCTACATATATATATCATATCTTTTCTCTGTAGAGTTTAATTAAGCGCGAGATTTTCCTCCATCTTCGTGCTCTGCTACAACAGACATAATATCGAGTTTCATCAATGGTTTCAAGAATGAATTACCTCATTGCAACAATTTCTTTATGCTTCGAAAACGAGGAAAAAGTATTCGAAAGGTTGTGTGTGAGAAATTAAAATATATATCTCATTTGAATGGGTTCACTTTTAACTAATATCATTACTAAAATAAAGAAATCTGCTTTCTGTTTTAACACTGATTTATTATTATAACATTTTCCAAGATTTTGATTTTTCGAAAACTGCAATGAATCACAGGAACGAATCTAGACTTTTGTAAATTTTTTATTTTAAGCTTCTCGGCCGTCTGTTAGGCTTTAGAAATAGTTGGACAATATAGTTACACCACAAAAAAGCAGCACGCACGCGTGCTGTAAAAAAGTTGAGACAAGTACATTTTCGTTGTCCGCGAAAAAAATCATCCCATATTATTGTATTAGGCGTATCACCCGAAAAATTAACAATTTGTTCCTTACTAAAAATTAACTTGGGATTATCAAACTAATTCGAATTGCCTAAAAAATTACGTTCCGATTCTCATGACTTGAGACTTTACAAAAAGCGACTGAATATTTAGAGATGTGCTGAAACAGATATAGCCAAGTACATGAAGCTTTTCACCTTAGATATTCCCACAAACAATCGGATCCTGCAAAAATCTTTGAACCCTCTTAAGGAACGGTCATCAATTCTATACGGATCACAAAGAAAGTTGAAAAATCCGATTCTCGCTAAAAATAATGTTGCGTTTGTGGACCGGATACGCACAGAGTACTTGTCCGGCCCGAAAATTCTTCAGTAAAAAGCCTATTCAAATGAAAATGGATGAAGAGAAGATTTTTATTTCACAAATTATATTAAAACTTAAGGATACGCGATCACGAGTAACGAATGTGATAATTGGGTTCTTCTTTGGGTACATTTGAATCTCTCGTGGCAGCTATCACTGACGTTCGCAGTGCCTGAATCATTCTCTTAATCGGTGACCATTTGTCACTTACGAATTCACCGCAGCGCTAACATTGCAGAACTATGGATTTCATTAAACATGCTCCAATGGATTCCTGTTATGTCTTCGAATGATTATTAAAATTTACCGTGCAAGGAGCAGCACATTTTCATCCAGTATCGTATGAAGAATTTTCGGGCCGGACAAGTACTCTGTGCGTATCCGGTCCACAAACGCAACATTATTTTTAGCGAGAATCGGATTTTTCAACTTTCTTTGTGATCCGTATAGAATTGATGACCGTTCCTTAAGAGGGTTCAAAGATTTTTGCAGGATCCGATTGTTTGTGGGAATATCTAAGGTGAAAAGCTTCATGTACTTGGCTATATCTGTTTCAGCACATCTCTAAATATTCAGTCGCTTTTTGTAAAGTCTCAAGTCATGAGAATCGGAACGTAATTTTTTAGGCAATTCGAATTAGTTTGATAATCCCAAGTTAATTTTTAGTAAGGAACAAATTGTTAATTTTTCGGGTGATACGCCTAATACAATAATATGGGATGATTTTTTTCGCGGACAACGAAAATGTACTTGTCTCAACTTTTTTACAGCACGCGTGCGTGCTGCTTTTTTGTGGTGATTTGTCTGCTTTTTGTAAAGCATCAATAGCTTTTCAATTGAAACAGATCGAATCATTTTGTATCTCATACGATATAATGATCGTTACTATGAAAACATTAGACATTTTAAAAACTACTAGTTTCTTGTTGATATCGATTGGCATCGGATCAATGATCGAATTATATCTTATACAATGATAAACTTATAGTATTTAAACTCTGTGCTGTACGCTTGTTCGTCTTCTGAAAAATCGTTGAGAAGTTTTTGCAACATTGAAATGCATAATTATAAAGTGAAACTTCCATATTTTCTTAATTTTTTCCTTTCCTTTTACTTTTGGACACAAACGTCAAGTGTAAAACACAAATACTTATTCAGACATAACGCGTTTTTTTATTATAATAATTTTCTTTGTATAATTTCCTTTCTTCAATCTTTAGTTCCTTCCTTTCCTTTTTTCACCTTCCTATTTCTTAGTTAACTATTCATTGAATCAGAGTTTTTTTTTGCGAATCGACGAAAATGTGAGGAAAATTCTGTTTTTTCCTGAACTGCATTTTATTTTTTGAATGACGATTGCTTATAAATTAGTCAAGAATACCTAGACAACACGTGTTTGAAATTTGATAAAAATAAATGAGATTCCTCATGATTTTTGTGTAAAAAACTTAAAAATAACCACTGAAATACAGTGAAAGAAGATCTAAAAAATGATTTATAAGAATTATCAGTTAAAAAAGTCAGCGATCATGTTTTTTCTAATGAAATCGATAAGCAATCGTTTTGTTTGTGATACCCGTAATCAATTGATTAGCAAAATTTTCTTATAGATTTTTTAAAGATTGCGGAAATTTGAAAAATTTGAATGCATTTCCAGAAGGAATTTCGAAAGTTGAGGAGTTCAGATTCGTTTTCCAGTAACAAAACCATTGGACATTTCGAGATCCATTTCAGATCATTCAAGAATGCTATAATAATTTATTTAAAAAATTTATATACCAAATTTTGGATGTGGCATTGATATTTGAAAAATTTCAAAAATGTTGTTCGATTTTCGTTTCTATTTTCGATTATCATGCTTTCATTATTAAACCCTTTTTTCTTCTGGATATGGAAAAAGATTTCTATTTGTCGTACGGAACAACATGTTGATCTTCATGCTGGCCTTGGGAAATTGCTCCTTAGCTGTAAGCGTTGTAACTTTTGGAATATTCTGTAAGAGCGTCGAATTTCACCGTAACCGATTGAGATCTGTTACGAAAAGGAGACGTCTTTTATTCATCCATGCAATCGGGTGACTATTCACTATTCGAAAAGCTCAAATTTGAGGAAAAGAATACACAAAAATGTCGTTCCAACGACTGAATGAAACTCAACAGCTAAGTGTCGATTCCAATATCGTAACCTTTTGATACCGTATGGCATTCGTATTGATTGAAGTTTCAATGGAATAAAATGTGAAAGAATCCTGGAATAACGTATGTACGATTTAGCTACGTTATATGATGTAAACAAAAAATTTTCCCCTCAAGTGCAGATTCTATCAAATAAATCCAAATTCTTTTACTGATGTAAGAAAGGTATACGTTTTAAATGAGAAATGAAATCAGACATAAAAAAAACCGCTACCCCGTCGCACATACTGATACCGCAAACAATTCTAATCACCGCGGTGACCACGACTTGGCCCACGATCGTCCTAAGCAGGTGCTTGATCTTGATTCATTGGCTTCGGCTAACCTTTCAAATATAAGCCCACTTCACGTGAAATCATTCAATTTACCCGGCGATTAATTTATCGAGAACCGTAAATATTATTATTTTTATACAAAACGAAACTATTGAAACGACAGTCATAGCAAATGTATCGCAAAAAAATCATAGATAATCGTCCTGACGCTCGTAACCACGCGCCGTCCTCGTAGCTCCATTGACGTGACTCTCGTCGTCGAGCGCCACTGCTGGACCGCGTGGTTCTCGAAGATATTTGTCCAGGCGCTCGTAATCGCGCGCCGCCCTGATAGCGTCACCGACGCGACCCTCATAGCTGAGCGCCATTGCTGGACCGCTTTGGTCTCGTAGATGATTGTCCTGGCACTCGTAATGACACGCCGTCCGCGTAGCATCATAGACGTAACCATTGTCGTCGAGCGCTACTGCTGGAACGCGTTGTTCTCGTAGATAATTGTCCTGACACTCCTAATCACGTGCCGTTCTCGTAGCTTTACTGAAATGACCCTCATGGTCGAGCGCCACTGCTGGACTGCGTTGTTCTCGAAGATATTTGTTCTGACGCTCATGATCACACGCCGTCCACGTAGCGTCACTGATGTAACATTCATCGTCGAGCGCTACCTCTGGACCGCGTTGTTCTCGTAGATAATCATCCTGACACTCGTAATCACGCACCGCTCTCGTAGCTCGGCTGACGTGACCCTCATCGTCCAGCGTCATCGCTAGACTGCATTGGTCTCAAAAATATTTGTCCTGATACTCGTAATCGCGTGAAGTTCTCGTAGCGTCACCGACGTGACCTTCGTCGTCGGGGGTCACTGCTGAACGGCGTTGTTCCCGTAGATATTCGTCTCGATGCTCGTAATCGCGTGCCACCCTCGTAGCGTTACCGAAGTAACCCTCGTCGTTAAGCATCACTGCTGGATCACGTCGTTCTTGAGATATTTGTCCTGACGCCCGTAATCGTGCGCTATTCTCGTAGCGTCATCGGCGATACCCCCATTGACGAGCGTCACCGCTCTATCGTAACTCGTGGTTGCTTGTCGTCGTGGGTCTTTGCCATAATCGTCACAATATCGTCGTGCAATACTTTTCTCACCGTGCATTATTTTCATCGCCATCGAAGTTGAATTTCCATACATATAACATTGACATCATTATTCTTTGTGATAATAATAACAAAATCATAATAATGTCATAAATTGAAAATATTTAAAAAAGAATTATTTATCCATTTTATACCCTGCTTCCTTCAATAATATATATATATATATATATACATATATATCAATTAGAAATTAGGTTTGGAAGAAACATGAGATATATATAAGCTAATTGAATGCATTTTTGTCTCAATCGCCGTAAATACAATCATGATATATGCGTATATTATTTCTATCGAAACCGAGATTCATTCACGACACGACGAATTCATTCATTCATCATCTCATCACAGTCATCATTGATTGATCATGATAGTATCATGATAGTATATCAAAAAATTGCCAACTTCATATGTCACACTCTTGTAAAACCGCTGCGTTCAGGGATTGCGAAAATTTATGCCTGACGAACAAGCTACTGGAGCTGCGAATGACATTAACATAAATGAGATCTCCGTAATGCGTATAGCTACAGCATTGATTTTTTTTCTAGATGAAAGAGAAAAAAAAATAAAAAATAACTGCTAGCTTTATATTTCTCTAAACATAAGATAAACGTAAATAACTGATTTCAAATTTTTAAAGTTGGGTTAAAACACGGTCCTTGCTGTATAGAGATTCACGGTAGCTGTCATGTCTTTGTTTTTTTTTTTTCGAAATCTTCTTCGAAAATGTACTTGTCTCGATTCGCTACCGCGAATCTTTAATATTCATATAACCACTTTTGTTATTTCATAATTAAATTTGAAAATTCGTCGCTACTTTCCCGGAGCAGAATCTCGAAAGAATCGTTCCCGAAAAATTCATCTTTAGAAGAATTCGTCCTTGGTATCTCGAAATATGTGTGCTCGAAATCGTTGGAAATTTAGAAATCGTTGAGTTGATTGATTGTGGGGAATGCATTTTCCGGAGTAGAATTTTCCGAAGGACGAATTTTCCGGAGACGAATCTTCCTGTTACCGTTTCATATAAGGTAGAAGAGAGCCGGGCAGAGTGGAATATTTCCCGGTACGAGAAAACACGAATGGAAGCAGCGAAGTTAATAAAATGAGGTTTTCAAATAAAAAATATTTCTAAAAGCGACTGTAACAGGAATATAAAGTCGAAGGAAAACACCAAAAGAAATCGCACCAGTACTCGCACTAGTACTGTAATTGTGCTCACACACTCATATCACATAATCACAATGACAGAAAAAAAATATCGTCCAAACAAATTGATATTGAATATTATTTTTTTCCTAAATAAATAAAATGTTTGAATTTTCATGACAGAAATATCGGATCGAACCTTTAGTTTTACGAATGGGAAAAAAAAACTTCACTATTTCGGGGGAGTTTTCCGCTTTGCCGTTAGAGTTTCACTTTGCGCGACCCTCTTTTATGTTTTTGTATCGAAGCAGGATGAAGAGAACAAAAATGAATCGTTAAAAAGAGATATAAAAGTCCGAAGATTTATTAATGGATGACTGACAGGCAACCATATTTCTAATCCAGAATTGAAGAATTTTCTGAAAAATTCTGACAACCGTTTTCATCCAAACCGACTGTTTATTGGAGTTGGTGAAAAACGCGGGTGTCTGATAACGTAGAAATGTGTTGATGTAGTCTATACAGGGCTGGCTATGGAATTTCTAGCAACGAAAATAAAAAAAGATAATAAATTCGTTGATAGAAAAAAATGTTTTCGACGAGTGAGGTTGCAATACGGAGATGAAAAAAAATTGTCACGTTTTTTATAGAGCGCGAGAATTTTGTTTATTTTTGCCTCGTTGAACGTTTTCGTCTCCTTTTTTTCACGGAGTGAGCTCTATACACGAAGCGTGGAAGAGGTTTTAATATTTCGATCGCATATATGAGACAACTTTTATCCTCGAGAAGGAAGATTCGGCTGACATTTTATTTGTCATCGATTGGTTGAAGACTGTTGGACCTGGGCCAAACGTCAATTCTATATAGTTCACGAAAGGAATAGATCTGTCGAAGATTTCTCTCGGTAGGGCAAGTATTTCCACTTCATTCTTTTTCCCATTGCTTTCTTTTTTTTTTTTTTTTTTTTTTTAAACTTCGATTACTTCGTCAATTGTTGGAGCAGATGGTAGAAATGGTATTCATTTTTTTTCGTCTCGTTTCGTTTCGATGAAAGATGATGACTTTATTCTCAAGCTGTGTATCACTATAATTTTCATTGTAATTTTTGTATTATTTTTAAAAGTAATTAACACTGGAACTTCTTTCCACGAAGCTGTCATCATTGCCGAGGGTGCATTTCGAAGTGTTTTTCACCTGATGGTGTATGCAAAAAATATCAGATTATTTGTTGAGAAGCTTATTCTGCTCGCTCCACTTGTAACAAAAGAAGGAAGACCCGTCTCAACGACACTCCAGATAGAAGATGGGGATTCTGAATTGCGACAAAGGGCAGACTCGTGCGTGTTACAAAGATATACGAGAGGAGTCGTCGCCCTGAGATCCTCGATAATGACCCCTCAATGCCGCCCACCACCTCTCGAATTGACCTCATGGAAAGCCCTTTTCGGCGAGGGTCTTGAGATACGTGGATGTATGTGACTATATCTATGATCTCAAGCCCCCCATTTTCATGTTTGATGACTACTCGAGACCACAGACTTCATCTTGCTCTCTTATCTTATCGACCGAAATATCGCCTTCGAAAATCGATTTTTCTTCACATCGTATACGGATAAGTTACATTCCCCGCGGAATACAAATTTTTTCTTTGCTTCACCAGTTATGATAACATCATTGTACGACCCATAATACTGGTACTATCTCAATACTGTAGACTGTAAAATTGCAATGATTTCGTTCTATCGATTGACTCACAATATGAATTCTATCGGTGTCAACCTGCTATACCATAATGTCCCAGTGCTGAGTTTTTCATTTTGTATGACGTATTGTTTATAAAATATTTTCGCTGTTTATTCATGAGGTACGATTTATCTTCATTATGTATGATGTCTATGAATATATACGTAGGTTTGTATATTAATGTGAATATAATATAGCATCCCCTATTGACCCAGTATGCAGCTCAATATGTAAAGGTTCTGACTGCACGATGCATAAAGTGCAAAGAAGATTTCTCGTCAGATATATTCTCAGATTTGTACTCTTGGAAGCTTCGTCGTTTTATTCATTCTAGCATATACCCATCATGCGCCTTTCCTTTCTTACGCAGACAGCGATTTTCACGGAGCAGAAAGGCACTTCCTCGTTACTTCGGGAAAGAAAGTAAGACAGCGCAATATAAAAAGAGTACGAAAAGATTTTCAGCGGTTGAAGAACTCATTTGCAAAAAAGCGGAGAAAAGTTATGGATCACGGGAATCGTGAAAAAAGTGTTGTAATCCCTCTTTTTTTTTTTCACTCGTACAACATTCATTACATTTCCAGTTTGAAAAACTCGGTATTTCACATTTCTCTTGAAACATTAATACACGCGCGGTTTTGTCGATTTTTTTTTCTTTTTCGTTGTAAAGAATCAAAAGGTGGTTTCTGCTGGAATGTTTTTTTTTTCTTTCACGAGCGCGAAATGAGCAAAAAACATACGGCAGAAAAGAACGAGAGCAAAAGCAAAAAAGCGTCGCTTTTCATCTCTAATCTTTCTCCTTTGCAGTGGTTAACAATTTGGAGCATTGCAGTTGCTCTTTTTTAATCGCTTCTTTTTTTCATCTCACGCATAATTATAAGAAAAAAATAATATATACATATTTTTCGACGGGCGCTCTACATTGATCGCAATTTATATGCTCCCTAATCGAAATGGCATGAATGTATATACTATGTTTTAATTCAAATTGTATCAAAATACATCGTTACAGCAACTTTACCATGGTATACGCGTACACACTCTATACTCTGATACTCATGTTTCATTTTTCTGTCTCATTTTCCACGAGAGATACTTTTATACGCATGTTTGTACGTCAATGCAGCTCATGTAAAAATGCGTGTTTTAGCATCTGCATCAGAGACCATTTCACCTACCCCTTCAAGGCTATTACTTAGATTTTTGACGTCTAAACAGAGATGTATAGGATATTACTTATAAGAATTTTTGTAAGAGTGATAATTGAATAGATACGTTTATTTTTTATTGTTTCTGGGTATACTTTTATAGGTTTTTCTAAGCTTATGACATCGATAAAACGCTACGTTTTTTTCACTCTACTAATTTCCAATTTCCTAATTTTCATGTTTCTGGGAGAGAGCTCCTAAGAGTTTTTCCACAGCACTCTTTCCTCAGGCATCATTGTATCTCATTTTTTTAAAGGACCAAGGGAAACATTGAAAAACTCGATTTATAAGAACGGCTACATTTTTACTGAATTTCAATTAGCAGCATCCGAGGCGCAGAAAGACTGCTTCCCGCTTGGTGATTGGTCATCCAAACAAATACTGGCTGCTCAACTTTGGAGATCGCCGCGGCGTCACACACCGATCGCACACTCATCGCAGGCGCTGATAAATAAATACATTAAACAAGTCAATGGTTTGCAAAGTACTTTTTTTAAATTTCTTTTTCGAACAAGCAAGTTGTGTGTGTGTGTGTGTTTTTTTTTTTTTTTTAATTTTTCTTTTCATTTGGCATTGACTTATTGAAGTCGTTTTTTCTTCACCAAAGTTTCCCTAGTTTTCAGTTTGAATGTATACCTTTTGTTCAAGTCTAAGAGTTACTTCTGTAGTAGGTTTCTTCGAAACAGTTTTTTTTTCTCGATTTGTAGTTATCTTTTTACGAAAAATCTTGCAATATTTGAGGAAATATATTTTTTCACTGACAAAAAAAATCAGCTATTTAGTGGGACTTGAGCTCGTAAGAAAGTTAGTGAAGGCACATTTGGTCCTAATCAAATTGATACGGGATCACGACCGGAGAGTCCATCCGAATTGGTTGACTTGATAAAAAGTTATACGCGAGGATAAAAACAATGTTATAGGAGTCCAATAAAGAACTCATTTTTCAAGTCTTTTGAATTTGCTATGAACTCTTCACTCACTATTTGACGAGCATTTAAAACAACAATCTTAAATACCGCTATCGATAGATATGGTCTATTTTAAGTACCTACAATTAGATTGATAAAGAAAAAACAAGTTTCGACATTAAAAGTCAGTCGGTATCTCGTCACTATGAGTGCGAGAGAGATTGTTGCAAATTTCGAAAGTAAGAAAATCTTAAAAGTATCTTAAGAAAATCTTTTTAAAAGTATCTTAAAAAGAGCCTGATCATAATTAACAATACATATTTCCGTTTATTATTTTTTATTTATTTTTCAACCCACGAATCGATTCCATGCATCAATGAGTTGTGCTGAATTCCGCGAAGTTTGGTAAATTTGAAATCGAGTTGTGGATGGTTTTGATAAAGTTTTGGAGCCTGCACCGTGACCGGTGACTAACATGAGTTCGAAATAACGCTTAAGCTGTATATCAAGAGACGCGGTAGCGGCTCGATTATATATACACATTTATGGTCGTATAGACTACATAGTATATACATATATTTCGTAATCGAACTGAGGAACAGAGGGCGCAAAAGTGAGTGAGAGAAATAGTGTGCTCTTGTTAAAGTTACACCGACAAAGTTTTCACGTCCGGACTATCGATATTCCCACACACTTAACAATTCATCAATAACGAGCAAGAGTGAGAGCACGTCTGAGAGCACGTCGTCATAGATACGTGTATAGAATCAGAGCAAGTCATACTTTCGATAAAGCCTTAATAACGATCAGTATGACAAAAGAATTGATCGAATCGATCGATCGAATTCGAAACGAATTGATTTACGTTTACTGATGTTGAATATTCGTACTATCGATTTTAATAAACATAATTACTGATATATGAGTATTTTATAAGCACAATTATTCGGGAAAGCTAAAAAAATCATATCGTCAACGACTCTGTAGTATTCTTCATATTGGAATTGTAAACCGATAATTTAAACTTTTTTGTAATTTTACTGTGTTAACAACCTGCTGATAAGGTATGATTTTTCAATTTTTTTACCAAATTCTTATTGTCCAATTCAGGTTTTTTTAACGACTATATAGTCTTGGATATTGGGAGAGAAAAACCGTGTTCACGGCATTTCCGGTCGATTTTTTCCATATGTGACGCTCGGTGCTTCAAAATACTTGACTTTGCAATTATATTGCAAAGTAACTAGATGATCAATCTAGCCCAAATTTTGCCAATAGCCGGGGAAAAAATATTCATCTACATCATATTAAAATTTCAGGTCAGAATCTTGGATTTGACCTGATGATCGATCATCCTTAATCATTTTTCAGATTTCACGACGTAACTGTATTCACTGATTTTAAGTTACAACGATTTATTTATTCTTGGTCCATTGGGTTGCCAATTTGTAATGAAAGACTCGTGTGGAATTGAAGAGATATGCGTTACGATTCCATCATTACGATTTTAAGTCCATAACCTTCTTTTTCCCCTTTACAATCAGTAAATCGATAGTTACATTTATTGTTTTTCACAATAATATTAATAATTAAGCTAATTGTATAAAGAGATTTCCGACACACTTTGAAGTCTTGGGGTGAAGAGAAAATGAGAAAAAACGGAATAGGGAAAAGAGTGAACCACGAGAGAGGCCAAAGACGGGTCACGAAGCTCGAAGATGAAAGGATCGAAATGAAAGACGAACCCTTTCATGTTGTCATCAACGCTTATCGTTCCCATGCCCCGTCTCGAGTGAATTTTTCACGTTTAAATTATAAGCTTCGATTATCGTAAGTCTGTTTCTGCTGACACACCATCTTTTTTCTTAATAATTCTAGCCGGACATGCAAGTCAAAGGTACAAAGTCTCATGAAAACCGTTTGTACAAATTCACGTTTTCGAGCTTTGTTGAAAGTAAAACAAAAAATATCCTACCGGTCCAATCAAGGATGAATATTCTGATGGACAAAAAACATCAAAATTTCGTTAAAAAGAATGGATTGAGAGTGAAAAATTTCAATTTTTCCAGTGTCTTTCCGAGGCTACAATATCACATATCCAAGACAGAATTAATGTATTGTTTATACTCGAGAAAACATTCTCATTAATACTTATACTTTCAGTCTTTCATTCTGTTCAACGCTCATGAAAAAGCTCTTTATGCAGTTTAGTTTTTTGAAGCAAAGAATGACGTTGATAGTTGACGAGAGAATTTCACCTTGTAAGCTACGTTTGATTATTGAATGTCAGTGTATTCCTATTACTATAAATGAAAGCGTATTACTGGTTTCAAAATTTTGCTGAAGCTGGAAAAATATATTTATATCGAATGGTCCTATAACCCTTCTGATGACAAGTTTTTCAAGCAAAACAGCAAAGTCTGGATTGTTTTCGGAGTTGTGAGATACGAAGTTGAAGAAACTCACCTGTACACCGCCAACACCGACGATGAAGAGCAACTGTACCATGAATAGCGCCGCCAGAAGATTCATGAGGGTCGTTCCAGCCAGACTCCTCAGATCCGAGAAGAGGCTGTAACGAAAATAAAAAAATATATATATGAGAACGTTATCGAGGGATATACATTAAAATATATGTGAAATATTTAATTGAGGGAGAGCAGCTAGACTCTCTCATTTTTTGTCGATTTGTTAAAATTATGGTAATCGGAACTTCGAGTCTGTGAATGCAGACCACGATCTTTTCACGCGGCTCGTTAATGAGCAGATTCTTCTTAGTTATTTTAATTAAAAAGTTTATGAGAACAAATACGAATAAATTTAAAGTACACCGAGTACATTTCCTCGTAGTAGCTGTAAAATTAAAGCGGAAAATAAGAGAGAACGAAGAACGTGAATAGAAGGTTATGACTTTTGGAGAAATACTTGAGTTTCTTCCGTACCATATAGCTATAGTTATTTATAGAGATATTCCGAAGCATCGGAAAATTTGATGAAAAATTCTTCGCAACGTACGGGGGTGGTGTGGGGAACGATGTGGAAACTTCGATGTCAGTGGAATCTCAATTGTGCACGTGATATTGATATACCTGCACGATTTCTATACCGCATAATTTAATTATTTGATATTCCCTGTGGCTCTGCTCTTATTAGACTGAAAGAATGAATCACCGGTAAACTTGCTCCTCCTACCGCATCAATATAGTCAGAAAAAAAAACAAATTATTTAAAAAACAAAAGTCACAACCTCATGATCTTTGTTATCGGTTAATTATGAAGATCGTTGAAAATTCGAATTGCTTGCTCGATAAAATTAAACACGGCTTATCGTACCAAAGTCTTAACTTTTCTTTGGAACCAGGCATGATTCTTATGAGAGAATGCGTTTCATATAGATTGAAAATTCCTTATTTTTCATGCGAAGGGAGAACGCGTCACTATCCAAAATCGATCAACGACACGCGCTTTCTTCGGCTGATCTGAGAGACGAGGGTAAAGTGAAAATTATCATCGTTATTCTTGACACTCGGACAAAGCAACCTTTCACAGAACTCCTGTAAGAGGCAGTGAAAAAAAGGATATGAGAAAACTCCCTCGGCGATTAGGTGTCGCGTGTGACAAAACTTTTCTCATTTCTTTCTACACACATGGAGAATTTTTTTTTTGTTTTTTTTTTTTCAGAGCTCCCATACGCGTAGAGTTATTGGTAGAGAATTAGAGATGGGAAAACGGAAGTTTGTCAAACATTTATTTGCGGAGCGTAAAGAACTTGAGTCATTTGAGTTGAACTACGACTCGCTGCAATCTAATAAAATTATACGATAGAAGTAAAAACGATTATGAATGAGTTTAACGATATAATAATTGCAATTTATCTTCAAACGATCGAATTAATTTTAGCCAGAAGGAGCTGAATGAATAAACCGTCCATTCCAATTAGTTCGTTGCCCATGAGGTTTAATGCATCGAAATATCACGCACTAATACGGTGTGTCAATGCCGCGTCGATTTTCCAAAATAATGGGATGTTCAGTAGAATGGATTTCCCATGCAAATCGTTTTGTACCCGTAAACGATTTATTTCAAACTCGTCGAAAATAACTTCCGGGGATGCAGCCTCAAGGAACCCATATATATATATATATATTTCAAGAGCAGATGCGGCATCATTCGTGCACTCAGCTGTTATAACGTTGCCGATTACGACATCTCTATTCGTTTTTTTTTCGCACCTTAAATACAGTTGAGCCAAGAGAACGAGGTATAATACAAGCTTGATCCCGTTAGTCAGATTCTATAGAGATAAAACTGGAGGGAAAAAAGTAAAACGAACGGAGATGAACACGGAACAGGAAAGTAACCGCGGAAGTTCGATAATAGGTAAAAGTAGATTTCTCTGTGCCCGTTGCATCCCACGACGAGACCTTAACGCTGAAGCAAAGTGCCAATAGAGTTAGAGCGAGTGCTAATACCTCATTCATATATATATATATATATATATCATTGAGTGTACACGTGAATCATACGTATATGTATATCCATTCATATCGAGGGCCCTAATAGATGCTCTGAACTATACTCTCCATTTTGCAATATCGTTTATTCGGTGTCGATAGGGCAGCTTCTTCTTCATGATACTGCCGTATTGCTCTGGTATTACCATACCATCAGTTATTTCTTGATTGTCTGAAAGCCAGGTGGCCATTTTATAAAATATATAAAAAATAATATTCGCATCAAATTATATTCATTTGAATGTAGGTATAAAATTACGTGCAGTCTGATAGCTCCCTTTCTCGTAGCCATTTTTTCTTGCCTATCATGTCTACAGAATTTATGAGCAACCGTAATCATTTGTCTATCTGTCAATTTGAGGTGTGACAAAGAATTCATCAATATAAAAATATGTTTACTTAACTTGAACGTTATTCGTGAATCAATGGCAACGAAAAGTTTCTTACCAAAGGTGGAGAAATACGGTGGGCGTTCGAGATGTCGTAAATACGAAAATTTTCGAGTTTCTCTCGAAGTACTGTTTTCCGTAAAGAACTTACGAAAAATTATGCGGATCCTTAAGAGCGAGCAGGCAAGCACCTACGTTTCGAAAAGTTTGTGAAAAGATTTCACGAGGGCCATGTTTTAAATGAGAGGCTCGAGCTGATATTACTGAATTTACGAAAACTTTGATTCTCTACATAATATTTAGTGAGCAATTGAAGTTATGCAAGTTTTAATGCAGTCGATCAATAATATGTTGGAGTCAGCTAAAGGTGAACTTTATAAAACACTAACTCCGTCTCGGTAAAAGGGATTATTCAACGTCAGGCTCTAATAAAAAAGAGGCTATCTGACTCTATTCACCATAGAACCACTAACTATTGTAGTACCTATGAAAAAGATTTTTTAATATGGCTTAATGAGAGAGACAAATGCTGCGAAAATAGTTTCGTCAAATTTGATTAATTTTCAATCACAAATGAAACGAGCAGTGCCGTAGTATTGATGGCAATAGCAAAAGCAGAAATTATACAACTGTTAGTCCGTGTTGATTCGGGTACCAATCAGTCTTCTTCGACTTCTAAAAGTATCTTGTGACATGTCAGGCTGATGAGTATGAGAGAAACAGAGTGATAGAGAGGGAGTGAGAGAGAAACAATGAGCGACAGACACTGACACGGAATATATCGACGTCGATCTCGAACCGACAGGCCATTCTCGGCTGTTCAGTGATATCCGCGTAACGAGATATCGAGTTTGCGATTCGCATACATAGGGTGACTCATCTCAGATAGGACCAAAACAGGACTAAATTCTGGGTCAACCATAAACTCCATATGCCTTTTATTTTCTTTAGAGACTCTTGTATAAAGAACTATTCAAGTAACGCAAATCAGCGATATGTGCTGATGACATGCGCATCATCTGCCAGTATCGTATTTTAATTATCAATTTTATTCGGCTAAAGAGAGGATTCGATCGAAAAATGGTTTTAAATTTTTCTACTTCAAATGATATGTAAACTAATTGCCATCAGTGACGTTGTAGTTACACCCTGTCTATTTGCAAGATCTCTCATAACAGAATACTGAGATGAGAGACAATGCGTCGTGAACGTCATGAACATCTCAATGAGAGCTTTCGAGTCAAGAGTGACTATGTAGGTGTGCGTTCGCACTTGCGCCAGAGGGAAAAAGAGACCGAGATCGTAGCGCGGGAATCATCTTTTTTTTTTAAAAGAGTTGAATTCGTCCTTCATTTTGATTTATTTCTTAGGATTATCCAAATAAAATTTCGAACGATACGGTATTATCGTTTCAAAGTATTTACCGATCACCTTGAGAGAGAGAGAGAGAAAAATGACAAAATGATTGGTTACCCAAGAAAGAGATTAAACAAAGCGCTCGGTTTTCTGTCTCTTCTTTTTTATTACGTGATTTTTCCCGGGGGTCGAAAATCTCTGGAGGGTGTGGCGATTACCAGGACTCGTATTTTTACAACGACCTAAGGGGATGCATGAACGAGAGAAGGGAGGAGAAAGACAGTGAGTGAACATTAGACGTAGCTCAATTTCAAAGTTGCTGTTCGAGCTTCGATAGCAATCTTCTCGGTTATACAGAAAGTTTCATCCTTGCTCCTCCTCCAAAAGACTCATAACTGTGGCTGTAATCTATCAGCCCCTCTTGTCTTATTATTCCGGCCTCTTGGCACCGCTCCGTGTCAATTTAATTGACACAGCTTTTCATGGGACCTTCGATAGTTCCTGTCGTTGTTCACGTTCTCCCTTCAAACCGCAACCACAACGTCTAAACTCAATGCCGGGACATCAGCATATCTCTAGCCTTTTGAATTTGACTTTCAGAACACTCCTTCCGAAACTTTGAAGACTCATCGATCTGACATCGTAGTTCGAAATCGTGGTACACATTGCGAGAACACTAACCTACGAACGTTTAAACGAGAATAACTAAAAAAAATTATAGCACTCAAACGAGAGTTCAAAAGTAGCTCAAATAATGATGAGAATTCATATTAAATTTTTGGAATGCCGCCCCAAATAATCTTCGAACAAACCTCAAATCATTTCTGTCATTGTTATGCAGTTAAATGAATTATTATCGTTTTAATACAGTTTGATAGTTACTTTAGGAAAAAAGTTTTTAGGGCAAATACATCGTTAAAGATCTGTATCAAATATTAATGTCAGCTGATACACTTTAGGACAAAGGAATGAAGAATTAATTCGGAAATCATAACTCGATTCAATTTCAAGTACACAGTCCAGCGTTTTATTTACGGTTGGTCACATTGTGACCATTTTGTCTCATGAGCATATATCTAACATCAAATATATCTAAAATACGAAATTTTGTCTGTTCGTTCAATAGATATACTTGGTATACTTGGTATAATACAATAGTATTATACCAAGTATCGATCTGTTGCATATCCGACAAAGGTAGTAAATGCATCGGTAGTTTTGCGAGAATGATGAAACGATCAAATATCCTTGTGAAGGAGTGCCTGTGTACATATAGCACGTTCTACTGACGTTACAATGTGTATCTACAACTCATCGATTACATGCACTTTGCAATACGATCTACCTTTGTAGATCAACTAATATGTTCTTATGAGACTGGCGTACTTGCCACTTTGCTATATTTTTTCTCTTCCGCTTTTTCTATGTGTCTCTCTTTCTCTTTCATTCATTTTATCTTTCTCTCTCTCTCTCTCTCCCTCTCTCATCGTTTAGCTTTTCACTATCAGCCTTTGGATGCACGCCAGTCGGGTCTGTTTACCTTCCATTATCAAGTTTCCTCGCAACCTCTATCCTTATTTCGCCCTTTCGTTAGCACGTCATCGTATAGGTGATTTTCAACTCCATGAACATGGTGAAGTATTTTATTTTTCATCAAAAGACGAGGCGTGAAATTAAAAAAAAATTAACGTTGGAACGAGAAAAAACGATTAAGGTAAGGACTGTACTAATTAGACCTCAATATTTTATGATACTGGAAATAAAAACAAAAAATACTTGACACAGGAACGTTGCTCTGGAGAATTTCAAATAATTTTACGTGTACAAAGGGAATGAAAGGAATAACACGAGACACCCGACTTCACGTGCGTTGAAGCGTCCATTGATATAAATGTTTCTGGTGAATTTTTGAGAAATTAAAAATGAATAAATTAAAGTCTGTATTTTGCGGATCAGTGGAAAAACGTATTCCCCAACGTGATGCATTTCATGTGATGTTTTATATTTTTATTTGGTTTCAATTCGTGCAACTCCTGTGAAATTTGTTGCATTCGTGATTGTTTTCGGTTGACATGTTTATATTTCCATCACTATAACGAATGTTTCACTACTAAAATCTATGTAGATCGAAACAACGATAGTGAAATTCAATTACGTCTTTCGTATTTTTGTAATTCCAAAGTCAAATCATGAAAATTAATATCCTGTATGATCATGGTCTGAATAGTGATATTTGTCTCTAATTAGCTTCTGATATGAAAAGAACAAACATTTTTGGCGTAAGCTTCAACAGCCATCATGACATAAAATATTGAAAAAATTTTATCGACATATTCGTGACAGCTATAGGTTTGATGGATAAATGTACAAAACAGTTTCGAGCTCCCACAGCTTATATGGTGTATTTTATTCTGTATTTTTTTAAGGTAAAATATACTTCTCCTATGCAAATTCGTTCCTGAGAAGATGGAAATTCTCTCAGCCCAATACAACTATCGAACTTTAGGGATAATGTATAAACGGAGGACGAAAAAATTTGAGGATGTAACTTTCAAGAGAGCCCACGAGAAAAATGATAAAAAAAAAAAAAAATTTGGAGCTTCCCAAAGTGAGAAGAAATCGAAGCTTGCAAACTCAACGAATTAATCAAAAACCTGGAGAGGGTAGATGATGTTCAATAAACAATCTGATTCCACTTGAATTATTATCTTTTTGTGGGGAGCCGAAGTAAATACAAGAGTTAAGTGTTTGAAATAGGTCAAGTGGATGTGAATTTGAACTGAATAAAAACCAACAACGATTGAGGACATACAAAAACCCGAAGCTTCATTCAATGCGAAACACGTTACATTGTCACAATCCATTTGTCTGAAATTGGGCTCATATTTACCACAACACCAACTCATGATTTTTAAATTGTTTCAAGTGCTGGGTGGAAAGAAAATTAATTGTGAAATTACAATTCTCTCTAAAAAGATGATCATTCCAAACGCACAATCTTTTCGTGAATTTTTCAGCTGTTTCAAATGTCAATGAATCGCAGGTATTGAGTCGAATCCGTCAATATGTATGAAGAAAGGGTGGAAAGTTACTGCTAAAAAGAAAGTAGTCTTGCGTGGGCCCAGCGTTGGTCTGCTCAGAATTTCAAAAGCCCTCTCTCTCTCTTACTCACGCGCGCACACACACACACACACACACACACTATGTGTGTGTGTGTGTGCGCGCCCTTTCGTCTAGGGATTGTACGTGCTCCCATGATTTATCGAGCGGAACGTATTTCGGGCGATGTATATCCGCAGTGCTGATACGCCCCGTTATAACTTATGCCGTTCACGCGCGTAACACAAAGGAAAAATAAATGTGAAATGATAATTTATCATCATAATCGTTCATTCTTGCGGAATCAGAGTGATTTCATTTTACTTTTCATATATATATATATATATATATATATATATATATATATACACGATAATTTATTCATATTTACGTCAATTCTGAAAAAAAAATAATCAAGATATAGTAACACAAGATAGAAAGCATTCCATGTGAACATCAATGATGAATCTAACGTATCAGCTTCATAAAATTTCATTCAATTCGACGCTAGTAAAGAGAAACAGAACAAGACATACCGCTACGTTTATACATATGCTACATATATCAGGTCAAATTATGAAACCATCGATCTTCGAAATGGATGTAATAAAAAACAAATTTTGCATGTTATTAAGCAGCGATTTAACCCCTTTTTTCTCGGGCATACAGTGAGAGGTGAATGGGTGAGTAATAGAGGACATTTTTTTTGTTAAATTTTTTTTTTTTATCCCGGCTTATATATCATATATATTTAATGGTGTGTGTATATATACAGCCACGCTTTTTTGTGATATAACGAGGCTCTATACCCTCGGTAGCAAGGCCTCGTTCTCTTCTTATCGCGCCAATTTTTTATGCCACGCTGAATAGAGAAAAAAAATATCACGGAGTAAAGGAGACAGGCTTGATGCGGACCAGTATAAAATTTCATGCTGTGAAAGAGAGAGAGAGAGAGCTCATAAGAAGAAACGAGTGAGAAAACCTCGTGAAGATAGCGCAGAAGAACGAGATGCTGGAGGATTGAGAATGGGTATTTTATTCGCACACGAGAGAAAGCGAGCACTGGAAAGCCTGTTAGACGTGCGATATATATACAGGGCAAATGGTATAATAATGTAGATCCATATGGATGTGTAAGGTAGTACGAAGCAAAGTGGACTCAGCCCCATGTAAAAGCATATGACTTAGTTCACTTTGCTCCTCACTGTCTTACATGTGAAAAAGTTGTATGCGTGTACACATTGCTGTGTCGTAGATACGAAGCAGGAAAAAGGTTCACGCTGAAAATTAGAATCCCTACGGGGCTTACTTACGTAATGATAACATGGCATGAAACAGTTATGAATTATCACGAAAAACTTTTTCATCAGTAAATGGTTGAATTGAAAAAGAAAAATGAGTATTGAAAGGCACAACGAACTTCGAGCTCCGGTGGTTGCTCACATTGCATTCACGATTTCGATGCCACATAAGTAAGGGATGAGGGAGAAAACATCTGTGAGAGATTCCTTCGCCTAGGGAATCACTTTTCATGATTCACCTTCGATAGCTTTCAACCAATAGAAAAGTCCATGAACCAATATAAACGCGAGAATATGAGTTAGCAGAGCTTCCGTTTAATAGCGTGGCCAATAAAGAGAGATCCACGAGCTTTCACGCCAAAAGCTAACTTCGCTTATTCTCCCGATGCTCTGTATTGGCATCAATGCTACGCGAGTGTTCGACTCTAACGAAACCTCTTTACCCTCTACTTTCTCCTCCTCTTTATATATCGCTCACTTTCTCTCACCTCTCTATCTCTTCTTCGATGTGGAAAGCGTTAGAATCTTTGCCAGACCACCATTTTCACTCCTCCCCCCCCCCCTTTGTAAGCATAACACGAGGGCCATTTTTATGGACGAAAGTCGATAATGGACACGATACTCTTCTCTGTATGGTCAAATATTATTCTCCCCGTGCGCTCAGTCCATATAATCGCACATGCATGGAGAAAAAGTATTTTCGTTTTGGCACAACTTATACCTCAAATGAATAACGAATCCTGCTAAATATTATCTCGAAAGAGATTAATTGCATATACTTCCAATTATTGTATTTGCTCAACAATAGTCTTAGCGATTCAAGCTAAAAAGGACCGAGCTAGTGTTCACCATTCATGCGAACTGTTATATTCAATTAATACTTGGCGTCGAGTCGCTACCGCGTCTCTTGATGGATTTTTGGAATTGAAAACGATTTGTAACAAGATGCGATAAATGAATAACGTTTACAAGATTTTGAAAAGTTATTTGAAAGAAAATTAATAACTCTAACATCATTCTTTATTCTTTTGCTATTTCATGATAGTTGTTCGATTCGAAGATATGAAAAAAAAAAAAAATTAATCGATTTTTATAATTCTGGTCAAATTTCATTTTCATCGTTGGTATAAGGAAATTCAAATAGTGATATCGATTTAAAACATATTCCTGATATATGAAGAGAGATAAAATATAATAGGACGTATAAGATCTGGTGGAAAGCGTGAGTTGGTCGAGAGTCTTTTGTGCTCAGGTTGTGGTAAAGTACTCTAGACTCTAGACGACTGTAGAGTGCGGTAAGAGCCCATATATTCACCTTATACCTGATGGATATGACACCAGGAGTAGGCTTTCCCTCGAGCCGTTGTGATGTCGACGTTCCCGTCTTTGGTGCTCCCCTAGAGTAACAACAAAGCGTTGGTACCCGGACCATTGTCGTACCCGAACCTTTGTTCGAAGTCATCGTATGTCCAGAGAACCGGTGAGAAAACCGTATTGTTAGAAACACTGTCTATCAACTAACGACAAAAGTCTCTTATACAATTCAAGCACAACGGGAACCATTTTCATTGAGGTGGAAAAGTTGAGGCAGAGTGCAAGGTTTGCTAATAATAAAAATAAAAATTTTGAGTCACGAGGAACGTTTCTGTGATTACAATTTCGTTTCCGATCGCCGATAATGACAGCCTTGCAATAATGACTGCATTTGTGGTACATTCACTGCCAATTTTATTCATCAACATCGAAGAAAAGTTGGCTGAACTTTTATGTATAGCAAATGATAAAGTTCATAAAACCGTTCACTTGCTATAATGATAAAATTTTTTCATATAGAAATATCGTGACATTTCGAGGCGCGAGAATTTCATGCGTTTCAAAAGACACTCTGAAAATATCTGACCTCAAAAAAGGATTACTTTTTCAGACAACAAAAAAAAAAAAAAAAACGATGCGTACTGATTGGTTGGGGCTACTAGAGATTTTGCTGCAAATCCCCTCCCATTATCACACTGAAAAGCTTATACCGAAATTTATTTTTTGCCTCTCACGGCGGGTTCATACGACCGAAGAAATGAAAAGTGCTCCAATGTAATTTGTAAAAGGTCACGACTATTCCAATACTATTTGCAATCTCCCAGCAGGCATATAGAAGCCCTGATGTCGAAGTTTAGTAATCGCTTCTCTTGTTATGTTTTCCTCATTAGTTTGATGGACATTTTATGAAACTTATTCACCAAACAATTCATAAGCTCATGATTGGCGTTATCGGAAATAGGACGAAGGGTTTGGAAATTGTGTCGGCAATCAAGCTTGAGCTTTTTTTTTTGGTCGATTTTCTGTTCTCATTCAGATTGAATACTCGTCTTGTAGTGGTTTTAGGGAATCGTTCGAGTGTGAACAAAGCGGTTAGATTCCGATATTCGAAAGCTCAGTCAGCGTAGTTTGTACAGGTGGTATGGGATCACAATTTTCCGAATGCATCGCGAAAGATGCACGGAATTATACATATGCGTGTTTGAATATCGATGGGTTGCCGGGTGGATGACTCTTTGTAGTTTATTCGATCCCTATAGGTTACTCTGGGCTACAGGGGAAAATGAATAAACTCTATGCATGAATGAGTTGAAAAATGAAAAAAATGGGGAAAAAAGGTGAATATATAGAATAAAAGGGGAGAAAAGGTTGAACGTACAAATTGAAGCATCGACAGTGGTGATCGATGCGATCGAATTAAAGTGTACGAACGAGTCTCTCGTACTTCTCGTTCTCTATCGTGAATTGGCGTTTACGCCTTTGTCGAGTCAAATTGCCGCTTCGCATGTATGCGCGTTGTTGACCAAGAGATAATAAAAAGACGTAATCTCCATCGTTTCGTGTATGGTTTAGAGCCTCTTTTTCGGTCAACACTTTACATATGTGGCAAGTTCAAATCACGGAGTGTTTTTTTTGTTTTTTTTTTTTTTTTTTTTTTTCATCATTCCATCTGGTGCAAAATCGCACCGCAGTTTTTCACCTTGTGGCAATCATGACCATACAGCATGACAAGCGATTCTCGTGACCATCGAAGCCTCGTGAAATTCGTAGCCGTTTTCTTTCTGCGCACAAATGAAAATAAAAATTGCTGCAGTTGGTGCTCGATAATCAAATGCATTGTTTTCACTCTTCGCGTTACGTTTGCGCATCAAACTTTTACTTCTCGCCTCTCGTTCTCCCTCGTTTATCTGAATTTATATGGACATCAGCGAAACTGAATTCTTCCTATTCACCTGTGCTACTTTTTAAACGAGTTTTGTATACGTGAAAGAGGCATTTTATGTCGAACATATCGACGTGGAGAAGAATTTAACGATTCTTTGCTGTTGTTTTATCTTTTGTTTTGAAACAGGGCGAACCAAAAATCGATCAATCGGACAGACCAAAGTTTTTCTGTATCTGTTTAGCCTGAATTTTTCACTGCAGCCTGTTCTCACATCTCCATTAAACTATCGACTTATTTTTCGCTTCTGTTCGTACAAAATCTTTATACACGATAGACGTTTCGTCATGCATTTGCAACGAAACTTTAGACCAAAAGAACGGAATAGAACCGAAAGTTGATGTACAACTTTGGCTGGACTTTAGTGCTCCTCCCCCTTATTTCTCTCTTTCTCACTCCCTCTCTTTTCATAAAGTGGTGAATAACTTGTGGATTACACACATATAGATAGAATAAGTAAGGCTTAGGTAAAAAGAAAGATTAAGGAAATGCCAGAAATAGGGACACAAAAAGAAAAGAGAGAGAGAGAGAGAGAAAGGAAGAGAAATAGAGATTCCTCGAGGTTGCCAAGCTCCGTACTTTCGCACTGAAGCTTTTCTTCTATATATGTGTGTATACACAGTGAATAGTTTACGAACAAGCACGAAGTAGAGCCGCTGCTGTAAATGCGAGCGAGTGCTTGCTCTTTTGACGCGATTCTCTGCAACTTTGGCCTAACTACGGTTGATGAGAAAACAAGAAAAAAAAAAAAAAAAAAAAAAAAAAAAAAAAAACAACGGAAATCACCGCGAGAAAGGTGGATTCTAGAAGCTGCTACTGCTGCTTGACTTTACAACGTATACCAGTCTCCACACTCACGGTAAAGCTGTTTTCTAAATTAGCAAGTTTCCGCACTTTTTACCAGCGAAAATACACTGGTTTTTTTTTTCTACTTTGGACACCTTTTTTTTCCATACAGAAAACGAATGTGTTCTACAGTATACGTAGCTATCTTTTTGTTTTTTCACTCTTGTTCAGCTTTCTTCTGTCTTCATGTTCCACCAGCATGCAGCAGCAGTAGTATTAACATAAAACATGATTGGATTGGTTTGATGTAGTCGTAGAGGACAAACAAAGGTGGATCGACGTGATGCTCTGATAGACTCTGAGCAGTTTTTTTTAAAACTTCTAGGTAGTTCATATGGAGGTTGGATGTATTGAGTTGCAGATATTTTACTGCCTGATAGGCTTATCTAAAAGTTGCAACAAGCCGCGCGCCCTTGATGTTAGAGTGCAGGGCAAATAGATAAGATTAAAAAGTCGAATCTCAAAAGTCAAGACGAATGGGAATGTATGAGGGCTTGACAGAGGCAGTATAAAACTCAAACTCAAATTTTCCCCGACTGTCACGTATGTTCAATAATAACCCGCAGGTATCGGAGCTTATTGCTCGGATTAGGTTTATCAAATTTGCAGTTACATAATTAAATCTATTTTAATGAATCATATGATTTTAGGTTTTTGGCAAATAAAAATACAGACTTTGAATCATACGATTTCTAGTTCTATCAAATCTGTTTCAAATACTATATAAGAATTATTTTTTGCTTCGTATATAAAATGCAATTTTTTTTACAGATATACTCGAATACATATTTTTCACGGTCACAGAAAAAAATCAGGCTTTCCGATATTTATATATGATTTGTAGCTTTCCGACGTTAAAGTCGAATTTCTTTTCAAGCGAAAAACATTCGAGCAACGCTTGGAATATCTTGAATAAAGGCAACGGTATACAAGTAAACCTTGTATCACGGTTTGAGTTTATGGGTGTGAGTATTTTACGTCGTTTTGTGCAAGATCCTAGTGATTCATGGAGCCACGCTTTGATGCTTTGATTTCATCCTCTTTTCCATTTTATCATAATCATAATAATATTATCTGCATGACTAAAGCTTACATATTCAACATTTTGTGCAACCGGATTTCTCTGAATGAATCAATGAATTGCAATAAGAGAATCCTCTCCTCTCCTTTTTGTACACTAAGCTCGTGATCCGTGAATCTTCTCTATACCGTTATTCTGATTACTTCTCACAATGATAACATTGCTCGATCACGTTCACTCAATGGAAATAATGGTTAGCACATTTTTTTACAGCCATTGATAGAGCTCGTTGCTGTCACAAATGGTAGAAATACAGTTTTTTTTCTTTTTACTCAATGGTTTTTATTTGAAATCGAAAAAAATGTTGAAACCTACGCGAGTGACTCGAAGTGCTTGTTTGGAGTAGCTTGCGTGGAGTTTTTCGTTTAGTTTTTTCGAGAGTCAAGGTAACTCTAGGGATGACCGTTTTTTTTTTTTTTTAATACAAAATGTTTACTCTCAAGCGTAGTGATTAATTGAGGTTTACAAAATGTCATAAATCATGGTTAGTGTTGATCGTGGAACCCAGTTCTTTCGAAGAGAACGCTATGAACATTGAATATCATGACAATTTTGCTAGATTAAACGCTCAGACTGATTGTTGCAAGAACTAATTGATGCAAGAAAATCAACAATCACGAATCATTCGGTACGAATAGAAATCCGTAGACGAATATACATATGTGCATGTGCATAAATACGCAATCGCTTCAAAATACGAGAGATGTAAACTTTTGCCATCAAGCCCTTCGGGAAATCCGCTTTCTCTCGTTATACTGCAAAATGTGGAGCTCTCATCGCTCCAGGTAGCGCAGTACGCTTTTCCAGTATACGTCGAAAACTCGGTAGATTTATCAAATCCATTCTGTTGTCTAACCAAGGATGACATAAAAAGAGAGCGAGAGAAAGAAAATTGTGAAGTTTTAGACCACCTCGTATGACCTCGATATCTTTGCAGAGAGTGAATTAATGTTCTCATGCGATTTGCGCCAACATAGAGCGGTTGGAAATTATGATGAGGTACGATATCAAGCAGAGAAAAGGAGAGAAAAAGAGCAGGAATGAGGGCAAAATGAAGAGAAAGAGAGAGAGAGAGAGAAAGAGGAAGCATCGGATGTTCATCAATCACAAAACTTACACATTCGTGATATCTGTGCTCGCCATATTTTACCTCGCCTCATCATTGAGAAAGCAAAATACATTCTATACTTTATTTTCAACCACGAGGATGATATTTTTTCCAATATAAATCACGATAGCGACTCCACCACTCTGGCTTTATCGGGAATCTCGAAGATATCCAATACGCGATACAGTAGGTATTCATAAAGGGGGTAGAGTCGATGGAAACGAAAGTAGAGCTTGGGGTACAAATAGTACGGACGTGTCCTCATAAAGACGGCGATAGATCGAAAGTTCGAAATGTCGACGTACACGGAAATGCGCAAGGAACTCTGTTAAATAGGAAGAATTTTGCTCTCCTTAAACTCTGACAACTGAATCTGAAATAGAAGATATAGATATGAATATTGATCCGAATGAAAAGTAAATTGTGCTAGAGGAATGAAGTAAATGGATAGTGAATTTAGCCCACTGATGAGTTTACTTTCAGAAAATAGATGTGGAAGACGACAAAAGCTGATTCGAGACAAATTAAAACCGATAAAAAAAGAAATATAATTATACAGAATACAAGTGTCGAATGTTCAACGTGGATTAGTACGATGGGATTGAGGCAGAAAAGCAATGTATACAAATCGGCCAGTTTTTATGCAGTGAAGAAAATTGGGACTGATAAAGCCAGAATGTTTGCCAAAAAGTCTGCTGAAATTGTGATTGCAAGCCCGGTGGAACGGTTAATCCGTGCTATTTTTCGTACCTGCTTTTTAGCATATTCATATGCTCATGGGAAAAAAAAATTCATACTCAGGAATGACTGGCGACAGAAAAATATATCCGTATAGACTTCTACATGGGATATTGCTGCAGCTGCAGTATACCCAAGCAATATGCAGATTAGACGCAGTGCAGGTCGAAGCACTCTTGATACTGCAGACGTTCGTGGAATTTACTACCATGTAAGGTAAGAGAGAGAGAGAGAGAGAGTAGAAGGGATTCACCTCATCGTATATGTATATGATCGGCGCCGGACACGCGTATTGTAACACCAAGAGAGAAGTAAAGCAGTACGCACATGTATGCAGTGGACTATATCCACAGTTGCCCTTGCTTACAGTCCCTAATTTCCTCTGAGTCTATGTGCTGCTTTCACGATTATCCTGATGGCTCTAATCTGCTATACGTTTAACTAACAGCTTCCACATTTGCTAAATTTTAGTTAACGGAAAATCTGTATACGCACATTACTGACTATATGTAACGAGAGATGCATATTCCGTCATGTAGATTAACATCGTTTGACAATCGTTATTAAGCCATTGTCGTTGCACAGTGTATACGGTATTGTGGTTACATTAAATCGATACCGGTACAGTTTGCACTAGTCTCACGGTCGTAGAGAATTTTTATGTAAATTTTTTTAGTAACTTTTATCGACAAAAAGCTGGCAATTAATAACTGTGGAATAATCGCATTAACCGCAACACCAAATTCACGACATTTTTTCAGAAGAATTATTTCACTCGCGAGTCTTGGAATGGGTATCCCGCGTTAGCATTCAGCCATAGGTGTTGAAAACATAAATGGACTAAATAAATATACACAACAGGAAATTCCAGTGATTCTCCGAAAGCTTTTCGCTCGAAACAACATCAACAAAAACGCAAAGCTTTTGGTAATCAGAAAATACCTCGCGAATCATAGCTAGCTGGACGATTGTGCAATGTATGCGGATATATTTTCAACCAATTAGCAAGAACGAGAAGGTTCTTGCTTTGCTTTCTCTCGTTCTTGTCTATTAATTAAATAATTATGAATTAGTCGTCTTTGACTCGGACTCTGCGTTCTAGGAAAGCGTTGGAAATACAAATATTATCGACATCCATCCACATTGTATGGTAATTATTTGATGCTTGCAAAATACGCCATTGCCAGTCAATCAAAGTACTGGATATCATGCAGTTACATGGGTGCAAGCGAGATGACTAGAAAGCAAAAAATTGCGTTTTATTCGACGATTAATTTTTCCAAAATTCCGGCATTGGAAATGAGATCAATCACGGGAAAACTCAAATGGACTATATTCCTTTAACTCGCTTCATGTCGAGAACAAATTACTTGCTCGAATTGTAGTTTTTGATTCTTTTGTTGAAGTAAAAAAAAAAAAAAACTAACTAATGAAATAAAGTAATGACTCTCCTTTTCGACCCTTCTCTCTACTATCACCTTCATTCTCTTCAAGAAGAAATTCCTGTGGAAGTTTGAAGGATACTCATTCTTCTCACTGATGGTCGGACTAATTGATGTAGAATCTTACGCGGTATCCAGGAAGATTGATTTAACTGCTATTCATCTAAATCTTTAATATCCAACCGACGTGCTACGATATTCTGTTGATCAGGGTCTTTTGTTTAGCTGTAATATATACAAGTATTCTTATATATTGAGTGGAGTAATAATTATTAGCACTGAGGATATGGCAGAACCCCCGTACCCCCGTGATGAACGGAGGAAAATATTTTATTGCACGAAGTTACAAACGAAAAGCGATCGTCAAATAGCGAGAACAATATTTTTTTAATACTCGAGTGTTTCAAGATGTTTCGGGCTCTGCCGAATGATTGATTTAAATTGATCGACAATAGATCCATAAATTGATCGATACGATTATAAGCAACGGAACTTATCTATTTTTGGAACGATTTATATTTATATATATGATCGTTTTCAAACAGGTTTCAATAATTTCAGTGACAGCCGTCGAGGACTGAAAACGCTTCAAATTAAACCAGCTTTTGATTCCTGTTTGTGATTCGTGCTAAATGAAAAATCTTGTTGGCACGTGGTAAACCCGACCAAATTGAAAACCGTTTATCAACGCATGTGCGAGCACTGCTACAATCTATATGTACAAATGAATTTCCGAGTATACGGTGCGCATCTGTGTAGACATGCATTTCACATTTATTGCACGAACCTTCGTTGCGCCGTTGTCACGCGTTTTTATGCATTCATACAATGCTCATTCCTTACACAAACACGTTTCGATTTATTCAGCAAACGAAAGCTACAGTTTTAATTTTTTTTTTATGAATCCATGTTCAATCCTCTTTGAATTCCGCCGTTATTTGCCAATAGTCACGTGAAAATTTATATTTATTTCTAACAAAAAAAAAAAAAAAAAAAAAAAATTGAAACGAACGATCAGATATAACAGAAATAAATTTCATCCTATTATTTAATTCCGTATAAAAATTGCCAACGAATTTTTGCCACCTCCGGAAGATTTGCGAAATGAAGAACACATTTTAATTCTTTCCTTAAGCCGATTTTGAGAGATTTCGGGAATGCGATTTACCAAGAACGAATCATCCTCACTGAGCTGAATGACGTTTCACGAGTTTCGTTTAATACCATTTATTTGGCTGTATAGCCTCGTGTACCGGGGGCCCTTATCGCTCTCGGATTTAATTTGAAACTCTCCGACGAGTTCTATTTTCATCCAGGAAAGAGAAACGTGAATTAAAATCTGAACCTCGTTTTTATGAGGTCTTGGGGTATGTCGGACTCTATTCTCTCTCAAAAGATCAAAATCAGTTGACCATTTTTTTTTATCACACATAAACACTGATATATTATTTGCTCGTTACTTCAACGCCTTTCCCAGATATATCTGGCAGGTACACTTGGGATAACATCCATTCATATATGAAAAACACACAAAAATAGATGAAAAACAAAGTAAAAAAAAGAGAAGACGAGTTTTTGAAAAATGGTATGTTCGTACAAATAATTTAATGAACCATGTGGCTCCACTACCCTCGACTTCGTTAACAACCGAATGCTTGAAACATGCTAAATTAATCGATATCTATATTCGATTGTCGCTATTCTTGCTTCTATTAGTTTGGGAGAAAAAAAAGTCGATCCCATGTTCAACGATGTTATTGAACGTTATACGTCTTTTACTGCTATTACTTTTCAATTTCAAATATGATCGGTTAGCTTTCTTTCAAATAAAATACTAAAAAAAAAAAAAAAAGATTCTCAATTTTCAAATTTTTCGTCATTTCATTAAAATCGCTGTAACTTTCATTCTTTTTCGTAAGTAACAAAATATTAGAACTATATAAAATCTGCAACATGGTTTGAATCATTTTGATTGAAAAAATGTACATAGTCATATAGGGGCATCGTGGCGGAGTCACGATCTACAGAATAGTATAAATTTGGTTGATCCATACATATTATTACACGTCAAATCTCAAGTGATTTTGCATTGATCAGCTTTACAGAAGATCTTTGCTCTCGCTTAAGATTTGCCCGTTTCCACTGAACTTGTTTCTCACATTTTATTATAACCCATCACGACTTGATATGAACGTGCAGGAACCACTGTCTGCCAGCATGTGTACGCTTTTGACGTGAAAAATTTTTCTCTCTTACCACTGACAATGGATGAATTATATAATTTTTTTTTAAATTTATAAAAACCCAGTACCAGTGTTTCAATTACGACCAAATTTATTGGAATGAATAATAACGCAATATTTTCGTGAGTACCGCTTTAGTCTCTTTTTTATATTTCAGTCAAATTACAAATATTCAGCAGGAATCCACGGTATAACCGTTTTGTAGTTTAAAGGTGTTTCATTCAAATCTCGTGAGATTAGAGTCGATGATAGTTTGAGGCCGGATGATATTGATGTCATAGTCACTCTGCTCCTAGCGGAGCAGAGCACATTTTCTCGTGGTGCGGATCGAGGCGCGATAGTAGCATTTCGCATAAATGCATCGAAGCTGATTATAATTGCATCTCTGAAGGTATCGGGAGTAGGAAGCAGGTGCAGAAGGGTTGTGGGGTTTATAGTTTCATCCCTTTGATTCTCCGCTTATTCTATCTCCTATACCGTGTGTATATCCATACATGTGAGTGTGACGTGTATAATATATGAATCTGTATAGTTGATCGGTTGAGCACGGTCTTCAGGATTACACGAAATTTGCATACGACGATGAATTTCCATGGCTCATCTACGTAATATTGATCGATCGATTTGGGAAATTCCTCTGTACGGGCTCCTATATATTCTCCATGTTGAAACCAAACTGTTTCTAGTACATTCCGATCTCGAGAATAAGGCCTTGCTGATTCCTATTTTTCAGCTAAAACAGTAATTTATAGCTCCGAGGGTCGCAAAGCTTTGTAATGGCACAGGTCGATATTTCAGGTCATTCATCTTTTGTTCCTAGTTTGTTTAGACATTAACGTACCTTATATACTCGCATTGCTTCTAAGAGCTATAAATAATAGTCATTCATTGCTTTTGATAAAAAAAATGCGGCTGCATCTTAAAATCAAGTACTCAAATGTATGAAATGAATTGAAAATTCTTCAAACATTTTTTTCTATTATTGCAAGCTTATGGTTTTATTATAAAAATTTTCAACGAACTGTCAAATTAATGATGATAATATTTTTTTTTTTTTAAATCATCGGTTGAACTTCCATTAGTATTGGAGAAAAGTCTTTTGTCACTAGTTTGATATCTGTGATGGTTGATTTCGACATTTTCATGAATATATACATTATTTATTTTTCGTTGATAAACATAAGTACTTTTATATAGCATTACTTTGATAATAAATACATACGTATATTGATATATACATGCGATAAAGCAAAAAAGAATGAGGGTCAACGATGACGCCTGCTATAAATCGTTTTTCTCTCATCTCCGCGCTCACGCGAAAGGTTCGCATTTGCTGAGAGTGTGCAACAGACGATGCAGTAAAATGCACCTTTGGCGGAAGGATCCAACCACACCCAAACCTTTACTTCCTATTTTATCACCTCCGCCCTGATCCTATGTATGTATTGAATCCGGGGAGTGGCGACAAAGCGAAGATAAAAGGAGCCCACAGATAGCAGAAATAAAACGACTTTCACTCGGATTCCTTGCTTTTTTGGAACGATCCAGTCGGATGCGGGTTACGAGAATGGCGTTAGTGGTTTATGGACAGTACATTTGTGCATAATACATATATGTATATGTACGATTTATTTACATTTCAATATCAATGATTCATTATTATCATGAGTTTGATCTTAACTGTAAGGTTGTTTGAGGCTCGTCCATTTTCAGAAATACTTCGTGATTTCAATCAAATGTAAGACAAGGAAATTTGAAATAAATAAATACATAATTCATTTTTGAAAATTAGTTAGTGATTATAATTTATTTTTTAAGCAATTTTTTTATCATAAAAATTCATCTATTCGTTATACTAGACATCTAAATACGTTTATTTGAAAACATCATTGAAAAATGATAAAATTTTAGTGGTGTTGCAAAGTAAATAGTTTTAATGATTTTAGCTTAATTGACTTTCTCTAGGAGTGTGGCTCTCAGTAAAGAATTTGAAGTTATACTCGCTGATTAATTAATACGTCTGCGACTACCGCAAAAACCGAGCCTCGACGATTCTCATTCAACTTGAAAATCCATTATCACCGGATGGTTCAATTTCTCGCGGATACCATGCGTTCAACAGTCGTTGCATATATACCGTCCGAATTTTTTTGTTTCCTGATTATGTACGACCTCGTTTACCCCTGACAAGTACACTGCGGCACTGCGCAATTTTCATATACACGCACATCGACTTTTCTGGTAATCGGACCAAATTGTGTTTGAACCACTCAGCGCTGTGTGGAAAAGAATTATTAAAAAAAAAATAAAATCAACGACGATTTCATTTCCATTCTAGTTAATGCTATAACGAGCTTGTTTCAACTTATCTCACCAGTCAAACAACAATATTATTTCTGTGAAGTTTCCGAACGTTTGCATTAAGTGAAAAATGTTCTTTCCTTAAGGATCATTGAAGAATTCATCCGCGTGCTCGATTTTCCAATCTCCTTTTTTTGCTAAGCTAATGGAGACGGTAAAGCCTCATTTTGTCGGAAAATCTCGTAAGCTAATTGAGAGAGATACTTTGGTCTTCCAGTTTGCGCACGTGCCAAGAGGATCACTAAAGGGTCTTCAAACGTATTAGTCTCAATTACACATCTCTCTTCCCCCCCCCCTTCTCTCTCTCTCTCTCTCTCTCTCGAAATTTTCCGTATGTCAGAACATGGAACTGGGAAAACCTGAAACTGACGAGACTAACAGAGGGGACTGCTAATCAAGTTCAGTGCTTCTCTCGCTGATCGAAAGTTGAAGTGATTTTAATGTCGTTACGTATGTTATGGGGAAAATTGGGTTAAATATGGATACGTCGTCGTAACACATCGCCCATTCATGAGACTGCTTATCACAGTACTGCTTTTATTATCACGTAACCATGCAGTAGAACTTTTTTATCATGACAAGTTTGTCTCGAATATCAATGATATTTTATCATCAATATTACATGTTTTTTTGGTATCATTGCCAGTTTCGTTTAAAATTATATTACCGATAGACTCGATTCGATTACAGACCACTCGGTAAGTTTACTTGTTACGATCTATCCTAGCTCCATTGTTTTCTATATCTATAAGCATACATGCATGAAACTCTCGAGAGAAGAATCGTTATATCACTCGCGTGGAGGGAACCTCTATTTTATCCCTTTTTCGTCTAATTCCATCACAAGAGTTCGATCAAATTTTCTACTCTTTCGCCATGTCAGTCTCAGTCACGATATTACGCACTACTCACTCATATGATTCAGGAGCATGTGGAGAAAATATTGAATAACGTTGAAGTAACGTATTTATATAATATTTTCAGTATTAATATTCGAGTTTCAGAGTCTACTCGCATGAACTACCATATAGTGGCTGTATTGAGTTAGAGGGAAATAAAAATCGACGTTGAATAGTCCACGCGCAATAGCATTCAGTTCCAGTCGTTTCTTTTGCTCTTAGAAGTTTTCGTACGTTCTACCAGCTTTTCCCTGTCCATCGTCACTGTATTTTTTCCAATATTTTCTCTCATTCTCCATTTCCTTCTTTTCGCAATGATCGCTACTTATATGAGGATAAAAGTGTAGTATATCGACTATCGGGAAAGAAAACGACGTAACTTCTGCGATTCAATGTAGCAAGCAATGTGGGTTAATCTTTTCTGTTTGCACATATTGGTTTTTTTTTCTTCTCCTTGTATCTATGCATTATCCGTATGTTTCCAGATCCTATTCGATTTTTGGTGTGTATTAGCTTCTTCCGCTTCAATAAATATCGTACAGAGTAGCGAGAATATCAGGTTCTCTCATCGATCTTCAACTTCTTTCTCGAATGGAACATACTATTTTCATTGATCCCAGTTGAACTCCGATTGAGCGTGATTGTTGAATCATTTCACCACATCGAGAGAATAAATTTGCTGATTTAAGCAGATAGCATAATTGTTTTTCATTCATATTGAACGATAACACGTTTGTCACTCCAATCTTTATATAAAATTTGATGAGAAACGGAGAACCATAAAAAATTGTTCTCTGATAAAATATTGGTGGACATTATAGGTGCCTGCCGAATGCTCGTGAAAGTCAATTTGCGATTTCTTTTTCTCAATTATACAATTTCTTTCTGTTTCATTTTTCAAACTATTTCCGGAAGTTGAGGAATCTCAAAAACCATTCCGTCTAACATTCTGTCATACGTGTGATTCAGGTGATCTTTGATTCATGCAAGCGTCTGTCGGCATTGTCTGACTGAGTGAAAAGCACACGTGTATGTAGTTATAAGACGACGTAAAAGTATAGGTAATAAATTGTACCAAAAAGAGAGAGGGAAAGGTTCACACATTATTCGAGCAATCTTGATTAAGGGTCTCTGCCACCCCTTCGCAGAGGTTATAACGTAGTATTCTCCCGCACCCTCCATTATTCCCATGGACTTTAGTATAAGCAGCCTGGAATCCCTTCACTGCCCTATAGCCTTTTTCCCTTGACCAATGTTTTTTATACTGCGGTTCATAAAACGAAAGCTTTGATGACTCTCCACGATCATTTCTCATAGACCTCACTCATTCAACGAATTTCTTTTCTCTTTCCACTCTCTTCCCTTCTCTTGAAACACTTTCAGTTTGTTTCAAATCATTTTTCTCTTCAAATCACGTACTTCATTTCGGAGGCCCTCAATAGAGAGTCAATTCAGTTGAAAACTGTATTGCCATTTATAGATAATCGTCAAATCGTTGAAACACCCTGAGAAGCGAGTTAATTGAAATCGAGGTGCTGGTCAGAGTTTAATTTTCCACTTCGAACGAGGGTGCCACTCCTCACCTGTGCAGTTAAGGTTAGGAGCCACTAGCCACCTATTTCAAATGTCTCAATATTTTTGCTCCAACAAGTTTTGGTCAGTGAATTTTTCTATGAAAATGGGAATAATTCAATTAAAATACTTCACAGCAATCGAATTCATTTTTCGGGGATTCGAGGTTTGAGTCTGACCATATCAAATCAAATAATAATCAGTAATTTTTTTCGATCAGCAAACCCTCGAATCATGATTGTCCGAATGATGAAAATCTTAAAAGACTAGAAGTGATACGGAAACTCGAGGGTGAGTATCGAGAATATACAAATCTGTCGAAAATCCACGTTGCAACATCCTTATATTTCTACAGACTTTTCCTTTTCAGACTTAATTTTTAATAATCGATTATCGGAAGTCTAAAATTATTCTGTGTACAATAAAATCTTGACGTGCCAGTATAATCCGGTTTGAATTTTAACAAGATCAGAATAGCTTCAATCTTCAATTTTTTCTTTCTAAATTCAGAAAATCTATTGCAAATTTAATAATCATCCACCCTTGGCTATTCCCATGTAAACTGTCGTAACCTGAATCAATCCATAGAAAAAAATCGTTCGTCATAATATTATATACAAAGAATAAATCGATTGAAGAATAAAAAAAAACTTCTAATCCCCGTAACTAGTGTTGTTTTTTTTTTTAACTTAGGACCGAGCGTAACCTTTTTTAGGGGTATTGAGTATTTTCTAGCGATGCCGAATCTTCTATAGAAGATACAATAGATAAGGAGAAAGCAAGGCTAAACAAATGTCAAAATCTACGTATGCATCTATTTTCACGTAGATATTTATTGCATGTATAAAGCTTATACCGAAGAATGCTCTTCATCTTTTAGGATAATGTCACGCCGGTAAACCGTATTACGCATACATACGCGTATATATATTTTTTTCGTATATGTCATATCATAAATGTACGTTTGCCACTCACTCCAAGTGCTGTGGGAACGACGTTGAAAAATAGTATTGTCCCGAGAGGGAAGCAGGATCCAGCCTATGAGGGAATTGTCGTAATACACGAGCGGCACGAGAAAGATACGGAAAGAGATGTCGTCAAGGTACGTGTATCTCAAGGAAAAAAAAAGTTTGAACGAGTTGAATAATACAAAAGGCGAAGTAGATGTACAGTTCCTAATGTAAAATGCAAATGAATTTACGCAGGATATACTGCGACCGAAGGAATTACTTTTCATTTACAAATATTTTTACTCTTTCCTAGTCGCGTGGTCGAATAAAATAATATTCACGAATCCACTCCAAATACTGAGAGATTATATAGAAGTCGTTGACTTCAAATAAGTTTATTGGAGCGAATAAACGAATGTTTTAGCATTACTTTATCGCAGTAACTTGAAATACGTATGACTTTTTTTACTCGGAAGTGGCCCTCGTTTATTTTGATGGTTTTCACAATTTTTTGTACTCAGTGAGTGAACAAATTTTTTTAAGATTTACCGACAAAGGCCTAGTCCGAAATTTTTTTTTTTTTTTTTAACTTATGCCGTAAAGTTACATCGTAGGGCCATAATACTGTGGGGTATTTTATGTGTAGCCGGATCGTACACTTTATTATACATTTTATATGCTTTTTCGTAGAGTAGAGGAACAATCTCTCATTGCTTACATACATAGATATATGTTTCAGACACATGAGGTTTATTGTATCGTGTATCTATACACGCATCGCACGGCTTACTGCGATGTATGTGTTTGGACATTCCATTTTCCTCAAAACGAGAGAAAATTCTGAGACTCCCTTGCACATCTATTCCTTTATTCTTTTTCGTCTTTTGCTATTTTCCGCCTCGTTTCACGCTCACCAACCTTTACCGAGCGTCGGAAAAGTTTGAGATTCACGAAATACGGGGGCGAAAGAGAAACACAGAAATACGTTGGATTTCCATGGTATAACTTTTCACGGTACCCCCCGAGAATTCGCTTGCCATAGTGACAACAAAGCGTGCGAAAAGTATAATCACAATTGTAAATTCAATGAATTTACAATTATGATGAACAGAGAGCACGCTCCGGTGACATGGAGCAAAAGGATTAAAATTTTCGAATAAAGTTTCGTTGAAAGTTGCGAATCCAGTTGAATGTAGAAATTGCAATTTTCTCAGTCGAATCACTCACGGAAATATGGCGCACGTCTTAAGATATAATTATTTGCGGATTGAAACTTGCGAAGCTCGCAGCATAAGAAAAGTTATTGGTTCTCGAACAAGAATAATCGCAACTCGTTCCAATTGATTTGTACTATGAGAAAAAGAGATACTCCGCTGAATATATATGTAAAGATACATATATCATTATGTGTATCTATAAAAGCACATATATCAACCAAGGATGGAGGAAGTGAAAGGGAAGCCTTGCATCAACTGCATGAAATGGCAGTACGTCTGCTTCTTGCGAAGCTTACTCCTCGTATAGAATCGAATGCTTCTCATGGGGTTTCTACACTTCGTATATATAAGTATATAAATCTTAAATGGCGTACCATAATAAAGCAATGTCAACGTATTGTTGTGAGATGAAATCGTCGAAAATGCTTCATATTTTATTCATATACTAATAAATTTACGGACAAGTCTCGCCGGTTTTTACCAATAAACATTTTTTCACCAGTATTCGCGGATGATGAATTTTAGTGAATATGTCTTTTCTCAGAACTTGTAGGTGTTTGGGCTACGAAAATGGAGAGGGGGGTGAGCATATGCAAGGCATATTTCTTACCGCATCTTTATCATTCATATATTTTTTATATACGAAAACGAACGTTACCCACTATCGGAACATTACGTTATGTTGCTTCGCTATCCTGAATATAAAATTGTACAGCTTTTTTGTTGTTGTGGTGTGCATAAACGAAGTTTTACTTTCATATCGATCACTCTTCCTTTTCCAAGATATACCGCTTTCGGCTGATAGTCGTATATAGATCGAAACGAAAAAGGGAACACACACTATAAAACACCAGCACAATACTTAAGGTTTATAGTCGATCCGGCGCCAACGAAAAAGTCAAGTATATTCGAGAGACCTCGTGAAAGAACTGGATTGAATTTCAAGAGGTTTTTAGTCTACTACAACCTCGATATTGACTACGTATATTGGTAATCGATGATATATAGAACGTTGACAGACTTTGACAAGCTGCGTCGATTTATTCCAAACGCAGTTTCTCGCTCCTCTTGTTTGTACGTTGCAGTCGATTGCATTCGTGAGAATCACTATTTTCGATCTTCGATTCGCATGTGATGACATTTTATAATAGAATTAACTCGTCGATGAATTTTACGATCAATTTTATACAAAGAGATATTACTACGCAACACAATTATGACATTTTAATTAATCGTCTAAACACGAAAGGTCTTTATGTAAGCTTTCTCGCAAGTATTCACTTCATTCGGAACATTATCGATACTTCAAAAACCGCGGCAGACTCTCAAGGTGAAATTGAATATACATATTCGAACCTCGAAAATTAAATCTTCGTAAAGTTAACGAGTTATTATAGCTGCATTCAGTTGACATCTAGACTCTTTGACATTGGAATTTACAAAAGGGAATTGAAAAAAAAGAAAACTAAATAATTTTGGTACTGAAATTTCCGACCCTTTCGGGATTATTGTATGACTGAATTTCGAGGATCACGTCGATTATTACTTTTTGTCCTGTTTTAGCAACGCATTTGGTTCTTCTTAAACTTATGGAAAAAAATGAAAGGCTTTGATTGTACTTATGTAGGAAACAGACAACTTATTTTCATCGCTTAAAGTTCGAAGGCTGTGCCTCCATGCAGTGTGTCATAAAACGCCTCGAGCGTTTGCTCAGTGCACACATATAACGTAACAATAGTCAGTTCAGCATATGGAAATTCCATAATATGGAGACTCAGTGCAATGATCGAATGAACGTTGGACATGTGCCAGGATTTTTTAGCGCAAAATAGAGCATCAAAAAACCACGCTCATTGTTAAGGATATATAGATCGATCGATCGATCATCGGTATTAGCCAATCTTAATTAAGAATTCACGAATTCAGAAGAAGTGAAATGAAAATTTTCCTTCCTATCAGAACCAATTAAAATGGAAAAATGGGGGAAATTCGAGTGGTTAGAGGTCAGCGAGAATGGGATTACAGTGAGTGATCGAGATTAAGGACTCTTCAACCAAACACTCATACAATACCCTGTTATTATTCATCTGTGCTGTTCTGCAGGGAAAGAGTCGTCGCATTGCGGTTGTGTGATAGCCTAACGATTACGTTATACCCAGCGATCATGGGCTCCTATCGTGTGTTTCAGTGAACGCACGTGTCCTAGAATTTCCACGGGAGAATGCAGAATGTAGTCACCGAGGCTGCAACTGCTTTTCATTCTGGATTTTCGTGCTTTTCTCTCGAGTGCCTGTTTAACCGGATGAGTACACAAACTCCAACGGTACATTCATGAATGGAATTTTCTGGACAGAGCAGTACGCTTTTTGGCTGAAAAAGTTTTTGGAAATTGTATAAATGGCACGCAGTGACTCAAACCAAAAAGTGCAGGGACAAAAGTTCGAAAATAAAATGATTCAGAACGCTTTACGTAAATTTTTTTTTCAAAGAACAATTTTACAAAGCCACCAGGGATTTTTGTGATAAAAAACTCTTTGACTGCACGTGAAACATGTTTTATAATATGCGTTTACAGCACGCTACGAAGATGTTTTTTCTTTCTTTCCCTATTTCCGCAATGTTTCATTATCAGCTTCGTGCTTCTTTGCACCTTTGAATCCTCCAGTACATTAAACGCACATCTAATCCCAGCTAAGAATGTGATGCGCTACGTGATGCGCCACGTTTTCACACTGTGTTCCTGTTTTTCCATCTCTATACGAACTCTCTCGAGCGTTGTTCCATTCTCAGCACTGTCTCTTTGCTCATCCGATGTTCTTCTACTGGTTCAGAGAATCCAATAGCTGCTCACATTCTTTCGAGTAGCAGAGCGTGTGAAAGAAAACTATCCAAAGCTGATGTCTACTAGAGCAGATCGGGACTCTTGTAAACTTTTCCTGTCAAGCTCCACTGCATGGTTATGGGGGTAACTTGAGCGTTACTTTTTCGCGGATAGCAGTCAAGAAAACGACGACATTTGAAAAAACTTTGCTGTATTATAACTAATTTAGCGGCGGGCTTGTCGATTTTGTGCGTTAAGTTTTACCATTGCATTATATTTCTTCTATGATGATCGCTCCTGTCAGTTTAAGTGGCTACCCCCAATGAATAATGGAAAAATATCAACCAATATGGAAACAAAATTACACGAAACTGTGGAGTGTTTCACTGAACTCATGAGACGCGAGGTCGAATTGCTATAATGGCTTCACTCGTCGGTATTCACAATAGGAAACAGGAAATAGGAATATTTCAGTGCAGATAACTACAAAAAATTTCCGCCGATTAAGATCCCATTGGATATGGAAAACCTTACGCACTTTGCAAGCACAAAGGAGCGACGAAAATCTACAATTTTATTCAAAAGAGATGCCTTTAAAAATGCTTCAATGCTCTGTTTGCAACAAAAATCAACAAATTGCGACAAAAGCGTCCTCATGGGTGCAATTGCAATTAAGGGGTTTAAGTTTATGGAAGAATGACCTACGAGCATTTCAAACATTTTTCCATAGTATTCTAGAAAAAAGAAAAAAAAAAAACAATTGTACTAAAAATTGAACAATTTTGCTCATTGCTTCTACGAGGCCAAGGAATAAAAATACGATAACCATAAAAAACCGCGTATAAAAAAGAGAATTTTTAAAAGAGCTATAGAAAAATGAATACCATCTTTCATAAGATACGTACGGATGAGGTCGTTATTTTACACAATATGAAATACCAAACGTATTCTTTATCCAGATGCAGCACGTAACGAACATCGGGGTGCATAGAACATGAACGAGTAGTTACAGATTTTTATGAGGCAAGGCCAGGCTTAGCATGAAGGTCGTTTGGATTTTAATGACATTGCGACTCGCGTTCAACTAGCTTCACCTCATTTCTCGTCTCTGAACATATTCTCTACAATACACGCGGATATATTTGCTTGGATATATAATATCCTGAAAATATATATCTGTCAGATTCTTTTTTAGTGAACCATACCGAGCGACCCTTAAACTTCTACGTGAAGCTTTGAACATCAGTTATGTAGCCAAAGAAGTGTTGCATACAAAATATATCCTTTCAATCACTTTTCGCGTATTTGTAGGGAAAAAACCACTCACCGAATAGGCTATTTCTCAAAATTCCAGCACACCGATATAATTTTACACGCCCACTAATTACGAGAGCTTAATGTTCTATGTAACGAACAAAAATTCTGAAACATTGGATTTTAATCCACAAAACTATACGATATCTCGGGATTGGGCGTGGACGGATTAACTTGCAGCAAGGACTAATGGAAAGGGACTAAATGAAAAATGATTATATACAGTCAGAATCTCTACTCGATCTGTTTATTCGTGGGAACGGTTTGAAAAAGTAGAGAAGTTTGGAAACCGTCATATGTTCGAGTATATAAGAGAGCGACAGGGCTTGCGCTTGTTTTTTTTTTTTTTTTTTTTTTTTTTTTTTAATACCTGGCGTTGAATCGCTACCGCGGCTCTTGATGATTTTTCGAAAGCGTCGACATGTGGTAACACGCCGTAATGCGAAAATAATATTTTTTTCGTATGAGATTTTCTTGGTGTAGAGACAGCATGAAAACACTGTGAAAAAAGAAACGTCACAAGATTTTTTTTTAGTTCGATGTACTCTGACCTACTGAGCATTGGAGAACGGAGTCCTTTCTACTATCCTCTTTATCAGTCTACCTGCAACTCTTTAATTTTACTTTAGCGCTATGCGATCGATCGATCACCACAAAGTGCCAATCATCACCGAAGAACGCTTTTCTATTTCCTAACAATTACCGGTATACCCGCAGACTGTGAGTTCACACAGGAGTTTTATTTCCTGATCGTTTCGTAGTTTTACTTTCCTGTTGTCATCGGCGTACATTTTTTTTTTCACGCGTACAAGGGTGGTTATTCCATGCAACGCAAAAGTAAGACAATTCTCATCGTCAATGAAACATTTTAAAACGACACCATGAATTCAATCATGACAGGGTTACTTTAAACCGTTAATTGTCTTTTGACACAGTTGAATCACCATTATAGGACTTCATTTTGGAACAAGTAAAATTTCTTAAGTGATCAATTAATGATAATGGTTATTTGGAAATTCATTTCAATGAAGTTTTATCAACGAAACAAATAATAAGGCATTTCAAGGCCTTTTGAATAAGGATTAATGGTTCTTTTCTGACTTGGAATCACTGATCAGTTCTTTAACGCCAGCTTCTATGGGGTTGTATTGTTTTGTGTAGTTGCTTGGATCGAAGACTCGGAAACGAATGAATATTTGATTTATGCACATGCATCATTTATTTGGGATGGAAGGTTGCATTGGGCAATGAAAACAAGAGGCGAAAAGAAACGGAAAAATCAATCAACGTTTTTTATCGTCTGTTGGTTTTATTAATGTTGTGCAATTGGATAGGAATTCTATGAACAAGTTCTACAACTCAGTTGCACACGCACTCATCAACCACACTCGCTTCCAAAATCATTTTCGCAAACGTTGGACTGTCGAAAACAGCAAAAAGGAAAGGAAATAGCAGAAGGAAAGGAGGAAGGTTCGATCGGAATGAATGAGAGCATCGCACGATAACTGGATCGTTGAATCGTCATTTATGGAAGAAAAGCCGTATATCTAGATGTCCTCTTTTTCTTTCTTTGAATCGTTCTTAATCGTGATCGTATTTTCACTGGAGATTTTGCCAATCGTAAAATCCATCCTCTCTATTTCAAGTGTCCACGCCCTTCGTCGATTTCTGGTCCCACTTTCACTGCGTAAAGTTTTTATCCAATGTCTAAAAAGTTCAGTTTTTATCGACTCCCAAAGGACCGCTTGGAATGGTAATTCGTTTGAGAGTATATATCACAAGTGATTCTATCCTTTTCTATCTCTTGTTCCTCCACAAGATTTCTCATCCATATAACTTCTAAATGTTTCCAAACATTTCAACCCTCCGGTAATTTATACGACCCAGACGAATTTTAATTACTATTTACGTTCGTTTATCGAAGTTATATATCTTGAATTCACTCTCTTTCTCTCTTTTTACTTTCCTTATACTCTGAAGTTCTGTTATTACCTTTTCTCGATTATTTACGTGCGTAATTCATTGGGATAACGGCTCTTATTATGACTTTTATGACCGTTTTTGACAAATTAATTTCGCTGTGAAGCGAGAAAGAAACCAGGAAAATTTTCAATTTTCGGCAATAAACGATCGAAAAAATGCGGCGGAAAGTGAAAATAAATATCAAAGTCGTTAGAGAAATATAAAAAATATCATCGGATTCACGTATTAAAACTCGGCCTCGTATACATCACTTTTGCATTTCTCACGATCGTGTCGAGCGCGAAGTGCTTCTACAAGGTTTCTACACTTTTTTTTATTTCAATGTATAGAGATATAATTTCTTAATGCATTCTGACCACGCTATGCAAGAATTATTCGAGCTAATTAAAGAGATTTAGCGAGTAAGTGAGAAAAGGATGGTTAGAACATTGAAACTAGGTGAGAACTTTATAACTCGGTTGAAAAACGCGAATTTCTCATTGACCTCATGCATTTTCTCATGTATTTATCTCTTCTTCCCTTCGCCCGTATTCGTTCCATGAAATCTGCTATTAGTTTCACAGATTTTTTTATAATTCTATTGATAACTCATGCTTTCCATTTCAGGCTGTTTTCGCCAGTGTTTATGAAAAAAAACATCAACTCATCAAGATATAAAAGAAAATTTTCTGAAATTCTTAGAAATTTCACACGCTCCGTTTAACCGATTAAATTTTTTTATAAGCTTCACTAGCCACGCATAATACAGCACACAAGTTCGATGGAGCGTTATGGGAAAGTTAGATTGGGATTAAATTTCAAGCCAATCTCTTGACTTGATTGAATTCGTTCGTGAGTTTTGTTGTTGTTGAATTTTCTTATCAGCCAGTACAGATTGCGTTGACGTAATTTATTGAAAGTTTTGATAACAACATATTAATATTGTTATTTTTACATTTGCATGAAACAAAAAGTAGTCGTTTACCAAAGTTGAGCTAAACCACAGCAAAAGATACTTACGACTTATTATTTTGTTCGATCATTTTTAAGAGCTTGAAACGCTTTCACTTCGTTTGAAAATTTAATAGTAAATGAATCTTTGCTCCGTCCAATAAAATTTCAATCAACGATGCTCGTTAATTTAGTTAATTTAGTCGATGAAATCTGACGAGTGCAGACAACGTTCATTCTACGTAAAATCCATATTTACTGAAAAGCTTCTTCACGGCATTTAGTAACAATGATGTATTGTCCGTCTGAAGATCTTTGACGATCGAAAGGATTTTCCTCGTTTCTCTGAGCTTCTCTTCATCGCCCAGCTCGCACATAATATAATCCAGTGTATATATATACATACATATATATATATAGATATATGTAACTATCGGGGTTTCATTGTGTTGACTATTGTTTTAGAATCCTTTGAATGCTTACCTGTAGGTAATGAAGGCAAATACAAGAGCGACGAGAGACAGACTACCCCCGAGAACGACAATGAGACTGAGTACACCATCCTGATCGAGGTTAGCCGCGAGCCCCGTTGATATACCATTTGATAAAGCACCGTGTTGCTTCGGAAAACCATGGATTGATCCGGTATAAAGAGTATCCATGATGAACGAGTGCCTGCTTGTTTTACTTTGATTCTGCAGCTGTTCTCTCGAGGCCCTTCCAGGAGAATCGTTCCTTAAGCTTTCACCTCGTTTATTCTTTCGAGTCGTTCGATCCAGCCGATTTCAATGCATTTTGATTATCTGGAATCCGATATGAATTCTTTTTTTAAATATTTTATTTGATAAACAAAAAGCGAGGAAAGAAAGTTTCTATTTAACATTCAACATTTTCATTGGATTATCAATAGAAATTTAATTTATTGCTATGCTCCGGTACAAGTGATTTTTTTTCCATGATTCCATCATATATTTATTACGTTTCACAATTTTTTTTCGAACGTTGGTTATTCAGTTTTTACTTGTGAGACTCATGCGTAAATCGGATAAATCCACATCCACTGGGATTAAAATTCTGGGTCTCAACGTTTTTATTTTTATTTCTCTCATACATATATATCATCCTTGGTAAAGGAAGGAAAATCAGCTGCTCAATGAATGCAGCTTGAAGAACGTGCTTTATCTACCTCACTGCAGCCCGCCGGAAACTTCGTGGCTTTTTGGAATTTCATTTTGATCTTTCCGGCGTTTATGCAAATCAACCATTGTCTCGTGTTTGGACTGAGGATGCTAACCTTCATATAGACGATCGACCGCCCGCCAACATACTGGTCAAAATGCTCATTTCACGTGGTGAATTATTCAAAATGGCTAAACCATTGTTATGTAACTTATTTATTTCATTATCAATTACTATAGTATAAACTGAAATTTGATCAGGCAGACGTAATCTACATCAATTTTTGCATTCATATATTTATCAACTATTCACGAAAGTTGCTTTGAAAATTTTGAATATTGCAAATACAAACTGGCGTCGCTGTTCCCCTCGTCTGAATTCCATTTGAAAAATGATATTAATATTAGCAAAATCAAATGAAATGTCAGAGGGAACTAATTAAACCGCATCCAACTACCACATTCTGTCTGTATGAGTGTTTGGCATAATTTTTGTATTCGCTTATCATTTCATAGACTTGTAATCAAAGTTTACATATGGCTGTGCTCATGGTTCCATTCGATCTGAAATAAAACGACGTATCGGAATGCTTCACATTTTTGATAAATTATGGAAAAATGAGATTAATACTCGATGAAAAATGTCTAATAAAAATGTCACAATCATGTCCATTATCTTTTGTCGAACAAAAGAAAAAATTTAACAATCCAGCTATTCATTACAGTAATTAAAAAGTGTCGGGTTAGTTTCGTGCAAATTTATAGATAGATTGAATTAAAGGTTCCGAACCCTGTACTTTTTGGTGTATTTAATCTGCTATCTCTCATTTCTACTCATTCGCACATCTCTTCATTCCTTTTCTCCTGTCTTTTCGTACGTTTTACGTTAGTCCCATTTTCCTGAAACAGATTTATTCTCCGACAATTCCCTTGATTCACTATCGAGCCAGAGACCCATTAACCTTTTAGCAGTCGCTTGGTAAGCCTGGCAAATTCGTGACAAAATCCGGAAAGTTGGTCGGAGTAAATTTTTGAATATGCCATCTAGGCTCGATGGTGAGTGTAAAAAAAAAAATAGAAAATTGCATTTCTCCAGCAGAATCAAATGATCTACGAGCACAGAGGTAGACCGCGTTTGGAAAAGTGTCGGCTAATATAAGTTACGATTTCGTTAAAGATATGTTCAGTATGAGAGAGAGAGAGAGCGAGAGAAAGATTTGGGTAAGGTCTAATACTGATAGACGTTGTTCGGAAGATGATATTGAAATTTATGGCGCAGAATATGGTAATGGGATATGTCATGGCCAGAGTGATATATCGCATGGATTATTCGTCGGACTTTCTACGCATCGATAATATATATTTGTCACGCAAAAATCATCAAGAATTTTTGGAATACAAAAAAATTTAACGTGAACCGAAGAATCTTTTCCTATCCTTTCACGTTCCTAATTGGATGTTCCAAAATTAAATTTATCACTGCTATTTTATATATCTGACGGTATTTTCGGCACGATTGAATCCGCTGCCTAAAATACATCGATGAGTCGATTCGAAATAAGCTGCTGAATAAACTATCCCTATGAAATCTGAATGAAGCTTCGTTTTAAAGATTGAGAAAATGTCTGTTTCCTAAATACCGACTAAACCTCACAAGCCATTTCGCTGTAAAGCTCGGATCGTCGAATCCAATATTTTCTTCCTTTAATAGATATATGTTCGTCCTTGGCACCATCCCGTCCTATCGTATAGAGTGTGAAATAATCTGTGGATTCGCGCGCGCTAGGGTATTTGCCAACATTTAGAAAATAGCATACGCTATTGTAGCTCGTATCCTTGGCTCTACACGTACACATACATAGATGTAATATCGCCATCTCTGCAAGCATCCTTCCGTCTTAGAACTCGTTGCAGACCAGAGCTAATTGCTTTTACCACTAATCGAAATTTACGAGAGTCGACGTAGTTCTCATGTCCCGTGTCTGCTTCTCTCCCTGTCTCTTTTCTCTCCGCCACCACCGTTTTCCTTATCCTTCGAATGTTCTCTCTACCTCTCCGGTGGGTACGGATATATTTCACTGCAGAAAATCATGCTTCGAAATACGTAGCTAGGACTATATGATCTCCGGGATTCTTCACAATAGTGAGAATTACCAGGGACAAAACGAAATATGCATTGCTATATCATAGTTTAAACACGTCATTTAATTAAACCACCGATTAATTAAATCAGATAGCAAACATATGTGTCGTCGTAATATGTGACCATCAACACGGCTCTCTATATTCAATTTCAATTTTGCTGCTCAGCAGTATCAAAAGGGTGTATCTCTGGCGCACTACCGCATGGCAATCGATAATTAATCAGTTTTATTATTGAAAAAGTAACCCAATGAGGTTGTCTTTGTAAGAAATTCTAAAAAACAAAAACAAAACGAAAAAATTTTAAACAGATTAGTGGTTCGAATGAATAAATATTTGACAACTTCAACAGCAAGTTGAAGGATGCGAGGATAGCTTTTTCTTTCTACTTATTCGAGATAGCGCAGAGTGTTTCATATGGTTGATGAACGTAATCTGCTCTATCTCGCCACCGCATCTTCAGCAGACATTTTTTCTGAACTAAAATAACGAATAATACAAATATCGCAGTAACCCAAAGAGATATGAGTAAACACGAAGACGTGACACGCACGCACGGATGTAATTTTCCGATTTTCTTGTTCGCGTGGGGTAACCTTGGGGTTATAATTTCCCGAGATTTAAAAAACGGGAGTCTTATTTTTATTTTCTCAAAAAAATGAATGCAAGGAAACTAAAGAAAATTATCATAAAGCACAGCAGCTCAGCCTTGGGAGTGTTGGATGGAGCACTTTGTCGGTCCCTCTTTGAGGTAATGCAAGATAACGTGAAGGTAAATGCGAAGGTGGCATCCACTTCGGTTTTGCTGCTGGCAGTAGATTGTGGATAGGACATACGAGGGCATATTCCACACGACGCGTAGTCGGAAACCGGGGGGGGGGGGAGGAGGGTGGAGGGTGGGTTATATATACTTAAGGTAACAGCTTCTACCATGCATGGTCTGTTCATCAGTCAACCGACAGGATATAGTGGTGGAGAGATCTGTATCGACTTCATATATTCAAGAAGCCGTAATGTACATTGTTACAAGACTGACGTACATGCAACGACGGTGGATAGTTGGTTGGTTCCGTCTTCAATGAATGTACGAATGTTTCTGTAAGATGTGATGTGTTTAAAAACGGATTTATGAGTCCGTAACAAAAGTGTTGCTCTAAATGTATTTTTCGTATAATTTATCGATTATCTTTACTAGGATTTTTTTATAAATGGCTCAGGATTAAAAATTGGAGGCTTCGATTGAAAATTCTAGATTTATGTGCCGATTAATATTCCTTCGTGGCAAAAAAAAAAAAAAATTATACTTCCAGCGTATTTGAAAAGAGCATGTTTCATAATTCGTCAAAGGCGAATGTAGGTTCGTCGTTCGGTTGAGTTTGAAGAAAAACAAAAATCATCAAAGTCTGTACAGTTCCTTGTGAGGACGGAGGAGTATTACAGTGAGGGAGAAGTGTGGAAAATTATATATAAACGCTGTGAAAGTAATGAGAATGCGAAGGCGAGTAAAGTAGTACGAGAGGGTGCAGAAACGAGCGGACTAACGTTAACAAACGTGAAACGGTGCTGGGAGATAGAAAGAATTCTAATAAAGTGTAGTTTCGTTGGAATGACATGGAGCTAAAGAGCGGAATGTCATTTGCATTCTATTTTGTAACCTTTGAGTTTGTTATCTATCTTTGTGAGCGTAAGTTATATAACTACGTAAGCATTTCTCCGCTTCATGTTCCGTTTTCATTTGACCTTAACAACGAGAGCGCAGATGGGCTTTCTCTCTTCGTTCATGACAATAGGTTGATTTTCAAACGTAACACGAGGGATGTTGCGCTGCTACATAATATATTATATGACATGTGTACACGGACACTGTATACGTTTGAAAGAAGAAAAATAACCGTCGTTTGTTCCTCGAACGTTTTTCTTTTTATGTCTATTCTTCTTCGTAAAACCGTTAAAAATACATTCTAACATGTTTCTCAGCAATTTTAAAGGCAAAACTTGTAGCACCATTTGTGTTTACTTTGTCGCCAAATGTATTTACACGTTAAAACGAGAACAGAGAAAAATATTTTTCTGAAGAGATAATTTACCGTTGGATAACCAATGAAATTGTTTCTTATCACTCTTTACTGGTTTTTGCTTGATACGAATCGGTCTAAACGATCTCAAAATGCGGTAATATCAAGCCTTATAGTATGGTGGGATCTTTTCAAAATTTTCACTGTCTGAGGGATAGAAAAGCGTGTTTCGAGTACGCTTACATTGGACATACTTTTTTAGCATCAAGCGACATTTGATCTGTTTCCTCGGACCTCCAGGAGGTACACTAAACGAGTTTGCTCCTAAATATCATAGGATCGTTGCACTTTTCTTACAGAGATAATGCATGTTTTGAATTTTGAAGCCGTAAAATCGCAAAGCATTTTCTATATAGCATATTTAAGGGAATTTTATTATTTTTTATTAAGACGCTTCATATGTATCTTGATGAGTTAAAAAACTGCTTCATTTCATAAAAATACTTGTATTCTATAGCAGACGTAGAGCGACCGGATTCCGCTACCAGGCGCGGTGCGCCCACGGAAGATCCGTTTTCACAGCAAGTATCAATGCAGCTGTTTCCTTGGTGGGTGGTGTTGATCAGATAACAATTAGAATCGAACTGAGCACCCCGTTAGAATTGAAAGCGTTAAAGCTATTGAGTCAGCGAGAGAACGTGCATAGACTTTATACATTTGCTTCAATTTTTTTAATTATGTCATCGAAATGAAAATTACGCAAGAAATAAAAGCTTTTAGCGCTAATAGACGAAATGGGCCGAAGAAAATGATCGGTAAATTCATTCTGAAGCGAGAGGGAAGAAGAACCCAAGTGCGTCGGCGAAACATTGCAGGACTCGGAAGCTATAGACGTTCCGATAGACAGATCTATAATGGATATGTGATTCTAACCTTCGTGAATGTTTTTTTTTCTGCGATGAGTGCCTTCGTGTAATATAAATAGCGTAAAAATGATGTGCAATTCAATCGTGCGAGAGAACGAGGTTTTATAGGAGGGTTTACGGAACGAATCGAATATTTATCTTCGATATATGAAATGTTTGAGAATCGTATTTTACCTATGATTCGATCGTGAATTATTAAGAAAGTGCTGTGAACGTTTCTTGCAAACGAGTATTATGTCGAAGTGTTGTAAAAGGAGAAAAGGACAGTGAAAGTTAATAACCGGCAAATAATAGTGGGCTTAAGGAGTTTCGGTACAGGCGATACAATGTTGACATGCTAAACCATGTTAAAAACACAAAAAATTTCAAAAAGTTAAGAATTTTATAAAATTTGGAGAACATATTCTTTAGTGCCAAGTTTGAAAATACAATTTTTTTCAGATTTTTCTTCTACACAGTTATCGAGTAATTGAAGATTAAAGTTCACGTGTATAAGCATATCGTTTATATAGGTATACATTCCGGGCATAAGAAATCTTCTTTAATGCGTAATTACTCGATAACTAAGTAGAAGAAAAATTTGAAAAAATTTGTGTTTTCGTACTTGATGTTGAAGAACATTATCACCAAATTTGATTAATTTCTTAACATTTTGCCTTTTGTATCAAAACTCCTTAATGAAAAGATTTGCTGTTTCCGGGGAAACATGGACAAAATAGAGATTCAAATTCCTTTCACGGGGTTGGATCTGTCATTACATACACTACGGTGGTAAAATTGTCGAGATTTTGGCGAAATGTAGTTATTGCGAAACTTGGACAAGCGAAATACATACAGTAGAGGATCTCGAGGGATTCGAATCTTATCGCAGGACAATTATTCTGTGGCAATGAAAAAACGATTGTGTAAATCACTTAGAAAAAAGCGAATGGGTACAAGACCCTGTGCATGCAAGAAAAAAAACGCCGGGCCTAGGTGAGGGAGGAAAATGAAGCGGAGGACTGATCGATAAACACATAGCTTGTTACGGCTTCGCCATCTGAAGAAATTGCGATTCCAAATGAAGAATTCTTGATTGTCATTTTATCACAAGTTTGCAAATGACAGAGAAACTCTTTATGATCCGGTGGCAAAGGTCACCGGAACTCTGCAGCACTTATGATGCCATCAAAGAATATATTTCTAATATATAAATATCTTTCAAATAAAAATTTATTGGAGCGATGCATGGGAGAATTTATTCGAAATAACTTTTGAATAGACTGTTTCGAAAATCGTAATATTCGAGAATTTAAGAGAATGCGGCAAGCAGGTTCGTGCAAACTTTTTCTCCCCATACTTGGAGTCGAGCCGCTACCACCTCTCTTAATGTTGTTTACTTTGAAAAATTTACCAAACATACCCAAATGTTTGTCGGCTTGTTACCCCGATGATACGGGCTCTTATCTCTTAAAATGATTAAAATTGCTAATTTGTAATATGTCAAAACATCTATTTACTTTGAAAATAAAGTAAAAATGGAAAAACAAAAAGATGATGAAAGTGAAAGGTCGGGATTGGCTTAGTGAGGAGACCCACACATTCGAAAACTCTCACAGGGTCAACTAGGATCGATTCCTGGCTCGTGTTCGCGATCTATACCGTATTCACACTGTTATCCTCCATTTTTTTTTCTCTCTAATACCGTCACTCTTTCTCTCTCTTTGTGTCACTGATCTAGATTCTCTCACGTGGTGCGTTACCTTGTAGACGCGTTTCGATATTGTTTACTTGCACGCGATGGCAGACACGTATATACACACAGTGGTCAATAAATTCAGGATCGATATTATACGCGAGCGCCATTCGTGTATTTTTATTGGCGCATCCTTTCCGTGTAAGCGACTTCTGACCCTGATTTCCTTAGATATTTATCAGAAAAATATAACGGAAACAAAAATTACGAGATTGTTGAGAACGGAAGTGTTAATAACGAAGTTTCGTGCAACGAAATTAAATAAAAAAAACCTTCGCAAGATGTTCGAAATAAATTGAATCGTTTTTTCAATCTTCATCCCTTGGCTTGAGTGATAAATTTGAAATATTCATTCCCGTATGTGCCAGGACACGTAACCGGAATTATATTTTTGTAAAAATTGAAAAATGAAAAGTTCTTTCGGAAATTCCCATGAGAAACAAAATTCAAAATGTCTGACTATGTGTTTAGATTGAAAAAAAAAAACAAATTTATATCTTCAAGCGTTGTGCCTGCTTAAGTTTCAACCATTAGAAAAGTTTTTTCTTTCCGTTCGAATAAATCTCAAGCGTATTGCGATCACTGTGCACGTTGGGTCGAGAGGATTTTATTGAAATTATTTATATGGGTATGTATTTTCGTGTACACGTACATGAGAGTAATTTTTTGCTCACATCTGGCGTCCAGATATATGGAAGGTGCGATCAGAATAAAATATCGGCAAGAAAAAATTTTGTGTTTGGGAGTCGAGAAAAAAATAACGTTTATTATCCACAAAAAGAAAACGATTATTTTTGTTATTCGAAGCGAAATGTGTTTGCTTTAGTCTATATTTGACTCGTGACGATTCAGCATCTTTCACTATATACCTGGATAAACAGACTAAACGACCGCTCAAAGTTACACGCATTTCGAAAACAATCATACATTTATTCGTCGTAATAATAGAGACTGAGATAATCCAACTGATGATTTTCTACTTCAACTTTATTCGTTGGAGTCGGAAATAACTTGATCAACTTGAAAGAATTGAAGCTTACCATGAAATTACAAAAGTGCGGAGTTACGTCTCGATGCACAGTCACCCGTTCCACATCTTGTTATCGAATCCAATTCGATCGTTCGTTACTCCTTCGTCGTAACTATTTTCTATTTTCTACCTTGTCTCTTGAATCGTGGTTGGGATTTGATAGAAATCGCGTGACAGGTAAAGATCCTCTTCATAAATGTATATAGTTGATGTCCTCGTGATCCAGAGCGATCGGTTGAAACTGTCGTTTGGTTCGTGACCCGATTGAAATTCGAGGAGAAGTTGAATAGATATTCGAAACCATCGGAGGACTCGTTAATTCCAGTTGCATAGTCTTCAATCTCGATTCATTCAGGCTTTTGCACTACTCTTTTTTTTCCAATAATTATTAAGATTATATTGTGACTGACGTTATTTTATTATTTTTAATAATAATATGATCGGTATTATCAACGTTGTTATTTTGATTGATATTGTTATTGTTCTTTTTAGTATTATTTAATTTTTTTAAAAGTAATTAGTAATCGAAAAAATTTTCAATTACTTTGGTAGACCTGTTTATTAGTTCATATTCGCAAAAATTTTTGCATTAAAAACTTCCGTTGAACCTTTTTTTCATGCCAATGAATTTTCACGAGTGTGTCAAATTTGAATTGGAACAGAAGTTGAAGATCGTGTCATTAATATCATGAGGAATGGTCTTGAACAAAATGCAGTTTCCCGCGGTGACTCTTTTTACGTGTAAATTATTTTTATGTTGCTGTTTATATGTATATATACATATATATATTTGTAAGTACACGCTGCCGTGCCCGTTGGGTTGCGGAACGCGACTGAAAGCCGCGGGATTTTGCTGTAGAAGCGAACGAATAGAGACCACGCTACGCGTACGTCCGCGCATGTCCGTTGCTCTTCACAACTCCACCAGACCAACGTGCACGCGGTTACTTTCTCCATCTTTCTATATCTCGATCCCTTTTTTTCTCACCCTTTTTGTCATGGGGGATTTTTTACATATTTTCATGAATCTCTTGACTCTCATGGCTCTCAGCAAAGTCTCAAAATCGAGCTGGTAACGGATGACAAATTATTTTCATTTTTGTGTCGTGAACCGTCATCTTTGACTACGTATTAATATGAAACTTACCGGCATTTTTTTGCTGCGTGGATTGTAATGAATTATAATTTTGAATATTAAATGATCGAAAGCAGGTAGTGAAATGAAATTAACACAGCTTGGGCAGGGTAATTATTATTTTATTATTTATACGTCTTTACTGAAAGAGAGCTGTCGAAGAATCGGTTGATGGAGTGACCGAAATAGTGACTGGATCCCAAAAAAAACACAAGGGTCTCGATCCTTTATTGTATTTTATCATTTTTGTATTTTACATATATTTTATAAAAAAATTTCATCATCCTTTCTAGCAAGACCTTACGTAATGTTTTTCCTTAATTCGTATGCATTAACAGTAGAGTGTTTTATATCCAATATATTTTCATATTACTTGATTATTTTTGGTAATATTTCAATATTTGATAGAATCAGAGTTTTCAATCATTCATACACTACTATAGTAAATTGAAAATTACGATTTTCTTCTTCACGATTATAAACTTCCTCTGTACACATATGAGTTTACTAAGGGTCAGTGTGATTAATTTCCATAAACTATTCGTAGACACGACGTACTCGAGTCTTTCGTTTTTTCCACATAAACTCCCCCTCATCTTGCTCAAATTTCCTGACTCCACAAAAGTGTTTACATATCGATGAATAATAGATATATAGTACGTGTCAAGGTATAGTACGTGCTTTATCGGGATCCGTGGATGAGCATAATACGACATGTAATGCCAACGACATCCTAGAACTTGTTCATGTTTAATCGTGTCTCTCGAACCTTCATTTGAATTACCTGTATCTATGTAAACAGAATGAGTTTCCCGAAAAACATACTGAAAGCCTGTCCACGGCTTGTGTTCATTGATTTTGTAAGCTTCCAGTACGATCATGGAGTTTCTGTGTATTCGTTTGGAAATCGGTGGACATTGGTTCGCAAGAGATTGTGCCATTTGATTTCGATTTGGGCACAGAAAAACTGGCTGAAAACACTAAAATATTTTGAAGTTATATTTTATCTATACGTGAAAGCATCTGCGTCGATCCATTTATTGGATAATCCAAAATCCCACAAGTATCGATCGGCTCTATATAACGCGGCCAGGTTAATTTAGTAATTCGGAAACTGATGGACTTCACGCTGGAAAGATTGGAAACTAATGGACACATTAAGAATCATGCAATTTGAAGTTTCTCAGTACGCAAATAAGTGTTATCAATTCATGATAGAGGGAGAAACAGTCACATTTTCAACCCTTCCGACTGTCTAATATACCCTTAATTCGTTCCACTCCAAAATACGAAAATCTCTGTTTTTTTACGCTGCTGTTCACGCCTACACACAATTCGCTCGGGCTCTGAGCTCACTCAACCGCTATATCTCGTTAAATCCCATCTCATTTCACACTACCTCGTTATTCTTATCATTCTACCGTCAGCAGCGTCCCCCCCTAGGTTATTCTTAGTATCAGACGAACCACTACATTCGCGTAAGTATACATGATTCCTTCAACTTAGAATTATCCCGAGTATCTCACTTTACTCTTCACTCTTCCTGCAAATTTTATCTTTAATATTCATACTCGCAAGACAAGATCTGTAAAACTAATGTCGTACGTATAAAAAATGTACGATTTCGTAAAAAAAAAAAAAAAAAGTGAATTTTATGAAATCTCTTACTACGTATGCTCTTAGGAATTGGCTCGAATTATCATAATTCATGAAAATTATGAAATTTCTCTTTTTCTGTAATATACCAAAGTGTAATACTCATTATATAGCACATTTGGAGTGAAACACGGGATACGAGGCATCGGACCATTAATTCCCTTTATCGTCTTATTCCCAACGTCTTATCCTTATTCTTTTTTTCTTTCTCTGACCCTCCCGAAGAAGTAACATTAGGAGAGAAAAAAGAGCCATGATCGAAGAATAACCCTCGTCACCCTGGTTCTGGCAAAAACACTAGACAGCGTAATCCTCGCATCATTTTTGCTGCTTAACGACGTTTCCATCACGTCGATTAGGCTGTTGGAAAATTCACGCCACTCTCGGAACGGCTGCTGAAAAAATTAACCAAATGGCTCTGTGCGCAATTTATCATCGTAATTTAGTAATTAGTTACACGTACATTTTCACAAAATTAAATTTTCAGAGATATTTTAATTCATCAGGCATTAATATTGTGTAGAGCCTTTGAAACGCACACGTAGTACACTTTCGATTTCAATTCGAATGAATACATTCACATTGTCGAATTGGTTCTCATACCCATCGCAATCTATTAACCTGGAAATATAATCATGCGGTTATCCTGCGGATTTCCTGTAATCACCAAACGCGCATCTCTGATTCTCGATCACATATTATACATACATCTATGACGTGCAATATTGGAGATTAGTAATACTCGTCTATGTTTGTGTATTAAACTCTCTTGCGAGAGTTGATGCTCTCGCAACTGCATACACGTGTGATTGCGTATTGACACGCGTTTATATCTGTTAAATCCGTATGATTGAAACTCGATCCGAAACCTGCATTCATCATTTGTTATTCATTAAACAACGGTCCAAACGATATCGGGCATTCCCAGTTAAATCGATGGGCGATATAAATTCTATGTAGCCAGCGGGCTTAAACGTATATGGCAATCGATTTATACTTGTATGTATGGTATACAACTGTCACCACAGGCGCTTCATTCCGACAGATAGATACAATTTTAAGGCTTTCAAATCGAGCCCGCAGACATTTAAATTTAATAACTCTCTTTTTAATTGATTTCGAATATTTCGCTGAAATCTGCTTGTATTACAAAATATTGTGTAATAGAACTTCAATATCTTTATTCTCATTTGTTGTATAACGAGCAAAATCGACGAGTTCTTATGAAAGTTCTTTTATATTGTTCGATATTTATATGTATTACATTATAGAATGCCGACAGAAAATTTGCTTTAATGAGACACATTTTTCTTCAATAAATCAAATTCAACTTCGTCTTTTTTTGTTTATCGATTTTTTGTTTGTTTATTGTACTACATGCACTTGGTAGAAAAAGTTTGTGTTCGAACGAAATCTGAAGAATGAGAATAGAGCCTTGGAAAGAATATCTCGCAAACAAATAACTGTGGTAATGAACGACTCGTACGAAAATAACAACTCCAACAGACTATTTTATCGTTGTAGGACCACTTTTACTTGTCCCATCTGCTTCTCCACCGAATGACTAACGATGTCGGTCGAGTGGTGTCGTCAACTTTATAACTCTGTTTTATTTCGCGGTTTCGTGTCGACAAAATACGAACTGACGTGAAATTTAACACTTCTTTGTGTAAAAATATTTTTTATGCATCTTTCACCCGATTCGGCTTACTTTTTCTTAGCTCGATAATATTCTTAGTCAAAATAGACAATGGTACCTATTTATTTTTAATAGTCATATAGCCTATTATTGATCAAAGACCATGATCATTTATTCACATTCAGATAAATTATAAATTTCATTTCCTTTCATTGATTGATTGTCGTAAAGTACATTTTATGTTGTTCGTTCTGTTTGGGATTAATATATTGAACACTCGATCAAAGTACGAATGATCCTTTTTCGCCGAGGAATTTTCTAGTTTTGAAAAACTTTTCCGTACGCGGTTCGTCGATCTTTCTGTAATACAGCTGCCACGCCCTCTAACAATGAAATTGAAAATTTCAAACTTTCCTACGGATCGTAATGTTTGTACGAATCTCGAAGGTACGGCTTCGTGGAATGCAACGGTAGATGAGACAGGATGTTCATGGTAAAGTAGACAAAGAACATCGATAAAGTAGCGATTCTATTACGTCGATTATAGTGCAGCCATCTTATTGTTATATTAAAAATTCCGAATTTCGGCACGTTTTTCTCATGATTATTAAAATTTATTCAATTATCAAGTATAAAAAATGACGAATATAGTGACGACTATCACCACCAATCTGAGCGAGATTCCTCAGTCCAAAAGAACTATTATAATTGAGTAAAAAATCTTTCGTCCTTATTCGAAGGGGATGCAATGTCCATGATCACGTCTAAGGATTAGATTAACGTCTAATTTCAGCAGAAAGATGTTGCAAATATTTTTAGAATGTTTTTTTTTTTTTTTCTTATCATCTGGGGTGTAGGTAGATAGGGGTATGTAGAAAAAGAAGAAAAACCACTAATTTTTCGAATAATCATTTTTATTTTGATCCTTATCGATATTAAATAACGTAATTACGGTAGGGTATATATTTTACATGGAAAATTGTAATTTCACCCCTCCCGAACGCACATATAAGTCATACCAAAATTCTGATCTGACGGGACTACATTTTTTTTCATTCGTCTCGTTCGTCATTTTTCGTAATCGCCTGTTCTCTATATATCGCTTTACATTTCCGCTCACACTTTTTTCCTCAACTTATTTTCGTCATACATATGGCGATCAAAGTGAAAGAGTATACACCACGTAACTCATCCTCTATTACGAGTGATGAAAAATCGAGTTTATTCTTTAATTGTTTTTTTTTTGTTTCCGTGGCTTTTTCACCAGTAACGTTTCCCCTTCATCATAGATCTGTTCAATATATATTGATGGCATCTTGGAATAACGCTCAATTACACGATAATACTATGATGTAGTATGTATAGCGCAATAATGCGAACCACAGCAAGTTGAAAACACAAGTTTTTTTTTCTTTGTTCTTATTCATATTTAACACACAGGATGTTTCGAGAGCTTTACGTGCCAGCAGGATCAGCGAATAATCTTTATGAGATTTGCCTCGCTGAACAATCATTTTGTAACGTTATATATAACATATATATGTCTACATAGACATGAATTGTCTGTGTAAACATACGTATATATATAGGCCTTTTCCTCCTATCTAAGAATTTGAAAGTCTAACTAAAAAAGCATAGAGTTAAATGCCACTGTGTCCGAATGTTTATCGTTAGTCTCCTCATTCTTATATGTTCCTCTTTTGTTATTTGTTTGTTTGTTTGTTTTTTATTTTTTTTTAAATATAATGTATTTGTAAAGTTTATCATTGAATGTAACGATTTCATTGAATTCACATTCTTCTCGTCGATCGCTCATTCTCTAAATTTACTTACATTGGCCGAGAAACTTTAGACTATTAGAAGATATAATTTATATTAAATTAATATATCTCACTCGACTCTTTTGCTTGTTCTCACTGTCTTTTTCCGACTACTTTTAGTGCACTTTTGCCATAATTTGAAGCAGTTAATGCTAGGTTGTTCGATTTATATTTCTTTGAACTCCTTGAATTTTGTTTCTTACTTTTATTATTTATACGCGAATTAATTAATAACATATATTTTGTGTAAGATCTTGGAACATCGAAGCGATGTTCACAACGGAAAACAGCCGGACGTGTTGATCGAAAAATTGTTTGTGGAACGGAAGAAACAGTCTGATGGAAGTGTGTTGAAGATAATTTCAACATGGAACTATCCACGCAATGGATGGAAAACAATAATCTCTCCATTTTCATTTGACGCCGTCTCGTCGTTGAATAGAATTTTCCAAAACATTAGTATATATATAGTTTTTTTTTGCTCGTTCATTAAAACTTGCTCGCTGTCGAGCGATTGTGTAGTCAAACTGAATGATCTAAGATTTTTCTAGCGTCTGGGGCACAGGCACTGTTCTTTTACACAGTTATTACTTTTTTTATTTTCTGTTTTGTTCTCCCTCTCTCTCTCTCGCTCTCTCGATGTCTCCCTCTCTCTTTCTCTCTAATTCGCGCATCGCAATGAGACACGAAGTTTCCATTTTGTGTCTAGATATTTATTACTATTTTTTTCTTCTGCTTGTTTTTTTATACCACCGTGTTACGAATCATGAAAATATTATTTGCAAGTTTATCAGTTCATCATCTCAGATATGTGAATCAGATTCAGGATTGCAGATAACAATCCTAAATCACAAACATATATATATATATTTGGTTTTAATATTATTAATGCTTGTTTTGTAATTTCTCAAGTACAATGATTTTTTGTTACACTCGTTTTGCTTGTCAAACAAAAATCGGTTTATATTCTGTCTACAATGGATTTTTCATATTATAATGTGAACATAATTTCTTCATTTAAGAACAAACATAATACTGATGGGACACTTTAGGCCAGAACGCTGAGAGACCTTCATAACCTGGGATTTGCTCATTAATTTTCGTATAGTTCTCACTATTTGAGAGTCGCACAAATTCATTTTTGCATCGAGTGCTGGCGTAGGGATACATCGAGAATGAGATGAAATTTGAAATTATTTGAGACGACAAAAAAACATAGTTGACCAGAAGTATGAAGCTAATCCCAGAATATGAGAACCGTTCGATGAGCAAAAAATGTTCCACGTGTATTCAGTTGAAATTGAATTCAATCAGCAAATAGTTGAAAAGCATCAAGAGCCAATGCGATACTTTTGTTTTGTAAAGATGTTTCAAATTGAAAAAATCACTATCATGCGTAGTGACGAAAAGAATCTTTGTGTCAAACGTGCAGTCGTCCCTGCCGACCGTTTCACGCCTATTCTGTATAGATTTCGTATCTTGTTGCATTTATCCTGCTGGCCAAAGTCGTTCCTTACCTATTTGAATCTAAACGATCTAGGGGAAGGTTCTACTTTGAGCCAGCAGTGTAGAATTTCAGTTTCTCGTATAATTGCAGAGAAATGGGATTTATCGATTCAACGATCAATGTTCGATACTGGAAGGTGCGCGATTAATGCGGGGCAGTATTATATATACCACGTAAAGATATATATGTATATATATATATATACTTAACGAGTATATAAGCACAGTGGAATTGTGTAATATAAATATATACCGGAAGATAAACGAGAGCCACGACATTTCTCGTCCTCCATTAAGATAAATATCTTATATCACGGATGAACTCGTTTCGTTATTTCTTTCTTAATCACACTGAATATACGAACGAAGATTCGATATAGATTTTTTTTTAAATCATCGCTCCCTCGGATCTGTTGTATCTTTTATCATTTTCTCGGGTCAGATATCCCTCATGAAACATCAAAGCGAAGGCTTGATGCTAAGAGCTAGACAGAATTTATATGAAATGGGCTAAAATGAATATTCAACGAACGCTTGGAATTAATATATAGATAAACGTTAATTAGTTAAGCTTAAATTTTTAGAGGGATTACAATTTGTTACGATTTTAAGAAATTCTTTTTTTGGGGCCTTAGTAGGAAGAAGGGAAAAGACTAGATTTAGGCAAGATTCATTTTTTTTTTTTTTTCATTCGAATTCTAAATTTCTAATTTTTTCTCACTCGCACGCATACAATTTTTACCATAATCTTTGGTATTGGATTTACACTCGCTCCGAATTACATGCACAATATCTTCATCCTGGCAGACTGACGCGAAAATCCTTTTTGCAATATAATACTATGTTCCACGCGATTGAAACAGCGTGACAACCTTCTTTAACTCATTGTTTATACTCTTTAAAATGGAAAAAATTGCGGTCCCTATTTTACAAGTATTAATGATTGCAGCTTCATGTTTCCAAATCAACAGCAAAGCTATAAACTCGTTTCATAATCAATCTGCCCTGAGTACGTACTCATTTACATATTCAAGGCAAGGTTCCACAGTTAGTAAGCGGATTGTTATTCCGTTCGTGAAAAAACAAAACGTACATTATTGAATGAAAGGAAATGAAAAAAAGGACAAAACCGCAGGAATTTTCTTTTTCTAAACATTTACTTTGAATTAAAAAATCAAAAGAACGCATAATCTACGTTATCGTGAGCCTCGATTCGATGTAAATAATTTATGCGGTACAAGAATTAATGTTCCTTGATTGAATGGACAAAGAATGTGGAGCGTTCCTTCGACAGTGTTTTCGTACCACTGACAGAAAAATTAGGAAACTATTGATTACGTTGGTCGTGTAGAACCAATTTCCCACTGTTTTTTTTTGTGCTCGTTTTTCCTGACAACGTTTCTAGACGATTTTACGATTAATATTATTTTGTCTATTACATTCTAGTATTTTCATCCTGTTCAAGGAGTTCTATGATTTTCATGCTTTGGTCCTGACGATCCTGCTGATGATACGAGAAAGTACTGAAATAATAAAACGAGTAAGTACTCAGGCAAATTCCGTCACGAATAACTCGAAAGTTAATCACACCGATTTACATGATCAATCAAATCGCGATTCGCCCCTGCCTTCAGCTAAACCAGAAAAAATAGGGAAGCTTTCAATCTTTTCATTCATTAATCGAATCTTTTTTCAATAAAACCAATTTTTTCGCGTACTTCATCCAGTGAGATTTCATTCTTTCGATCAACAGCTGTTTACAACTAGGATAATAATAATATTGCCCCAATTGATTGCTTTTCATGCTCTCATGGATCATAAGAACGCAGACATTTCGTGTATCGTACTCATTGCAACGACGAATTGTAAAAATAAAAATTTTGCCATACAGAGAGTTGTATTCGTTGAGAAAGTAAGTAAGAAGACCAAAAAACGCGATACTTGAACTTTTGTAATTCGGCTATTATTTGCCTTTTCAATCGTCCCAAGTTGGGAAAGTTTCTTGGCTAACGAAGAGAGCCCCGCCCTGCGGCTGTGTCGTATTTCCAGTCGCGTAACTTGGCGAACCGCCAAAATTCGTACTGCCGAATACCGGTTGACCAAAGGCGTCCAATTGCTGACCTTCGTAAATGTTACGATCTTGTCCAGCGTATTCCTGAGGTTGCGCGGTTGTCGAGTGCTCGGTTACCTTGAGCTCGATGTTACCGGTGTTTCCTTCGATGTCCGTTGCGTCGGGATTATTTTCTTCAAGACTGCTATGCTTTATGCCATAGTAGAAGTACATAACAAATCCTGAAATAAAACATTACGAAACCATTATTAAAATGTCAGTTATATTTATTGATTGTTTTATATTTTGAGTTTCAATCACCTAAGGTCATCCAAATTGTGAACCTGACCAGTGTTAGAATACTAAGTTTGAAAATAAGATAGATATTCACGGTGACAGCGACCGCTGGAACGAAGGGAAGCCCTGGTGTCATGAACATCAAAGTATTCCTATACAAAAGAAAATTACGAGACGTAAACAAGGGGCAAATCATTTTTTCACAAATATATTTCAATTTATATGCAAACGAAGAAAAAAGATTCGTGTATTAATATTTGAAATTGTTAACACGCTGTGCGAAGATATGGAGATGTATTAACCTGTTTTGTGGTTTTCTGCTTATTGCTAGAAGAACACCAATAATTCCAAAAAGACATAGAAAAAGCAAATTGATCGTGAAAGTTCCCATATTGCCTGCAACAAACGAAAAGTTTTCTCATTTAAGAAATTAGCTGAATAAATAGAATGAAAATATTATCTACGGACTTACCCATCCCACAGACAATTATCAAGTCAAATATGAGAATAAGTAGGTACAATATGCCGACCATCTTCATGACATAGCGCCCGGAAGCTTCGGTTGCGGGTCCTCTATCTACCCAGGGGAATATGGCCGGGCATAAGTATTGTGCTGCCTGAAAAAATCGAAATTCGACTGAACAAAAACGTGGTCATATTGGGGCTAAGAAAGTCAACAATGATGCTGAATAATGAATTTCAGAACGGTGGACAATCGATTGATTGAATGATGTAGCAAAATAGAAATGTTTTTCTTACCTGGAGACGTCGTTGAAGATAATTCAATGGTGGTCCAATAATTGGCGTTGCTCCTGGATACTGATGAGTACTGCCACAGCTTGATGCTGCAGCTGCTGCGTGTACGCTACCGTAAAATTTATTTTCCGTTCTGTCGCTCACCAAATACTGATCATCCTTGCCTAAGCCAACATCGTCCTCTTCACCGCCATAAGTGTCATCTGATTCGGGCGATGAGCTGTTTGCTCTTCTGACGCGTCGCACTGTAACTCTTTGGCCATTACTGCTCGAGCCGATTTCTGACTGAGCCGCTTGTACGGAATTTAACGCGGTCGTCAGTTGATCCGGTCTGAGCTCTTTGCCATAGTTTGCTTGGCCATTACCCTGAGTCTCTTTTGTCGGTGACCGACAGGGAGTCCGAAGGCTTTGCGGCAACAATTCCACCAGATTCGTGGAATGAGGTTGATAACGAAGAATGAGCACGCACGTAGAAACCAAGGTATAAGCTAACAAGGTACCTGAAATCATGGAAAGATAACAATTTTTTATCACACCTTTTTTTAGGGTTTGTCCAGGAATGGTGCGGGAAAAAAAAAACTTTTTTACCTATCGACATCATTTCTACGAGAACTTCCAATTGTATGAGAAGCGCTGCGAAAGCAGCGGCGAGACCAGAAGTCAAAGTTGCCAGAGCAGGTGTCCCGGTTATGGGCCATACTTGGCTCAAAGTTCTGAGAAAAAATTGAATGACTGAACAAATTTATTCAACAGTAATTGGCTACATCGTAATCTGAAGAGATACTTACCGAAATATCAGGCCATCCTGAGCCATCGCATACACTATTCTAGGCATGGGGAACATACTGCCAAACATAGAGACCGTCAAACCAGCCAGTGCCCCAACGGCCACGATGTACTTGCACTTGTAGGCTCCAACGTAGCTGAACATCTCAACGAGGGCAGAATCCTGATCAACGTGATCGTATGGTACTATACACGTTCAGAAGAAAGCAAAAAATCAATCAATTCGGTGAAGGGCGAATAAGTAATCTTTTTCGTGAAGCAACATTATGTAATCGATCTGATTGGCTCGTGAAATTTGATGAAACTTACCGATCAACGTTAACACCATACTACTTGTGACGTAGGCGATCAAGATAATGGCCAATGATGAAACTATTGCAAGGGGAATGCTTCTCTTCGGATTCGTTGCCTCCTCGCCCGTCGTAGCAATTATATCGAATCCGATGAATGCATAAAAACACGTTGCAGCACCGGTGAAAACCTGAAATCACGTAACATAGTTAAATCAGAAATATTCACTTGCAATATTCACTGCCGGAAAGTTGATGTGTCGACTGGCGTGAATTTTAATCGTCTTATCGATATTGAAATCAAAGTCATTGGAAGCCTGACTCGTACCAAATACTGACTGACTTTATACTCTGTCGCTGATAAAAGAAGAAAACTATGCTCCCGGCTAATACGGGGAAACAATTGATCCAAAAAAGAACGAAAATACCTATACATACGACTCTGCCATTTACAACGCACTCTGGAGACCTTATCAGAACCCGCGGGAATCGTTCATAATTGCGCTAAACTGTTTTAGTCGCTGAAGAAGCCAATGCAACGAAGAAGCGGTTAATAAGTTAATTAATTAAGTCACTCCATCACTTTTCGCGTTAAGCCAATACATAATTGATTATATCCTTTTAACAAAGTTGACAATAAACGAGATCGCGTTTAAGGGTGAATAGAGATACGCAGTTCCATAATTCTTAGGTAGATACATTTTGTTTATATCAACATATCCTTCCCTTCTGACAACTTTACTTTGAATTGAGCTGCAGCAACTCCGATAATGGTGTTCGACAAACAATCGAAAAATTGGCTCATCATTATTTCTTCTTCGGCTTTGAAAAGATCCGATCAGTGAGGTATCAAAAAATTATTTACGTAACACAGATTTAAAGTAATCTCGGGAATGGAATAATCAAGAAAGATAACTAGATCATGAAGGAAAATTTTGAATCAGGGAAGATACCATGACTTGCCAATCTGCACGGAAGAAAAAGGAAAACAATTTCATGGTAAGAGCGAACTGTCTATGGCAGTCACCATCTATTTTCAACCCCTCTTGTCTTTCTTCTGGCTCTTGTCTTTCTACTCGGCTCATTCTGCACAATTCCACCCAGCCGTGACGGTGCTTAATGGCAGTGCGGCACAATCGAGCTATCAACGTCTTCCCCCCTCCAGTCTCTCAAAAGGTCAAAGGAAAAACGAACCGGTGGGGCGCTCTCGCTTTCTTGCCTCGTGGAACTAGATTTTCTGCGAGAAATGAGAGAACCTTGTGTACACGGGAGAGGGCTAAGTACAGATAAATCCTGACAAAAGAGAATGTAGAAAAACAACACAAAAAATTCGATTAGAATCACAAACCTAACAAAATTTTGTACAAAATAAATAATATTTTTGACATGGCACATGTTCTTCTGCGTCAGTTTCCTTCGTGCTGAATGGCAATTCGATATGTTTCACATCGTTCATTGTTTTATTCCTCACCTAGATATTTTTCCATTCAGCAGCGTGTAACTGGAGAATTTATTTCTAATATATTCCGATTTTTTTTTCTCAGAGGTTTTGTCGTTATTATTTTCCTCTATCTTTCATCACTTCTGTACAAATAAAAAATTTATGGTCTGTTTGTAGTGAGGTCACGTTTCCTTCTTTTTATATGTGTATGTTTGCCACCGCAAGTGAAAACATGAGAAGAAAACATTAATCACAGCTGCAGCCCCCAGCTTGTTGGCTTGGTGTGAATGAGATTTTTCTTTTATTTGGATTCAGAAGTATCTTCGACAATAGAAATCTTATTTATATTTGCTTCACGAAAATGTTTTTTGCCCGTCATTTGAGATTTTTTTAAAGACGAATATGGGAAAAAAACGAGAATTAAGAATTTTTGTTTGTCGATAGGGAATCGGGAGTAAAGTAGCAATCGCTCCAATCTCGTTCCTGTATCTCGATCCTTTCTGTTATTAATTTAAGCACCCGAGTTTTTTGGAACCTTGCCGAAAACGACATTTATCCAAACCTCCTCCACAACTTGCAAATTGTAGTTGTTAAAAAACAAAACAAAAATAAACAAAACTAGGAATCGAACGTCGAAAATTCAAGCTAAAAAGAATCCGATCGTTTCTTCTGCATCGATGCCACGCTGCGTCACATTTTTTCACTTCACGACCGAAGACGACGGAAGGAAATAGGGAACTGTGACAAGTGATAAATCGCTTCAATATACTTTTTCAATATTGGTGTTCGGAAGACCCAATTTGTAGTTACGTAACTTTTTGGTAGAACTTTGCTCTAAGCATGATGAAATAAATATAATAATGAAAAATCATCTAACATGCTTCCTTAGTAACAAAGCTTAATGTAATTTGAATTTGTGATATAGCAATACGAAGGCGCTTCTTGGAATTTTGTACACAAATTAATCAAAGAAAGCACAGCTGCCATAAAGAGTAAAGAGTTGAAAGAGCCTTCGTTCGTTTGTTTTTCTCGTCGTATCCACTCCAACTGCACATAATCTCTTACTTTTCAATTATAAACTTTTAGTTAAATGCGTTCACGTTTTCACATATTCATACATAGCGGAAATAATTTTCTTGATTCACAGTCTATTTTTCAAGGCGGTAATTAACCTCGTTTGTGCTTAACCGTCGTTAGCCAGATCAGGGGGCCGCTTCAAGGACTGAATAACACAAAGGTTCTCGATCATTGAAATGAGATATTAAACCTAGCAGCGTGGATTGGAGCTTCTGGGGAAGAAAAATTTTAAAAGTACGAATCGACAGGTAACAACGTTTAAGCTATCGACGAGATCGCGTTTCGTTAAACAACGTACGATATCAATATTGATAAGACTATTTTTTTCTTCGCTACGTCTTTTCACTCCGATAATAATCATGTACAAATATTAAAAACTATTTCGAACGCATGAGATAGAATTTTTTCGCATAGAACCGTGTTAGAGGGATGAAGTTATATAGTGACTATATAACTATTATAGTGACATCCTAGTTATAGGATGATGAAAAATAAATTAATAAAAAAAAACAGTAGCTGGCCATATGCTGTTCAGCGGCTGCACCGCTTGACGATTTAGCCACTAGTTTTCACAGCGTCACGTACAACGCTAACCGAAGTGTCTTCATATAGACCAGTATCTAGCGAAATTGGTTCGCAACTGAACTGCTGCGAGTTAAATTTCTAGTAGGGCGATGACCTCAAAATGCGAGACAGGTCAATATTTAACTTTTTTTAAGAATTATTTAAAAATTAATTGATTCTCTGAAAACTGTGAGCCAGAACGAACACGATTCATAGTTTGAAAAATTGATCAATTGGAGCAGAATAAACATGTTTACAATGCCATTTTCTGAGATGGTGCAGGACAAATTTACGATATTTGTTACTGTATTTTCTCATATTCCATTGTCGAATTAGTTGCTCATTAAAAGCTTTACGAAAGAGCAAATACGACGATTAAATTGATTTGGCCTGAAGCGACCCATGCAGATCGAAGATATTAGAGTCACGCCGTTGAATTGTAACGCACTCTTGAAAAGCATTGTCTAAACGACGGGTGTTCATACCCGAATAAGAATCGATGTTCCGACTGAATTCACAAATTAATCACCTACATTCTAATGTACGTAAATGAGACGAAAATGAAATTAATCGAAGTGGCACCTTTGGGAATAATTGAATACTTAATCATATTCAGCCGTTTAATATATTCTATTCTGTTTCGATATATTTGCACTCATTGATTAATTAGTATATTACATACCTAGGCCAGAAAAGTAAGAAAAGTCTCAGATCACATGTAATTGTTGGCCAAGGCGAAGCCGAGGCTGACAAACATGTGGTCTGAGGCTTTACTTTTTTTTGGCCGAGGTGTGTATACTATTTTTCTGCCCGACGTTACCGGAATGGGGCAACTTCGTTTAGCGCAGCGGCCCGAAAATTGCCACTTTCCGGCCGGAGGGCAGAAAACAATCTTTTCATAGGGTGAATAATATTTAAAGGAGGAACGTTTTATAATCTGATTTTATCCTCACTATAATACTACACTATGCAGTCAGGAAAACATGAATGTCTATTCTATTTTTCAAGCGAATGTTCCTCTCATTTCATTGAGTTACATATACCTAAAAGAGGAAGGAGATTAACATATGAACGAATATTTAGCATCAGCAGAATTTTGTTATTCAATAAAACATTGGATTATTTGAAATGTCAGTGCACAGCATCGCATATGAACCCAAAGTTGACGTTTGTCACCCATCCATTGAATGAGTGCACAAAAGACGAGATAAAAAAGGATAAGAGTTCGCTAAAAGGTCGAGTGCATTGAGTATTAGAAAGTTCAAAGTGGAACTTGCACGATGAGGCTCGAAGACTCCTTGTTTTGCTGTGCTCTCTTCTCTCCTCATTTTCTCACCCGATGTGTAACGATATATGTATTATACATAAAAAAAAAGAATTGCCACCTTGTGTCGACCACAGCTAAAGGACCTCTTTTTACTAAAATTCTTTTCATTTTACCTTTTCTTTACTTATATGAAACAGTTGGATACAATTTTTAATGCTCCTTAATATCGTACGTAATATTATATGTAAAGTCAAATTAAAGAACAGCTTTATGCCGGGGTTTACAGAGAAAAAAGTTGGGAAATTTTAGCTCTTCGATAACTCAATAGATGCCTGAACAATTCATATTGTTTGTTGCATTTTTCATGGATTTTTGACTAAACGAAAAGCGGTTCAACATTGATCAATATAATTCAAATATTAATATTTTTTCTTCGTAGCTCGTAGAGTTTTTTTATATTAATATTTGTATTTTTCCCGTTATAAGAATGAAATTTCAGTTTATACAAAAATTACAAGAGCCCATGCAATTATTTCCTACTCGTCGAATCCTCCTTCTTTCTCATTTTAACGAATGACGACAACATCGCGGGGACGTCTCGATACTATATTCCTCCTCGCAGTTTTTATTACGTTGGAGTTTTATGTGTCTTGCATGCAAAAAATTGAGAGCAATTCGCCTATACTTTGTACGTACGATATATCTAGAATAGTATTGTAAGCTCCTGTGTACGACTAATCTGACTTTTTATGACTATCGTGTGACTCAATTCTCCGAGGAAATTACCCCACGGAACTTTTTTTCAGCATCAACTCGAATGGTTACTCCGAGTTGCTAAGTGAAACTTACGAATGAACTTCGGAAAATGAAATATCGAAGGGTATCACATGACGCGATGCAATATGCATCTGGAATATTTCCGAGGAAAAACTTTTTTGCTCCGTAACTTAAAAAAACTTATTTACGAAAAATTCTCCATTTCTGCCGATGCTGTTCGCTATCGATCTTCGTAGTGTTGAAATTCTCAATTACCTTCAATTCACATGGGTGAAAAACTGATTTCATTGACGTATAAAGAATCGGAATGAAATCGCTTCACCCATAATATCCATCTAGATTTGATCCAGTCGGTAATAAGAAACCAGTGACGAATGTGATGCAGTATTGATGAAAGCTTAATGTATTCCAAAATTTTATCATCAATATATATCCCAAAGTAACTTTTCATCTATCGACAAAAATATTATAAATCGTCGCTTGGATGATAAAAATATTCTGACTCATATTAAAGAAAGAATGAGGATCTAAAATGGGAATAGCTTCGACCTGAATTCTGTCTTGAAGTCACCGCGTTATATTATATTATGTGTGGTGGAACTATCACCATGACTTAATCCAGCGATTTTTCGTAGAGCCAAGAAAGTTCAAAAAGCTTCGCTACTCCCTCAAGCTTGGCTTCGACGACTACTGTAGCGGCAACAGCGCCACAGAAAAATATTGCCGTACACAATAAATGTAAACATGATATTTATTGCCTCGGTGTAAGGCTTTGAAAGTACATATACATTCATTTTGAGTGAGAAGAAAGTGATGTAACACATCGCTACAGCAAGAAAGTTCTTGATGTTATTTTTTGTGTAACGAAAGTCGAAGAGTTTTTCAAATCCCTGTTCTGTCCAGAGAGATGAATTGACATGAGAAATCTAAAATTCGTGGGTTTTGTGACCCTTGAGAGGAAACTGAGAAATCTTTAGAATTGATCAGTCTCAAATATTTCGCCAATCGCTTGTTTTTTGTCATAAAATCTGCTCAGTATTTGGATTCGTATCGATTTTCGTTTTACTGCCAGAGTTATGCGCTTATTATGGTTTCGCAAGTAGTGCGATCGGTCTGCGGTCGGACGGCGAAACTATTTTTCCGGATCAAATTCATTAAGGGATTTTGTCATCGGCACTCTTCGCTGATTTGTTTTTGAGCTAATGGAACCTAACTCTCTGGGATTTACTATAGACGGGTAGCTTTTGAAATTGTTAAATCCATTTATTGTAGCCCAAGATATCCGATAATGAAGAAAGACAACGTGGTTTGTATATATGAACGGATCATCAGATGACTCGTCCAATAAACGGATGAGTATGAATGCGGATAGGGTGAGAAAAAGATTGTGAGGAAAAAAAAAACAAAGAGACAGGGAGTGTGGAAGCAAGGTGAAGGGAAAGATAGATTACGCAAGCTTAATTTATCGCATGTGGGTGCTCCTGCACAATTTCCCGCATCTCTCGCTTTCTCCTCTCCTCTCCATCTACTTTTTACGTCCCTCATTTTAGAAGAGATTCCGTCTCCTAAAAGATTTATTATCTGAACCACGAGACGGTACGACACACGCTTTGTATCGATCACTCATCAACTGGCTAATCCTGAATCGTTGCACAATTGGACCTATGCGGCTTCACGGTATACCGCAAAATCGATCCTTCGAGGAATCACGCATTGACTGTCGCAGACAAACAATGTGTTTGAAGCACGAACGTTTGTATAGCTTGATGAATGAAATCACCACGTTCCATTGTAAATAGTATATTATTTCAATACAAGTTGATTACGTATCAGTTACAAGAATTTTCACAGAAAGATTTATATGATCCGGCTAACAATTGTGGATCAATCAACGCTTCATTGTAAATTTGGCTGTTCACTGAATCATGAAATTTTCAATAAAATGTGTAATCACCTAATCATTCATTTTATTGTCTTGTGTATTTACGATCCAACGAGTTACAGATTAGCTATGAACATAACTTGTTTCTTTAATTATTTTAACAAGATATTTTATAGTTTTCTCTACTCTGGTTAAAACCTCACTATTTTCAAATCTGCCTTAATATTCCATGATCCATGATCAAAGGATAGGAAGTGAAGTTTTTCCTCACAAAACTTTTAACCTGATCCGAGTGTATCCTGCATGTGTTTGAGATTTCAGCGACAGCGAGCTCAAACATATATTGCTTACACTTTGCACAGCCTGAGCAATATATGAGTGATATATATCCTCTTAGGCTTTTTCGTCCCTCTGCTAGGTACAGCATTGTTAGTTCTCTCTTTTCTTTTTCATTTCTCTCTCATCCACATTGTCTCTCTTGTCACTCTTATTCTTCCTCTCCCTTCTCATTCCCTACGTACTACCGAGACGACCGGTTACAATCTCGTCGAGGTTACTTATATACAGGTATATAAAGTTTATACCGAGGAGTCCGAGAACGTGCAACAAGTTTGCCATTGTTTCGTGTCATAGTATGAACGGAACGGTACACGGACCGAGCTTGAAGAAATTTTTTGGACCACAATGCATTTTTTTTTCTTTTTCTCAGCCTAAGAAAGCTCACGTTTGTTACTTTCCAGCCACTACTCCTTTTTCCACTCTCTTTTGACATCACAACCGCGTGATGTATACTCTGCCATCCGTTGGTGCCTTCCATGACCGTGAGGCCTCGGTCTGTTCCATAAAGACTCAACTTTTCTGAGAGTCACGACGCCGTTCACCGCTTTCCCTTGTTCCCCAACTAGCCGAGCTTCTATTGTCCTACCAGATTTGTAATAAAAAAAAGCTTGAAATATTGTATGTATACCTTCATGTCGAAATGTATGACGTTCACTTTTTCTTCTGTCATATTTACACACGGAGCTTTCATGCTGGGTCAAATGGACCTTGACCCTACAGGTCACCTTTTCACATTAGTATCCCGGCGTCTTCTTTCGTAATGGACTAGAATTTGTTACCGTATTATGTTCACTTTTGGTACGAAGAAAAAAAGAGATTCGTATCAATAAACTGTACCTCGGACCTCAAAATCTTTGACGGTTCCCATTTGTCCAGATTTTGTATCAGAGAAGTGTGTAAAAAAGGATTTTAACTTGATGATATTTCTTCAAAAATTGAATGCAAATGTTGTTTTCATTTTGTGCTTTTGAGATCTTTACTTTTTCAATAAAAGTGGCCTTTATATACGAGGTAGTCGTGCTACAGAAAAGTGAAATCACAAAGTGCCTCCTATATATTACGACCTAAAAACTTCAGCAAAGCACGATGCTTACACCGAGCTAAAACCATATTTACTATGAACCTGGCATTCCGAAGCAATGTCCGGCTCGTTAACTTTGCAAACTTCATGTTATAATGAAAAGGATGAATCTATTTTTTTGAAAGTGTTGCCGGAACTTGTTTGGGTATCATTTTTCTTATAGTCATTTGATTCTCATGTGACGTAAAATTCGTGTGAAAATTTTATTTTGGAATTTATTTCCAGTCCAGACTAAAACCTAGCATATTGAACTTTCCACCGCAGCACACTCAGGCCAATGGCCCGCATTTGAAATCCCTGACGACCCAGACGGGTTCAGACCTTCGCCGATATAAAATTACTTGCGCGAGATATTCTCAACATTGTTGCAATAAAACCATTATTTTTATTATGACCAGGGCTGAAACCACCGTATGGTGAAAGCCCGTCCACCGTACAACCCTCGTCGACTCTCTGCTCGGAGGGTAATAGTTGTATTATCCCATGGGAGAAACAAAATGAACAAGAAAAGAGCGAGGAATGAAAGAAACAAGCGAAACAGTGAAGCCGTCTTTTCCTCCAATGACTTTGTGTCACGTTTAAAATCGAAATTCTTAAAGAAATGCTAGGCAATGGGAAAGAATTCTATCCAGCAAAGACAAAATGATATTAGTTTTCCTCAGAGAAAGTATTTTCTTCATCAAAAGGAGAATCATCAGGGTTGCTTCGAAAAACATTTCTTATCCAGTGGCATTATATTTGAAAAATATATTCGGAATCATACATCGAAACACTAAAATCTTCTTCAGCTCTCAATTTTCTTTCTTTTTATTTCATTTCACAACTTACCCCGCTCCAGCCAAAAGGCAGAAAACCCTTGTGTTCTGCCCAATTATCCGAGTCGACGTAAAACATTCCTGCCGCCATGATGAAAACCCACACCGCAAGATTAACGGCGTTCAACACGTTGTTAAATACCAGAGATTTTTTCACACCCGCCGCCATCAGTAACATCATTAATAAGGTGATTACGAAGGCTAGAAAGTCCGGTGGGCGACCTGTAACAATAATAAGTCGGAATCAAAATAATCGTTAATAATGACTCAGGCAAAGAATTGATGATACTCAAGAAGTGTCTACACGAATTGTTGCTGTCAAGTGCAGCCTAATTTATTTACTTCCTGTGCGTTTTATTTCTTAATAAAGTTGTACTTTAGCGCCCTCGTCGTGACCTCTTGATCTACAAAAATGTGTGTTACACAACGCGACTTCGACAAAGAGCAGAAGGCATTTCATTTATTAAAACGTAAACGTTCATTTACTATATAGATGCAACCTCGTGGCGTTGTCATTTCATGAAATCTGATATTTAAATTCTCCAGTTAAAACTCGGAGACGCCATTAATAGCGAAATATATAGTAGAAAAAAGTAATGTTCTCTCAAAAGACTTGAATTCAGTGTTTTTTTTTCTCCGTCAGCTTAAGCTGAATAGCTTAAGGATGTTGGGCATTTATGAATAAACCTGATTTTAAAACGAATGAAAGATTATCATAAGCGCAGCGTGACGTTCAATGGGAAGTTCACGAGTGATCGTAGGAAGGACAGAATATGCATATCATTAGCAGTCTCTATAAGTATTTATACCATTCTTGCAAGCGTCCGAACTCTTGTCATTTTCCAACTCTTTCTCTTTACTTATTCTCTTCCTTTTCCTTGTCACAGAAGGATAAAAGCTTTACTTTGCTTCCATCAACGGTACCAGGATGAAGCGAAACTCGCCATATCTGTAATTCAAATCAGTCATCCGCACGTTATAAATAACGCAAGGACCACTTCAGCTGGTACCGGCTTGTCGTGCACTACTACCACATCTACTCTAACATTTTTGTCCATTGTTTCTTTTTGCATATTCTCAACAACCTTCATAATCTGCTGACTTTCCACTTCTAGTTTTATTTCACCTTCTTGTTTTTCTCCCTTCCCAACTCCATTTCGAGAGTATACTTTTTACCTCCGTTTCCATGCCTCTCTTTGGGCTAATCTCTGTAGCTTCGAATGTCAGAAAAAAAAGAAAAGAATAGCGAAGAGATGAGGAAGGAGTTGCGTCGTTCTTTTATTACTCGACGAGAATCACTTATGTCTCTACATGATATCACATCCACCTTGAATATTTCTGGCTAATTGCAGATTACTGAAAAAAAAAACGAAATTTCTTCTGGGTTGTCTATCCTGACGTAGTGAGACTATCGTGACGTTGTACGATAGACAATGACCAATTACCTCGCAAAATAAAGATTTTGTGCTGCATTATTTAATATTTTGCTATACATTTTTGGTACGAATAAGAAGAAGAAGAATGGAAGGGTTAAGAGCTTTATAGGCGTGCGGCTGTTCCACTGACGCAATTTTTGTCACACCAGAAATCTTGCCAGGGGATAAGGCTGTTCCGTTACAATTCAAAGACAAAAAAGTGTGAAGGATCATGAATAAAGTTTATACAGAAGAAGATCAAAGTATTATGAATTCCATGCGATTTGAATAATGAAATTTATTTTTCTTTTACGAAGTATATGCGCGGCCTATTAATCGAACATGCTTCACAGTCAACATTATTGATCCTCTGCACGCCTTTAACTGAATTCCGCAGTGCGCGGCAGATTGCCAATTTTAGTTTCGAAATTGAAATAATGTTAATGAAATGATTCAAACTTCAAGGCTTCTCCATTATCTACGAAACTATCTATAGGCACTTATATTTTCGAAAGTATACGACAGTGAACCATCACTAAAAGCGAGGCGTAAAATAAACGTAGCTGAAGCGAAAGATGATGAACCCAAAATTCGTGTAAATGTATCTTCGAATTCTGTCGTCAATAAAAAGCCTTGGTATTGAGGCTAACCAGGTTTCAGGTGTGAAGAACCTTTCAGAGAAAGCTCTAAGAGATTTTATCGTTGAGTCACTCAATGGCCGCACGTGGATCCAGCTTCGTATTTATTCGAAGATAGTGCCACCCTGTAACGCTACAAAAAAGATGCTGCACAAGAGAACTCACTGAAACGGTGCGAGCAGAAAGAAAGGGTGGTTCGGATTGATGAATAGCCAACAAAACAAAAAAAAACAAATATAGAAAAGGAGGATGCGAAATTGATGGAATCGAATCTCCGAACGAGGAGATTGAACAACGCTTCTTTTACCCCTGTAACGAAATAAATTCAAGGCTCTCCTGTTACTTGAAACTTTTTCGATCGATTTCTTTACCTCGTCTCGCGATCAACGCATTGTTATACATCACAACGTGTCAAATTAACAATTCCTCCAGCCTGCCTCATTCTTTGACTGCTACCAGGGCCGAGTTATCGAGGAGCTTAGAGCTTCAACCGCCAATGTGGACAATATTATGGTAATTTTACTCGGAAATCAAATTCGCGAATTCTCTCGGGCATACAGATACTAAGTTAGGGTATCACCGGTTCAAACATGATAAACAAATCACCTCGACACCCAGATATACGTTTACACTACAGAGCTTTTGGCATTTTGACAAATTGTACTTTTGGCTGAAAATGTTTTCGATCGCATGTTTAATGACCTAAGCGTATAAACGTTCCAATTTCAGTTCTGAAAAGGATTTTACTCATTCCATCCTTCGCGTTCACTGGTACATCAATATTGTAATCCGCCAAGTGGGGATCTTTTAATTTCGTTTTTGTCACACAGAAAACTTAATAAACGTATAGAAGCTACAGGACATGAATGACAGGCTTTAGAAACAGTCGATTTTTTTAACGAAACAAGAAATACACTATTCGAATGAACATAAGGAAATTATTATTCTGCAGATCGATTTTTTCTTTCTTGCTCCGTATTCACTTCGCACGTAAAGCAAATATGTACCCACGAGACAATAATGTCAGCAAAGAACGACAATGGCTCTTCGGAAATGAAAGAATACAGCCTCTCATGCGTCGCCGGTTTGCTTGGCGATTCTCTTTTTCTTGCCTTGAACTAGTGTAATGGATAAGAAATCAATCAATAGCTTGTAGCAGCGATGTGTCCGGCGTACTTCGAGTGAGTAGAGCACGCGTTGTTTGTATTTATCATTCACGTTAGTGTTTCGAATGTTTCAACGATTTTGCCCAACGACGATTATATATATGTATGGCAGAGGCACGTGAAACTTTAATGAAGAACGTTTGGAATTCGTTAATGTGTGCGATATATTTTCACATTCAATATAGGTGTCTGTTCGAACGTTGATCGATATCGATGTATAACAGCAAAACAGCGTATAAAGACAGACTCTTTTCCCTTCATTAAAAATAGCCATACGGCTGAAACGTCCGGATATGACGTAGTTGTTTCCTGTGAAGAAGAATGCGCTTTTACTACTCGTCAGATGGAGTAGTTCGGATGGTATTTTTACTCTACTGTAATGAAGAGAGAGAAAGAGAGTAAAGTGTAGCTCTGCTGTCATCCTGTCATGAAGCTGCACAGTGTGTGCGAAGTTCCATCAATTGATGAAGGACGCTTTTTGAAAAATGGTTTTGAATCAGGTTACGGCAATGAAATACGGCAGATTCTGATTACGGGCGTGAAGTCAGATGAGCGAAAAATGCTTGAAAATGAGCACGGCATAAAGAGAAATGCAAGCTTATCATCCAATCTGGCAAGGTAGGCCGAGAGATGTTGAAATTGATCAATTCGGTTAGAATGTCAAAGAAAGAAAAATAACAAAGAAATTGTAATAAAAAAATACGGGTATGATAAAGATATGGTACGATACAACAAAAGATCGTACCACAAAGTACGGCAACGTGAAATGTGCAGCTGGGGTATTCGTCGTGAAACTGGTATCCTCGTTGCTGCCGTAGTCGCGGTCGTCGTCGTCGTGGCGTAGTATGGCGAACCGTCTATTCGCTCACTCGCTCCTAACCGGCGGTTTGGATCGATGAGGTCCACAGGTGCCGGTGAAGCGCCAAGTTTCATCTGCGCAAGCGCTCATATGGTAAATGTGTACTCTCGGAATACACTTTAACCAAATATTCACGCTTTCACGTACATATACATACATATTATATCTCGTACAGTACGCAATACCTGCACATCAAAATATCTGTCTTTTCCTTCGACAACAACTTCAGAAGTGCCGCATATACGCAGTTTTATACGTGGGCGTACAAATACACGCATAATGAACTAACGCAAAATGAACGTCAAGAAACACGTTAGCGGTTTCGCTGTTCTCCCCTTCTAGCAGTTTCGAAATTTGGAATAAACTGAACACCGATGAAAAGTAAACCGAGAACCTTCAAGATTATACCAAAATTGAAGTGTAACGACGTGTAAAAGTTTCTTCATCTATATGAATATATACGTCCTTCTTCCTTTAAAGAGTCTAATCGAGGCGTGGCGTTCGCATCAGTATGCTAAACGCTGATTCGAACATCAAGTACCGATCTTTCATCACTTTCTTGTAATACTTTTCCGACCTTCATAGTGAAGTGGAACTGGATGACAAGAAAAACCTGCCGCGGGAATTCAACTAACAGAGTGATGGGTGGACAAACTTGCCAGACTGCGACTTTTCCGGTATTTAGAGTTCTCACCTAAGAATTGGATTCAGATATTCGTCTCTCGAATTTTAGACTCTGCTCAAATAGCGATTCCCCGTCGAAATTTCGATCTTACTTTACTGATACCGGTTTATTTCCAGGGTTCTTACATCGAAATTTTGAACATGCCGTCTCAGTGATAGAACCTCGTATGAGAAATAATGTGACAAAGACGTTGATATCGGAATTATAGTCGTAAACACCGCTGCGGAAGCCATGTGCGGTAAAGCCGATAGAATATACTATAATGGAGAGCAACAGAGAGCACATAGTTTGTGGCGAACCGCGGAAACTCATCGCGAAGTCATATACCTTGCTTCGTTTCCGGGAGGCTCTATCACTTCCAGTTTCTCGGTTCGGTGAACCGTTACCTCATGATCTGCCACGGAGCTTCAAGTCTATTGGAACAACCAAATAGCGATAGTTTGGTGAATTGAATCGCTGCCTCGTACAGTGGAATGTATTGAAAAGTTGTAGCAGCGTTGAGTTCCTCGAGAATAGTGTCCTTCAGAGAACAGCGCCCGTTGATAGCATCAATCATTGATTAGGTATATTCGATCACTTGGAATTATATTAGGAGGCAGCTGTGTAATGATTCGAATGTTGCGCTTGTTTTTTTGACATATTCACTGAAATTTTGGCAGTTTCTAGAAAATTGGAATGAATTCGCAGATTAGCCTAATCGTTATAATAAATTGGTGCGTGTCAACAAATGTTTTGCTCGACAGCAAACCTATCAGTTTCTAAAATCGATTCCATCAAGAGTCGACGCTTCAACACTGACACACAATATTGTATCCAAATTGAAGTCAAATCGAAAATGAAATAAATGGTTTTTTTTTGTACATACATTCAGAGTCGTAACAACTAGAAATGGGAGAACGCTTCGTAGCTCGCGGTAGGCTGCCGTAACCTTTTGAACTGTAACCAATCGTAAAATGAGTTCCTGAAACCGTAAACTATCCTCGGTATTGCAAGCAGAGTATCGGAAGCATTGGAAAAATAGCTGATACAGTGATCGCACGAATAATCCATTGTTACATCTATAGAGCGGGAACGACGGTTTCTAGCTAGTATTCATGTAACTTGTTATCAGCAATGTACAACATTCTTTACATTCCATTGTAATGTTTTATCGATAATTTCGATGCTTGCAAAACCCGCTAAATTTTTAAAAGGTTATGCTTTTTCAACGTTTCAATGGAAAAAAATAATGTATTGATCAATGACAGTATATAATTGTGAAGAAATGGGAGAGGAAAAAATGGTTGAAAAATGATAATTATATCGAAATCGAATGGAGTTGAGAAGAATGATCAATCGTAGATGGTTTAGATCAAAAGGATTATAGAGCCATTTCAAATAGAACTGCAAAGCCGCGAGTCTACGTGCAAGGTTTCATGAATTCATGAATTAAATATAGTACAGAGTAGAACATGTTCTCCTCCGTCCTATCCAATTTACTCTTCGCAGCTTCGAGTCCGGATGGAGGGAACTGCGAAACGTGCTACGAATGAAGTAAACTCCCAGATGACAGTGGACATCCTGTTCATTTTTTGTCGTTGTAGTTGTTCGCTGATGTGACTTGGGGACGAGAGTAATTCCAACATAAGAGGCTCAATTACTGGGTATTAACTTCTTAATGCCACTTTTACTCAGCAGCCCGAAATACATTTCTCCATTCGCTTCCCACCTATCCTTGGCGCGTATCAACGAGAAGGGTCAGCCTCTACTCAAGAAAAACAAGCATACCGCAATTGAATTGCGACTTTAACGCTCCCTTCTGCTAAAGTACCTCAAAATGTGAAGTGACTCTTAGTGTCATAAAGCTTAAAAGGCTTTCAAATAAAGGAGGCAGTCTAGGGAACCTTCAAATAGTATAAAGAAATGTCTTGGCACGTGTTTTATTCACGTTCATGAGGTGAAAAAGACTTTTTAATGTACAGTCTGCTTTGTGATTTCAAATCGTTAAAGCCGTTTCTCCTATAACAATACACAATGGATAGCTCAGTTGTCATGATGATCCTCTTTTTACTGTTCAGGTCACAGTTTCTCAGGCATTAAATTGAACTGGTTGTACAAAGACAAAAGAGGAACTTCGTGAATCACATATATCTCAAGCAAGTCACGATTTCCTCCAACGCAGGATGTAGCTCTGTGATTTGCAGAATCCTCCATATTCACGAATCATGAATCATGAATCTTGACTCACGATCTCTGAAGGCATAAAGCTTTCTCATGAAATTTCGTAAGAACCCGGTTGTATCTCGAGAATTCTGATAACTCCAATTTGCAGTGAAATTGACGAAAAATGACGAAAAAAAAAGAATAAAGAAATTCGGTAAAGTTCACCCTTATCAACGTCGATAAACTGTCGCTGCTCTGCATTCTGATAGAAGCTCTTCGTCATAGTCCACCCTCACTACCTATCCCTTATTTTTGCATCTTATTCTTTTTTAGTCACGTATCTTTGCCACGGTGTTGATGCAAGAAACTGATTCTGTCGGAATGCCACAGTGTTACGAATTGATGCATAGCATTTATATTACTGGTCCATCTTGGCTATCAGTGACTATATCATCATCACAATATTGCCCTTGTGAAACGGAATCTTGTTTACGACCGAAAGCTTTCCAGAATATCACCGTAAATGTATAAGAGATACATCGGAAATTAGGGTTATGTGTTATATCGAAACTGCATTGACCAGAACATGGTTGGAATAACAAAAACCCGAGCTTACATCGACCGTGCATACAAATAACTAGCTCCTGCAAGAATCTCCCAGAAATTAACAATTAAAAGGGTCGAGTGCCGTTCTACAGACGAAAATATTTTCAAATAACGGTAAGTGAAGTTTTGAAGTTATACTAGAGCCTCCAGGCTCAATACACATCTGGTAGGGCGACCGTCGCATACAGAATACCTTCCTTGATCGTCGCATGTGTTCTGAAAAACCGCGTGTACCCTCTCATAACACTGAATAATTCATGAATTCGTACCCCTACATACATTCTTGGCTTTTGGCGTTTTCTCAGCCCGTCTCAATATTGCTTTTCTGACATTCGTTGGTATATGTCGCAACCCATTCGCTCTTTATTGTAGCTGTGCTCAGAGAAAAAGAGGAAAACTCCAAGTTTATCGTTTGCTGCATCGAAAAGCGACTTTTTTTCCAACCGTTTTTGTGTACTGATGCCATGATTTTGAGTTTTTACGTTTTAAAATTTTGTCATCGAAATAACAAATAAAAATATAATTTCAGACGAATCGGAAGTAGATTTTAGAATATATTCCGAGATTGACACTTTTTATAAGATTTGTGAACACAACTTACCAAAAATGGTGCCAACGCTATTTCCTATTGCTTCGGAAACTGCCCCATTGGCAAGGGCATCGAGGCAGGCGCTGAGAGCACACGCACAGGCACTCGTACCTATAAGATATTCGAGCACCATGTTCCATCCAATAATGAATGCAATTAATTCGCCTACGGTCACATAACTGTACATGTAAGCGCTTCCGGTCGTATGAGGCACTCTGACGCCAAATTCGGCATAGCACGCTCCTGAAACGAGATGAAAAAAAAGTTTAATCATTTACCAATGATTAATAATCCTTCAGAAAATCGTTCAAATTCTTTTATTCTCTCTATGATTCGTGTCAGTTGGATGAAGATATTTTTTTCCGTCGTAAAGCATTCAAGAATTTAACTTCGGTCACCGGTTTCAAAATTAAGCTACAAAGTTAATCGAAATTCTAAAAGAATTCAATTGAATAATAGAATTTACGGAAAATTTGTAGAAACGATCGAAATAATCGTGCAAAAAGTATAGCAAAAAGTTCGGTAAAAAAAATGTGATTAACACTAAAAATTACGTTTAAAAATTTTTTTAAACGTAATATTTGTAAATTGTAAAATCAATATGCATCTAACAGGGCATGTCATATTTATATAATGTGTGGGAAGGACTTTGATAAATTTATTCAAATTAAAAACTTATTTAAAAATTTGTACTTTCCTTGAAGTAATGCACACGATAAATTCTAATTATCAGAATTTACACTTTTTCGGTCTACGCCCAATTTCGGTCCATCGTTTATCAAATCGCAATTCGATGCAGCTCGGGCAATACATACACCATCACCATCCCAAGCCTATTTAATTGGCGATCTATGTGGTATGGTGGGGACGGCAACTAATTAATTACGGAAGATGGAAAGCCGAAGATCGTTGGAGGAGGATGGGATGTAAACAGGTATATATATATTTCGTCGGGATAGAGTGTATGTGTACACATTTCGGTGCATCATCGACGTGATAATACGTTTAATAGGATTAATAGGAGCATACCATCGCAAGCTCTTTTTTTCCAGTCGATAAATGTAATAATAGCTCTTAGGTATAGGTATAGTATAGGATATTTACAGCAACAACAAGATATGTCAATGATCATTGAATATATAGTTAGAACCGGTACATAGCGCGTTGATTAAAATTATTTTTATGTTAATGCAGCTAATTTTGGACTAGTCGTTAAAATGTCACAATTTTATAGATTTACAATGAGGATTGAGCGAACAGAATTCTGAATAAATTTTTAAACGGACATTTATTAAAATTTTTTTTTTTCACTAGCAATGCACGTTCACCGAGCTTTTGCGGATAACTAGCAGAATTTTTCATATTCCATTATAAATAAGCACTGGGAAAAGAAAACAATTGAAGAGTTGAAGAAACCAACTTTTCCGCTAACGGCACCGTTATATCGGATGTTATACAACGCGTTGCGAGTTTTTTTCTTCTTCTAATTTTAACGATTATGCGAAGCCGTTATGAAGGAAAAAAAAAAAAAATTTCTTCGTCGCAGTTCTCATTCTCTCGCTGAGATTATGGAAACCTTCACTGGAAAAGCAATCGTCACAGACCGCGTGCAGTCGGGTCAAACTTCTCATAATAGCAGACTATACCCGTCGTTATCTTTAATGTCGCATCTGCACGGATTGCAAGTCGTACTTAAACTATGGCGGCATACTGATTGTTTTTTAAAAATCTTGATTCTGTAGAAAAAAAAGCGTTCGTCCAATTATTCAATTAGGTCAAAGAATTCTTGTGCCTCAGACATGGGTGCCTAAGATTTTTCGAAATTAAAACCAATAAAATATTAATGAATAAAAGGTACACGTATAATAAAAAAATTGATAAAATAAAGATGAAGCATGTCGAAAGAAAGCAACACTAAATTGCAAAAGTTCAACGGAATACAACAATATGTTATTGTTTCCTTACAATTGCTTCATGATTAAAGATTTGATATTTTTTTGTGGCCCTAGCTCTAAAACCGGTCAAAAAATAATAACTCGTAGCTGATTTGCAATCTGCATTCCAAGTTAAGTGAGGCATCCTAGCACGGAATACGTTGATATGTAAATATGGAGAAAAAAAACATTTGTTATTGGATCCCGGGGCAATTCGAGGTCTTACTAGAATATTTTGACCTTTAGTATACCTGCCTTTATGATTATGAGTTACCACACTCTATTATTCTAGTAGGTAAAACCAAATAGTGACAAAAAAATATTTGGAAAGAGAGCTCCATCAAGTAATGTACAAAACGTCGGCTAACCGGTGTTTTTCTCCACTCACTCTGTTTTTCAACAGACAAACCGCTCGAAATTGATATAATGACAAGGAACGACAGCCACGAAAAACTGGTGCTACGGTTAACGCGGTTCGAAAAAGATTGGATTAATTGATTCCATCATCGTAACATTACATTACGTGACATTATCTTCTTGCGTAGAGTAATATTTTTATTTTTATTTTATCATCACCGTTGTATAATATTTATTTAGGTCACCTGAGAAAACAGTATAACATACTAACCGGAGAAAATGGAAGCAATGGCTGCGATAATGAAAGAGATGACGACGCCGGGGCCAGCGACGCTCCGCGCCACCATACCCGCAACCAGGTACATTCCTGTCCCCACGCAGGAGCCCACCCCAAGGGACGTCAAGTCTAGAGTCGTCAGGCACTTCTAAACATATAAAATATAAAAAAAAATGAAAAAACATTTCACTTTTCATCTCACATTTATGTACGAATAGCGATACTTTCGATATTCCAACGGTTTTTCTATTTTTGCAGCTATAACATTCGTTTAAGCATTAAATATGTCGTGGGTGTATTGAGAAATGTCATAAAAGAAATGTAAAAGATAAATCCTTGTGGCTGCTTTGCAATAATTCAATTTTTCTACATTCAATAGCAAATCTCTGAATGATACTTGATCGATTGATAAATAATCCGGCGATCAAGATATAATTCAACATACTTTTCAACACAAATCCGGAAATTTTACCGCGGTGTCTTCTTCCTGTATTCCATTTGTATGATCTGAAATAAGTTTAGAAATGACAAACGCGGTAGATTTTTAATCCCAAATATGTATAAAAAAAAAAAAGCATGTCGAAAATTTGTTCCGTATACATGACACGAAGAATTTTTTATCCATGCTTTATTTCCTGCATGCAGAGGTGAATAACGTTTATTCTTGTTATCCGAGTGTTACTAATGGTACATTTTAACGAGTTTATGTACGCTCGTTTCCATTATGAAAACAGTTGCAAAAAAAAGGGTAGTCCACGCCATTCATTCACCACTGTGGTGATATAACAGCGTGTGACCATAACATGCTTGTATATTCATTACATGTCAAATGCCTTCCAACCCAATTTTTTCCTTGCCAGCGTTTCGCAGCTTGACCACGAATATAACGATAGACGGATCGTTGCCTTGTGTTCTGGATCTGTATAATAAAAATTTGTTAATCTCTTCCTTGCAAACACTCAGATTAAATAGCGAGTGATCGAATTCACCTCTTCCACTAACACAATTTCAGGCATCGATTAATGGAATAATGAATCGTGATGCTTTAACACGAGCGATAAATAATTCCATAAATAATATAAGACCATACTCTGGTTATGTTTATTCCGTGTGTTGGTTATTGTTTTTCTTATGTGGTTTCCTAACTGCCTATGTACTCTGCGATATTACCGAAAAAACATTTCGAAGAAGATGAAAAGCGATAAAGACGAAAATGGGGAAACGAGGGATGCCGAAGAAATGAGACAAATTCGATAGTCGAGTATTTGAAAAGTTCGACCAGTTGCCGGTCCGTTGTTGCTCGAAAAATGAAAAAAAAAGAACTTATTCGTTTCTTCCTAGCTTTTTTTTTCCTACGGTTTCGTTGCCTGATAGTTACGATGTACAGACTTTCTGTTTCGGTGCATATCTCTGTTTAGCGAACACATGGTAATACCGTACGTATAAAATGTACAGTTGAGAAAACTTTTCTGCAAAACTTTGGCACGCGAGAAGAATGTCGTTGGTATTCCATCGTGTATACGCATATATATGGAGAAAAGTAAAGCATTTTAAATGCTGATTCGTATGCAGTTTTATTAGAAGATCGTCACTTTGACCGAGGCTCTTGGATGTATTTACAAACGCATTTATCAAACGTTTGCTAACTTATGAATAAAAAAAAAAGGATAATAAAAGAATAAACACGTTTTCAATCCCATAATGTATTCGAGAAACCACGTTAACATAAAAATTTCTGCGTTCTCTATGATTATTTTTCGTAAAAAGTACTTTTGAGTATTTCAGTCATTTGCATAAGGATTTCGATCTAATTTTAACGTTTCCCAAATCAATTCGAAATGCAGGTTATTCCAAACTGTGTTATTGTTTTCCTAAACGATCGCTTCCAGCTGAGTCGTGGCAACAAATAGATTCTCCGAATAGAACTGACTTTATTCATGAGAAATATAACCGAAGCGTTTCCATAAAGTTAGGAACATTTATACCAATAAATCATCTAAACAGTTTTGCAAAAACTAATCATCGAGATAATAATGACTTTTAAGAATGTGAAATTACGATGCTTTCATATATAGCGTATGAAGAATATAAAGCAAAACAATATGAGTCGGGAATGATGTAGTCAATCGTAAAAAGTCCTCTACGGTTGTTCGACGGCCGTGTGATTTCATCAAGTTTCAATTCTGTTACCTGCCGTTTATGCGTATGTCTACGTACTCGTTCGTTATTGCAATTTGCGTACCGATGCTCGATCTAATTCGACAACAGCGATGGAAGTTTCACTCGTGAACAGGAACAATGCCACCCAGCACACAACGCCCGTTTGGTCTATGTTACAATCACTCTGTACCACATCTTCGCCACCCCGTCGTCACGTACGAGACCGGCATGTAGGGTGTAATTCGCATGCAATGTACTCGAGGAATTTCAATCGTGTTCTGATCGCATCTACGCCTCAATTTCATTGTTGACTTATCAAAGAATTCCATAGTGGTGGAATAAAATGCGTGTAGTTGAACTATTTTTATGCAGTGATTTTTCGTAGAGGAATTTCGGTGGTACGAAGAAACTTCGTAAAATTACGGATGTTCGTTGTGAGACCGTATCCCAGCAAGCACGCAGTTGAAATCGTTTTCGAAAATTTTATGTAACCAAAGATACAACAAATATGTCATAACAAATCTGTAACGTTAACCACATCACTGAAAAATCTAAGCATTATGTAGTCAGGCAGTATCTTCTGTGCTATCTCCACCTTTGTGATGAGCATAATGCGGAGAATTACCGACATCGGAAATATGTAACATTGGTAAGTAGAATTTTCATAACAGGAATATATGACATTCGCATACAATTAATCATATAAAATTGACACGAATAGGCGCAGTAACAATTAACAATTTCAGAACATTGTCATATTACCAACCATAGTGTTATAAAAAACGAACCAAATATACAGCATTCGTTGAAACAAATGTTACAAGATCCATAAAAATCTCGTCCTGGTTGTACGAAATATATTCACAAATTGGGGACACTCGTCAAACAATTACGATAGGGTCCGGTAACAACACAGAACGGTCATCATATCACTGTCGAGCAGAATTCATTTAGTCGATTCAATACATATCCATCTTCAGAGTAGAAAAATCAATAACTCGTGCAACTGAAAAGGTTTTTGAATGAACGTCATATTTCATAGAACGTATTCTACAAAGCCTTGGTGAATGCAACTAAACTCTTTTTTTCAGTATGCTCATTTATGCTAAGTGTAATTCGAACATAATCCGGACGTGTAAATCGTTTTTGATAATTGTGCAATTTTTAGTAAGATCACCCATCTTTCGTAATTGTTACTGAACTAGGCCGTCATATTTTTTAATAAATTTGGCCAAATTTACAAATAACTCGTGTACGTTCAACAAGATTTTTAGGTTACATCACGTTTTTAGCTGTCACATTGATCAATGAAATTTTGTCTTTCATCGATGAAGTCCAACGACCAATATATATAGACAGCGTGTAGTTTATAGCGATAATGGGATTTCCCAATCTAGTATCTATAAGAAATAATAAAATAAATTTCAATCAAAAACAATTAAGAAAATTATACAATCATTGAACGGTTCTTGTTTTGTTGATAAGTTCATGATAAATTTGTATAGTATTATTAAAAACACACATATATTGTATGTTAGATTTACAGTAGTATTCGGGTTAGTGAAATGATAATTTTGTCAAAGAGACAATGGTGTATTAGGTAGTGTGCATCTTCGTTAGGTCAGGATAATCCGAAGATGGGCACGTATATAGGTCGGTTTAAATCTTCATTCGAGTAGAAAATTTTTTCCGCCATAATCAATGTCAGCCATAGCCGGAACAGTAAATATAAGTAACCTATAATGAAAAGATCAATGATAAATCAAAGAAAATTTTTTTTTCAAATATTTTCATAAGTGGCACATACTTCGTAACAGTTACATCTTTGAGCTGGGTATATCATTATACGAATTTCTGCTAGAATCAATAACCTTGTGTAAATCTAAGAAATGAGAACTATGCGATATGAGAATTGATAAGTACGCTTGTTGATAAAACAGTTCACCGCGTATACTTACCATCAATCACGCTGGTGAGTCGTTACATTACTAGCTTGTAATTCAATTGAAATATTCATAGGAGTTTCGTTGCGATAGAGACATTATCGAGTGGGCAAATTAGCTTATAGTCTTCAGGCTGTAAGTTATCAGTGTCTCGATTTAGAAGTGTTACGGATATACCCAGTTTCTGATGTGTTTTATGGGATAATGATTGAAATAAATAGAACAATGAGGAAAAATTAGAAATTTACCGGTGCTAAAAATTTATCTGCTCTATCGGGATCTATAGTGGTTACTCGTTTAATGGTTCCTCCCTCTGCATTTCCGTCTCGTCGTATACACATGAGCACCTCCTCTGGCTATTTCATAGCATAAAACTAACATTCATTTATCTCAAGACATTTCATTGAAATTCTTATATGGTTTCAGCGTAGTTTCTTCAATATCTGTATTTTGCTACACGTATTACAAGCCATATGAGAAATATAATTCAGAAAGATTCACGTGTTTTGCGTTCGAATGAGATGTAATTTGGGCCAACCCGTACGGATGTTTAGGGGGTGTGAAGGTGACTGCCGGAAATGTTTTAGTGGATGGAGGTATGATAATGGGAAATGTGCGTGTACGGTTGTATATCCAATTCATTTAGAAAAGCTTTTATTGATTCGTTAGAGACGAAGGTCTTTCCATTTATATTCCAAACAATTTTTCCCAAAACCCAAATTGTTTTTCCAGGCATGAATTCACTCTTTTATTATTTTTCTGGCATAACATATCTGAGCAACTAATATTTATATTTTTTTTTTCTTTCAAGTTGAAAACAGTTTTCTCTATTGTTGGAAACAATTTTGAATGAAATTTCTGAAATTAGAGAAACAAAAAAATACTTTTCACTACAACTTAGAAGCTGAATCACAAATTGCATTGAAAATTCTCATAATCTTATCACTGATAATTTTCAATCAAGTCTCACCTGTAGTTTCTGCTTTGAGTCGACCGGATGTACGGGCTCTGGACCTGATCGCTGTTGATCACCCTGCATATTTTCGATCTTCTTTGTCCGGATGAGCTTACCGAACAGCTCCAGCCCCTTGTCACGGTCCATCATTTCGAACTTCATTTTTTTTCTAGAACTTGAAAAAAAAAAACCGTAACTGTTTTTTTGACGATTTATAATTCTTAGTGAAAAATATTGCATTAATTATTATGAAACTTCAACTTTTTCGTTGAAAGTATCGAAAGGCTTCTCCGGTAGGGGGCAGAAAGAGTGCTGTAAAATGAGAGAACTTTTTCTTTTCATGAAAATCTCTGGTTTGCCGCAATAAACCTTCGCCCTCGCGGTTCTTCGTGCTTAATATCGTTTCAGAGCGTTGGTACCTTCCCAACTACCTTCTACAAAATTAATCTGCTTCCAGCCTATCTGTATGTATGATGTACCGCTGCTCAAAAGAGCACTTCGCGACTCGGCATGTAATAGAGTATATTTCATCTCGAAATACTGTGAACGTGGCCTTCTAATATTTCGCAAAGTAAAGGTACAGAGGTTCAACTCTTATGACGTTTGCGAGCTGAGTCCCTTAGAATGGAAGCGTTCTGGCTCACCTGTTTTCTTGAGATACTTCAAAACTATAAGAGGGACCAACAGATTAGCATCAGAAAAGCTTACAAGGTCAATGATTTTCTTCTCATTACTCCACAATTCTCCAAGATAATTTATTTTTTATCATACTCAACACGAAGGAGAAATTAAATCTTGAACGGGACGAAAATTTATTGTTGAATTCTTGTTCAACAAGTAAAGGGCGACGAAAAAAATGCATTTTTAAAAATTGAGTGAATCGAGATTTGAATTAGAATATGCATATTCATAATTGCAGCCAATGACTGTGACTCATTGAAAATTTAAGTGTATACTCTGTCAAATCAATTGACAGAGTATATTTTTTCACATCAGACAGTAATTATGTTATAATGGCACCACGATGTGTTGCCACGTGTTGCAATGCCAATGTGAATTATATGTGAAAATACTGACAATATTCCGATGGAATTTCTCGTGAAAAATGTTCGTCTGTGACCCAATTAATTATTCAAGTTTTCATTATCTGCAAGATTTTAGATGGGATTATGATACTCCATACGTTTGAATGGAACGAGGAATCATGGTCAAGAATCGTAAAATGAAGAAGAGCAGTGGCTTCAAAAATCTTCGCGAATGTTCCAGCGAAACCACACAGACAAAAAAAAATGGTTGATTCAATAGAAATTGATGTTATTGGAAGAGTTTTGTCAATTGAAATGCGCATTTCTTTGGCAGAATGATCGTGCAGTCTGATGAAAAATTAATGTGTTCGTTCAATGATTTATGACATTATGATGATCATGCATATATTTTATTGGCACTCCGTAATGAGAGATTTTGTTGTTCCAATAACTTTTTTTTCTCAGTGCAGCTCAACTGCATCAACATAAATTCATTCTGAAAAAGGAAGAATTTTTCGGAAAAAGCACACAGAAAAAATAAGGGCGCTTAGGCTGCTCGTCTTTGATGCGGTTTTGACACAAAAAGCACAGAGGAATGAGAAAAAAAAACATCAACATAGCAGGAGTTCAGGTAGACAAAAATACACGTATGTGTTCGAAAGGAAAAGATTGCAATGCTGCAGGGAATGTACCTACTCACTGACAACAAATACGTTTGTCGGTTACATTTACCCTGAACGAGTCCAGCGTGCTTTAAAGCTTAATGAAACGCAAATGAGACGGTCTCACGTTAGTCCCGAGGCCAAAGAACTCATGAGCATGACATCGTGAAACCGAATACCCCCCCCCCCCGTGTTTGTTTCCAATATTTTGGTGTTATCCTAGTTTGTAAAACGCGGCCTTAATACGTGAATCAACGCATGTGAAATATTCTTGTATCATATGAAATGACACGCATCAAGCTAGAACTCTTGTTCTGTTGAATAATCATTCGTAAAGGAAAAAATTATGGGCACCAGCAGCGTGATTTTTTTCACAAATGTCAAGAGTGACAGTCGAGGAAGAAAAAAAATCGTAATGTTAGAAAAATTCAAACCAAAACAAAAAAAAACATAAAAATCACCGTACATATCTGTCCACCGTGATCGATTTTATACAAAAATAAATGGTTGATTCGTTATCATCGTCACGGTAAAATGAACGGAAAATCACATTTATTTAATTGGATGAACCCTGTTTCTCATTACAACGATGTACGTCATTTACATTTCATCTAGTTTTTAATCCCACGGGACGGATAAATACGAGAGTGCAAAAGTACGTTAAAAGCGAAAGGGTAATTGCGAAGGGAAATGAAACTTTAATAGTCGACAAAACGTCGCTCGTAAGGACTTTATGGAAGTTTTTGGAGAGGTTTACCAACTCGTTCGATGCTGGTATTGTACCCTCTCACCTTGCGTGAGCATAAACAGGACAATTTTTTCCCATTGACGTGAAACAAGGGCTGTTTGATCGCAGAGAATACAGTCTCATTCCAGAACATATCGCGAGTATAGTGCTGCGAGACAAAACGGATGAAAATCGGCGGATTAATTATTTGGGAAATTTCTTTTGGAAATCTGACTGATTAAAGGTGACATGAAAAGAATCTCATTTTGGAAGAAAATAAATTGCATTCACTGCGTATATAGTCATTGAGAAATCATGACATATAGTTACGTATGCAGCAGCATTCTATTTGGCTTGCCTCGGACCTTTCTCTCATACTGTCGGAAGTCAGTAGACTGCAATCAAGATGGCGGCTCCGGTATGCCCGCCGGTACGAAATGTCAATTAGAGTGCCTGTTTTAGCTGCCAGCTACTTCATTTCCAAGTCTTTTCTACTCGTTGCATGTTTCTAGAGCTTTGAGCGAATCTATTCGCTGCTTATCACTTGTTTTCTTTTAATGAAACTACCTAGAAAAGCTTGTAATTGATCCACCGTGTGGTACCATTTTCGAAGTTATGTTTACATTCTCACTGATCCACGGATCTGTTACTACATCAGTCGGAAAAGCACTTATTGAATTTTCATTGTCATTCAGATTATTCATAAGGATATATCCGATTCGGTGAAGCTTGTTTTTCATGAAAATGATTTTCCTATCTCTTCCTTACTCTACAGAAATACTTTAAAAGCATTGATACTTGATGGAATTTCAGAATTTCACAACGACGTATTCAATCAACTCGATGTAATTTTCCCGTGATGTCAATTCCAGTATGAAAACATCGAACTAAATAATTGAATTGCACTTTTAACTTTTTCATATTAATTTCATGAAAAATGGATTGATAAATACGTCGTTAACCGATTGATAGAGACCTTTCGTCTTTTTTTTTTTTTTTTTTTTTTTATCAAAAAGAGATAATCATGAAAATGTACAGAATTGTTTTTATTAGGCAGAACATTTTGTGTCATCATTCCCCAACGAACAGCATTCATATTTTTGGAACGGTTATATATTTTATCGTTTGGATGCATTTTCAATGCATTTTGACGTAAATCACTGTTTCTCATAAACAAATAATATACGCAAGATATGATAGAAAAGTGTAGCGATAGTATCAACTGCCAGATGATGAGGCCGAGCCAATTAGTCACGTACCAATCAAAATTAATTTGAAGCTGATTAATGAGCTTTTATTGGGTTAAATTATCCCGTTCGTGATCGAGATGATCGTGAAAATGGTATTCAAAAAAACGTTATGAATCCAGCATATAAAGATAAGTTACATCATTGAATAAGTTTCGACGTTCATTTATTCATTCAGTTTCACTGATGACCGGACACGTACTAGTTTCATGATTTTCCGACGTAATTTACCCACAGAAATTGCCAATGATTTTATATTTTAAAGGCATATCAGCACTATCTTTAATTAGTTGTAGATTTAATGACACTTTGGAATTTGCGAATATGCATATGAGTCATTCATACGAAGAACTTATTAATTTAGATCTCTTGTTGTCACGATGCGGACGACGTGCCGGATGAACGAGAAAGGCTTCGTGCCAACCGTCGTTTCGTTCTTGGTTGTGAGGAGCCATAGTACACGAATCTTTTTCCAACATTTAAAAAGTCTTGAGTGAATCGTCTCAAGATGTAAAAATGTAGCTGTTGAGACGTTCTGCTTGCAAGCTGTCAAGTCTCACATGTGTGTAATACACAAACCTATAAGTTAACCCTGCAAGAGTTTCAGCACGAAACTCGTTCTCTGGTCAGGTGTAATTCATTCACGAATGAATTACGGTCAAGTTGCCGAGGGACGTGCTCGGTCACAGAAGGAATGGAATCCACAGTCAAGTGGCCTGAGAGTTGAACTTCGTGTGCTACTGAATTCCTCGTCATATCGGATCAGTTTTTTAGTCATACTTATTGCACTGATCTTCATATACACTTAAATTATTATTTTTTCTTTCGAATCAACTGTATTTCTGTTGATTAAGAAACTTTTTAATGAGTTTTCTTGTCGCCTCCTCTCGATCCTTTAAAAATACGAATTTTTATCGGTATAGAAAATTTTTCCGGTACAAGAAAACACAGAGATTGATTATTCGTCTTATATTCACATCCCGGAAAATGGTTTGGAAAGAAAATAAGTAACGAGCGAAAAGTTTTAAATTGCTTCCTCAATTTTTCACACGACGCTCAACTCTTGTCATACAATGAAGAATTTTTCTTAATCTTGAGCCTTCGCAGAAGAAACTTTAGCAATGCGACACATTTGAAGGAAGCAATGTCTAAACGAAAGTCGAGTTTTTGTTCTCTGTTAATTCTCAATTTTGTTTTTGCTATTCGTACGGTTGATTTGAAACGACGCAAACGTAAGATTTGGAAAAAACGACAGATCTCTATTATATGTGTATTATTTGTATTTTTGTTTTTTTTTTTCATGCTGTGGCAAAAACGTTCACACGAACGTGTACAGAGAACTCGGATAATGTAGTTTTTTGTAGTCGAGTGTTTGGCATTACTCACTGTTTGCCATTAACCCATTCTCTCCTACTTTGCATTCTACATTTATTGCGATGAGAAGCTAAGTTAGCCCTGAGATTTAGCCAGTTCTAGGTTGGAGCACGCGACCATCAATCGATCGTCGTTCGAAGCGTTTGACATCAGGCAGTTCGATGAAGTAGCTTATTTAACTGTATAAATAGATATATATGTATATCTCGACAAATCGTCGATGCGAAAGGCCATTGAATGCCTCTAACGAGTTGTGAACACGTATATACTTGGTACCGAAGAATGGAGCTGATTCTCTTTTCCGTTAGCACTTTACTCTCTCATTCACCATTTTACGCACAGTGGAAAAAAAAGTGCACGTCAAAAAGTGATGAAAAAGCCAAGCACTTAGTCCAACTAAATAATCCTTACTTTCACTTTACTTTTATCTACGCTTTAAAGAGAAAAATATCAATTTTCTTCTTTTCCTCTTAGATCAAAATAAACAGATTATATATTGGTCATAGCGATCTAATAAAGATTATAAACGTCGCATTAGCTATTCTGCTTGTACCGAAGAATCGATCATGCTTTCGCAAGAAAACGACTCGTGCAAATTGTCGAGTGATTGAACAGCAAAACGAAATAACGGTTTCATGGCAAGATATTTTATAAACCATTTAAGAGTATTTTCTTTTTCGTAAAAGAATGATTCCATCAGTTTTACCCTCGCTCATGCACCCCCTCATTTTTCATTCTCTTTTAACAAGAGTAATGCTTTGATAGCTCATGCCGTTAGTAATATCATATCGCTCCTACCCTGCTTCGCGTTTAAAGCCATTATTATTTACGCTCGATATAACGAGAATAAACGCGAGAAAGTCGGGTAACCAAACTCATTGTTAAGCGTGTTAAATGAGGCTCGATATTCGATCCCAGACGAGTTTCTTCTGTAAGGAAATTCCAGTGCTCAAAACTGATTTTATTATTTTTATTTTTTCGTGCGTATCCATAATACAAAATAATGCAGAAGGATAGAGAGCAGGATCAATAGTTTAGCCTTAAAAATGGAGCAAACATATTTCAAAGCCTATAAAACTTTGTCACGATTAGTCCGTAAATTGTCGAGAATATTTTTTTCTCCTCATCTCTCCCTTTTTTCTCCAGGAAAATACAAAAGCCTCCACGGTTGGTTGATAAGGTGTGGCACCCGACTAGTCACGAGAGAGAAAAAGCAGAACGAACTGAACAAAACGATTGGAGGAATTAGGATCGTTCGGGGTAGCAGAGGATCCCTCGACATAGGAAAGCAGGGGAGGTAGATTCTTTTAGCCACTTGTTCGACCACCATTCTTCCAATTATCCGTTAATCTACAGGATATAAACGGAAGCTATATGGGCACAGCCGTTAGAGGGAAAACAAGAGAGAACAGGAATCTCGACTATTCGTCCCTTGTCTAACTTAATTGCTGGTAGGATAGGTCCATACAGGTCAGACTCGCATTTATCTAGAACCTTTAACTCATGAAATACTAAAACGATTAACTCGCACGTTGAAATATTTGCAGTCAGTGATTTCAATTTACGCGCACTATAAATTTCCGAAACAGACTAACACGAAATCAATCAAGATCGTGAGAGAAAAAAGACCGATTTGGAATGACTTCCTACATTTTTTTTTTTTTTTAGGATAAACTGCTGCTTTTCTTTCTCACAATGAATTTTTCTCTGAAAACGGGTATTTTGTTAGATTTTTTTTTCTTTACTATTACCATATCACTTATCACCGACGGCAATAAGTGCGAGGTCAACGTATAGATTTGGTATTTCTCGAACGAGATAGCCTCGGGCGAAATCAGAATCCGGTTGGGTGACCGCTCGATATGCACTGGTTTGCGCATCGATCGCTGTGCAGGAGACAGTTTCCTCAATTTCGTGTTTTTGTTAACAATTGAAATTTAGTCAAAATAGAGAGTTGGCTGGATCGCCTGGATTTTCTACAGTTTTCTTTGGCCCTCGTGCAAATACGACACAGTAGTTCATTAGCAAAGAGTGGCTGCGTGCAAAACTCTTGCAGGTCTCACAGGAATAAGGAAAGGAAGTTGGTGAAATGAGAGGAGGGGGGGGGGGGGGCGGAAATGAGTCAAGCTATTGATAGAGATTGTAAAAACCTACAAAGCTATACATGGAGAAACATTGAAAAATCGAAACTGTTAACAAATAATATGTTAATTAGCGGCATGTATATTTCGAAGAGCATTATAAGATTATTTTAGTATGATAATAATAATAATAATATTGAAAATGTATGAATGATTTTCTTAATTGGTTTCGAAGCAAATGTGCATAATAATGCGAAATTGTGCGTGTCGTTCCGTACTCAGTGTTTCCATCAGTGACATAAGAATAGTGCTTTGAATATCGGACTCGAAATGGGACCAATGAAAAGCTATATAGAAAGGGGAATCAAGGGGAAAATGGAGGTGGAAAGAATTGTAAAGGAGACGTACAACAAAAGATTCTCAACCGACGCGTTTGTTGGATATAAAGGGTGTATTTGATCTCGAAACTCGTTTGCAGAATTCAACATGTCGAGGGAAAAAAATGGAACGAAAACGTTCCTGCATTTTTCTTCACAATTTTTTTTTTTTTTTTGCATCTATCCCTCTCTATTGCCAGTTCGTTTTATCGTACTTTTTATGGACCTTGTCGTGTGATCGAAAAATCCTTTTTTATTGAAAAATAATTGAGCAGTAATTGGCGAGCAGAGAAGAGGAAACGAAGATTTTTCGAATGTCACTGAGACAAAGAAGATGTAAAATTAGATACTTCGATATAAATTATATCCGTGAAATTGTTCCCAGTTCGATCGCACTTATCCTAGTTATTTTGGTTTTTGGGTCAACGGTATTTCTTCTGTTTCTAGAACAGAATTCTGTCAATTGTCATGTCGTTTATAAAAAAAAAAACTTTTTTTTCGTATGTCTCCAAACGAATTTGCAAAATCGATACAATCCCTTTATCCCTTATTGTCGTGACACGTGAACTCGTTACTCATTGTCATCGCTTGCCCGCGATTCTAATTGGTTCGCCTACGATGCTGTACGTAGCTCGCGTCTCGTGTCAGAGATCGCGTCAAATTATTACTTTGAAATTAATCTGTTTGCTCTAAAATGTCACGATGGCAGCCGATTCTTCGAAAGATTCATAACTCAAATTCGTTTTTGGCAAATCGTGAATAGAAAAGAACAATTTGGTACGTGAATGATTTTCAACTCATTTTGAAGAAGGACAGAAACAAATGATAAATTGTTACCTTTTAGGTATAACTTGATTATTTTTCATATTCATTTTGACGATCCTAATAATGTTGAAGTTCATTTTATTACTAAAAATAACGTCAGGCAAGAAGTTATCGTATGGCAAAGCGCGATTTCAAATTGCCTAGTGATATATAGAAAATTCATTCATAACGTATTCGTTAAATTATTTTTTATCATTGCAGTATGTTCTGTGTGTTTTAGTCAACTTCAATAGATATACGGATGAATCTCCATTTGAAATAAATTTTTCCATTTTTTCGTCGAAATACTTCGGCATATTGGATGAATTGAGAATGCTAAAAACTATGCAAATTGCGGAAATTCCTATAAGCCTGAATAAAAGCATTCTTGAGTCTATATTGACGGCAAGCTTGTGTAACCTTGTTGCGTTCAAAGTGGCGGAAATTACCCAGCAGGACATTCCTGAATTCTTCAGGTTCACAGTTCGGTCCATTCTCTCTGTCTCTCTCTCTCTTTCTCCTTCCTTTGGTCTCTATATATACAAATATATCAAGAGACGGGGTAGTGGCTCGTAAATATAGGAAAGCCTCGTAGTCTTCTGACTGAGGGTTGAATCTCGCACTTCTCTGGATCTCGGCTTTGAACCGCTTCCGAACCCACTGAAAAGATTTATTTTTTTTCAACTGTTTTTACCGCAATCCCGGATGGTTTGAACTCCGCGTTTAAAAAACCATGCCAGGAATACGATCCGATGCATGCGAGATTTCTGTACGCCTGATGAGTAGCATAATCATGTTTCAGCTGTACGGCAAGGTTTTCTGCAGTTTTCCTTCGCCCGAGGCAGATGCGATACAATTCGAACTTAGTCGACTGTAGCTGAATAGTAATAGGCACAATGGGGTGGAAGTAGAAGAGAGTATACTTTAAGAATCTTTGAGCCCACGATAGCAAGGATTGAAACAGTAAATAATAAATAATACACTGAAATGATTCCACCTCGTTTCTTTATGGAACATCGACGATTTATTAACTGGCTGTCTCATTCCCTAGGGACAAAGAATTCCGCGCAGCCAATGACTCATACAATATTTCCAATTTTCACCGTTTGGAGTAAAAAGCTCTCTCGGCAAATCTCTGGATTTAAAATATGAATAAGTGGTCACAATAGGAAAAGAACAGTCGAATCGGGGTCGTCTATAAAAATACTAACGAAGTATAAGCCAACGCAAGGAGACTGATAAAACAAATACAAAAAAAGTCTGTACAGACTCGAAACTGCCGTTTGCATCTGCTCTTTCTATGTCTCTGTGTCTTTATATCTTTTGCAATTTCGTTGATGTCAACAAGGATTAAATTTGTTTGAGACCGTATACGTCGTATAGAAAATGTCCCATAGCGCTGAACCGGGAATTACCAGGAATGACGTACTGCAATTCATTACCGGCAGACAATAACAATGAACAATGCGAGCGTGGAAGTCTATCTTCCTCGTGTTAACGGTCGAGCAGTCTTGATAATCGAGGGCAACGAGAATTTCCTGTCCCACTCGAGTTATGTGATATCACTATCGCGATCTATGGATGCAGTCAAATATTACGAACTGATCATTTATTTTAACAAATTTCATACTTGTTCGAGTTATTATAAAGGTGCCGAGCGGATGTTGAAAAGCGCAAGTGGGTACATTCATCGGTCCCGAACACGAATCACAATGAACGATGAGCCTCAAAAGTCATACTATAATATGGAAACATGAATCAAATTGAAATAATATCGAGACATTGACATTTATCGGTGTCTCGATGAGTGAGAGCTCGGCTTTGGCAACGTTGCCAAACTTTTCAGAATCTTAGTTTATTGAGAAACGGTAATTCTTGAAAGACATGAGATAAAAATTTTAAAAATTCGTAAGAGTATCGCATCTTCAGAGTACTTTCAACAAAACATTGAAAAAAATTTTGAACGATCGCGTTATCCTCTCGTCAAATGGCGTGGACTGTCTCGTATATTTATATATATATAAGTATATATGCACACAATTCTGGATAAGAGGATCGAACAGAATCGACTATGTTGATATTATTGGCAAAAGGATCTCTTATCCTGCGAGCTCGTGAGTTCGGAAGAAGATCACTCGGACATCGAAAACTCGTCTACGGTGTGTATCAACTAAAGCAGCTTTTGTATAAAAGCATTGCAGTATTTAAATAGAAACGATATACTAAATCCGAGGCCATAATTCTCTTTTGTAATCATATCTTGTAAAGCGAAACCGAGCTTTTTCCCTGTATGTGTTCGTGTACAATTTTTTAACGTTTCTCATGAGTCCGATGTAGATATTTTTTGTTTGTAATAAAGCAAATGGATATCGAAGAAAAATTGCTCAACTAATCTCTCGTATTTAATTGTTTGATAACGAAGTGAATCACGATGTATATCCGGGTCTTGTTCTCGTAGCGTATACGATTAAGTCACTAACGGAATTCTGAATTCATAGTGAAGAGAAATGTAAAAAATGACTCAAAATAACGAAAACGGCTCGATGATAAACCTTGGCGAGAGTGATGGAGAAGGAGTCAAGTACATTATTTACTGACCTTTAGCAAGGAATCTCGTTGTACGTCAGTTAGGACGACCTGAGATAGCATGGAATTGCTGTAAATTCTGTCTCTTGTATCGCAAGTGTGTATATTTAGGGTGCATATATCAACGCACGAAAGTTGCTTCGTTGCTATTCCTCTGGATACACCTCTTATACAATTACACTTGTTAAAATATACTGTACGAATCGATGCTTATTTAACCTGCCTCGTCAATTGCGTTTATTTGGAAAGCAATTAGAAACTAACTATTTGTATCCTGTGTGAAATTCTCTCAATCTTTCGGTGTTAACGTGTTTCGCGCGAAACAACACCAAAATGTCAAGCAAACCACTTTCATCTGTTCCGTTGATGCTGTCTGCTGTCCGGTGGTCGATCCCTGAAGCTGTGATACATGGCAAAAGCGGTAGATCCGGAAACACTGAACGATGTGGTGCATCGGAGGTATAAACAGTAGTAGAGGATCGTAAGAGTCGGGCATGGCGCTCGAACAAGAAGGAAATTGTACCATTTATCGATCCCTGCAGCAACACGAGAGAGCTCTGGTTATCTTGCCACTCAAATCTGTATACACAGTGCTAACTGGAAATAGCTATCCACCCTATAGCTAGGCTCTAATTAAAAGCAAAATTAATTGACTTAATTTGTCATTAAATATATCGCATTTGCGATCCTTAAGCGTACGCGTATAGATGTAAAAATTTGGATATGTCACAGCCTGTTAAAGTTTCCAAATAGAAATGTCAGATCACGTCTTTTTTCACTTTCATTTCGCATCTTGAGAAACCCAAATTTATGAAATAATATCTCAAGCCGTACGTGACGACTTGGCAACATAATTCGTATGTGTACGTTCAATATTTATTTATTATTTTTATCACTCACCCCGGTCGAGGATTCGGTAAAAGTGTACGTATACCTGGCTGCGACTGTTCTCGAGCTACGAAAATTTTGTTGGCCAATGTCCAAAACGGAAAGCTTATTTCACGCCAGTTGCGAGTCTGCCGAAAAAGCAACCTCCATTTCGCTGGAAGCGTATGCAGTTATACCGACGGTATAAGGTATAAAGCGAAGGGAGTAAGCAGAGCGACCTTTGCTTGCATCGTAACTGTGACGTGGCCCTTATTTGTGTCCGAAGAAAAGAGGGAGAGGAAATTTGTCGGCAGTTTGGCCCCATTTTGAGAATACGCCAACGTGTACCAGAACACAACTACGATCACAACATTGTGTACTCCGCTGCTGGCATATAGTTTTATCGGGTTTCTGCTGAGAGTGCTTGATCGTGTAAAAGCATTAGCTCAAATCTAGCCATGTTCTGGAACGGAATTACTTAGTGTATCGGTTCCATCGGTAACGCGACGGTCCTTGCATACACAACCACTAAGTAAACACAGATTACTTGAGTTCCTACACCAATATTATTGTTGCTGTTGCTTTTGTTATTATTATGGAATTGAATGTGGTACTTGTGATATTGGGTAATTTCTATACACCCGAAATTTGTTCCCAGTGGATAAGCGAGCCTTAAAAATTAACGAACATCAATTAGTCTGTAGACTAATATTTATACACGAGTATTTTATACACGAGGTTCTTGGAAAGGATGAATGAAAACGTATATAAAAATAATAATGACTGAATGTTTTTTGTCGTACAAAATGTTGTAGCCTAGAGGCAAATGAGTTCTGAAATTTCAACGAATTTTAGCCCTCAACCGCTCTTCCAACATCTCTTCTATAATTTAAATACCGACAAGGCCTAATGACATTATACAGAACCCTTCGTACCACTGATCTTGCAAGACCACCCCGCCCCCTCCCCAACGTCTCTCGTCTAGGGCTGGAGAAACTTACTTGTACGAGTTTTTGCTATTACTCAGCCGTAAGGGATCGTTATTAACTTTTACATGGAACCTATGCTTTGAGAAGGAAACGACAAAAAATAACATTGCCCGGGTAATCCACGAGGGATTAATTTACTTAATTTATCAGTGAAACAAGAAAACTTCTAATGCGTAGCTTTTCTCTCGTCCTCCCTTTTGATACACTTTTAAGAATAATATTAATCTCTATTAACCAAGACATCCTCTGCCTCAATGAGAAAAAAAGATGTCCTATACATCTCACACGTTCATGCCTACATTTTTTGTCAATAATTGAGTAAAAGATGAAGTTTGCACATTTTTCTGTGCCTTATTTACGAAAAAATGTAGAACATGTTCGCCGCGATGGAGTCTTAAATTAGTTGTTGATTAATTATAACGTGAATTCTTAGTGTCCATCTCACATGAGAATACGAGCAACTAAACGAATTACGAGATGAGAATATCAAATTGTACAAGGGACTTCATTGATTTTTCTTTTCTCCACCGTGCCAGGAATTCACACTAATATCGATTTGCTCAATGAGATGTGTCAGGATCTCATGATCAGATATACCGAGAAAGACGAATAATTGGAATAATGGAATTCTTTTTTTATCCTTGAAACTGTGCCTTTTCCTATACCGAGTCATCAAAAAAAAGTTCGAATATTTCCTGTAAAACATATGGAACAAAATTCTTGAAACCGTACTTTTCCCTATTCTTAGTCATCAAAAAAGTTCGAATATTTCCTGTAAAACATATGAAACTGATCGATACAATGATGGGTTTGCTGCGCAATCTCGTGTGTATTATTCACGCTGCTCGTAAGAACGGCGAGATAAATTATTCAAATTTCCTCGAAAATTTGCCAGAATGGCGGACGGATTAATCGATATCGAATTTTTAATTAAAGATTCGCGGTAGCGAATCGAGACAAGTACATTTTCGAAGAAGATTTCGAAAAAAAAAACAAAGACATGACAGCTACCGTGAATCTCTATACAGCAAGGACCGTGTTTTAACCCAACTTTAAAAATTTGAAATCAGTTATTTACGTTTATCTTATGTTTAGAGAAATATAAAGCTAGCAGTTATTTTTTATTTTTTTTTCTCTTTCATCTAGAAAAAAAATCAATGCTGTAGCTATACGCATTACGGAGATCTCATTTATGTTAATGTCATTCGCAGCTCCAGTAGCTTGTTCGTCAGGCATAAATTTTCGCAATCCCTGAACGCAGCGGTTTTACAAAAGTGTGACATATGAAGTTGGCAATTTTTTGATATACTATGATGATACTATCATGATCAATCAATGATGACTGTGATGAGATGATGAATGAATGAATTCGTCGTGTCGTGAATGAATCTCGGTTTCGATAGAAATAATATACGCATATATCATGATTGTATTTATGGCGATTGAGACAAAAATGCATTCAATTAGCTTATATATATCTCATGTTTCTTCCAAACCTAATTTCTAATTGATATATATGTATATATATATATATATATATATATATATTATTGAAGGAAGCAGGGTATAAAATGGATAAATAATTCTTTTTTAAATATTTTCAATTTATGACATTATTATGATTTTGTTATTATTATCACAAAGAATAATGATGTCAATGTTATATGTATGGAAATTCAACTTCGATGGCGATGAAAATAATGCACGGTGAGAAAAGTATTGCACGACGATATTGTGACGATTATGGCAAAGATCCACGACGACAAGCAACCACGAGTTACGATAGAGCGGTGACGCTCGTCAATGGGGGTATCGCCGATGACGCTACGAGAATAGCGCACGATTACGGGCGTCAGGACAAATATCTCAAGAACGACGTGATCCAGCAGTGATGCTTAACGACGAGGGTTACTTCGGTAACGCTACGAGGGTGGCACGCGATTACGAGCATCGAGACGAATATCTACGGGAACAACGCCGTTCAGCAGTGACCCCCGACGACGAAGGTCACGTCGGTGACGCTACGAGAACTTCACGCGATTACGAGTATCAGGACAAATATTTTTGAGACCAATGCAGTCTAGCGATGACGCTGGACGATGAGGGTCACGTCGGCCGAGCTACGAGAGCGGTGCGTGATTACGAGTGTCAGGATGATTATCTACGAGAACAACGCGGTCCAGAGGTAGCGCTCGACGATGAAGGTTACATCAGTGACGCTACGTGGACGGCGTGTGATCATGAGCGTCAGAACAAATATCTTCGAGAACAACGCAGTCCAGCAGTGGCGCTCGATCATGAGGGTCATTTCAGTAAAGCTACGAGAACGGCACGTGATTAGGAGTGTCAGGACAATTATCTACGAGAACAACGCGTTCGAGCAGTAGCGCTCGACGACAATGGTTACGTCTATGATGCTACGCGGACGGCGTGTCATTACGAGTGCCAGGACAATCATCTACGAGACCAACGCGGTCCAGCAATGGCGCTCAGCTATGAGGGTCGCGTCGGTGACGCTATCAGGGCGGCGCGCGATTACGAGCGCCTGGACAAATATCTTCGAGAACCACGCGGTCCAGCAGTGGCGCTCGACGACGAGAGTCACGTCAATGGAGCTACGAGGACGGCGCGTGGTTACGAGCGTCAGGACGATTATCTATGATTTTTTTGCGATACATTTGCTATGACTGTCGTTTCAATAGTTTCGTTTTGTATAAAAATAATAATATTTACAGTTTTCGATAAATTAATCGCCGGGTAAATTGAATGATTTCACGTGAAGTGGGCTTATATTTGAAAGGTTAGCCGAAGCGAATGAATCAAGATCAAGCACCTGCTTAGGACGATCGTGGGCCAAGTCGTGGTCACCGCGGTGATTAGAATTGTTTGCGGTATCAGTATGTGCGACGAGGTAGCGGTTTTTTTTATGTCTGATTTCATTTCTCATTTAAAACGTATACCTTTCTTACATCAGTAAAAGAATTTGGATTTATTTGATAGAATCTGCACTTGAGGGGAAAATTTTTTGTTTACATCATATAACGTAGCTAAATCGTACATACGTTATTCCAGGATTCTTTCACATTTTATTCCATTGAAACTTCAATCAATACGAATGCCATACGGTATCAAAAGGTTACGATATTGGAATCGACACTTAGCTGTTGAGTTTCATTCAGTCGTCGGAACGACATTTTTGTGTATTCTTTTCCTCAAATTTGAGCTTTTCGAATAGTGAATAGTCACCCGATTGCATGGATGAATAAAAGACGTCTCCTTTTCGTAACAGATCTCAATCGGTTACGGTGAAATTCGACGCTCTTACAGAATATTCCAAAAGTTACAACGCTTACAGCTAAGGAGCAATTTCCCAAGGCCAGCATGAAGATCAACATGTTGTTCCGTACGACAAATAGGAATCTTTTTCCATATCCAGAAGAAAAAAGGGTTTAATAATGAAAGCATGATAATCGAAAATAGAAACGGAAATCGAACAACATTTTTGAAATTTTTCAAATATCAATGCCACATCCAAAATTTGGTATATAAATTTTTTAAATAAATTATTATAGCATTCTTGAATGATCTGAAATGGATCTCGAAATGTCCAATGGTTTTGTTACTGGAAAACGAATCTGAACTCCTCAACTTTCGAAATTCCTTCTGGAAATGCATTCAAATTTTTCAAATTTCCGCAATCTTTAAAAAATCTATAAGAAAATTTTGCTAATCAATTGATTACGGGTATCACAAACAAAACGATTGCTTATCGATTTCATTAGAAAAAACATGATCGCTGACTTTTTTAACTGATAATTCTTATAAATCATTTTTTAGATCTTCTTTCACTGTATTTCAGTGGTTGTTTTTAAGTTTTTTACACAAAAATCATGAGGAATCTCATTTATTTTTATCAAATTTCAAACACGTGTTGTCTAGGTATTCTTGACTAATTTATAAGCAATCGTCATTCAAAAAATAAAATGCAGTTTAGGAAAAAACAGAATTTTCCTCACATTTTCGTCGATTCGCAAAAAAAAACTCTGATTCAATGAATAGTTAACTAAGAAATAGGAAGGTGAAAAAAGAAAAGGAAGGAACAAAAGATTGAAGAAAGGAAATTATACAATGAAAATTATTATAATAAAAAAACGCGTTATGTCTGAATAAGTATTTGTGTTTTACACTTGACGTTTGTGTCCAAAAGTAAAAGGAAAGGAAAAAATTATGAAAATATGGAAGTTTCACTTTATAATTATGCATTTCAATGTTGCAAAAACTTCTCAACGATTTTTCAGAAGACGAACAAGCGTACAGCACAGAGTTTAAATACTATAAGTTTATCATTGTATAAGATATAATTCGATCATTGATCCGATGCCAATCGATATCAACAAGAAACTAGTGGTTTTTAAAATGTCTAATGTTTTCATAGTAACGATCATTATATCGTATGAGATATAAAATGATTCGATCTGTTTTAATTGAAAAGCTATTGATGCTTTACAAAAAGCAGACAAATCACCACAAAAAAGCAGCACGCACGCGTGCTGTAAAAAAGTTGAGACAAGTACATTTTCGTTGTCCGCGAAAAAAATCATCCCATATTATTGTATTAGGCGTATCACCCGAAAAATTAACAATTTGTTCCTTACTAAAAATTAACTTGGGATTATCAAACTAATTCGAATTGCCTAAAAAATTACGTTCCGATTCTCATGACTTGAGACTTTACAAAAAGCGACTGAATAATTAGAGATGTGCTGAAACAGATATAGCCAAGTACATGAAGCTTTTCACCTTAGATATTCCCACAAACAATCGGATCCTGCAAAAATCTTTGAACCCTCTTAAGGAACGGTCATCAATTCTATACGGATCACAAAGAAAGTTGAAAAATCCGATTCTCGCTAAAAATAATGTTGCGTTTGTGGACCGGATACGCACAGAGTACTTGTCCGGCCCGAAAATTCTTCATACGATACTGGATGAAAATGTGCTGCTCCTTGCACGGTAAATTTTAATAATCATTTGAAGACATAACAGGAATCCATTGGAGCATGTTTAATGAAATCCATAGTTCTGCAATGTTTGCGCTGCGGTGAATTCGTAAGTGACAAATGGTCACCGATTAAGAGGATGATTCAGGCACTGCAAACGTCAGTGATAGCTGCCACGAGAGATTCAAATGTACCCAAAGAAGAACCCAATTATCACATTCGTTACTCGTGATCGCGTATCCTTAAGTTTTAATATAATTTGTGAAATAAAAATCTTCTCTTCATCCATTTTCATTTGAATAGGCTTTTTACTGAAGAATTTTCGGGCCGGACAAGTACTCTGTGCGTATCCGGTCCACAAACGCAACATTATTTTTAGCGAGAATCGGATTTTTCAACTTTCTTTGTGATCCGTATAGAATTGATGACCGTTCCTTAAGAGAGTTCAAAGATCTTTGCAGGATCCGATTGTTTGTGGGAATATCTAAGGTGAAAAGCTTCATGTACTTGGCTATATCTGTTTCAGCACATCTCTAATTATTCAGTCGCTTTTTGTAAAGTCTCAAGTCATGAGAATCGGAACGTAATTTTTTAGGCAATTCGAATTAGTTTGATAATCCCAAGTTAATTTTTAGTAAGGAACAAATTGTTAATTTTTCGGGTGATACGCCTAATACAATAATATGGGATGATTTTTTTCGCGGACAACGAAAATGTACTTGTCTCAACTTTTTTACAGCACGCGTGCGTGCTGCTTTTTTGTGGTGATTCAGTATTCTAAAGCGTCTGGATATGGAATCTATTGAAAATAAATCCCATTACGTTTCTCTCTATAGTTTTACATATTATAATCTTTCTATTTTCTTTCTTTCTATCCACTCCTCATTTCTGCTCTCTGCCTTGAGCGATTTTTTTAATACTGAGCTTTTGCATGTTACAGCTCTTGTCTACCTTAACGGTCGCAACTTTAACTTGGTGTCAAGCCCTGGGAACTGACACCGAACTCTCGGTTTGGCCAGTGTTGATTGCCGAGAACCGACCATTGAGAATGATTCCAAATTTAGAACTTCCCACTGACCAAAGGTAAAGTGCATCGAGTTCGGCTATTTCTCGAACGTATTAAAGGTAGCGGTATGCACGTGTTAGTTTATCAGAGCTCATCTATTTCATACGCAATATGTTCGAAAACTTTAGGGTTCTCTGGCCCTGATTTTTTTCTAATAATTTATTCAAAGGCATACAAAAGCGCACTTAATCGCAAAACTGAATGTCAATTTTGTTAAATCGGGGTGAAGATGAATTTCCCATTACTCACATGACTGTCTTAATACGAGTTCTTGGCCATTAATTGAATTCTCGGATAGTCCCATTACGATAATTGTAGAATTGTTGGTCCGTGTGAGAACCAATCACTCACCTCACTCGGTAAATCGTTGAGGGAGACAAGAGAAACCTGTTTCGTAGCCCGAGGGAATTTCCTTCGTGTTTATACGACATTGAATGTTGGATCGAGTCACACTCTCGGTCTAGACAAGAACGTCGGCAAATTGGAGCATACAGTATGCCGGGGATTTATTAGTTTTTGGTAGGTGATTTTCATAGGAGAGGCAACTTTGCGAGTCAAGAATCAAAATAGCCTCTCAGGATACAAATACATATACGTATGGGCATGAAATTGAATGAATTAATCAACATGGAAACATGACACTTTTTTTTTAAGTAATCGATTTCATTGAGAAAAGTTACGTAGCTTCTACCACCAGAAGCAAGTGTTACAATAATAATTATTTATTTCAACAGAATTCGTATTCGCGCATTATACGTGCAAAGTTCAAATGTTTCAATACTATTGAACAAACAACTCGGGCAACGAGAATGAAAATAAATAGATAAAATAATTGGAAAAAAATGTTCACTGATATCATTGTTGAAGCTCATTGTTGTTCCAAGCATCGCAGCCATAATTGAAAGTCCTTTAATTTTAACTTTGCTTCGATGCATAAAAGATGATTGTCTTGCATCTATAAAGCCGCAAGGGTATTATTAATTACGGCTGCATTTCAATTTCAACGATTCACTAACTCTATTGCGATTATCTAGGGCGGAGTAGGATCTATCAGTAGTTTTTACAAGACCTCTTCAATAATAGACTATATAGCTGTGTTTCGATAAAGTACTAAAAGAAAGAAAATTCTCATTTTTAAAACTTTTTATCTTGTCATTTTTTTTCTTTTTCTTATAAGTTTCTTTCGGTTTCGAATAATCTTCAAATTGGCAATGAGATTTTTTTCGTTTATCAATATTGTTCAATGATCGATGAACTTTTAAATATGAAAATGAACTTTTGTTCATCTTTAAATCGATAAAATCGTTGAACTCTTAACGAACGATTTATATGCATAGAGATTGTATTTTTCATGCGGTATATAAAAAGTCATGAAGTTTCTCATAAGCAAAAATAATCTTCGTAGCTTTAAATATTGAAATGAATTTAAAATGCCGGTTGAATTATTGAAACGGAAAGTTATCCATCATCTCCATTTCACGATGATACGTATATGATAGGAGAGAAGAATGTCAGTTCAGGAAACTCCTATTAACAATCCGACTCTCCCAGTGTCACTCGAACGAACAGAGAAAATGATGTGTCGTGATACGTCGCCAGTGGTCGCGATTGCAAAACGACGGGATACAGTGGACAGCGCGTAACCATTCACTGGAATAGGAGGAGATCACTTGTCACTTTCAGGAAGCATCGACACTTCAAACTCTTTTTACTAGAAATCGAAATTATCGTCGAAACGGGACGGAACACCGATGAAAGGAGATGAAACATAAAAGAGAGGTGATTGAGAAAGGAAGAGGAAGACGAGAAAGAGGAAGAGGCAGACAGAGAGACAAATTTTAAAAAATGAACATCGATAAATATCGACAAATTCATTCCCCATTTCACTTAATAAATAAAACAAATTAGGTAAAATAAAATTTAAAAAAAATAAATATATTCTACAAATTCTCTCTCGGGGAAAATTTTTTGAACGGAAGAATAACGATGAGTAAAGATGGTGATCTCAAGACACAAGACGCAAGGGAACAATCCATGCAGCTGGCTTCGTTATGACTAACGTAAATTCTTTATGCGATTCGCCCACTGCTCCACCGGAAGTTCAGCGTCAGGTTTCCAGAAGCGATTTTCGATATCTGATAAGGCGGGTATGCGCGTTCTTATCTTTCTAACCTATTGGTTATAAACATATTTCTACCCGTTCCAAAGCAGTTAGATCGGCACTTTTCACACACACACATGTACACGTACATTTTTATGCATTATTATTCTCTGAAAAATCCAAGTAACCGGTGTGCAACAGGCGATAAAATTTTTTTTATTCATGTCATCACGTTTTATTCATTACACGATGATGCTTGTAGTCGGTTTATCGATCAAACGTACGTATGTCCATAAGATAAGTCACAAAGTGAAGGAGCTGTGAGAACGTCAACGACGAGATTGAGGGATCAGAATGACGCTTGAAAGATTCGAGTAGGTAGATAAGTGGAGGACTGATGTAGGCAGCCAACTATAATGACATACACGTTATGGAAGAGTTAACGATCCAGAAATATCTTAATAAACCTCTCAATGTCTCAATACCGTAATCCCCGGAATAAAAATCGAACGGAAACACTCTTATTTTCCCATTCAAATTCATAGATATTTCATAACTTTTTCTTTTAAATTATCAACATCGAAAATTACAAAGTGTGAGAAATATTTTATTATTCAACGTCTCAACTGGATGATAGCTGTCGAAGAACTGATCAACGGAATGATCAAAAGTATAACTCGAACTTATTGAACGAAAGTTTCATATTTTATATACACATTTATAGTGCCTGACGCATTCTCTTTCTCAATTCGTATAGCGTTTCATATCAAATTTACTTCTACGTTGATTGATTATTTTTCCTCGTATTCCAATACTTATGAAATAGATAAGTGGCTGAATCGAGAATTCTTTATATCGAAAATGATGTATCACCGAGGGTGTACAATTTTATTATTTAATAAACGTATAGAAGCAGAATGCTTCTGTTGTTGTACGTAGTGGTCAAGAGTTCATCGTAATAGAAAAGCGAGCACTTCTCCTGCCGTCACCTACACCGAGTGTATTTTTCTTTGGCTCCAACCATTCGTTTGGGGATATATTATAAGTGTGAAAGTGAATTTATGACAACGTGTCATTCCATGTAATAAAAAATAAAGACGAAGATCGACTAAACCCCTTGCGTTCAAAAAGCTGAGCGAGATATGAATTCTAACAATTTGAAAGCCGCAAACCGAACAGGCAAATGTTATTACGTTCCAGGGCTGACCAATATTTGTTTGGATCCTCGGTTGGTTGATCTTTAGTAAATCTTCGAAATTTTAACAGGTGGTTCGTGCAAACGTATAACTTTTTATCGTTTTTTGTTTTCAAGCGATTTGTAATAACGAGATGAGTGTTAATCCGGCCGATTACCATGTCGGGGAAATTGCTTCGAAACTCGAGAATACTTTAATGCTCGAGAGTGTCGGCTAAATGCCAAAATTCTGCCCACGAAAATCCCTGACGAGCACCGAATCGCGCTGGCATTTAATGTCTATATGGATACACGATTCGAACGATAATAAATGCACATATAAGCGTTCGTAACACATATACCGCATATTTTTATACACAAAAGTAAGCGATTTTTAAAGTAGCAACAGCGAGTCAGTTCTTTTGGAGGATCAATATATCTCAGGACTGTCATTATTCAGTAATAAGAATGGTGCATGCAGAACCTAAAATATGAAAGGAAGATGAGGAAAAAAGTGTTTTCAGACATGAGCAAAAATGGAATTTCGAGTTTGATCAGCTAATCATCTTTTATTCATCTGTATTCCATGCTTCACATCACAACAATCGTTCAGTCTTTATATAAATATGAATGTTTGTTCATAATTACTCTTTTTTCAAGCTTTAAATTAAAGCTATGAAAATGTTATTTCTCACATTATTTGTCATTTTGTACTAATTTTAATTGAGCCAAATAATCGACTTGGATTTTACAGTATTTGTATAAAAATGAGGCTACGGAATTAAATGTTTAATTTCGTTCAGATGAATTGCTGTCTAAATATTTTGCAAATCGATATCTGAATCTTAAAAGTCTTTCTTCCTTACACGTTTACGTTTTCTCGAATCTCAACTACCCTTATATTGTCATAAAAGCTGGAGAGTAGAGGGCACGTGGTCCGTCTCTCTGGTATACCGTTTTACCGCATTCTTCGAAAGCCTCGAAGCTGCGATGGGTGCCAGCTATAAAGGCGAGGCTAGGCATGTTTTCGCACCCCTCAGTCCCGCCCGCCCCTTGAACCGAACAAAATACCAAACGGTTCGTTCGTGGGTGCGCGAGAATCGATAACCCCTCTTCACGTAAAAATCGCACTGTAAACGGACTTTTGTCGGGTTGTGGTATTTTCGTAGAAGGGGAGAGGCTACGAGAACATAAATATATTTTTTTCTTCTTCTGCATTAACCTTTTTTTTTAAATGGAAATCGTAAAATCTCGCCTTGTTGGCAACCGATTTTATACCTTTGCGACAATATCACGTATTCCTGCAGCTGAATAAATCATTTTCAGTACCTTTATAAATTTAGATTAGAAACGACGGTTGGAGTAACAACGAAAAACGTGATTTAAGTCTTCAAAATCCATCGAAAATATTATTAGACATCATGAAACAATTTTCACATTGAAATTACTATTTTCCTAGTGGCCTGCAACTATTTCGTCACTGCAAAATGATTTCAGAAACATTCTTTTTTGTATTTAGTGTCATGTTATGAGATCATTTGTTATCATCATTTGTTATGCGTTCGATCGCGATCAGCTGATTTTCACGAATTTTTTATGCCAAATGTTTGTTGAAACGGCGAAAAATTTACTTGGCCATATTTGGAATATATATTCTGCTATTGGTGGGCACATTTCTTAGCAACGATTCAACGCGACCCAATATATGTTCATGAAATAATTTGCATAACAAGAAAACACTGTTTAACCATATCGACAAAACAATGGGTTGTCGTAATAAAAAATAATTTAAAAAAGTGTGGAATAAAATTTTTTTTAAAAAAACAAAACAAAAAAAAACTCCTGACTCGAAATGGCGTATTTGAAAGAAGAAAAACTTCCTCAGAATTTCAGTTTTTTTATCTGAATAAATTTATCAATGAATAATTGAACAATAAATTATGACAGCTGATATGGTATTCAGGGGATGTTGGAAGTCGTTTCCTAGACTGTGCACAAGGATTAAATGAATTTCATATCACTGACATAATTATCGTTCAATTATTCACTGATAAATATATTCAGATAAAAAAAACGAAATCTTGAGAGAGTTATTTATTATTATTTTCTATTTTTTTTTGTTTTTCAAGTTTTTCTGTTTTCAAATGCGCTATTTCTCATATCGATTATCGGTCATCTCCATGGTGCCGGTTATAGTTCTACGTTACAATAAAAACATAGTCATTTTTCGGATATATAAAATCATCGTTGTTTGGTTAGCGAAATGAAAAAAAAAAGAAGAACGATGGTGTTAATTTGCAAACGCACGAACAAACGCAAACATTTTTTTGCTGTTAGAAAATGTCGAAGTACAACGGCGTGCGGAGACCGCGCACGCGGATCAATACAGTTTCCGGTCCGAGTTCTCTTGGGTTCTCTGTACACACTTCTGTCTCTTGCTCCGTATTCCAAACTCTGCGACGACCTGTATCCAATACAGTTTTTATTGATTCAACGTAAAATTCAATCCGAAAATTGTTTTTTTTTTAAGAAAAAAAAAAAAAAAAAATTATTTGAAGATAACAGAAGCTTTTTCTGTCACGGAAAAAAAAACTTGAAAATTTATTGATATGCGGCGAGCATATACAAACGAAAGCATCAACTCGCTGCATGTATTGCGTATATGCGGCTTAACATTTCATGGCTTTCCGGATCAAGCAGAAAAGCTTCTTCAGACTCACCAATGCATTCCAATTATGCTCGTATAAGCATAAAGCTAGTTATCTAACCTAATCGGTCATTCGATACAGCGACCCGGGTGATAACTACAGATATGCCGTATATACAGTGCAACAACGGATTAAAAACACGCACTATGGTTCCGCATATAACGAGGCAAGGTTGGTGAATCTCGTGACCTGCCGGCTCGACTACGACAACGACTGCACTCTGGCGACGACGATTACTCATACACATGCAACACTCTTGGGTCCCCATCAAATATTTTATTTATCACGACTGCTTTTTTTTTTTTTTTTTTACTCTCGTTTCTGTTCACTTTTCGTCGTTCATGGTAATTTTTTAAGTGTCCAGATGTTCATTTTCATATTTTAAATTGAAAAGTTTATGTTTTATGGATGGAAGATACGTTACGATAGTGGAAGAGATAATTGTTGGCATTGAACTAACGCCCAATCTCAACTACTCTTGAACTCTACTCTCATAATAAATAACAGAAACTAGGACTTTGGCGGAGGTAGCTGCTACTATGGGATGAAAAATAATTTGGGGCTCTCGATTCAACAAAAAAATGTATGCCTTCTCACGTTCACGGTAAAAATAATAGATTTTTTTTTAATGAATGACATGTTTGGCCAACAGAATGTTGAAAGCAGCTCACAAGCGAAACGCTTGGTAGGGATATTCATTTTTTTTTTTCCGTAAAAAATGAAGAGCGTTCAATTTGAAAAAAATTTATTCATCTCACGAGTCAAGGGGAGACGAGTTGAATCATTACGTGGATGAAATTCCATATTTACCTTCCTTTTGTCGTACGTATTTTGTGTTTATAGGAACACTCTAAACTAGAGGGTACATATATGCGCTGGAATCACAAGTACGAGGAGAGCAAAAGAAAAGCATCTCGAGAGTATCATCGCTCTGGATGTAGATGAAACTTAAAATGGAACAACGGACGCTCGAATCGAGGAATATTCGATATATTTCCTATTCAGTTCCATTTGCTTTTTATTCCTTCCTTCCTCTTCATTTCTCCATTTGCAAAGTACAATGCTTCGATCGAACCATCCACCCTTTCGATCAATTTTCATTGGCGAAAATTTTCTGTACATGTTAGATATATATATATATATATATATATATATATATATGCATGACATGTGTTGAATAAGTTCCCTGAAAATGTCACGATTCGTCGGGATAAGATACCCGAACAGTATACAAGGCATATTTTTCTCAGCCCCTTAGAGATTCTTTTCACTCTACATCTTGATAGCAGCCTTCATTATGTGCTACGAATTGTGCCTTTTACTTGGATAAATTTAACAAAAAAAGCACGTGCCAAGGGAGGCAACATTCTCATTTATCTGTCGTAAAACGCTTTTCCCCCCCGAGGCTTGAGCGAGAAAATAAGAATTACCTTAGGTTTTTTATTCATGTTTAAACATACAAGATAATATGTATCTGTTTGCAAAATCGGATCACTTTTTTGACGATTTTTTTTCAAGAGGTGAATTTCTCCGCTCGGGCCTTTGTAATCTTATATTTGGTCACAAGATTATGCGATCGAATTAAAGTGGCAACAAATAGTTGAAAAATCATATAATAGGTGAATTGTGTTTAGCATATCATTATCAGTTATTAGCATATTACATGCTAAAGCAATAGGATCAATAGGATAAAACCATTGAAGAATTTGAGACATGCAAATATATACGTGAATTTCCATGAACAATTCATGATAATTCACATATCTCAACCGGGTGACCTCGTTACCTCTGTGATTATAACTTGATTCAAAACAGTGTAGTTCACGATATATTTCACAAATTCGAAAGCTCTAAAATCTAAAATGCCGGATATTTTCGTAGATTTTCATTCATTCAAAATATTTATTTTTGTAAGACGAATTCATAAACTTATTGTATCAATCGTGCAAGCAAACTTTGTCCTGCGTTGCGATGATCGATCCTGATTGAATGTGAATAATGTCAAAAAATAAAATGACTACCATGAAATGATTCACCATGTGAATCAGAGGACAGTAGAGCAGTCCAGACGAAACCTATATATATTTTTGTACATGCGTTTGCATTTTCAATTCATTTCGAAACTTCGCTTATGTTCTGACAAAAATTTGCTTACGCGGGTGACACACATAAGATATGGAGTAAAGTAGTGTCATGAAAACGACGAAGAAATCATCTAGTAATAAAAAATGTTTCATTCATATTCTGTTCCATACAGTTTTAATTTTTTTTATGTTCGAGTATCAATCAGAACGTTTTATTTATTTACTTTTGATTAGTTATATCGAATATTTTGAACGAATAAAAAGTGAGTTTCTATCAAATTCACTCACAAGAAATCCATGCTTTGCGAACTGCGTGCATCAGAAATGTATTAAATATGAAAAAAATTTGCAAGTTGAATGAATACACAGCAGAACGCACATTTCAAAATTGTAATGATTGACAAAGTTAACGATTGGCATGTGAAATCGTGTAAGTACGACGAAATACAAAAGCTCATAGAATTTTTACGTTGCACTATTTACCGCAATGTTTAAGGATTTTCACATTCAAGGGCAGACTCCCTGGCATGGCGGATAATCGCGTAAAATCACTTGATATAAATTTCTCTCGGTGAACGTTGGCTTTCTCATGATTCATAAAATGATAGAAGATTCGGTAGGGATATGTTTGAATGTTTATAAAAAAACAAAATGAAAGTGATGTAGAAGAAAGTTGATTAAAAACTACTCACCTTTTCGTTTACAGTACAATATAACTATTTTTCTTAGGGTCCCCCGTGTTCTCTCTCCACGCTCTCTCCCACCACCGATAATTTTTCACTCTCACTCTTTTGGCCAGAAAGCGCACGCGGGCGCTATCGTGTATATAACTCTCGAGTCTATTTTCGTATATCGTTTATTATGTCGCGTTTATCGTCCACTTTCGACCCCTTTCCCTTCGCACGCTATATCGTACCTAGAAATACTACATATATTTTTATATACACATACATTTATGTATCCGAGGAACGTCTGAGACACGCTAAAGCAGTTCTTTCGTTCACGGCTTATAACTTTTTTTTTCACCCCTTAATACCTGTGACCTGTCTCGAGTATCACGTTTCTTGCGAAAACTTTTTTAACCCGATAACAAAGAAGAAAGCGAGAGGAATATAGTTAGTTTGAGGGTGTGTGGCCAAGATAATCAACCTCAAATTTAATTACATAAATGTTCCCGAACCCGAAAGGGTAAAAATTTAATCACCGTCGGACTCGGTCATGGTTGGAGGCGCTGTCGACGGCGAATGTTCCGTTTATATTCTCCTTGCTTTTGCAAGGAGGCAACGAAAACGCGATCAGCTTACTACTCAGGGGGTTGCAAGTGCAAAGTTCAATCGTGTCGTACGTGAGCTCGCAACATGAACGACATGTTTATTCGTGACGCTACCTTTCGACCCTGAGACGTGAATGTTCTTTTTCGTCGTCTTTCTCGTGTATATCTTTAAATAAACACTAATCCACAATCAGTAAACTTATTGCACGAGCTGAAACACGCGGTCACAAACTCACTTCACTATGTGGCTGTTCTTCTTGGGTTTTTCGCCCTTTGGTATGCTACCTCTGATGATATGTAATTTCAAGTATTCATTGAAGAATCTATCACTGATATTTTCAATGCTCTTCACATAGACAAAGTCTCTTATCCTCCGTTGTCCATCGTTTATTTATTCTTTGATAATTTAGAATTGTTTTTTCATGTATTCACGTATATTTATATATATATGTATATGTCGTTGAGAATTAAGACGATTTACAGATTTATAATTCAAATAGTTCAGTTTAAGTTGATTTTTTTTTGCGATCTAAACTAATGGAATTTCGTGTGGCGCTCGGTGTTGTACGGCTCTCCCGGTCTGCCTCGAGTCACATTTTAGTTGCGACAGGGGAATCTCGCGGTGCGCCTTCGTGCACGCTCGTACGTTCTTATTCGCCCTCGGTACCACCCCTATCGTCATGTCTCATCCCACTGTCCTTCTCTCTCTTTCTCCCTCTCCCTCTTTTTCGCCCTGTCTTTGTTTTCACCCCTCCAGGACATTCTACGTTCACCATGTGCTCTCCCACTAGTTTCTCACCACAGTTGTAGGCTTTACTCCCACTCTGAAGCGCGTAATTTTCATCCCTCAAGCGCCATTCCTCCCCTCTCGAAGCTTTACAACTCGCACGTTTTTACTACCCCTTCGGGCCAGAATGAGAGGGGCTGCGCGGAAAGCACTGACGCCCGGAACGCTTCACTCTTCTCTCTCTCACTCTCTCTTTGTCCCTCCGTCTCTTTCGCTCCAACCTTCCCCTATTTCTCTCTTCGAGGTTTTTGCTACCCCATCTTTAGCCGGCCTTCACTTGGACCCTCGGAAAAATGACGTCGCTCGCCAACAGCCCCTCTTCGATGTTTCACCCTCCCTGATGTTTCATCGTTCGGTCAAACTTTCAACCTTCCTCCACCTTTTTTCACCCTCATGACTCGCTCCCTCGTCAACGAAATCCCCACCGTGTTACTCCAGCTTCTCTCCTATTGATGTTCCAAGCGCCCGTTCTCTCTGCCCCTACACCCTCAAAATCCTAGGCAAAATCTCTCATCCTCTCTTTCTCCCTCTCTCCTTTTCTTCAATGTTAATTCCTATCTCTCCCGTCTCTATCACACGCTCTCTCTATTTTTCTCCTGTTTTCGTCGTCTTGCTAGGCGAGAACGTTTCACAAACACGAGACGGTTTCGTGTGTCACATATACTCATTGGGCTGACGTAACGCCACGGTGAACAAGAGAGACGGAAATAAGGCTGTTACGTCATAGAAATACGTAAGACGCAGCCGCTATAGTGTTTCGTCGGTCATGCCGCCTCTATCTCTTTTCTTCAACGCAGAGGAAGATTCCTTTCTTCATAATAGCCCCCCCCCTTCCCATTTTTTAAGAGTAACAAAAAATTAGAAATAATTCATGCATCGATTATAATATTAAAAAAATAACAACAATAATCTCAGATCGATTGTGCGATTTTTTAACTTATCGACGGAGTTTTCGAGCATCAAGTAGTAGAGATGCATTTTTAGTCGGGCATCCAACCGATGGTCTACGAATGCGGGAAGTGCGCGTTCCAGCAGTAGGTTCAAATCTCCATTCGAAAATAACTTACCGTTCTCATTACCGACTCATTCGCTTATCGACAACACTAAACAAAACTAGATAGGAATTGTTGTATGGTCGATAAATTATCGCAAGAGGTAAGACGAATCGAACAAAAATCTGTCTACGTGCTTATCATTTCTTCAATCAATTACAAAATTGCACTGATAAATGAAATTCTTTACGCTCTTATCCTACTGTACGGAAAAAAATATAAATCCTTTGTTTGAGATTTCAGGTTCTACCGAATTATACATCTTAAATAAAATGAACGGGACATCGACAGTAGCCTTCCATCGATGTTTATCGATAAATAAATTCCTTCTTGGAATATTTTCATTCTACAATATTTTTAAAACATTGAATTCAAATTTTAGGCCTTGAAACGTTATATTATTCAAAAAAAGCGTTTTAAAAAGAGTAACCCCGAGTGATATTGGGTAATCATTAACTCTTCATGATTCATTATCTTTCCCAAGCGTTGTCGCTATCGTACGTACACCGCGACCCCGATTCCAGAGGCCTCGGTTTCATGCAATTTTCCTACTGTGCACCGAATATCGATCAGTTCATGTTTACTTGGGGAAGCACCCAATCCCATACGGCGGAGAGACGGAAAGAAGAATGATGTGCAACCTCGATTTAAGTTTCATGCAAACCGGATGTCGCTCCTGTACCTTGAATCGGAGTCTCGGAGTAAAAAAAAAAAAAAATTATCAATGTAGATTCAGCTATCGTTTTGTTGAAGCAAAAACGAATGCACTCTGAAAGTATTTTTTTCGTCCAGGAAACTCCACGTTCAAAGTCACTACAAAATTCAGCGTATGGCTTGTTCGTTTTAGAGCCGAATATTATGGGATGTTGAGGCAGCTACGCTAGAGGCTCATAAATTGAGTGTTCCAAACAGGCTCATTCCTCGTGATGGGAGCTCGGTGGATAAATTATTTTTTTCAATTACTCATCAATCGAAGATACGCGTGTATCAAGGATCCAGCAGATGTTAACTTTCGAAAATTTCTCAATGCGTGGCCGTTTTCAGATTGACAAGGATGCCCAAAATTAAATAAATCTCTATAGCCGTTGAAATAAGCGACCTTTTTTATTGCTCAAGATACATCGAGTAGCGCATGTCAATTATTGATTGATTGACATTTTTCAAAATATCCGTTATATGTTGCATTTTCACGGCGGTAACTTAACGATAGACGCTCATGGGCTGGCGCTGTGAAGAATAAAATTAAAAAAAAAAAAAAAAACACTTTTCCGTTCTCTGTTCAGACTGTTTCCCGTAACAACCTCTTGAAAAGCTTTTGCAGACTGTGATACGAAGAAACAAAGACTATCATTAGTCATTAATCATTAGTTGAACGTTGGGGACCAAAAATAAATGAACTTTATGGCCCTCGAGGTTCGATGCAAAATCAAATTTCGAGAGTTGATCGGAGAAAAAAAGTGAATAACGAATATGTCTTAGTTCCCCGTATAGAAGAAATTCCCTCTGTGAAATATAAACGTATACGCACACATGTATAAATATTCAAATATATTTTTGTACGCAGAATATTAACAGGATTATTCGAATACCGGTTTTCTTACTTTAGTGTGGTCCAATAATTATTCTGCACTTTATCTACATTAAACATACTTATTTACGAAGATACTCGTACACATTGAAATATTAGTTGAGTCGAAGAATACAACTCAATATTCTGCAGCTTAAGCATTTGTTCTTCCTTGGCTTATTCTCTTGTTCTTGTTTCATGAGCGTCTGTTATTGAAGCAAAAATTGCGCAGAATGGATCAACAGTATATTATTGTCAATGGTTTGCTGTTTTTAGGGAAAATTTTTATTTTTCAACCTTCAATGTTCTTGTTTTTGATGTATGTAGATACGATCTGGGCTAGAAATTCGGTGTTGTGTCTATGTGTCCTCTCACTACGGATATGAATGTAAAAACGAGTTTTCATGGGTATTCATGAACACGTATAGGTATATGGCATAGTGATGATTGTGCGTGAATGTATACAAAAACTTTTTTCGACATGTATTCCGGGACACCTTGAACGATTATTATTTTTTCATTCACGAGACATCGAAGAGTAACGGGATCGTCACTTTTCAAGCGACCCAACGAGCAGTCTCGTTGGTCAAAAAACTGTTTAAACACCAGCAACATTATAAGTACAAAAACCGTTTTTTTTTTTTCGGAAAACAAAAAGGAAGGTAATGAGACAATGAGAACACATATTATTCTGTATGTATTTGATTGAACCCGCACTGCGTTCCATGTGTACGAACGCGGGAAAGAAAAAAATGTAACTGTTGTCACTTTGGCGCGAAATAGTGAAGAATCCGGCGTGTGAGAAATTTTTTCGAATTTTCTCTGTCCACCTTTTCTGTTGCTTTTGGATTGATACATGTATAGCTAAAAAATACGGTTTTACTGTTTCAGATTTAACTCTGTTTATCTTTCACCAAGTTGGCTTTTTATTTTTTATTTTTTTTTTTCGTTCCATATTTTTTCTATTGAGGATATTACAAAACAAGTCTACCTATTTACAGCGTGTTTTCGTTTCGAGATTCAAGAACCACAGAAACATTCTCACCCAACTCTTCCCCTAATTGCCAAGAATACAAAGTTATATCCAAACAAGAATACAAAGTTATATCCAAATTTGTTTGTTCGTATTCTCAAACTGAAAATTATTATAATTAACGACATGCAGGGCGATGCTCGTCATCGACCTTTAAATCACGTATTTCGCTTTATGTACAACGCTCGATTTCGATCGCGCTCGTGCATACTACGTACTTGTTTATTTATTATTATTATTATTTTTTTTTTTTTTTACAATAAATTATTATGCTTTTACATTAAATTGAAGCGTATGTCACGAGCTTAATTTTCTTTCATGCCTTCACTCAATTTTTTAACAACACAAAAATTATTGTAAAGTAAGACGCAGAAAACACTTGGTGGATGACATAAAAATCCAGGTAATCATAACATTCGATACGATGATCTAAAAAAATGAATGGCTATTATAGGATGAATATCAAACGTTAGCATTGAGGAAAAATCTTACAGGTATTGCCGCTTTATCGAGCCACGCTCCAGTTCTTTAGTGTACGCACGATTACAAACATAAAGTTCTTCAACATCTTCGAATTATATCTGGTCTCAAACTGTAGACGAGATTTCGCAATTTTCGGGTATGTATTCCAGGCATGATTTACATACAATACTTCTATTATAAATCGTTCTTCTTTTAATCGGAATGATTGCATTTTGTTCATTGTATTTTATTTTATTATTATTTTTTGTTTGTTTTTATTTATCCATACGTATCTAATGCGGATCTATATTTTGTTTCGTAATTCTACGTAAACCTTGAATGAAGACAACAATCATTCAGCATTTTTTGCGGTGTCTATGGTGATCCATTGATTTCTGGACTTCTTTTTTCTTTTCTCTCACTCAACCTCTTAACGATCAGTGGAAATATAAATACCTCCGCGACAATGATCTTCTGGCATATAAAGTTCGGTTACAGTACAGTACGATGAAAAAGAAAAACGAAAAATTTCACATTGGCACATTGCGTTCGTAATTCAAGTAATTATTGCACGTTTGAACGATATGAATTTGAAATAAATAAAAAAATAAAAATTAAAAAAAAATTGTTGTCTTTATAGTTGATAATTACTAGCGAAAGTTTGCCCACCAACCGTTAAAGGGTCAAATTGATGCAATTCAACGCTCCTGAGTTTATATTTTTAAGCCTCGACATTTGAGCTTAAATGATCCTTCACTCGGTCGCGGTATACGATTTTCGTAGATTGAGCTCGCTCGCGGCGAGACTCTCACCCTTAACGTAATAATCAGCCGCATCTCTTCGCCTCGAATTGACACCATCTCCATTCGTAATACCGCTGCTTTTGCCGTTTGCGATACTTCCGTTGGACGCTTTGGCTGCGATTGCAGAGGCTTCAGCAGCTGCGCTTTCAGTCTTTTCTCTCTGTCGGTTTTGCTTTTGTGCATAGCTCTGCTTGTAAAACTCGTTGAACAATGCAAAGAACATGAAAGCGTGAAGTCCGATCCACCATACGAAAGCTTTTGGATAGTTGCACTCGATGAAGAGAAGCTGGAATGCGTGAGCCATTACGAAAACAAATTGCACCATTTGCAGGGCAGTCAGATATTTCTTCCACCAGAGATAAGGCTGTATTGCTGGTCCCATTGCAGCAAGAAGATAGTACGAGTACATGATGACGTGGACGAATGTGTTCAAAAGACCAAAGAACGACGAGTGGCCACCTGCATTTTTGAAAAAAATTTTTTGTTCGTTACTTTTTTTTCGCACGATTATTATTTTTCATGAAATTTTCTGTTTTTTTTTGTTCGTTGTTTCCAGAAATAAAATTAATATTCATGGACCTTAAACCGATATCATTTGTTCATAATTTCAATAAGTTTTCTTCACTCAACGAATTTATAACGCGATTGAGTATTTCATAGCAGCTTGAAAAATATTGTACTAACCGGGAGTAAATTTAACGCCGAACCACACGGACATTGGCATGCATCCGTGATGAATAACGTGGAGAGCCGAAACGTGGTCATTCTTCTTTCTCAGGACAAAGAAGATCTGTATCATGATAACAAACGAAAAATATCACAAGATGTTTACCTTCGAGTCTCAGCAGAATGCATTTGCTTCTGAAAAAATATATTTTTTTTTTTCTTTTTGGGTAAACTCACCGTATCTAAGAACTCCGTGAATTTGGAAAAGTAGTACCACCAACAAGCGTGAGCCATCTGTATTCCATATTATTTATATAAAACAGGAATTAGTAAACGTAGAAAATTTCACGAATTTTTTTTCAACAATAAATCAGTATGTTGCAGTGCTGTAGTTGCTTTTTTGTAGTTTTATTCTTTCTGTTGTAATAATTTTTGTGCGAGTCTGCGTACGTGTCTGTGTCACTAAATTATTGTTTTTTTTTCTCTCTTACGTCAGTGCTGTAGTATTTTCCTAGTGGGATAGAGATCGTGAAAAGGTAAGCATTTTTTGTTTTGTTTATTTCAAAGCGTTGGTTGTGAGACTCGGATAATGTTGAGAAGAAGTATATAGAGTGCGAGTATTTGCACGTAATAAGTATATAGCACTTATGTATGTTGTGGATGATGTTTGTCTGATATTTTTTATCGCCATTGATAAAACCATTGTTAATGGCATAAAGCACTCGTTCTAGATATACTTTGATTGTTAGTGTAGCGTGATTTGAGGGCGCTTTGTAAAACAAAAAATACATCCTAGAATAAAACAAATCTCATGGTTGAATCTCATGATATTTGAATGATTCAATGGTATTTTTGCTTCACTAGGTCTGATGATGGTTACAAGTTTATTTGTTTGTAATGTTTTCCAATCCCTTTTTCGAGATGGCATTTGTGTCGAGTAAAATAAACCAATTCGCGATTTGCTTGACTCAACGATCGTCAAAATTGAAATAATTTGCGCTTCGACGTATCAAATATGGATTTTCACTTTTTTTTTCTTTTCAAATCTATGTTTTGTTCCATAATTAACTCGGCTATAAATTATGTGTCTAAAACAGCGCCAAAATAATGTGAAATTTTTTTTTTTTTTTCAGAAAATAAATTATTCCAACGCTCTCTGAGCCCAGCAATCATTGCGTCTCTTTTCTTTATCATCACCCACCCGTATAGCTTCAGGTCCGTTGCTCTGGTCTACCGGCTGACACTTTAGAGAGTAGTTTCCAGTCATCCATCCGCCCATTCCTAGCTGTAACCACAACCGCCCAAAAGCCATACTTTAATGAGTCAACGATCGATTACCATCACCGTATCATCCACCGATTGACTCTATTTTCAAACTCTTGTAAAAAATAATTTCGTTGGCATTTTTTGACTACCTATTATAATAACATTTCAATTACGATTCCAACCACATATAGCCCAGTACTTTTCTACATCTGTACATATACAAAGTTAATCCGTAGTCCAGTAATGTATCGATCAGGATTCCACGATATATGTCGATTTGCGCACTGGAAAAGATCTTTTAGCCACGGATCCACTGGAGATGTTGTTCAAGTATATATTTATGTACATATTTGCATAAAAATTCGTTCACGATATCCTTCGTATCCCGCAATCATTACACCCTTGCATCGCTCCAACGAAAACGGTTCGAACAATCACTACGATAAATCCTTATCCTCGTCCGAATCAATATATACAACTAGAGAATAATTGCGTTAAAAAGATGCGATTGTTAAACCATGGACGAGACTTTGTGGTACGAATCTCTGTAACTTTTAATATATGCAATGCGTGAAGCATTATGTAGAATCGATGCAAAACAGATCTGACTAATCATAAATCGTAGAAAGAAGCAAAAAAAAAACAATAGATTCTTGTCATTTTTATTCGTTGTAATCGATGTACCAGTATTATTTATCGATAGAAATTGAAGAATCAAAGAGTCGCTTATATTGATCAAAGTCACTCGTTAGTGGAATCGTGGCACGCGACCGTCCAATCGCTGAAAATCTTGTTAGTAATAAAGCCTAATATTCTTCGATGGATATTAAATAATCTAAAGAAAATTATTTGATGTATGACCGAAGAGAAAGATATAGAGTGAGCGCTAGAGAAAATGAAGGGATGATAATAAGTAAACCATTTAAAGAGAAAGCAATGTAAATTCTACGCAAATTATTAAACAAATTTTTCACCATTTCACGATCTAAGCCTTTTCAAACAATATATACATATATTTGTCGCATTTGAGAGGATGAAAATTCAGTTCTATATATCGTCTTCGTGAGCCAAACCGTAGCAGCTGTCCTCTGTCGAGACGAATCTGGGAAAAGGAAGCCAAATCGGCGCAACTTACCCTCATCGCCATTGGGCTGTTTGAATAGTCCACTGCCTGACAACGGAAACTATAATGACCCCACCATCCGCCCATCAGGCACTGTATTTTGCAAAATTAAAATTAAACCGCCCTTCGAAGATCGCTAAATGCCAATCCGCATAATCAAACTTTTACCCATCGTTTATTATTCATATTATTCAGTTTTTAATTATTTTGCAAACTGCAAAACTGCAAAGTATCTTAAGGATCATAATCGAATGGGTTTTGAAAATTGAATTACTTGGTTTGGCACCTTCCCGATCATAATTGCCTGAAAATAGGGACTATTAGCTCGACATTAAATCATAAAATAAAACAAATTTCATGATGGCGAAAATCGAACCGCGTTCAGTCCTTCCGAGTGATCAATATAATTAAAAAATTGAGTAAATTTGCTTATTCAAAAATATTTTATAAAGTATCTTACCTCGTAAAATATCCACGCTGAAAATATGACTTGGAATAGATTATATGCTATCATAACTTTCTTCAGCTGAAAGGGTTTTCGATTTTCCATGAACTTTGGTCCAAGAACTTTGACGAAGTACACGTAGGTCAAGCACATGAAAAGTGTGGGGAATGGTGAAGATATGAGGAACCAATTGGACGTTCGCGGGTCTGAAACAAGTAGTGCCAAGTCATTAAATATCAAATACTCTTTGTATACGCGCGGATTTTCAAAATGAGCAAATAAACAAAAAAACAACTACAATTTTCGGGCATTTCGCACGAGACTCAATATTGGTAGAAAAAAAAGCGGTTTGCTTTTCCTTACAAACAAAAATGTATCTGTGCATTTGCACTTCGTTTTATCGCGAAAATCTTCAACCATAAATATATTCGAAGCCATGGTCGAAAAAAGAAAATCATGGATCAGTCCTATTTGCAATAAATGCCATGAGAAAATAGGGTTTGACAAATTTTTCAGATCGTTGCAGATTTATATTCAATTTCATTCGAATAGCTTTCAACGCTCTCCGATGCTTCGAACGTAGAATAATTTATGAAAAGTGCACAACACTCGCCATGCATACGAGAAATCAAGCGAGAGAGATGCCCAATCCACGTGTCCCTGTATTGTTGTTTTTCAGATTGCTATTTCTAGAAATGATGAGAGAAAAATACTGTACGAGTCCTCTTGACCGTTTCTCCGCAATTACCCACCATTGTATTCGTAAGAGGTAGAAGAATTTATTGGATCGTGAAAATAATAATGTACATCTTGATAAAACAACCAAATTGGAAAAAAAATGTGCAGAATCTTGGAAAGTTGATGTTCCATAAATGTTAGAATGTTTTAAAGAAAGAAAAAAAAGCATTTAAAGCATGAAAACGTTTTTTTAAACCGTCAATCCATTGTATATAGATGTTCTTTGAACATCAATTTGAAGTAAAGTGTTCGGCATAGAATCGAAATATCGCGCGATCCTCGAAGATTCCCGACACAAGTTGGACTTTGTCCCGATGATGATTTCTCAGAAAAACTTCCCCATTCGATTTGTTTTGTTTTGTTTTGTTTTTTTTTTTTTTTTTTTTTTATTGTTCAATAAAAATGTAATCGAGGCAAACGTGTTCGAATGGGTGTGTTAGAGCCGCTGACTAACACACATTATGGATGGGATCTCTAAACTTAAATTTAAATTGTTAATACGGTGCTAGACCCGCCGTTTTTTTTTTCCAATTATACAAACAAGCTTGGAACAGTGGAAAAAACGATGATCAAAGTTAATTCACGGTATCCGTAACGTACTAATTTCTTTGTATTGTATGCAATGTGTCTTTCGAATCGTAAAAATATGAAAACTATTCACGAGCGATTGAAAAATCTCCGCGATGAAATATTCATGTATACAGCTCGCACGAAGAATGAAAAATCCAGAAATTATGAGGAACTAACGGCATAGACCTTGAAATATGCGAGCGAGACTTGCGGCTCTCTCAAGTCAAATAAACGAGTTTAACTCGATTAAAATACATCCACGGGGATCATCGCACTCTTATAATTATAATGCCACATATCGGAGCAACGTGGTCGAGGAAATTCAAACATCTGCAATAATCGCCAACATCAACACACATGTATCCATAACTAAAAGAGTCATAAGGACATATCGTAAATCATTTTCAACGTAAAATTTATATGACAAGCTATTTTCGTATCAAGTAGTCGATTATTGTGATCTCTGTGTATATATTTTTATGAATATATACATATATATATGTATACATAAATAGGAAGGCCTTGGCAACCACGGTACAACGTCCTGTTAAAAGGTCTCAAGGACGAACTGGTTACTGCAAACTGCAGCGACAAAGCCAAGACCTTGTCATGTAAGCTCACTGTACACCCGTAACCTTGAGATCAACTTAAATGAAAGATATACTCAACGATTATTAAAATTAACGTAAAAATAATAAAACTCTCGTTCGTGGGGCTCAACGCGAAAGGAACATTATACGGACGATCGATCATCGTGAACGGAAATTTTTTTATTCTTCATCGCGCGGATAAATCACATCCAGCAACTTTTGACGTCAGAAGGTAATAAGATTCTGAGGTAAAAAATTATGCACCAGGAAGCGTATACCGCGAGTTCGCGAATAATAGAATGGATTCAACAAATCAGTCTATAAAAAATTACAAATCTTTCACAGAATTTATGATATCACAGAATGCGTATGTCTCTTTTTTTTCAGATTAATTCAAGTGAACATTTTCCAAAACGCCCTTATAAATAATACAGTTTTTCGTTGTTTTATATCTGTATGTACGAATCTACATACACATATCGTGATAAAGAAGTTCTGATGGATCCAGAGGAGTCTTCCAGTAACAGTTTTGCCGGATAACTTTCTGTTATACCCAGAACCACGGGTTATTTATACGGTTTTAGTAAGCGCGAAAAAGCTCGAATAATTCCATTATCCTAACTGGTTGCACGTGTCGATAAAATCTTATGATAAAATATTGGAAAGTCCATTGCGTTCAAGTCAATTAGGGAATAATACGATCGTCGAGCCACGAACTGGATTTCGTTGTACAAATTACTGGAATCTTCGGGTTTAATACCTGAGGCATAATCTAAGTTGAAATGCAAAACAGGTAAGGATAATTCGTGTAATTTGATTAATTCGAATTTTTTTAATTCGGTGTTATAAAAGTATACAATAAATGTTAACATGCATGATATTCTGATAAATATATTCGCAGTGGAGTTGAAATAAAATCTTTTCGATCAAGAGATCACTGGCCGTTATTTCTCAATTTTTAAATTGCAATTGACCCCGCAGCCTATTTTTAATTGGGTTATTCAAATTAAAAAAAAATATATATATATTGCACAAACAAAAAATATATCGTTGCGTAAAAAGCGTGAGATATTTGTACGTATGGTTCGTCAATTTGCTGAATTAAAGGAATGAAAGTCCCGTGGTATATTTATACTCTCGTAAAATTGGCAAATACAAATACAAGCGTGGATCTTTCGATGTGTATGTTTTTTTTTAATGTATATACTATTGAAACATTTGACCTCAAAGAATTTTACGATGAAAGAGCTCATTCGCTCACTCGTGCGAAGGTGATAGTTGTTCGAGAAGATTAATTGAACTCATGAATTAATAATTCACGAAATTGTATGATGCAAGGTGAGAATTACGCAATCGAGTAAGCTAAATATTGTGAGACATGCGTATAACATATACATATGTATATATATTCATTCACATTCTTCTTTCTCGTCTATTCCTATACGTTAGCTCGAACCAGTTTGAATCGTCAGAATAAATTAGTCTCACCAAATTCATGGGAAAAAAAAAAAAAAAAAAAAAAATAGCCATTTCCATTTTAAAGAAATATAGCTCCCGGCTGCAATAATTAACTATGATTTCAGGGATCAATGAATAACAGGCGAGCTCGTGTCAGAACGCGATTTTACTCTTATCGGTTGAGCTTCGCATGGAGCAACACAAGACTATCTTGAAAAAAGAATAATTGACAATTTCTCTTTAACAATGTTAATCCTGTTTTTGTTGTTCTTCATTTTGATTCGCTGATATTAGTCCGTACACTTTCGTTTCGAGCCGAGAATGCTGGTGGAAATTCCAAGGGAACAACATGGGATTTTCAACTTGTTAAAATATTTTTTTACACCGCGGGTGTTTCTCGTCTGCGATTCTAGACTACAAAGTTGTTTGGTAGGTTCGGCAACGGATGCGGACTTTTCGATCACGTTCAAGGATTCGGGCACTCGTGACGATCGAGTAAATAACGAAAAGAGAAATAATGGATTGACGAACAAAAAATTAATGCCGGATATACGAGAGGAAGTACAACGAGGAAGAGAGAAGATTGAGAAAATGTTTCGTACACATATTTCAGGGTCGAGAATCAGCTACTGGATGGGGTATTCAGGGTCGTTTCACGGTTGCAACGATCGGTGAGCGCGCGAACCGCGACCTTGTCGGGGATTCCACTCTTTCTCCTTCTCGACAATCTCTCATTGCCTCCCACCTTTCCCTGCACAAATTCAATTGCCCGAACGTGCTTCGTGTGTGATTCTGTATTGAAAATAACCGATTTGTATTCCATACCTATCATACCGAGAATACCGATTTGAAGTCAGATCGAGCCGTGAGAATGGGCGAGAACTGCATTTGTTTCGAACCGCACAAGGATCGCGCATCGTTTTTTTTTTTTTTTTTTCCATTCAGAATTTGCATAATTGAATTCCCGAAATATTACAAGCTCAAGTATATACCAACGAAAATCGTCACTCAGTAATAAACCCATATACATGGGTGTAAAATTTTGAATAACGTTTATGAGACTGCGTTTTAATGACGTCAGCCTAAAAAGAATCGATAACTGCGACTCAATAAACAAACAAACAAAAAGTTCACTACGTTGGATCATTTAGAATTTTCGTGCAATCTAAAAATACTCATAAACGCGACTACGAAAGAGTGTAGAATGACCCATCGACGGTTTTATTTATAGAAGACTAGAAGGACATTTTCCAAAAATGATCGACGAGACGTTAAAAAAAATTGAATTAATTCACTAATCCATTATCGGATGAATCGAAAGACGAGATTGGCCTATGAACCAGCGCGGTATACGCTCTGCTCGGAATGATAAGAAACGAACAGAAAAACTGAAGTGAACATGCAACTTTACATTTTGTGCGAGTAATAAAAAATCCAGCAAAGTACATGTATATTTAACGTATTCCAGCGAATTAAGTTTCAACGGTGATCGTATGCACTTTTGTCGTTTCTTCTTTTTCTTTTTTTTCCCCTCTCATCTACGTAATGCAAGGAGGGAATTAATTATTCATAAGTTTGACGAAGCTGATTGCGTCGATAACTCGGTAGTATACAATGCCACAACGGGTGTATGCTCCATCGTCAAATGAGACAGCGATAAACTTGCGTCAGTCTTGGTGGCTCCTGTCATACGTGATTGTTAAACATTTGATTTACGACTCGCTGCAACTCCGCAAGTAGCACGAGCCACGATTCGAGATTGAAGACCGAACAAAAAAAAAAAAACGGCAAAAAAGTGCATACTTCCGAAGCGTCGTAATGTTTGCTATTGAGGAATGGAATCGTAGCTAAAGAGATCGATCAAATGATTAATAATTATACTTGAAAGAAACACCGAGCTCAACATTAAAACGATGCAAAACGACAGAAGTTACGGACTGAGATGAGTCCGATATCATGGAAGCCTGGAACTTCATTAAGATTTTTCATTCTCAATTTTACATTAATCATTCTAATAAGGGTCTTGGGTATAGCGTATAGCTACGAGAAGATTCGAATATTTTTAGCACTCACCTGCGTGCTTATCCATGATTTCGTGGAGCCGCTCGACATAGTGCATTAGGATCGACATATTTGTTGCTTATTAGTTTGGAAGGTTGATTCCTCGACGATTATCAGTTCGGTATAATATCAGCTCGTAATATAGCAAATGATTGTTTTTTCACGACTCTGCAACAAGAAAAACAATAATTTCTTATGAATATTTTTCCTGTATACACCGAGTACATAGCATTATGTTAAAATCATTCGATAATTTCATTAAAAACGTATGTTTGATTTATGAATTATCGATAATAAAATGAGCAAATGTTAAAATGCTCACGAGGCATTTACAGATATTGACAATTTTATAGAAAAAAAAAAAAAAAAAAAAATGTTTACACGTCTATGTTATTAAAACCGAAGCAGAATATAAATTCATTATTCGATTATTCATTCGATTATTCATTGGCCGAAAAACGATCGATCTTATCCAGTAACTTGTAGGCACATAACGATAACGATGTAGTAGTAGTTTACTAGATAAAATGACAATTGTTTTACGCATGAGACTAAAAGCTGCAGAAGAAAGTAACGTAAAATATAAGTGTGTTTTAGTTCGTGTCTCAATGATCGTGCATCATTGTCGATCATATACGAGCACGAATAACAGCTGTCTACGTTCGATCAGTTTCCGTTTGTATATCCGTGTAAATATACAATCGCGCAACAAGTTATGAATCCTACAGCGCGAGTACAGTTCTCGTGTTAGTAGATGCGAGACGAGCAACCGGTCGGTTATCGTCGATGTATTCGTCGTTTTATAGGCTCGCAAGAGAGTCTTGCCACATACGTGATCGAGGGCGTATTACTTAACGCATGTTCTTCAGTGACAGTGTCGGTATAAGTTTTATCGTGGTCTAAGATTGGCAACGTTACAGTGGTAAAGTTGCACTGACTGCATGAGTAGCTTGTGCTTGGCCTACGATGCCGAGAAACCGAGAGGCGATGATTGCCAAACTATATGTGATTAAATATCGTTTACCATTTTACACATTGCCCCTCGAAAGCCTCGATCTCAAAGGCCATAATTTAGACTGATATGATGCATGAAAAATGAAAAATAAAAAAATAACTCGACCGAACGCTTATATTTACGAAAAAAAATTCAAATCTTTTTTCTAAATTCTGAATATTTACGTATTTCATATTTAAGAAATTTAATGACCATTTCGCAAGTGATCGTGAGTCGATTAAAAGCGAGGTTACTTGTGTTGTCGGACGAAAAATGAAATGATAGAATATCGATTAAATCAACGACGACTGTTGAATAAACTCACGAATCCCCTTGAAAAATCCATCAATTTAGCATCGCCAGTTTTCGTAATACAAAAAGAAAAATAATATTTTCATCAATTCGCCGTGCCCAAACTTTCCCCCACCGATTTATGAGATAAATGCTATAATTCACGAACGAGATACAATATAAACGCTGAGTTACGATAATATACACAAGTATGAAATTCCTCGAGTGTTGATTATAGTCGTAGCATCAAACATTTATTACCAAAAATTCTTGTATTCGTTGTGCGTTCTCTGCGAAACAATACACCGGCTTGAATTATCGGGGTCAGTTAGTCAAGCGTCGCTTACGGGTAACGCTGATTTGGTAACAGGCATCGTACGTAAATATTCACTTTCGATGCACCGCAACCGATCGAAAAAGCGTTTCACGTCGTCAAGGCCGCTATCGAAAACGAAAATGTCAGCCTCGTTTAAACAAAAAGCGAAAAAACTTCTGCGACGCGATGATGAGCAGAAAGACAAAAAAAAAAGCTGGAGGTGGTAAGAACGTAGATCGCATCAGTGTTTCATGCGACGATCCACGAAACGATCGGAAACTTTGAATTCAGTAGGTGTCATCATTCTCGTATACGTTTATACGCATAAGCGTGTGTATCTATTTGTGTATGTAGAAAAACCTACTCTTTCAATGTATTATACACGAGTCATGAGCATGTGAGAGTATATACACTGACATTACACTAGCAGGTCGTCCCTCTCTGCTATCTTTCTCATTCGCACACGATCGCGTTGTATATCACGGACTTCTTCAGGTTGGCTCAATTCGATCAGCTCCACAATCGAAAATAAGAGTGAAAACAGAAAGTACGAAAAAAAAAAAAAAAAAAAAAAAAAAAAAACATTTTCCAATGCCACGAAGCTTGAATTACATTTTTGAAGCTGCATACCAAACGGAGTAGATCTATTCAAGTGAATGTTTTAGAAGTTTTGAGAATTTCATGAGAATTAAAATAGAAATTATAACAGATTTTTTATTTCGATATTTTTTTATTAAATTGAACATTTTTGGATTGAATTTCATTGATAGATTGAATTCGCAATTCAATTTTTTTGACGTGGAAATTCTATTGGGAGAATTGAATTAATTCACTCGCGAAATCATTTTTCTCTCAGTATTTATCGGAGTACTAACGTTACTTTATACTTTTTCAAAAATGCTAATGTCATGCTTCCAGTGTCAACGACTCGAGAGAATTTTGTGCTACAAAACAATGCAATATGTGGAAAAGTAACGGAATATTTTACACTTTTAAGGCTAATTGGAATAACTGTAATCTATCCGTAGGTATTTACAGTTTGAATAACCAAAAATCGGGAGTAACTGTTTTCACGTTTTTTCAAACCTCTTCAAAGCAGATACTATGTAATTCAAATTTTCGTTCGAAATCGTTGAAAATCGTGTCGCGATGGTCAAATGTAATAAGATTTTTCACAAATAACGCTAACGGTTTTAATTTTCAAAGATTTCTTTCCGGATGGGCGTATTTAATTTGTAACAATATTCTGAAAATTTTCTATGAAATAAATGTTTGTTGTACGAGTGAAAAATCAATTGCGCGATTAGTTTGAACAAAAAAAAAATATTATTGAAAAAAAAAAAACATAAACAAATGAAAGAAAAAAGCAATTGGAAAAAAAAAGTAATTTTGCATCATTAACAAGGTTCTCCGATTCCTCGAACTTTATAATCAATTGAGTAATCAAAATCTTAGAAGTGTACAGAATATCGAGGTCAATTCAGCGAGTGTGTTCAAGTATATAGAACACCAGGTTGATTATAACATCATGGAGAGACAACCCAGTTAACCATTCTAGAGAGTCTCGTAAGTTCACTTTTCTCCCGCGGTTGCTCATGGAATTTTATTGTCTTTGGTAGCAGCACACGATGAGTGCCAATATCGGGAAGTTTCATTGCCAACGTGCGTTAAACAATTACTTGTTGTTATGATTGTTACAACACACGAGAATCTAAGCGTACACAAAGAGTATCTTACGTATGGAAGAGGGGGGAAGGAGGGGGGGGGGGGGGTTGCCTATTGGAAATAAAAAATTTCACAAGACCGAGGCATTGTCCTGAATCCGCGATAGAGTCTCACAATTTTTCAAGGATTTTGACACATTCTTGGATATTCATGAATGCTGAAGCAACCAGCATCGATGATCTAATAATTTTCAGACCTTTCATTATTCCCTCAGCTGCATTAAAATCATTTGATTGTCACAATTGATCCACTGAAATTATCGCCTTTCTCAGCATTCTATTTCAGCCACATAACTTACACATTCGAACTGAACAGACCAACAATTTTTTTAAACACATTTACACAACATTTATGCACTGTCATCGTCTTTCACCGTGGCAGGAAATATTCTCAATGTTTTTATTTATATATTTTCAGTACATAGTTATGAAGTATGGACCGACGTATTCGTTGTTGAGCTGGTATGCCATTCGCTAAGGGTTTACTCAACGATGACTCGAATAACCGGTCGTCCTCGAATGGCCACGCAGCCAATTTGCCCCGAAGTAATGGCTCGTGGGTACCAATATCGTACATACTCATGCGTATACAAAAAAATCTCCTTATAGAACAAGAACGATATTTAACTTCGATATTTTTCTAGAAGGATAATTGCGATCGGAAATTTTCAGAGTGAGACAGGAAATCTCGTTTGTTAACGTCAACAACGTACATCCTGTAGGGAGCACGAATAATAAAAATGAATGAATTCGTTATAAATTTTGAATTTCGATCGAAACGAAATGATCCTGAGAACATGTAGCGAAAGGCACGAGCTTCGATTTGATAATAACTGATAAATCTTACGATCACCCATTGAAATTTTTCTGTAATAAATCAGTATATGTATATCTACTACGTTCGTTCGTTAACATTGAGTTCACAACTACGGTACGGTGCCGTCTGGTATAAGTTATTATAATTAGCATGATAAATATTTGTTCATTCCTGACTCGAATCATTCTAATTGCCGCAAAAAAAAACATCTCAACCATAAAATGCATCGCAATTATTTTTCTCTCAGTTGAAAAGGGGAAAAAAAAAAATCAACGGTAAACCATCATTCACAATGAGCCGTATGACATTTTGCGAACGATTGCATGTCTTGCTTGTGTTATTATATATACAACTCTACAGTACAACGGCACAGACATTATGTAAAAGAACAGAATATTGCTACGCGCTGATTCCATGTCTTTCGGATATGTGAAAAACGCTTTGAAATAAATATACGCATTGATTATAGCAGCATGCTCACACGATAAATTCTCTCGTTTTTACAAAATGTTTTTCAACTTCTAAATACCATATTTTTCAGGCATAATATGAAAAATGTCTGTGTACTATAAAGACCGACCTACTTTTCGTTAGAACAAGAAATTGGGTCGAGTATGTACTATTTTTCAATATTATGAACGTACGTTCGTTGTGCTACATTTTGTTTTGCACCGTTCGATACCGAAGTACTCGCGTTATTGGTTTCGATACAGACACACATACACCCATACTTAGTTGCAAAATAGTTCGGACTCTTGGACGTTCTCGGCATTAAACGAACCGTCCAAAACGCGCGAAGCAAGCGAAATACCCGAGAATTGCGAAAACTTTTCGTTACATACAGATATATATGTATATATATGTACTACATATATGTATCTGTATATGTATGTATATAAACTAGAGAGACGATGAAAAAAGGGGCCGCATAAAGTCCCCCGTATACAGACTGACGATACCCTCACCCGGTGTTCTCTTGCGAGCTCTTAGCTCACACACGTACACATTTACTTTTGCTCGCCTCTTGGATGCACTGCAACGAATACCGGAGGCTCGGTTAGCTCGCAGGAGTCCCGAGAGTCTTATGCAACAGAAACACTTTTCGCATCCGAGAGCGCTCAGAGCATCGTGAGTCTAATCATTTTTCCAATCATTACCACGCGGCATTACGAGTGAAGCTCTCATCAGAAAAAAAAAAGTGAAATGGTAGTATGAAAAAAAAAAAATCAAACGAAACAATCGATGCCATGGAAAGTTTCGTCCAAATTGCAATTGTAATGAAAGAAAAATATCTGCTTGAGAATTGCGAAAAAAGGACACTGCGGCATCGGTTATTCGTGCTGAAAAAAAAATCGACCGAAATAAATCGGTGCCAGGATCTGTGTAGCTCGACACATCGACACCGATATTGGGACATCCACCCAACAGCCGGATAAAAGAAACGATCGTTCGAAAGTTTCAAGAAGCCGAATAATTGCGGAATAAAGCAACGCTCGAAGCAGTGCAAAGACTGTTACTTTTTTTTTATTCCGAAACTTACAAATGCACACATTTTTTTGAGTTGCTATTTGGTAAGGTATTTCCGTGGATACTGGTTGTTCGAACGCCGATCCAAAGTCCGTCCATGAATGAACACACTTTGCTGGTACATTACCGGTAAACAACACCACAAAGGCTCTCAGCAGCGAATAAGTAACGAGGGGGACAAAAAATATGCTGCGTATTCCAATTGCAAATTATAGTGTCTGCGTACAATAGCTCGAGAGAGAGAGAGAGAGAGAGAAAGAGCGCTAATTTTTTCTTCAAAGACTCAATTTACGTGGTTTGAAGAAAAATCAATTACTCGCTAAAAAATATACGTCACTTCGAGGAATAGAATTACTCTTCACCCTCACGAATTTAATGCTGAACGAATTTTCGAGGAAATCTTGGCCGTTCAGTGGAAATTAAGAGAAATGAAAAAGAAAAACAGACTAAAATTACGAATAAAATTCATGATTACGATTTTCTGCCAAGATAATCAATATTTTTAGATAACTGTAACGATCCATTCATACTTACTATACATGTATAATCATAAACCTTTTACGATCACAACTGCATAAACGAGATGCCTACTCGATATAAAACTTTTTGACATTTGTTTCGTAGAAGAAAGCTACATTTTTAAGAGAATTTTTTTACCGCTTCAACCAAATACTTACGATTTTTTGTAAGATCATAAACTACGTACTCTCGCGATACGATCAAATATAATTAACTTTATCTACATTCTCAACAAATGATCAGCACAAATGTCTACAAAATTAAATCCAACGAAAAAAAAAATAATAATTTGGCATAGAAATTGCAGCTGCGATTTAGAAACAAAAAATTTCAGTGGATATGCGTTTGAATGAGACGGAACTGCGAAGGTAGGCGAAGTAGTTCGGACCAGTCGAGTGGATTGTGAAAGTACCTTGAGCCCTGAGAAAAGATAAAGGTGAATGAAAGAGGGGCTGACAAATCACAGAAAGGAGTTTGTTTACAGGCACATACGTAACGTATTATGATCGCAGCGATTGGCAACCTGTAAAACACACGTCCCACTCGCCCAACTCCTCCATTCTCTCATAGTACACAATCGCAAACCCATTCGTGGTGTACATACGTATCGAATCGTGTTCAAGTTGTCTTAACAATCCTATATGTATCGTTGGCTGTTTGAAAATAACGAGGATGTATACGTGCCACGAAAGAGAGTAACGATCAAGATTACGACTAGGACTGTAATACGATGAGGCCACGTGCTAACGGGTGGCGCTTGTCAGTAGTTCTAATGCCAATTGAAAGTACAAATATATTTAGGCAGGCAATACGTGCTCGAATCATACATAACACACAGTCTGTATAGATTTTTTATGCTATCAAACAAAAAGGCACAAACCAACATAAATCCCGACCTCTTAACGCTCTCGAATTACGCCTTTTTAATTACGAGCAACTCCTACCTCTCCAAGTACTATACCTTATTAGTTGCGTATAGTAACACGCCCGTTAGTATGTGAGTGAAACAGATATACGTGACAGTTTATACCGAACAGTATCTAACGCAGAGTTATTGCGCTCGTCGATTCTCGCCGCGGCGAGCATTACGGAAGATTCCGAAAGAATTAAGACAAGAATTCCTACTTTTTTGAAACGATACACCTTGCGTTAGACTTGCAATAATAACCGTTTTTATATCTTTGATTGAACGAGGACGAAAGACAGTTTACCAATAGATGAAAAACATGATATTTTTCTAAATTATATACACGTAATAGCACGCAAAAATCACGTAAAACTTGGCACGATCATAGCAGTTTTTGAACGTTCGATTGAAAAACGAACGTTAATCATTCGTAATTGTTCGAGGAAAAATCATTTTTGGTTTATGTAACGAAAAACTTGAGTGTGTTTCACGAACAATTTATTTCTTTTTTCATCTAACATAAAGGTATTGTATAATCTATCTGCACAAACGCTGAATAAGGTTTTAGAGAATCGGTTAAAGAGAAGGAAGGAAAGAGGGAAAGTGCAAAAAGATTGTTATTGCTGGCAGTATTACGGTAGTATTCCGTTGATGCTGATGACCAGCGCTATACGAGGTGACTGAACGCTGCTTTGTAATGGAGACATGTCTGTATTTGTGTATGAACACAGAACACAGCGAGAACGGACGAGATGACGGCGAGTGACGTCAGCGATCGAATCTTTACTGTAATTTGTATTAATAGTAAACTATACGAGGCCCTCCAGCCCAAGGTTACCGCTAATCATAGACACACGTAATTCTTTATGCATTCAACAAAATTTCTGTAGAACGTGAAAACCGCGTGTTCAAACAGAAAACATTTTTTTTTTATTTTTTTGAATTTTTCTTGCAAATGTAAGTTAGCGAGCTAATGATAACAAAATATAAAATTAGCAAGAATTTTACATACACCGTAGGTCAAATGTAGAACCTTTTTTTACATCGCCAAACAATATTGATTCTTTCGGAACGTCTGAATACAAAGGTTGTAAATATATTCTGAGTAATGTATAGATGAAAATTAGTCCGAAAACGTGTGGAGAAAAAAAAATATGAATTTTCTATGACTTGAGCACTAATTCAGTTGCCAAATACGTTTGTAGCCACTATGGATAATTGATGCTAACAACTATCACAACGCCGTTTCATACCCGCTTGGAAGTGATATTCAGTCTGAAAGTTTTCAGTTTCACATCTGAAAATATGATTTTTATTTGAAAAAAGCTTCGAAAGGTACAATAGAAAATAATTAATTATAAAGTTTATCTGACTCTATTGAACCAGGGAGCATTGGATATCTCCGTATGCTACATTCAAATGTGTTACATAAAACATTGTGAACCCCTTCCGGAATCCACAAGGATTTTTGTGGAGGCGTTAAGAAAGTGCAATCGCTACCATCACAATACCGAACTCCGGTTGAAAATCCAATTGAAATTTATACGTGTAATTCGTGATAATCTACGACCACGCGAGTCAAACAAATATTCAGCAATACAAATGAGATTTTATTGCATTATTTGGAATGCAGACTCTAACACGACTATATAAAGGAGCACCGAATAATTTGGAAAAAAATTATCATTATTGTGGCAATGTCTTTGAGCCGATTAATAAAAAAATATCATCGTCGTTGCTATTTGAAAAATCCTCGTTACATGTACGTTCACATTTTGCCCTACTTTGTCCAACGATTTGTCATTTATCGCACATGATTTAGAACACTTGCCTCAACTCGAGACTTTTGAAAGTGATGAGTTTATAAAATTCATTCGCCGAATTGATACATCAAGGCTATGTAAATAATGCAATGACATTTTTCAGAATGAATACGTCAAAGTTTTGTACGTAATGTTACAACATAGCGTGCATTCGAACGAGAATGAAATTCTGTTCGAACTGGTAAATGAACCATTTTTAAGAATATGTGCCATAGTTTCGAAAGATTTTTTATACTAAATTCTGTTTTCCTCTAAAAAAAATAAATAAAAAGGTTTCGGCACTGTTCGAATTAGCAAAAATAGGTATTTACTTTCAGTCCCTGATCATGTCAACATCGTCGAAAATACATATATTCATAAGCATCTGTATATGCGTAAAGCCAGAGAGAAGGGGAGGATAAATGAGTTGCGTAATCAAAAGTCGAAAGAGGACCGAAAAGCTGAATACGCGAAATGATGACATTGCTATGTATGTTGAAAAAAAAAAAACGCACGTGATTCCACATTCATTTAATTAGGTCGCTATTTAAATTTGTTGCCTCCGAGGTGAGTTCGATGGATCACATTACTAACCTTGAGAATAAAATTGTGAGTGATCGCGCTCGCCAACACATAAAGTTCTATACATGTGCATCAAAAAACGTGGTAGGATCTGGTTCGTGTATACACGACTAACTCATGTATTTAAACACGTGAATTTAAATATATGACTATGTTGAAAACTTTTGAGCCAACATGACTTGATGATATTTATTAAAAATAAAAAGGTTGTTTATTTGCAAAATAACGTTTGAGCTTCTGATTCACTATCACTATCTTTTTAACAACCACATTTAAATTCGAGTTTTAAGCAAAAAGTTATTGCCTCCATACGTTGAATGTATTCGAATTTTTTTACTTTTTATGCTTCAGATATTATTATTATTATTAGCTACGATTCCGATACTCTTTAATAAAAGTAATTTTATACAATAAATTTTATATAAAACTGAAGAAATTCTAGGCACACGTTAATGGCTTTTATATCATATGCAGACGAAGTGCAAAGCGTGGAAGGTTTTATTCGAGACCTCGCGATCTCCGAATATACATATGCACACAACGTGATAAGACTCCCGACTTGTTATCTTTACATACGAACTATACAAAGTGGAATTGTTCACAACAAACTTTATAATTGTCTAGAGTAATCAAGAACTTTTTCGTTGCGGCGACGACATACTTCGAATATTCACTAAAATATCACTAAGTACGCATGGTCCAAGTTGTGGTTTCACAAAATGTTTTTAACAGTAATTTTTTTTATTATCATTATCTTCCTCATCCGTGACTCAATATCCTTCCACTTAAAATAATAATATTTCATCTTTTTTCCCCCCGTACCGAATCACTTTCGCATTTCTACCAAAATTGTGGTAAAAAATATCAATTGAAATTAATGTTTTATACATCGGATGAAAAGAGTTATTTTTGATGAACGTAGACCATTGTTTCGTAGGAGTTTTCCTTCGATAGGAATCGAAGGGGAACTTCTTTATTATTCATCCTTCAGAATAAAAAAAAAAAATAAACAAATGTTTCAAGCTGAATTTGGCGACAACTCAATCGATCAACATGGTATCAACAACATCTCATTGTCAATGAGAAAAAAGAAGCAATGTGAAAATTGTATAAATTTTGAAGTATATCGAACACTTTCGACTTGAACTTTTTTTTTCGAGCCGAATAATATTTTTTCTTCGTATTACATTCGTGAGTCGTATCGTAGTCCGAGGCCAACTACAGCTGAGTTATTAGGTACCAGAAGAAGGCATTTAAGAATCTTGGGAGTCAGGGAAAGTGCATCGGCACACTGAAACTGAGAGTCGACACGATCGACCCACTGTTCAGTGGAGAGACTCCCAGGTGAGAGATAAGCGACTTTTAGCCGCATCAGCTCTGCGCTGTGCACGATCGTCTCTCTGTAGCAGTGAGAGTCTGAAAAGACTGACTTCGGACTGCCGATCGAATGAATTTGAGATAAAAATAATCACACCGACGTATCGGGAGTTCAGGATGTAGGACTCTTATGTATTCGATCTGCGTTTTTCTGAATGTTCAATCGATCGAACACAAAAACTTGACCATTGCTACACGATGTCTTTCCATCGACATCATTGTGACCTATATAAGTTTAATGAAATCACACGTAAAAGAGCAAAAAGTTGAAAAAACCGAGAGGTATTATTCAGCGATCACTCACTGATTGGTAACGATTCGATGTAGTATATCATTATTAAAGTATTGCAAAAGTAACGCTCGCTCATACAAAGTCCAGATTCTTGATTCAAAAGAAACTTTGTCGCCAGGAAAATAAGAAGCTTATAATTTATGAGTTTACCGATCGAAACAGATTGTTTCGAAATTTCGTGTAAAATTTACTGACACAAAATCAATCGAAAGGCAGCCATTCGATACGAACAATTGTTTTATGAACGTGAACATTGACAAAAGAAATTCGGCAACGAAAATTGCCAAAGTTCAATGACAGGAGCATTGAAAAGAGACGGTAATAGTCGAGAAGCTATGTATCTCGAAAAAGTATTTTCGATTTAACTACGTCAAAACAAAACGGATCTTACTATTCGAATGAAATCGTAAACAGTTGTGAAAAAGTGCTGTGTGCCAAATATTGATTATTATTTATTTTTTGCACGAATCGTCGCCATAGTTTTTGGTAACCGGATCAATATATTTGTCAACGCGATAGTTTCTGAATTCTTTCAACCGATGATGAAGCTGAAGATGACAAAATTTGACGGTTTCCTATAATAAGCGCTAAACATTAAAATAGCTGGTCTAGGCTTAAAATGAAATCCGGTTATTCAATTTCGCCAGGAACGTGTGTGATTTCGTATTTTTTTTTTTTTTTTCCCCCCAACATACATACCGAATACGCTGCCATGTCATCCATGGTCCCAGGTGTACAATATCCATCTCGAAATCATAAATCGCGAGTCTGAACGAAGAGGCCGTAAATTTTTACAAATATTTTACGATGTCTTCTCTATTTCGTATAATTCTTCGTGTATATTTGTGTGACTGTATGAGTGTACATTATTGAGTATACCGTGCATCAGATCGTAAAGTTATTGGTATCCATTGGTCGGATCATATCGAAACTCTAAGATCACTCGAAGAGACTTGAGCTCGAGAGGTACGAAATGTCAAAGAATTTTCAAGATATGTGGAGAGTTGGTAAGCTCACGGCGAGTGATGACCTCGACTTCTAAATGGCCAAATTAAAAATAAAATCGATGAACAGTTCGCTTGTAAACACTATACAAAAGATTCTCCATGTTTCAAAACATTTTACCATATCGGCCATGATGAAAATAATATAGAGAACCGGCCTTAAACAATAATTCGCATTGTTTCCAAGCTGTTTTATTATTATTGTTATTTATTTTTTAATTGAAAATATACCGTTGAGGGATAGTGAGGCGATAAGACAAAACTCGAATTCGTTCAGACTTTTTCCTTCTTCGTCCTTGCTTTTTCATCTTTATAAAACCTGATGAATACAAAATATTGTGAGGGATAAGCTTACAACCATTGATGTACCGCTTGCATCTGTGATTGTGAATAAATTAAGTATACCGACTGAGAATAAAAATTCATTGACCGCAAAAACCTCGTTTTTCTTAACCAGAATATTCAGTTCGTTACAGCCAACAGAACGTTTTTTTTTTTTTTTTTTGAAACAAGACAAAACGATTTGTGAATACTGAAACACGTCGTGGAATTACATCAACGAAACTTTGGCAGAGCCGAATAAGTTGGTGTTCATGCAACAAAATGTTTTCTCAAAATGAACCAATCGATTTATTTGTTCTAACGATTACCATTTAATCAATTTGAAGAATTCAGATTCGAAAAAATATTTCTTCGAAGCATCTGAATAGTATGCCTATAAGCAACCGAATAACCAAATCATTTACGATTCAATTAAAAATAAAATCAATACCATCAATTCTCCGTTCGACAAAATGAATTTATAATTCGACGAAAAAAGTTTTTCGTTTCAATCCAGAAACGACCGCACACAAAGAAAAACGATTTATGTATGTATGTATAGATATTTCGATTACCGGATCTCGGTAGGCATACCTCGATGTCCTTCTCTCTTGCCACTTTAACCGTTAATTTACAAAACGACTTCCGCGATGTTCAAGGATAACACGTTCATGTGTCCAACAATGCGAAAAATGCAATTGGAATAACGTATTGCGATGGCCTGGCTTCTCGCGTGATTTGATTTAAAACGAATTTCTCGTACCTTCGTATTTCGAATCCATAACCCGCACGCTCAATTAATTCTCGACATAAATTTGTAAATAAAAACTGAGAGTGAATGTATGTACCTATTTACATTGAATTCATCGGACGGTTGTTGGTCATTGCATAAATTTTGAATTCTTACAGCGTCATATTTTTTCTGTCTTTCGTATCATCGGTATATACTCGAGTTACCGACAGTTTTGTTCGACTCCGGTTATGATCAGAGTTCTTTCGATGAGCCAATAAATATTGTTCGAGTTTTATCGATAGATCTTTATGTAAAATGTTAAGTCAAACCGAATAACCACTCTTAATTTACAGTATTTTTTTTTATTTTTATTTAGGAAGCAATAACTGAATTTGCTAAGAATATAAAATGAAGATTTCATTCTAATAATCACGATATCAATAGAATGAACCAGTCAGAATGATAATTGTATTGAATATTAATAGTCCAGTAAAACTTACATTAGCACTGTTGTTTTGTATAATGATCTCTCGAACTTCGACAACACACTGACCGAATAGAAGTCGCCATTATCAGTTTTTTTTTTCTTCTATACTATAATTCTCAGACAAATTATTTTCAAAAGATCATGAACATTTGATGATTTTGTTTTTTTTTCTTTTTTTTTCGAAAATCTTTGATCGTATTTCAAATGATACAAAAATTCTTGAGAGTTTAAGAGAGGAAGAGACGTTTGATGATTGAAGCGACACGCTGCGCGTTCGTCCAGTAGATTCGCTGACGCCCACCGCCGAACATTTGCGCTCGCTCGCTCGCGATTTCTAGTACAAAATTACAACGAGCACGCAAGATCGTCGAGCTTAATCAACACACTCCCGAAGCGTTTTACCACCGGCTCTTGCGTTTCTCGTGTATATGTGAACGATATACATGTTTTCGTATGTTGTGACCGGCTCTTGTCTCACTATCCTGCTCTATTTCTCGCTGTGAATACCGGATAACGGATGTACGGAAGGCGAAAGAGCTTCATTACATAATCAATCAATTGTTATAATCGTCGGCTCTATCAAAGCATTCGACTTTGGATTATTGTTTTGGATTTGAAAAAATAAATAAATAAATAAAAATAAAAATCATTCAATCAACTTGAACTAATTCGCAAGAATCGCAGAGCGCTCGAATCGCAAGAATTTTTGATTGGAAAAAAGTGGCCGTGGGCAACATTTTGAACAGGAATATCAATATTTTGAAAAATTGAATCAATCGCCTTCTAAATTACTGAACTGCTGTTAATTCTGCCATTGATTTCTTTTTTCATTTATTGATTGATTCAATAAAAAGGCTTGTAGCGCACAAAACTATTGGAATTCCATAAAGTACATTAATCATTTAGAATGTTGCAAGTAAACTAAACGATCATGATTGAAGGACATTGATTGTATAAGTTCTTTCTAATTGGATGAAATGTTTTTGTAAAATCCTTGATCAACGTTATCGACTTTGAAACTTTTTTCAAACTAACAATCTATGGAAAGAATTCAATTCTCAAAGTCGAATCTGAGAAATCTTAGATAACCTCTGGAAAGTTCACAAACATGTATTAGTTCGTGATAAAATGTGTATTCGTGTCGTGTATAATTGCATTTCAGTTTTAACAGGATCGTTAATTCCAGTGAACGACTGTGATGAGGCTATGTAATTTCATGTTACATCGAAACGTGCCATTAGGTTACAATCATGTGTAAAAAGCATCATTAAATATTGAATATGAATGTAAAACCGAATCGCTTGACACTTGGGAGTCTGTACAGAATAGAAATCTTGTTCTTTTTGACCACAAGATGCGAAATAAAATTTACGGCTGATAATTACGTGCGTTGAACGTGAACAGTGTGTTTTTAAACTTTGCATTCGTAAAATCTATCTAGTTAAGGATCGTTAAGGACTCGAGTGATTATCGTTTTTTGTATGAGAATTTGTATGTTAAAGGTCCATAAGCGGATCGCTCATGAACTGGTCGGACCAGACGAGTTCTCACACTTCACAAAGATATCATTATAGTTTCGTAGACAGCACTCCACTTATTTCAACTCGAACGTTATTTCATGTAACGTTTTTGTAAATTGTGTGCAAAATCAAATGACTCAATCACCCGATCTCACGTATAATTCGTTTGGCTTAAAAATATACTATTATTTTTTTATACCCTGATACTAAAATCGTTTTTTCCACGGAAAGGTCGAATGCAACGATGCAATATATTCATTACGGTTACTCCGTAATTAATGAAAATAAAAATAAAACTATCCATTGCCTCTATACGATGATAGTTCAATACTGATTTTTAATGTATTTGGACACTGAGAAAAGAGTTTAGTTGAATTAACCAAGGCTTCGTAGAATACGTCGAAAGAAATATTTCGTTCATTAAAAAAATCGTTCCGTTGGACGTCTTATTAATTTTATTCCACTAAACAAAGATACCAATTGAATCAACCAAATGAGATTTGTTGTCGTGGATTTTGTTGGATCAACGTAAGATATTTTTCATTCAATGAAACTGATATTTAGTATAACAGAATATTACATTTGACGTATTTCACGAAGCCATTTGGTTGATTCAACAATTCTCTTTTCTCAGTGGACAAAGGTTAAGGTTTAAATTAAATTAACTTTGTATTCAAATCGTTGAATATTTATTTTGAATGAAATTTCCATGAGGACGATAAGAATGAAGATTGAAAAGTAAAGAATCATGTAATTCAACTGAATCACTTACCGAGCTTTACTTCCCGAGTTGGCATTACTTGACAATAGCTTTTTATCTTCTCTCTCTCCTCTCTCTCTCTCTTTCTCTCTCCCACCTTTTGGCCCCACAAAAAATCACTTGTACTGTCTAGCTTTTTCGCTGCGAGGGTAAATTCACTGTCGAAGTTTCTTTTTTTTTTTTTTTTTTTTTTTTTTTTCAAGTATCTTCGTCTTCACTCTCGGTAATTTGTTCTCATTCGTATAATATTGAAGAGACAACAAAAACTCATAAAAAAAAATTCGTACCGAATGAAATAATTTGAAAAACGCGGGCAGTTCGACGCGAATGGCTTTCCCGAAATCAATATTTTTCAACTTTCAAACGAAATAAATGAGACGATAAAGATCTTCGACTTGGAATAATAGTAAAGGATAAAAGAAGCCTTCGGCCACCAACGTGCCGTTGTTCTCTTGGTGACTGCGAACTGACACACGCCAAGCCGGAGCATTGCTTTTAACCGGAGCGCAATGTTGGTACCGCCACCGGGTGTCCCATGGCTCCCCTCACCTTTGGCCACTTGCGATCATTCGCTCGTTCGCGCTCTCACCTCTCCTTCCTTCGCGATTTACCGACCGTTGTGGACACCACACAACGATCATCATCATCATCACCATCGGCCAACTATCAGCATACCGCGACTATACGAATAACATGAACTGAAATTGTCGATCTTTGAATTTTCGCCTTGTTCACAAACAAACAAACAACAACTGCGTCGTCAATAAATATAATTTATTCATGATCAATGAATAAAAACATCTTGTCAGAATAATGTGCAGTCCAATTCGCCGATCTCGACTTAAATCCAGAATGATCAATTAAAAGACAACTTTACCAAAGTCAATACACCAATCTAAATAAATTTGAAAATCTTCTCAACGTGCACAGTTTGGGCGTTAAAGTCTTTGGTATCCGAGAGCATAAAACACTTTTTCGTAAATTTTCCTAAACAAGCTACTATATGGGTGAGCATATACAACACAATACCATCGAGAAATGTGATTACCTCTTTTAGGATAAGTCAATTTCTTCGAAGTCATTTCGCTTGGAAAACTGAATCGTTCCAATGAGTCATTACCGCACGGGAAAAAAATGAATTGTGATTTTTACTGAGATTTACATCAATGAATATATGAGAAAATGCAGTTTCTCACGTCAGTAGCGCTCTCCGGACGCGTGAATTCTTTACGAAATTTTGAAGAAAATCAGCAAGTTCTAGAGGAGGAAAATACTGATACCATAACATGTTGCATGTCCATCAAATAAATGTTTACGGTGTCGAACAGTAAAAATTTCACGTGCGCTACTCAACCTTGTGTTTACAGTTAAAAACGATAAAAAATAAACTTAATAATACAGTGAATTAATACTCATCAGAACTATGCGAGCACACAACCATAAAATTGCTTGAAACGAATAAAAATTTATAATTTTCATTCATACATGCATCTTCAAGCATCGTTATCATACTCCTTTGGTTTTATTACTCACGGCATAAATTTCTGCAGAAAATATTTTTCTACCAACACTAGGATTCGATCTAACCTACATACCTATCTATGACCTAACGCGCACGAACGCTATCTATTATTACACTACGATCTACTTGTTAATTAAAGTTGAAAAAAATCTTATCCACGTATGCAAACCGAAATAAAATAGGCAATGTCATTGAGATATATCTTTTCGAAACAAGCCATTTGAGACTGAGAAAAATTGAAATTATGAAAATTTTCGCATTTTCATCATTTGTAACGTATCACTTCCGTAATATTTCTGTGCATTTCAAAATTTAGGTACCACCGTTTGAGTTACACCGAGCAAATACAGCAACAGTCCCCAATAAATGTTTCGCCTTGAAATTTCCCAGCTCATGTGCTTGTAAAAATGACGGTGTACATCATCAAAATTAAAAGTAACGTCGAAAATTTTGTGCAGCTGCAGCCGACTGTATACCACACACTATCGCATTTGCCGAAAGCGAAAGGAAACTGCAGAAAACCTAGCCGATACAGCCGGTACCTTACTAACCTCCTCGGGTGGCAATACAAGCACGCTCAAGCATGAGCCACCAACTTACTCAACTGTGATTCAATAAGCCAGCCAGCCAGTGCACGGCTAGAGGGCCGAGAGGTTATTTGGCCGTGGATTCATGAAGGCGGAGTCCGAACCACCCGGGATCGCAGCAGAAACACTTGAAAAATTCCATATTTTCATTGGTGTTCTTGGCCGGGATTCGATCACGGGATCCGCGAATCGGGAACCCGAGCCCTTATCCACCTAACCAACCGCTCTCCCCCTGTAAATTTTGTTGCATTTTCGCAGTCATTATTACATTTTGGTCATTATTTTCTAGAGATTATGACTGAAATCTTGCAAAAAGTTCCAATTATTCGTCTCGACGTCTAAGCACGGCTTGACTCTCCGAGCATACGAAATATCCTCGGTATAATGTATTATAATTATAATTATCAAGGGACTTCTCTAGCGCAGGAAATCATGATTCATCTTGTTGATTCCGAAAGTATTGTGACTGAATTGCGCTGAATTCAACTAAATATTGGATTTCACGAATAATCAACTAAATAATATCAACTCTATATTTTTGCCCCAAGCATTCGTTCATTCTTTGGCTTTATTCATCTAGTCCGCCAAGCAAACCAATCTCATTTTATATTAATGGTTTCATTAAGATTCAAATTGCAAAAGACAAAACCCCTAAACCTTTCGTCCCTAACGGACGAAAGACCACGATCTTAATAATTAGGTGTAAAGACGTGTGCAGCATTGTCACAATTTTCCAGGGTTACCAAGTCATGAAATCTGGTTACAATTCGTGGTCTTCACCTCGATATTTCTAATTCAGATGATCGTTATAGCCCCCCCCCCCCCTCTCTCAGCCCCGTCCTCTTAAAATGAAAAGGTGCTTTGCAATTTCACAGAGATTTTCAATTCACACATATCAAGCTTGGACTGGTACGCGCAAAAAATTAAGATTTTATTTCAAATTAAGCCGAGTGTGCTCATTTATTCTTTTCTGGATGATCTACTGTAGGGAAACGCTGAGAATCTTTCTATCAAAATTATGTCAACCAGCGCAGAATTGAGCCACTCTGGAGCCGAAGTTTATCTTAACTCGACATATATACAGATTTAAAAACGCTTCAGAGGTTTCCAAATTTTCTGAATTTCCTATTCACTTCAATGAATCATACTTATATTAATGTATTAAATTACTGATTATCCTATCGTAGCGAAGAAAAACTTTACCTTCCAGGCTGCTAACAAGTTCATGGGATTTTGTCTAAAAAATAGTATTCGCGCATTGATTTATTTTTGATAGAGTTTTTGGTCATTTTATTGCATGTTCTCTTCGATTTTCGTTGGGTTTCAATAGTTATATATGCCGAAATTATGAAAAGTGTTGAATTTCTTTTGTTATCTTTGGTCCCAGTGATGACGACAGCAGCATTCCACAGTTCGTGATCGAAGAAAAATACGTTGGCGGTGACACGTATTCACGGAATACGTGTCACATACGAGGAAAGTTCTTTTTTCAATAATGAGATGGATGAACTTTTTTCAAATGTTCAACATCAAATGAGCAACGAAATTTGTATACCGTGACCCCGTGGATATTTAGCAGGCTCCCGATCAAAAATCGTTGACAAGAAAAAAAAAGCAACTTGGACCCAGACTTCTATCAGATCATGATGATTTTGGACAGAAATAAGGAAATTTGTAGCTTTATATTTATTGAAAAAACGTATTTTTGTTCGAAAATTTTTCGACAAATCTATTGGTGCTCAGCGTATAAGCAGTTACGTACTCTTGGATTTTGTAACCGATCATAAAATTTATTACTTTTTCAGGTAACCAAAAAAAAAAAAAGCCAAGAATTGAAAACAAACAGAACTCAGTTCGTGATAGTTTCAACTCGACCTTTGGACTCGAATTAGTGGTCTGGGACGTAATTTTTCAAAAGAATAAAAGAAAAAAAAACTTTTTCCTCGTACATTTAGCACGACAATGGTTCGATTATGCAGCATGACTGGAATGAATATGTGATATGCGGTGTACGCCACTTTTGGACGAATGCACCGAGAAAAGAAATTTGTTGGATCAACAAATCGTGGCGAGAAAATTAAATTTTTTGATTTAACAAAACTTTTGTTGATTCAACGATGTTTTTGTCGTGGTGAGAAATATTTATTCGAGCCAGCAAATTAAGTATTTGAATGAACCAAACTTTCGTTTGGGTTAACGAATTTTATTTATTCGCCACGATTTGTTGAACCAACAAAATATTTGTTGAATTAACGAATTTCTTTCTCTCAGTGTGCAAATTTGCACATCGACAATAAAATAGACATCAAAGACATCACTAAAGTATACTCTACACTAGTCCTAATACACCTAGGAATTTTCTTGTTTGAGTGCTCTAAAAAGATGAATTCACAAATCATTAGTTCTGTCATTCACCGCGTCCCGAAAACCCCGTATGAAACTTCTAGCTCCGGCATTCAAATCACTCATTCCGCGTCGCAGCTTCCAGAGTGCAGCTTCATTTATTTCTAGGCTATCCTTCCAGCTGAGTCAATATTATTGCCATAAACGTAAATTTTTCGTTCTAAATTTTTTTTAAGTGGACCCATTAAAAAATATCAACAAAGACAATTTGAAAACATTCACAATAATTTTATGCAACATGTTGGATTGTAACAATTGGACGTCAGAATAAGATTATTTTCGAATTTCTAATCATTTCACCAATTTACAGTTATGAAAAAAAAACCAGGAATAATAATTAGAATCAGCTATTAATTTGACCCCCAACGAAGAGAGGGTATTTATTTATTTATTTTTTTTCATCTGCTCATTATACAATTTTTGCATTGAAAAATGTTTTTTCTGCACATAACTCTCAACGATCTGAACATATATGGTCTCAACGGACAAGGAGGTCAAGCATTTAATGACCGGACGGATAAATAACGTAAAAAGAATATGCATACCGAAACGGTTATATCATAGAACAATATACGGGAGCGAATAGAATGAATATTGCCTATTCGCGAAACGATCGAATCATTATAGGGCACGAACTCAATTATGCGGAAACGAAAATCGAGCGTGCTTGTTATCAATTGTATATTTTTCATGTTTAGCATCAAATTTAAAAGCAATGATAACACTTTTAATCAATGATGATACACGTTTATTTTAAGAACAATCGAGGAACGTGTTAGAAAAATAATTATCAAAGATACTTCTGACAACAATGGGTGCTCTCGGCAACCTCCGAAGTTAGCAGTGTCGGACGGATCAGTACTCGGTAAGGTGCAGGCTTAGCGATGTACCGGCTTGCGCTCACTGATCGTTATAAACGGAAGGCAGTTTTGCTGAAATTTTTATGGCAGCCAATCGTCTGGATCTCGGTAAAAATATAGCCACCACTATCGACTCGGTTTCGCACAACTTTCGATAGCCTTCGATGCATTAGAAAAGAGTCACGGCGGACAATACTTCAAGGGTCTCTCATCAGCAGGAAGAAGGAAAATGGGAGAAAAAAGTGAAGTTGATGTAATGAGAGAGGCCCGGAACTACCTACGCAGAAACGTTGAAAAATGAATACCGTTTTCGAGAAAAATCTTTGCAGTGTACTTCAAAAGTAAAAACATATAAATCGCGAGTTAACTTGAAAAGATAAAAATCTGAGACATGTCTGGCGTAAAAAACAATCCAAAGAAAAAGGGATATGAACGTTTTTTTTTAAATATTTCTATTTACGTAGATAAACGTTCTTCAACTGTGCGCAATTTTTCCCGCATAATTAATGAAAAATATCTTCAACTTTGATTGAAAATCTATTTTAAAAAATGACACATTAACAAACGCGTGCGTTTGACTCTCGAGTTCAAAGCATATGAGTCGATAATTTTGTTTTTTTTTTTTTTCATCTGACACATGCATTGATAATTGGAGAATTTATGCGTATTTCACTTCGAAACAACGACGTCGAGTGACAACAACTTTTCAAGTGAATACATTTCACCAAACGTAGTAAATTTTAATGCTGAATACGATGAGCTTGATTTTCTGGGAATTTCAAAGATTCATAGAGGATAAAGAGCGCCGAATTAACGACAGAGAGACCTACAAGTTTGCCTTTACGTGCTGAGAAAATAAAAATTGTTGAATCACCAAAATTTTTGTTCAATACGAAAAAAATATTTTATCGTCTCAATGTATCGGGCGTTTTCAACAAAAATTTCGATGATTCAACTTTTTTTTTTTCAGTGCGTCAAAAGTGTTTATAGATAAAACAAATAACTTATATGTAATATCTATATATATATATAATATATATATATATATGTAGCTAACTATACGTAAACGCAATAGAAACACGAAACTAAAAATCTATGAGTATCCGTTTACTTCCTTACCGTACTTTTACGTGACTTTCGATTTCTATTTCTCTTCGTCTACGTTACGCAAAATTGAACGTAGACGGAAAGGTTGATATTTATCAACATTTTCATACGTTTCGATATGAGGATTTATTCAAAAATATTCGTCATTCAGTGCTCTCCAAGGTCCACTCTATGGAAAATCTTGGACTTTGTTCCACTCAGAGGGCCAATGACTGCGCTCCTGTATCCCCGCAACTCTCTTTATCTATCTCTGCCGCGTATTCATTTCGTATACACGAAGTACATCAAAAATGCACCGAACGATCACGATCAAAAACGTCATTGCTCAGAAAATCATTGTCATTCATCCAGTTTTTTTTTTTTTTTTTTTTCTTTCTTTGTAGTAAAAGTTCATTAATTTTTCTACTCAATACAAGCAAATATTAAAGAATAAGATAATAGATAAGGTGAGAAAACTATTTCATAATATTCAGTGATCTTCTTATGGTACAAGTTTCAGAGTCAAGCAATTACTGGAAATAAGTCAAATCAGCTGATTCGAATAATATTGTTTTTCGCAAAACTTGAAGAAAAAAAAACTCATGTGACGACACTATCCAATTTAATATGGAAATTTCTATGTACAATCTACCACCGATCGAATTTTAATGGGATAGAAGATAATATCGTTATTGGTCGATCTTACCTGGATACGGTCGCATGCGACAAAAACGGTTTCATCGGCCACGAAAACCGGCCACGGTTTCGCCGTGTGACCTTGTCGAGAATTTCAATAAATTAAATGAGATCCTCGAACGGCGCGAGAAACTTAGTTGGTTAAAAAGAAAACGAGAACAAGCAATGTTTCGAAAACATGGCGATGATTGCATAATTATATTCATCTCTTGGCGTAAAGCCGAAAAAAAAAAATGAATAAATAAAAAAAAATAAAAGAGAGGGGAAGAAATCTTACACTGGACGAAAAGTGATCCTAGGAGAGATATGTTCTATTCGAAAGAATCTGTCCACCTGTCGGACCTACCTCATCACCTTAACCCCAATTCTCATCGCCACAAAGAAAAAGTCATCCAGAGATGCGATGAAATTGTTTGTATTATTTGGAAACTGAAAGTGTTCACTTCGGATCTTCATAACCTGATTCTCTCTGATCATAAAGATACCGGCTTGATTAACACAATTCATTGGATTTAGGTATGCTCGTCGTATTCATTTTTAATTTTAAATGGAGAAAGAGATGATCGCTTCAGTTGCCATTTCAAGCTTACGTTTCAAGCTTCATTAAATATAATGAAACAACCTGTGGATAATGTCGAATGCTCGGTTATTATAATTGAAACTTGCAAAAAAATCGATATTAGCGATCATATTTAAGGAGGTTGGCTACACACAACAATGTTGCCATGTTAAAAGCATAGGAAAATTCGAAATGATTAGAACTTAATGAAATTTGGTGAGCATTTTCTTTTCACATTTTTTAAGATTTTTCTTCTACATACTAGTTTTCGAGTAATTTAACACTAGAGCTTATATCCGTAAGCATAGGATTGCATATTGTAAACTCCAATTATTCGACAACTATGTAGACGAAAAATTTGAAAAAATTTGTGTCATTGCATTTGATGCTAAAGAATGTTTATCACTAAATTTGATTAAATTCTTATCATATTGTCGTATGTAGCCACCCGCCAAGGAATAAATTTCACATTGTAGCGATTCAGTAACGTCAATGTAATTCAAAATTTAGTTATAAAAGTATAATTTATCCGTAATTTCATAGTTAAATGTCGGACAAAATCGAGAAAAACATGTGCGTTCAATGTTTAACCGAAAAATCACTTATTTTGCTTGCTACTGGATGATATAAATAGTAATCATGAACGAATCCTCGAGTATTCGAATCAGACGTGATAATACGGTGAAAGTGGAACCTCAATTTATCGCATCAATTTTCCACAGTACAAGCGTTAACGCTAATGTATGCAAGCCATCAAACAGTAGTGCTTGAGGAAACCAGAAAATTGTATGCACGAGCAAATAAAAGTTAATTTTTACAATGATTCTATGCGACTCGAATGCATGTTTTTATTTCATTGTTGTTTACAAGCACGAGGAGAAACAAAAAAAAAAGTATCGTAGTATTGAAAATTACCATTATGACGTTATTATCAAGCGTACGCCAGATATTTGCTCAATACTTTATCAATAAATGTTCGCGTGGATAACCAACAACGTTAAAAACTTTTCTTCACCGTTCTAGACACTTTTTTGCAACTTGTCGCTTGCGTCAATGTATTTCGAAAAAAAAAAAGATCGTGCACAGTCCATGAAAAATGATCAATCGACATCGAAGAATCTGATTCAACGTTATTACGATAAGATGGAATAAACATATGAAATAAGAAACTTTTTGCATATCCATATAATAATGTAACCTTATTTACCTTCCTCTAGATTTATATGAGTGACGATTCAGTAGCATTCATGTCAAATATACCCAAATTGGAATTTAACCTTTCGAATGCTCAACGCTATAAGCTGCGTCTTCTGATAAATTGTACACGAGGTAACGTCGGGTCACGTTATTCTACACTGGATTGTTCCCCAGTGGAAATTGAATAGTTGACCATGAAATGAGTTAGCAATAAATTTGTAATAGAAGAACTACAATCTACGTCATACTCGCTTGTCACACAGACTTAAATGAAATTAATTAACGCCGCTGTAAGACACATTTGCACGATTTAGCCAGACATCTGAGAATGTTTATTTACCTGGATGTATAACATTTCATAGTACACATTTTACAGCGCAGCACGCTTAAAACGGTGGTCTGATGGAACGAGACGAACGAGTTTTTGAATCGAAAACTTTCGCTCGCCAGATTTTATCCCGATTCATACACCTTGACCACGTTTCGTGTATGCCTATAGGTTCCAGTATCTCATTCAATCGTATAACAATATTTTTTTTCACAATTAACTCCATTAGATCGAACTGCGAGAGAATCCCTTGCACATTCTTCCTTACATATCCGTTAATGAATTTTTTCATTGTGATACATGTTAATAAATCGAAAGTGCTATCGCGTATAAGGTTGTTTTATTGCTTCGCTAAGGGCAATCTTTGAAGGTTACCGAATGAACACGTTATTTTTTATCTCTTATTATCCAAGGTTAAAAAAATCAATGTTTTCGATCGAAAATCATCACTGAACGACGAGTTATTTACTATTTCAAGGAGAATCTTTCGATTGACCCAGCATAAGGAAAGCGCGGAACACTGACTTCGTGGCCAGATCGAAGTGGAATAATGTGAAACGAAAATTAGAGCGTTCAAATTTTCAACGTCTTACAACTTCATAAAATCCTTGTTGAACATGCTTTGATCTTAAAATTTCTGCAAATACGGGACTAAATCTCCGATCATCGAACTGTAGCATATCCATGGTGAAAATGAATTAGGAAACATCATTCACCGATAAAGGAGACGCATTCATTAATAGATTGTATCATATGCTCGAAGTGGCTTAATGTTTCATTAAATTTGTGCTTTTTCCGTTTCCAAATTTGTGGACGCGCACCAGTAGCTGTTAGCGTCCTTCGACAAGAAAATACCGAACTGCGTCACGATATCCGGTTTTTTAAAATTATTTATACGGTCTCTCCCGGTAATATCATATTCGGATCTTCTTAAAAGTTGCGGCAATATGTCGGGACCTCGTACAACTACGATAGACACAAGGTCTGATCGACCTTTTGGTTTAGGATGATAAATGCTTTTTTACTTCGGGCATTTTCGGATCAACGACCGACTGCCCAAGAATTTTTCGTTCAATTAATTATCGCACATTTATCATAATCTGATAGACAGGAAAGACTGGGAAGAAGAACGTTTCCAGATGATTATTTTTGTCCCAGTCTTACCGCCTCAGTGATGAAAATCGTGACGACTTGCAACAAATTATTTAAAAAAAAGTCTACATTTCTGTCTACTGCAGCGTCTGAGAGCTTGCAAAAATTTTACGATCGATTGTTACTTGCATTTCCTGCTAAAAATACCGCAGATTATTTTCTCACGCCTCACTGTATCGGCTGGAAAGTTGCATGTAAATATGAAAAGCCTAATCAAAATGAATGCTTGAAAAGGTATACAATTGACCTATGGTCAAATGTATACCTTTTTTTACAATTGACCATAGGTCAATTGTCATACATACAATTACATTGTCATGAATACAATTGTCAACGGTCATACAATTGACCATAGGTCAATTGTATGATGAACTTCTCAAGGCAATGTGAAAAAGCAAGAAACAAGAGTAACACTCAAGGCCACGTGGATGGGAAACTCGATGCATTTCTACTCATTCATGCATTTACTTGTGTGTAAAATGAACAGGCACACGTTTAAAAATGTTTAAGTCAATTAGTGTAAAAAAGTAAAGCGAAGATCTAAATAATCTTCAATAAAACTTTTGAAGATTCTCGATCACAACCGTTAACAGTAATTCAAACAATGGATATTGCAATTGTTTAAATAAGCCCTTTAGTTGAAAAAACATAGTATTCGATATAATTCCACATTGGATCGATAACAACTGGAGAATAACCGACTGCATATTTCCTAGAAGAGCAAAATAAGAGCGACGATTCTGCAATTATAGAGATATAAGTGGAAAATAACACTCTCTTGATTTCAATAAAAAAACATTTAAAATGCATATTCAATCCGTAATCTACCATTCATTTCATTTGCATGATACATTTTACTACGACCAACGTCGATTAACACCGGAAGTATCGCGACACACGTCGTTATCGTGATCGAGTAAAAAGCTTTTTTGCCAATGTTCTTGTAAACTCAATATAATCAATATACTCGTTAAGGATTACGCATAGATGGAATACCAAAGACTCGCATGCATGCAAATGAAAAGTTTAAACGCATCCAGAATCTTCTAATGCCTGAGAAATAAAACTTCATTACTAAAAAATTTCGTTTTTCACTGGAGACTCGCTGCAAAGAACTCTAAACAGAACAATATTTTTGCTTTTAACAGGGAATGGAAAAATACGAAAGTCATTACGAAGGATTGGTTGGCACATTGATGCGAGGCCAGTCTGAAAGTCACGAAATATTTGTGGATTTACGCAATATCAGCTGGACGATTTTGTTTACTAATAACGTAGCTACAGAATAATATAATCGTAAATAATAGAGAAATAAATGAAACAATTAATGGAATTAATGGAATAATTCGACTTTATCGAGATTATTCATACATTCCTATAGATTCAATGAATTTCCTTACTGATTTTTCCCATCGATAAAAACGAATAAATCCTCCATCGGGATCAGGTCGATGCGACGAAAATCATGATTCACTTTTTCGAGCTTTTATATCCAAACTTCCGATCACTGCAATCCACACAGGCAATAATGTTAGTTGCGTTCGATGATTGGCCTTGGCCTACTATGTTTCACATGTCCACACCTATGCACATGGTTTTAATAGCTCGACGAGCACACACAAAACTCTCAAACATATGCATACGCATGCTTCATAGGAATCTACGTATATATTAGTATCGAGTTTTGCCATACGCGACAAGACCATCGACGCCAATGGATTGCACAACGTTGAATGATATTCATTATGAAGACACCTGGGACACGGACACAAGCAACACACTACAATTCACAAACACGTTCAAATGGTTATTGAAAAGAGTAGGGCACACGGAGAGTTTGACTCGACTTGTGAGGTAAGCGCAGATTGTCTAACACGAAGGTCAATTCACTGACATGCAACGTGCAAGTTCTCCTGACTGCCGGTACCCCGGGAAAGCTAAGTTCGTCTAAATGTATCAAGAATTTCAAAAAAAAAGAACCAACGTGAGATAAACATATGGTATGAGAATTAATAATCGATCAAACGGTCTCTTTTAAGCCTCCGGCTACGAAGTTTATAAGACACTCTGAATATATGCATCTACTCACATGGCATATCACGTTATTTTGCGCAGTCATGACTTCGACCATTGGTACTAATTGTTCCGAAATTTTCATATCATATTTCGAATATTTTCAATTCGGTTAATAATTTCATGAAAAAAAAAAAAAATGTATTATTCCTCGCTGCCAATTTTTTTTTAGCATCTAAAGTGAAAACTATTTCTTAAAATACGATTGTCATTTGAAATTTTTTTCAAAACATTCTCCAATATCGTATGATCAGCTTTATACATTTTTTGCCGCAGGTCCGATAGTGCGCGAGCTATTACTTCCACGAAAAGGTTGGCAGCAAGGTTTAATCCATTTCTTTTATTATTATTACTTTTAAAAACTCTATGAGCGTGAAAACATTTCCGAACATCCCAAAATCTAATGGGTTCCTTGAAAAATTGACACTCTTCAAAGACCTGAGATAAAAATCTAAAAATTGAAGTATGGACAATCCTTTCACGGCGTACTAGTCAATCGAAAGTGGTCGATTGACCCATTTTTTTTTTTTTTTGTAAAATATATATATTTATCCGTGATCATATATACGTTCACCCAGCATATAAAATTGTACCGCATTCATACAAAAAAAAATATGACTCTGCATTAGGGTGATTCGTTTCAGGGCAACTTTTTTTTTTCGACCCATCGTGCCCGAAAATCTTTAGTTGATACCCAAAAACGCGTAACCTCGCGAAAGGGGCACGCTGTCAAAAAATATTTAGAGGTCGCGAATCGAAATTAAAGGTTTCCCATTTGATTAACATTGAAAAAAATGTTGTTCTCATTATTACTGGTACCATTCTGCGAATTTTGATGTGGCAATATTTTCCAAGTGGCTTTTCGTCGGAAATTTGATGCTCTACAATAAAGTCCATTGGACCAAGTATGGAAATTCAATATTTCCCGCGGTATCATTACTAGAAGTGAAAATTATATGAAAATATCTATTAAAACCGCTGTAACGCCCAGGTTGTTGAGTATATCAAAAAAATTCGAATGACAACTTTGTAGAGAAACAAGTTTGCTACAAAAAAAGTCATATAAGCCGAGACTGTATATTCAACCCTTTCCGAGTTACAGGTGATTAAAGAGAATTCAATGAATTTTTTTGTTCAATTCAAACGAATTACATTTCTTATGAGATTTTCCGTCAACTTAGAAAATATATTCATCGGTAACGTCAATAAGAATGTTTAATCAGATTATTTGTTGAAAAAAAAATTAATTTACAGGTTCCGATAAAAAAACAGATTGACGTTCCATTAATTTTTAATTTACTGACATAAAATGACCGAAAAATTTGATCCGAAAAATCTGGTTCGTATTACGTATAAATTGCAGTCACATGATTTATAACATATTTGGCGCTTTCGTACACGTTCCAGTTATAAGAAATATGTTTATGCATGAACTCACTCAGCACCTCTCCTTTCCTCGGCAATTTACGTTCATTTAATTTTTCTAATTCGAATCCGAGTAATTAAATAATCTTTTTTCTTGCACTTTTTTTTCATCGTTTCTTGAACTGAGAAGTCTTCGCCTTCCAATTTTTAATCCGTGTGAGAGATAAAAAAAACTATACAAAATTTGAGTTAATGAAACTTTGAAACAAATAAGTCTTTCACTCTTCTTTGTTTCGGATCTTCCTCCAATTGACGCGGACGCCGCTACCTACCGTCGCATGGTAGTGGTAGTACCAGCAGGCATGCCACCATCGATGCGACAGTGGCACTGCTCGTGTCAAATAGAGGAAGAACAATTTTTCGTATTTCAACGTTTCGGGATTCTGTCAGTGGTTTACAATCTCAAATCCGATTTTTTAATATTTCTACCGTTTGAGGATAAATTCAAACAAACTATTACGCGGAGCAAATTGAATGGTAAAAGTTATCGTTACGGTAATGGAAACCGGGAAAGACCTCGAATGCTTAGAAATTTTTACAGCGCAAAGTGTAAATTTTCATGAAAATGAAATAAAATTCCCTGCATATCACAAGAAATTTTATTTCATTTTTATGAAAATTTATCCTTTGCACTGTGAAAATTTCTGAACATTCAAGGTCGTCTCCGGTTTCCATTGCTGGAACGGAAGTTTCCATTTTTTTATCCTCTCCGTGCGTGGTGCAAATTAAATGAACATTCATGAGTGGAATAACGGAAAGTGGACGCATTCCCTTGCATAAAACAAATTTCGTAGAACCGGGTTGAACGCAGCGTAAAATTTTTGAAAGTAATGTAAATTTTTGCAAACCGGTGAAAAATCGTCACAGAAACCATTCAACAATTGTCTTTTGACATTTCTTGCATTATTTACATACTTAATCTCATAAAAATGGAATTCGTTTGGATTAAACAAAAAAATATTTTTTGAATTCTCTTGAATCACCTATAACTCGGAAAGAGTTGAATATACAGTCTCGGCTTATATGACTTTTTTGTAGCAAACGTGTTACTCTACAAAGTTTTCATTTGAATTTTTTCAATATACTCAATAACCTGGGCGTTACAGCTGTTTTAATAGATATTTTCATATAATTTTCACTTCTAGTAATGATACCGCGGGAAATATTGAATTTCCATACTTGGTCCAATGGACTTTATTGTAGAGTATCAAATTTCCTACGAAAAACCATTTGGAAAATATTACCACATCAAAATTCGCAGAATGGTACCAATAATAATGAGAACAACATTTTTTTCAATGTTAATCAAATGGGAAACCTTTAATTTCGATTCGCGACCTCTAAATATTTTTTGACAGCGCTCCCCTTTCGCGAGGTTTCGTTTTTGGGCATCAACTAAAGATTTTCGGGCACGATGGGTCGAAAAAAAAAAGTTGCCCTGAAACGAATCACCCTACTCTGCATAAAGTTTAAAACAATCATCTTCCTGGTAACAATTTAAGTACATTCACACGCTTACAAAATCACTGTCAAGTTGATTATCTTACTGAGACCTTTGATCATTGAATGCAACAATCGTGAATGCTCATGAATGCAGGTTGAGATATAAGTGGGTGGTTTATTTTTGTTTTCTAATTGAAACAAAAACTCTGTTGTCATCAAGATGGATCGGCCGGAGAAAATTGATTCCGACTGATGGGAGCCACATGAGACAGAAGCTTAAGACAGGTAAAAATTAGGGAAGAGGTGTGGTGGACAATAGCGGTGGATCAAATCTGCCATAAACTGTATAAAAGATAGAAGACGGATGATGAATCGAGTCACAAATCATTCAAAAATCGATCGCGAATTTCGTTTGCGCTATCAGATCGTGTTATTCTGATGAGTGGAATCAGTTTCGGTGTACTTGTCACGTCAAACATGTAGATTAAGCGTTTGGCTCATTTGAGAAGTTCCTTGATAACAGTAACTCTTCGGATACTGGTCGAAGAATTCTGCTTCTATTCTGTTTTCTGAGTAAAATAATTTTTAAAAAAAGTAGAGAAACAGCTTCTTCAACAAATATTTGAAATAGTGAACGAATATGAAATAAATATACAAAATATATACTGTCATGTTAATTACACATTTGGTATCGTGCTAACTGAAAAACTGGTTGAACTTCCATGACCATCAATTTTATTCGGTGAAAAGAAATATATATATATATTTTTTTTATTTTCACGTAAAATTTTTCAGTCGATTTACCATCGTTCACACCTCGTCATTTTTTTTCTCACGCTGCATACATACAGAGTGTCCCATAAAAAGCGAACCAAACCTTAAGGGATGACAGCTTGGATCAAGACTTATCAGAATGACGAAACATTACCCTAGCTGAAGTCTCACCATTATGGAGTTATTCTGATGACTTGTTTATAATTCTTTTTTGTTTCAGTACGCTCGATCACCTGCTTCATCCGACTCACGGTATAATTAATCAAAAATAAATAGGGATTTAAGACTGTAATACTTTGAAAATATGACTCATTCACCGCCTTTGACCGCAAGATTTGTTGACAAACGAAATCGAAAATATTTTTTTTCTACTTATTTGCTAAATAGGGGATACAAATCTGTGAAATATTTACAGATCTCAAAAAATGGTAAATTTTGAAAAAAAAAAAAAAAATGGTAAATCAGTCGCAAATCTATCCTGCCAGTGATACGAAAAAGGCTTTTGATATTCAAAATGGACTCGAGCTCTAAGTTATACGAAGACGATCAGCAGTCGAATGATTAGTGAAATAATTCGTTCTCGCTTATCCTGCCTCTTTCGTTAATCGTAGCTACAAAACTACATGGATACTAAAAGAAAAATGGTGAGGATCAAAGTTATAGAGAATTGTATTTTCTACGAATTTGTTTCCATTCATCTATGCGCTAACCATTAAAACATATACAAGATAATATAATAAGTTGAAGTCATTTGAATTTGAGTCGGAGAATATTAATCGCAGGAAAATGAATGGTCATCATCAAAGTTGTGAGTAATTAAAATTTCTACAAGCTGTCATGAGCATACATTTTGTCATGAGTTAAGATTGAACGAATTATTTAACGAAACAAATTCCCATCTAAGTTCTTCGATCGACACCGTTGCAAAATCTGTTTGGAATTCTGGATCTAATTTTAATAATTCCCCCCTTGCCGTTTCCGCTTAACCCTCGATGATTTGAGTCGGAGAATATTAATCGTACAAAAAAAAAAATAAATAAAAAATTTCATGATCAAAGTTGTGAGTAATTAAACTTTCTACAAGCTGTCATGAGTGTATTTTGTCATGAGTTGAGATCGAACGAATCGTTTAACGAAACAAATTCCCACCTAAATTCTTCGATCGACGTCGTTGCAAAATCTGTTTGAAATTCTGGATCTAATTTTACTAATTCCCCCTTTATTCGCCTATCCGTTTAACCATCAACGATTAGAAAGAAAAAATTGTAGTATCGACTTTTATCTATTCTAAACATATGTACATTCCAACGGAACTATAAATCGACGTTTGAAACTGAACATTGGAGAGTATTGCGTTGACACGAAAAAATATCACTAGCTGTGGACGACACGGTAGATCAAGGAATCAGGGAAGTGCGTCAAATTTTTGTGATTATTCGAACCACAAAAATAACATGACCAGGTCGTCTTCGTGTTGGTTTGTCGTTTATTCGCGGTGTCTTACGTACGAATATACAATGAAATGTCGTGACCTTTCATTGTAACTGCTAATCAAATGTATGAATGTTGAGATAAAAAAAAAAAAGAAATAAAAAATTATCCAGGCTCGGATCTTTTATCATACTACTTCGAACATTTTGAGATAATTTATTTGATTTTCCTCAGCGTCATCGCGATTAGTATTCACATTAGTCCACTAAGTGTTAAACTACGAGAAAATTCGCCTAAATGTATCAATGTATTTAGTATTAGAAAAATCTACAAGGAACATTAAGCATGAATAAAAAAAAAGCTTTAAATATGCAAAAGAACAGAGAGGGACAGAGGAAAATGATGATAGAAAAGCAAGGAAAACATTGATACGAGGAAAAAGAGACGTTAGGGGGTCGAGCAGCGGTGTCTTCGCACGCAACCTCAACGGACGTGACGAAGGTATACATGTGCCTGCGATATCCATCTCATCGTCATCGTCTGTCGTAGTTGTACACGTATTTTTTGCGATTTTTTTTTCAATGCTCTCTCTCTCTCTCTCTCTCTCTCTCTCTCGAGCTATCTTCATCGCCCCTCGATTAACGAACTTTTGAAATTAGCAAGTTTAATCAGTGCATATCTATCGGGCATTATATTGTTGAGAATTCGTTTCATAAATCGTGCGTATTTGTTTCAAGGTGCACATAAAAATAGTTGAACTCGTGTCAGTGAAAGTATGCTGATAAAGCAGTGATTAAATATCACGAAATTTGACGAAAAATTTACCGAACATTTTACAGAATGTATTTCATGAATATACTCACAACGTGTTATTTCTTTTAAACTTGATCAATTATTGATTATTCGAATTGACGACTACAGCGAGAATAATCAAGCTTTGAAATGAGAATAATGACAAATGAAATTACAACTTTTATTAGTGCTGTTTTCATGTGATTATAGAAGAGTATGAAATCGAGGAGAAGAAAATTGAGCAATGAAAAAAATATTGACTGATGTGTACGAAGCTAGAAACTCCAATGGAATATCAGAGAAGAATTTTTTTTCTTGCATCAATAGTACAAATTAACTGATTGCGCAAAATCGTTATATTATGCTCATGTTTTCCATTATTTCGATACTAACGAGGATTTTTTCAAAAGTCGTTATTTCCAATTTCATTTCGAATGGAAAAACTTCTTTTTTTTTTTTCCACGAACCAAAGAAAAATGATGAAAAGCGATTTTTGCAATTTCGAGCGATTTCATGAGCATGCGCTTTTCAATTTTTCCCTCTTCTGGAGTCTCCGAGGGTGTACTACAATCGACATGAAAAACGAATTCGGAAGCTTGTTTCGCTGGTATTTTTTTTCCGCGTTGGACTTTCATGTTAGTTGATTTACAGTTAAATAAACGACAAAAAAAATAAAAAATTCAGCTCGATATCGCCTCTGACCCTTTGAATTAGCATACGGATAATGCTTCCGTTATTCATATGAAACACCTAATTTGACTTTGGCATAAGTTCTCGAGAATGGCCATACGATTGACCGCTTAGTTATATCTTCATTATTTTTATTAACTGATCCGATTAACTCAGCTGAAACGCTTCAAAGTGACTATTAAATTAGCCGTCTAGTTTCTGGGAATAATACATAATTTCGGGCATGGTTATCTTCACAAAATCAAAAATTATTTGAAGAGCTTTTTGTGAATATACAAAGTTATTTAGCCACAGCGATTGTATCGTTCACTGAAAACGAAATTTTGTTTTTTTTTTTTTTTTTTTTTTTTTTTCAGTATAAAGTAGTTTTGTTGTACTATTCGGAATTTTGTTGCTTGAAGAAAAAAAATTTGTTGGATACGTGCAACAAAATATTTATATATTTCAAGACAATTTCGTTATCAGTGTCTTTCTTTCAGATTCTTCAACAGTCATAAGATTACATGTGATACGTGCAACAGTTTGCTGGGATACGTGGAGGCTCCCTGAGGCAGTTTTTTGTCGCTGTTCCAACGTATTCGATGAAAATTAGTTCGGAGGACTAGAACCAGTAAAAAAAACAACAATTGACGGAGACCAGGTATGCGAATTCAAAGAGAGAGAGAGAGATGGATAAGTCACTATCACACAATAAATAGAATAGAATATAAAAAGAAGCGATCACCTATCCAAGTAATGACTCTACCTGACGAAATTCAGCTTGAAAGATCACCAAAGTTACAGGCTTAATTTTTTAATTAACCCGTAGTAACCGTGCTTCTATCGAGCATACATACCAACCGTACCAGTGCGATATGGGATTTGCGGCATCGTAAAACTCTTGTTTAAATAATTCAAAAGTATTTGAAAATCAGAGTTTCTTGTAGAAAAAATCTGCAGGAATTAAATGGCAATACTTTCGAAGACACAAAATGATATATTTATGTAGTGAAATTTTGGCGGTGTGAATTACTACCACTAGTGTGGTAATCACGGGTTAAAAAGCTTTTTTTATGATAATAATTCATACGAGATAACGGAATTTCATTCAATAAAATAAAATAAATTTGTCTTACCAACGTTTTCACGATTATCGTCTACATTATGCATTTTATATAACACCAGTTTGTGCAAAAATATAAATTCACTCTTGGCACTCGCACTTATCTTCGATCACTCGAAAGGATTTAATCACCTGGTTTATTCAACGTAAGAAAAACCATGACGAGACAAAGCAGCAACGCAAATAAACAAACGAAAATTTTAATAAAACTTGGAAATTCAGCACTTTTCTTCACACATACCACGTGCGAGAGATCCATGCACTTCTTTGACGAGAGCACTTGCACTAGTTTGATTTGAACTCGACTCGAGCGACAGATGAAAAGTTTTCGGTACCGCCTGACTATCTTCTAAACGTGAAAATGTGTCACATACAGTCTGAAGGAAAACAGAGATGAAGATAGGAGAGGGAGAGAGCGAGAGAAATATTGCACACGAACGTAATGGGACAGCGAATTTTTTCGCACACACGTTAAGTTTAGAGTACTGGTTAAAAATAAATCTTCTTGGACGATTCCTTCGCTCCATCCCAAACGGATGTTGCCATCTCGCTGTTTCTCTACCTCACCAGTACAGTCCCGTATATCTTGGACTCTTTTACTCCTTTATAAACGGAGAATCCCTCGATTTTACCTCTCTCGTTGCTTAGCTCAAACTACACGATCTATGTGATATTATATATATATATATATCTGTACATTCAGCATCGCTTATACGTACACGTACATGACAAGAAATGTCTGTGTGATTGTGCGCACATGTATATGTAATAAGTACATAGAACACGTGCGTCGACAGCTGGCTCGAAGATCGAGGGACCGGCGACGTCGACGCGCTACGCTCGTCAAGAGTGCCATTGACTCTTCGTTCAGTTCATTTCTGTATAAAAATCGACGATCAAGTTAAGTAATGATTGTGATAAAAGTTACTTTCACGATAAGGCACTCCAATTTGGTTTTTTTTTTTTCACGACTATGCATCGAGACACAAAATAATTTTCCGTAATCATAACGTTCGAAAAGATTATTCTTGATATTTTTTTTTCAATAAAGATATGGCGATTAATATGAAATTTCGATGCTCATGAAATACTCGAAAATAAATTTCGTTATTTGCCTTAAAATTTTGCGCTGATATTACATTTTTTTATACGCTTATTTTGAAATAAAAATGAAAAGTCTGCAGGTAATTCGCGTCAATTTACACTTGTAATGTATTCAACTTTTAGTTCAAATTACTTGAAAGAGCTGTCGGCATTTGGGTGATTTTTTTTATTTCGACTCAAAACGGTTACCTACGTTTGGGCAGCGATGTTCCCTGACTTTCCTTGAGTAAAACTTTTGTGACAAAAGGCTAACAAGGTAATAGTCTCAAAGTTGGTTTTCACATCGACGCACGTACCCCGATGACACTCGGCTAGAAGTTACCTTCCAACTCAAGTTTATTTCGAGTATTCTCCGTTAACAATCCGTTTTTCAATTTTCGAATCGATTCGAATCGCTCTTTTTTTCGGTTTCACGATCCTGGTCATCGATTTTTATGACTTCAGCGTTATCTTTCGAATTAATAAATCTTTGGCAGAGTTTGCTTTTCAAAAACTACGTAAATTGGTAGAAAAAAAACTTCTCCGAAGGACTGTCTCGTTTTTTTTTTAAATTTTTTCGCGATGAAGTTATAAAAAATGTATGCTCTGCAGTTCTTTACGCGCCGTACAACCATCAACTCAACGAATTCATCAGACTTTTCTTTTCAGCGTTACATACTATACACCTATGAGATTAGATAAGACCAGAGCCTCTCGTGTCAAGAATATACGAAATTATATCGTCCTAGTGGAGCCACTCTTCTTCGTCTAGAAGTGTCTAGTATTTGGTTAAAAGAGCATTGATATATGGTTTTGAAATAAAAACGTCAGCCAAGTAATGATATATAGATTCAGAATAAAATGTAATTTTTCAAGCGTAATGAAACCTGTCGAATGAAAAGTTGAAATTTGTTGCCTGACCGCATTTCTTCGAGTGCATGCAGTATTGCAGCGATCTTATGGTCTTTCTAAATATTTTTAATGACGCGAGTGCGGAGTCAGACCGGTCGAAGCTTGGTGTAAACAGAAAGAGTCATAATTTCGTATTGTAGTGCTAATTTGAAAAAAATCCGTATATATATTTAGTGAACATGCAGAAAACTTTTCGCGTTGTCTGATTGTTTTTCAAACCATATACGTTATTTCTTATCCGCTCGAGCAACTAAATCGTTTCATTTTTTTCTTCATTCATTTGGTTAGAGTCGGGGAACTTTGAATGCTAGTACCACCGAGGAGAGTTAAGGTCAAACAGATGGAATTTAAAAAATGCTTACGTCATGATTTTTTCAATGAGCTTTACAACTGTGGAATTCGATTATGTTGAACGTCATATTTTAAACTTTCCAATATAATAGAACGCAAACGTTTCGTAAGAATGAAAAAAAAAAAAAAAAAAAAAAAAAAGTAGATTGCCATTGATTTCGTTATTTACTCTTACTAGTTTAGTGCTAATTTGCTTATTCAAAAAAACGTTTCGTCATAATCGTGGACTCGAGTCTATTTTTTTCTATATTCATACATACTAAAAATATATGGAAAAACGTATGTACTTAAACGTGCTACAAAAAATGACGAAAATATTTGTATAATTCTCAAATATTTCGAATTTTTATTAAAATTTTGGAAATAACGAAGTTTGAAAAATCAGGACGTTCATCTCGATAGCAAATTGTTGACGGTATGTTATAAGTGCGATTAACGTTCTCGTATTTGTTCTTAGGCAGGATGTTAACCTCTCATGAAATTAAATTTTTCATATTCTATTCGTTATCGCACGACCGAGATATTTTTAACAATCATAAAATAAATTACTCGAACACGGTAAAACGTAAAATAGGCGACTGAAAAACAGAAGTCCTCGCACCGTCTGTGTACATTTATTATCATAGGGAGCATCTAAAATTATTGAAATATCCGTTACAAAATCGGTCAACGATATTTCTTTTTCTCTACATCGAATTCGAATTCAACATTTTTTATTTTGGCCAATTTTAATTTTAACAGAAGGAATTTTCTCGATAAAAATGTGTTACTTTTCAAATTCTCTTTCGTTATCTTCGTTTATCCTTGAAACATTATATTACCATAGTAAAAATACGTAAGATGAAGCAAGAGAGAGAGAGAGAGAAAAAGATAATAAAGCGAGCAAGGCGATGTAATCCGTAAATGACATTGCGCGTGAGCTCATATCGATAGTTCACGCACCAATTGATGATTTAATTTTGCATGGCATTGACCAAAAGTGTCGAAACGAATCCACCTTTGTTCTGCGTCTTCTTTATCTTCTTCTTTCCTAAAATAAAATATAAATAAACATTGCGTTCACACCGTCGATCGCAGCATCATATTCCCTCATTATTGTTCTCCAAAATGAGATAAATTCACGACCAATCTAATTCGAAAATTATCCACATTGCACTTTTACTTATTCGTATTCGACACTCTTGTCTAACACTCGCAATGATTTAAAAAAAACACACACACACACACACACAAATGAAACAAAAATAACGCAGTATAAAAAATAGAAAATGACACTTGCTATTTATAAAAAGATTCTCCTACTTCTTCGTCTCCGGTAAGATCGTTTTTTCTCAAAGCTTCATTCAAAGTTAATGAAGAAACTAATTATGAAAAAAATTCAAGATTGAAACCAAACGGGAGCTGGAACAGTTGAGCATCCGTTGAGAAAAACAATTGATCGAAATTGTTTTCAATTGTTTGACTGAAAAATTCAATTGGACTCGACGAACGCTGACGAGTCGGCCACGAACATACCGGTCCGTGAATAATATTCAAGAATTAATGAAAATCTTTTTTTCGCGTTTTTTTTCTACTGAGAAATGCTGCAGATGGATTTTTATAGGTCTAGGGCAAAGGTAAATGCCCGTTTTATAACACGATTCGGTCTGTCTCCAGCCGAAATGCAAAATATCGAGGGATTGAATAATAAAGAAAAAAAAAAAAAAAATGTAAAAATTCAAAAGAAATATTCGATTGATAGCGTCGAGCACGAGATGAAAAATAAAAACACGGAGCCACTGCGCGACAAATCTTTTCGAGAATTGGAAACGACCGATCGATGCCCTCGTCGTGAACAGCAACAACAAGAGCGACGAGAAAAACAGCAACAACTAAAGGAGCGGATCTCAAGGTAAATGAGCCATTTCGCTAGATTTTTTTTTTGTTTTTAATTTCTTTTTTGAGAGCAGACGAATCACAGGGAAAAAAAACGAGGCAATAAAAAACAAATAACACGTTTCAAGAACGAATTATTTTGTGTGTGTGTGGGGCTCGCTCGCTTTTTCATGCGTCTACGCGCAAAAATAAAAAGATTTAAAAAAATATATAATCATGTAACTTAATGCCTCGCATAACAGTGACAGTAAGCATAAACGAAAAAGCACGCACATACGGACTCGGAAGAAAAATGAATATAATCAACATTTATTTAAGTTTTCTTATTTATCTCCGTACGAACACAGATCATTTGGAGCGCGTTTCTCGGATGAAAAAAAAACTTTTCGCGGATTTCAAATAAATCACGATATTGCAACGACTATGAAAAAGAAGCGAATGATTATTTGTTTCTCGGTCTTTTCGAAGTTAAAATTAGAATTCATAGGTAAACTTGACACGCGTATTTTTTTCCATTGTAGATAAAATAGTTTTATCAACGTTTCTTGGTCTGACTTTTATTTTCAGAAACTCAACATTGACAAAATTTCCTGGAAAAATGAAAATTATCCCAATTCATTCACCCGCAGTTGCTACTCGATAAAAACTCCACGAACTTGAGTTACCATGAAAAATGTACTGTTTCGATTTTATCCAACAGACTTACTTTGATGTTCGCATCTACATACACGATTTTAATTTTTTCAACTTTTCAGCGGTCACGCTACGAAAGAAGACAAATATACAAGTTTGTGTCGTGTGAACAAACTATTTTGTTCAACGTATTCAATAAAATATATAAAGATTTCAACAAAATTTCGTTTTCAGTGTACCAATTCGTTATTCGTTCTTTGTTGTTCTTTTTTTTTTTTTCCAAGGGAAACATGGGTGTGAAAAAAAATATCCGTAAATTATATCATGGATGAAATAATAAAAAAGTGTATTTCATTCTTAAATAATTACGAATAAATTTTTATCGTACAATAATAACAACTATCATACATAATAATTTAACATAATGTATATTCATTTGTAGCATTTTCTCGACGTTCCGTTCTATCCTCAAATGTACAATGTCAAATTTCGAGTGGTCGTAAAATCGAGTTGACTTCGCTATGAATATTGGTTCTTGATTTTTTATTTTTTTCCTCGTTATTATCAATACGCTTTTTTTTACTCGGGGTGTAGGAAGTTGTGTTGAATGAAACCGGCCTCCCATGCGAAAAGGAAGCAGAATTCGATTTTTTTTTTTCTGGATTAAATCATTTCCTCTTTATTATTCCTGATGTAAGGAGGACGAGTAGTGTGCTCTTTAAAATTGTTGCTATGTATCGATTGATGACGTATGTCACAAAATTATAAGCTCACGAGACGAAAACTATCTTTCAATTACTTTCTTTCATATTTTTCTCTGTCATAAATTGTAAAAAAAATTCACCTCGGTCATTTCTTACAGACCGTATTGATTCTGACATCGCAGAGTGTATTCTTCATCGGGCGACTTTAAGGGATTACATACAATTATGAAGTATAAGACTAGCCTAAGTGAGAACTTTTTTCGTGTAAAATTTTAGAAGCTGATAACCATAACTCATGTTTAAATAAACATTCGTTCGCCTAACATGGCGAAAAGTAATTGGAATTGCCAGTTTCGAAAAATTGTGCAATTTCTTTTTTTTTTTTTTTTTTTTTTGGGATCGGCATTTACCAGAATCGATTCAAGAAATATCTATGCAATAACATATTCCCTTAACTTCTATTAAATCACGTTTGAATCGTGTTTCATTCAAAGGAATATTTCCAAAAATTTCGCTGAATATCATGAGCATGTAAAGATTGTTACATAAAAAGAAAAATGGTATACGAAAAGAATAAAAAAAATCTACCAATAATTAGTTCTTCGTAAGAGTACATAAGCCTTTAACGAAGCTCCGAAATACGGTCGATCGGTCCAATAACAATTTTGCCTCAGCTGTTGGTCCCATCACGTAGTGTGAGGATAAAAGATTTAGAAAAACGAGAATGAAAAGAACGAGAGAAATGAACTCGAGAGATATGAAATTAAAGAGGTGAAAATTCGACTGTAATTGGTGAAGTTCGTTGAAGTTTGAGGCAAGAGAGAAGCGAGTAGTGGAATTGAAGAGAACCGCGAGACATATTGAATTCTCAAACTCGTGACAGATTTGTATATCGATTCTTGTGGTATCGAAGTGTGCGCCATCTGTTGTCAGGGTTGTCCAATAATGCATTACTTTTTTTAAATTCAACATTGCTCAGCAACCCTGATTGGAATGAATGAAAAATACTATTTTTCGATCGTTCAACCGAGCAATTCAATAATTTATTGAAAATGATCTGCAGTTTCAGCCTCAAGTTCGTTATAAAGCCATAAAAAAGTAAATCATTATATGCTGAATCTGCGAGAGAAAAAAATTGACAACAAAAATAAAGAAACAATTGTGTTACACTGCAACGATGAAGACTTCAATACCTAAGTTTCGCTGCTCGAAATAATGGAGCTTATGATAATAAATAATGAAACGTATAAACACCCAGTTGGTAAAATGCAATGGTGTTTTCGTCGCGTCAGCGTCGTAGTTAAGAATCATCGCACGGCGATGAAACTTTCTTCAACACTTCAACATTATATTATTCATTATAATTCCATTTTTCGTTCACTCCAATCGCCCCAGCAATTTCCACGATCGAAGATCAATAACTTTGTATCTATATTACGTTGTTTCATATTGATTCATTTTAGATCGAGGATTCACCTCGAAAAGCTTACAAAAAAAAAAAAAACAAAAAAATAGAAAAACGTCGCATCGTCTCTCGTTTGATGTTGTTTTTATCTAACATATGAGTTCATTGGCAACGTTTTCGTGACACACAAATATCGCAGCTTTGAACACAGTCGAGGGGCAAGGGATAAGGAAAGGGGGAAAGATTCAAGAATGGCCAATAATAAGTGACAGAATGAAGCGACGAAGATGAATCAAGGAGAGAGACAGGCGATGAAAAGGCAAGAAGTAGGATAAAGATTCAGAGGAATTTGATTCCTTGTGCTGGTTTCGTTATTTGCGATCCACCCGGAAAGACCATGAAGGACAAAGAAGAAACAAAGGCGAAAACAGGAAGACGAGAACAGAAATAGGGCTCCGAGTGAGAACGAGGGAGTCCCCCGTTCGACCCTCAAAAATCACACGTTTAGTCGCAAATTATTATTTATCTAAATGGTATAAATACTATCCTCTTTTTGCTTTCTGTTTTTGTTGTTTTAGTTTTTTTTTTCTCTCCAAAGAACTTCGTCTATGTCAAAATTATATCGTACACACAGACATACACGCCGATTATCTCTCGCGCACATTTAGTCTTTCTGTGGCACACGCACGCACGCACACACACACACACACACACACACACAAACATATACACGCATATTTGTTTCACAGTTTTTTCGTTATCTTTCCCTCTTTCTCTGAATTTTTCTTCTCCTGTTCGTGACTGAGGCAGAGGGTATAACACGAAATTAAAGTACGTATTTCGGAGTTGGCCTTGATTGAAGCGCTGTTATGCGGTTGTATTTATGTATGTCAGTGTACGCGTGTGAATCTATAGTACTTTCAGTGCGCCTGTGCGTTCATATGCGTGCGGCATCGCCAAGGATTTCCTGGCACGTCATTTCTTCCTCCTTTTCATCACGTTGTCTTTCTTCTCCTTCTTCATCTTCTTTTTTCACTCCCTTCGTGTACCATGTACGCCACTAATTCTGCCAGATTCCATATTCATCATCTCTCTCATTTGGTTACCTTCCTAGTTTGATTGAAGTTTGAATTATTTGTTTTATTTTTTGTATATTTCTTTTTTTCTTTTTTGGTACGTCCGTACTTTTTCCCCCGTGGCAGACCAAACACTTCGTCTGCTTCGTCATCCGCTCGTGTCCTTTGACGAACGACGATACGCGACTGATCGCATAACCCTCTTCCGTTCTAGCTCTCCTTTCATTAAGCTAACTTTTTCTCTGTATTGTTGTTCGCTACGTATCCGTTATTCGTACCGTTGCTATAACAGCTGTTGTACTCCTTGTTGTATATCGTCGCGTACGACGTAACACCGTTCTGCGTCGTTTTCGTATCATTATCATCATCATGAACTGCCATACACAAACCACCACTACCACCACCGTTAACCCGTTTACGACGATCCGTAGATTGCTTCGATTCATTCGGACCATATCGCGTCTTGTAGAAGTCGGAGAAGAGACCCAGGAACAAAATACCGTGGAGACCGATCCAGATCATGAAACTACGAGGATAATCGCACTCGATGAACAAAAGTTGGAACTGGTGCGTGAATATCACCACAAATTGCACCTGAAAAATACGATAAATTAATTATGGATTGTTTTGATCGATTATTTTTTTAAGGATTTCGATGGATCCTTGAAGGTTTATTCAAAAACTCGAAAACTGTATCAACGTCTACGGTTTATTTCAATTTGATTTCTGTTTTTATGCATTGCCGAATGGTTTATATTCGAAAATTTTCTCTTGACATTTTCATTTTTTATTTATCCTGCAGAAAACCGTGCTGGATCACGGAAAAGCTCTGATGCCGTGTCTCGTGAACGATGACTTTTTCATTTTACTTGTTTCAATTGAATAGGAATATTTAAAAATAAAAAGTGATACGGCTCGCAACACATGGATAATTTCTTCGCTTGTTATTTACCGTTGTCCAATTATTTTTATTAAAAAATAAAAATTATCCTTACCATTTGGAAAGTCGTAAGATATTTTTTCCACCAAAGATACTTTTGGTATTTGGGTCCCATAGCGGCGACCATGTAGTAAAAGTACATGACAATATGCACAAAAGTGTTGAGAAGAGCGAAAAACGTGCTGTGTCCACCTGGCGCAAATTTCATTCCCATCCAAACTGAAAACGGCATGATACCGTGATGTATAACATGGAGTGTAGAAACTTGCCCGGTCTTTTTTCTCAAAATAAAGAATATCTGTAAAGTATGAAAAAAAAATTAATTGAATGAAGTGTGCTTTTTTTCATGTTCAATTGATATTTTCAGTATATTTATTCTCGTTTATTACAAGGACAAAAATCAGTAATTCATATTGAAGAAGGTCTCGGCAACAACAAATAATGTATCTCAAGGACCAGGGACTTTAGTAATCACCTTTTTGTCATTAATAGAAATTTTTTTAGGGGTATAGCTTTTTCAATTCTTCAACGAGTTTCGAGTTTCATCAAAATCTTTCGTAAATTTGAACTCAATGTCAATATTTTTTTTCACAATCTTTTCTTACTAAAATCACATTTCATTACGATATTCCAACTTCTTTTTGTTCTCTAAGACTGTGCGATTATTCTACAATTTCTAATCAACGGAGATGATAGTTTGTTTTGCAGGAGTTTAAGCTCTAGCGTCACCACCATTATCTGAGATGAAAAGTTAACAAAGTTTGTTTAAAACCTTTTAAAGCGTTAACCATTGAGACCTTCAAGAGAAAGCGTATCGCACTAATGCTAAATTAATTTGCTTTTAGGAGTGAAGTAAACACAACAAATATATTTGACGTTGTAAAAATGATGAAAAAGATTGTTACATTTTGATGCATAGAGTCATCGTCAATCATTATGTTTTGTTTTTATTCCTTCGAAGTTACGCGTTGAAGTGTAGCTCGAACAGTGATTGGAAAAACGTGAAATTCATCGATAAGTAACAACCGTGAAACAATTGAAGTTTTGGAACCGTGATAAAAAGTGTAAAAAGTTAATAGATGGAATTTTTTTGACCAGCGAAAATTGATCGACGAAGTGAAACTTTCTGTTCTAATTGAATGACATTGATAAGTTTATTTGCGCAGCGTTTCACGACTGACAGATTGAATGATATGAAAAAAAAGGGTCCAATTATATGCTCAACAGTTTAATCGAAACATGGGAGGAGGCCTCGAACGTACAGAGTTCATAGAGGACACGCTAATTATTCATTCCAAGGGCAACCTGGGAAAATCTATGCTCTTCATGAGGAAGATTCTTGGAAATAATTCAGAGTGGCTAGACGAAAGGCTGCTCTCTCTCTCATTCCTCTTACAAAGTTGACTCCTTGACTCCAACATTTTCTTGAAAATTTGATTAACATTGGCACATGCTCGTTAGACTTTGTGCCTTAGAAAAGGTCAAAAACTTTCCACAACTTTCCTCGTATCTGATTCATTTCCGTTACTTTTTTTCCGTCTTTCTCTTTTTCTTCCTTCATATCTTTCGTAATTTACGTCGCTGTAAACTTCGCAAGATGAGATGAATGCGAAAATTCAGACGTCAGCGATGTGGATTACCTTTAATTTTGGTTCCTTACCGTGTCAAAAAATTCGGTGAACTTGCTGAAGTAATACCACCAACATACTCTTGCCATTCTCATCGCGAGAGGTGAATCCGAATAGTCCACTGGTTGACATCGAAAACTGTAACCTTTCGCCCAGCCGCTCATCAAGTACTGTAAAAAATCAAATCATTTATTTATTATTTTCAAACTTATTGTAGAATATTAATTTTTATAATTAATTTTTATAATTTTATCGAAAATACTAATCGATTAAATCAGTGAAAAAATTTGAATCATTTGATGTTTCTTTTTTTTTTTTTCTCAATGAATAAAAAAAAAAATTGTTCTTTACGTTCAAAGCGTGCGAGTTTCAACTCCGAGTAACATTAGAAAAATCAGATTCGCATTCCATAAACGTTCGAGTAGAATTCGAGGAAAAATTCTTCGAATATTCATAAACATAATTTTTCTTTGCTCGTATTAAAGTGGCGAATAAACCGAGGTAATACAAAGTGACAATGAGACAGTAGCAATGATGATCGGATGAGAAAAAAAAACTGGGGTTTCGAATATAATCATCTTCCATTACAATTTTCACGGTGTTATTTGCACGAATACGAACGAATAAACAATTTTCATCGTTGAGTGTTGTGAGTATTGTCAAGAGTAATCTCCACTTTGTTCATTCTGTTAGAATCTCTCGGGATGGAAGGAGAATATCCCTCGCGAGATCGACAAAACGAGCACGAGAGCATCGTGACCGAATCGAAGTTCGATTTCTCATTGATGTTTCTCGCAGCACAAAGTTCGAAGATTGCGATGTGAAGAGCAAAAATAAACTTTCGAACCTTTCAACGGACGATAATAAACGCATTTTTTTTTTTCACTCAAAAACGTTAAAACGGCAAATTTTCAATACTGTGAGAAGTGGAATTTCTTTTAAATCACGCGCTTGATTTTCATCGAGATTTCATATGGACGAGAGGCTATTGAATTTTGGCAAGAAACCAGCAAAAAAAAAATCTCGATGAACGAACAGATATTAAAGTTCACTCGCTTGTAGTCACGAACATTTGCAGAATAATAAAGAAACGAGGTTATCGAAAAAACAAAGTTTCGTCAAAATACCAATAATCTTCCTGCTTTCCATTTTTCTTTCAATTTACTGCTGACGTTTTTCCTTCTTTTATTTTTGTTTTTATTCATTTTTATTTTATTTTTTTCTTATTCTTTTTTATAATCGAATGATTATCAACAATAATTCTTCGCTTTTACGATATTCATCGCGAACATATCCAAGATCCGCGAAAGAAACCTTGATGAGAAGACATAATATGCGTATACATGTGTATACAGTCCTGTTTAAATGTACGTTTGCTTTTCTGATTGTCGGGCAAGGGGTCAGGACTGCTAATACTACTCGACGGAAGTGCGTGGTGCGCAAAATCATTGAGACACACGTACAAACCTCACAACAATCGACCCTACTTCGTCTCTGTACGGCTAATTCGCTTAACACGCCAGAAAATTGGCCCGACACGATTCGACAGACAGCAATTAGGAGTACAATATGAGAAAGCATTTTGATTTGATATTCTCTCGATTGAAAATTCTGCGACTCCGCCGATAGTTTTTCAAATGGTCTTCTCATAAAAAAAAAAAAAAAAATGTCAAATTTGAGATGATGAAAAAAAAAACTGGACTGAAATCATAAAATTTTTCATTTTTTTTTTCCCCACACGCACAAAAGTCTCTTCCTTTTTCGAATATCGAATAAACAGAAGCGATTTTTTCTGCCACAGACATTATTATTCCGCTGGTATACAGTGGCAGGACATTTAAAATAGTAAAATCGATTTTTGTGGCGGCGGAAAAAGGAGCAAGGGGCGACGAGTGTTTCGTACGAATGTTTGTTAGTCGCAGGGTTCTTCGTTCGTGTTCTTTCCGTATATTTTGCGGTTGCTTCGACGTAAACGCGCAATGCTGATTCACAGTGATACACAAATATGCTTTATATCGGTATATATGGTTCATATCGGAGGATCAAGCGAGTACAGTTGCGTGTCAAGGCCGAGCTTACTCTCGTAATGAGCTTGAAAGCGTGGGTATAGAGCTGCATTATTGAACAAAACTGTTTTCTTCGTTTCGATTTACCGTTCCTAATGATAATAATTTTCATATATTTTCACTTAAGAAATGTGCATTTTTATCCGTTAATGACATATATACATTTGACGAGTATTTGACCTTCGAGCCAAATCCATTCAAGGCAAATACGGTCATGATAAAAATCAGCATTTTCCAACCAATTTCCATACGACTTCGACGATGTTGAATTTTCAAGTTTATGAATAAATAGAATCCGTTTCAAAGGCATCGAAGAACCAATGACGCACGTACTACAATTTATTCATTCTTAATTGAAAAATAAAGAAGTGCATTTTTCTCGAAGCACAGAGGAGGCGATCGTAAAACGCAACGAAAATCTTTATCGATGAGAAGGAAAAAATTAAAAAAAAAAAAAAACGTTGCCCTCTTGAGATTTCCATGATACCTTTGAAGCACAATTTGTGATTGTTGCGATGGACGAAGACCTCTACTTTTTTTTTGTCTCCCGAGTTTTCTCACATTACGAAAGATGAGCGCGTCAGTTTACTCGGCAATTATGCTACTGCGTCCGTACAACGTTCGAATTATACAAAATTTATACGAGACTCGTGTTTCTTTTTCACGCTTGTAAATGAAGAATAGTCGACAATTATTTACATATGGATATTTCATGCTGCGTGATCCGCCTCCGTGCGTAAGTTGTTTATAGATTGTTTTATTTTTTCACCTGTGAACTTGCCACTAATAAACGTTGGAATAATTGATACGCTCTGAGGATATACGTCACGATAAATTATAATACATTTCCATTGAAAAAGTTGAAGAGTAGCGGAAGCCTGAGTGCACGCCGGGTGTCTTTAACGCTCGTTAAACTTTGCTTATTTTTATATTTAAAAAAAAAACTGAAACTGCGGCTCAAAATCTTACGAAAAGGATTTTGTTTTTTTTTTTGCAGCAGCAGAAAACTATTTCGAGAAATTTCAAAGACAGCGGGACAAAGATCGTTTCGATAGTCTTGTCCCGATTTTTTTTTTTTTTTTTTTTTTGCGCCATCATCGAAAAGCGGTGACTCAGCCCTTGTCAGGAAAGTGACGAATATTGAAACGCGATTTTTTGACAAATGGATCACTTGGCACGAAGGAAAAAGAGGTTTAGAGAGGGATGGGTGGGGAGGGGGGGGGAGGGGGGGGGTGATGAGAGGCAAGGAAAGACCGAGAAGGGCTCGAGAGAGTCGAGGTCCTCGCTTTTGTGTTGTGAAGCACAAAGTAGAAAACTCGGCCAACGATGGCTTAATTTCGAAGCGTCTCTTCTCGACAACACCGCATCACTCGCTAGCGTTCTTCGAAAGGACATAAGTGTTCTATTCTCTTCTCCAAAGTCTTGATAATCCCTTATCGATCGATTTTTCTTAATCTTCTTCTCGAGTTAACCGGCAACAAGCACTTGACCCATTTTGTTTTATTTTTTGCTAATTAAGTGAAAATTAAGTTGTCGAAATCGAACGGAAATAGGAAGCAATATTTTTGTATTCTTCGGATGAGTATCGTAATCGATGAATTACCGAATGGAATTTCTTATTTTTGTATTTTTTTCACGTTCACCGAATCTTTGACTTGACTTCAAACCGACGTACGAATCGATAATTATTACGGTTAGAAAAATAAACCCGATTAGATGAAACAAAAAAATTTAATGATCTTTTTTTTTCATGAAACAAAAAAAGTTTTAAGATTCATCAACAATTATTGTTGGATCAATGAGCAAATAAACATTCGTGTTTTCGCAGTATTATGAATTCATGGCTACAGTGAAGAAAAAAAAAAAAAAAAAAGACAAAATCGAAGTTGTTGAACACAATAAATTGGCGCGTATCGAAGCAGCTTGACAAAAACCAAACTTCCTTGACAAACGACAACGGTTCTGAGCAACGTAACTATATATACCGCTATTATGAAGCGTCTCCCGCTTCTATGTTAATCGATCCACGCTCCCATTACGGATTTCATTTAAATTCGATTAACCGCTTGGAGGATGCAAGTCATGGTAGATGAGCCGTATTATCGGGCTCGCTGTGACACTATTATCCGTTTTATAGTACGTGCTTCGTACACAGTTAGCTCATTTATAAGTTCATCAAGATCCCGTATAATTTTTCAACTAAAAAACCGATGTGCTACGTTCTCGTACAACAAAATACCATGAATTTTGTAAAACGAATGTTATTCGCGGGGGCGTATGATGAAGTCCGAAAATATAAGCTTTCGAAATAAAATTTAATATATAATCCTCCACAGTCAATCATCCAACTTTATTTTCGTCGCATGAAATGAGTTCGGTTATTGCCCTGATAAAATGATTTCCTTCATTATTTTCCTGCTTTCTTTTTTTCACCAACATTGCAAACGAAAAGAAAAAAATAAATCAAAAGCATTCCCGAAAACAAATAACAAAAAAAAAAAAAAGATTTCTTTGCGAATTTGAAAATTACGATACAAAAATCTGTGATAACTGATTTTCGTTTTAAAATGACTGTAATATTTTCTATGCATGAGTATCATTTTGAATAAAGAAGATTTTTTTTTGTTTTCCAATGAGTTAAAAATTTGTTCTCAATCTTAGAATCGCGTTAAAAAAACATTGAGATTATTTGAAAAGAATATGTGCAGTTTTTGTTACGAATATACTTGGACGAGAATAATGGAGTTCGTATGAGTAGAATACAAAGAAATATCGCATGAGCTGGACTCAACAAAAACTCGCTTTGATGATATCGAGTCCATGGAGTGTGTGTGTGCTCGAGTGATCGGTCGAAGAATCTTCGTGATATTATGAACGTGGGTGTCTTTATTGTTGTCGAGATACACGGTTAAGAGATCTTTTTCTTTTTTTTTTTTTGTGAAAAGGGTGGAGACCCATCAGCCGAGTGCTTTAACCGGAGCTGATGGTGCAAGCAATGTATGCAGAATAAGTCCAGGCCGGAGTAGCCGATCGGCCTACTTTTTTAGCAGCTCACACTCGAGCATCACAAAAGCCACATATATTTAGGTAGACCGCGGCTTAGAAGTATCCGGCCAGGATGGAAAGTTATATTTGGAATTTATTTCTAGCTCTGTTATTATTTTGAAACCTCAGTCGACCCGAAGCTTCGTTTGGACTTTTGGAAAAAAAAAATAAAAATAAAAATACTTCATCATTTGTATTTCATGATTTTATCTCGTTATCGATTGGCCTATTTTATGAAAATCGGTTCCTGCAAAACCGATTGATCCATTCGGATGCATAAACGCCTCATAATCAATGGGTTTCACTACTCCTGCGGTCACCGATTCTCTCGTTTCTCGAACTCTTTTGTTTTATTTTATTTTTTTTTTGTTCCGATCGAGCAACGAGCATGTAGGATACCGCAAGAGAACCACACGAGTATAACTGTTTAATCAAGCGCACATGTGACATACTAATCGCGTGCCGAATGTTTCGATAGGTCTACCGCTAAATAATTTGTGTACAACGCCTTCTCGAAACGTCGAGTTGCAAGATATAGATTTGGAGTAAAATATGTTGATGGGAAATGCGACTAAAATCGCGGGACTACTCATCATCGGCGACGTTCAAAGAGATTCAAAGTACGTGCGAAAATTGAATTGGACTATTTCAGTAGGGAGATCGGTAGATGAACGATGAAAACATTTTGAGAACACCGTTTGGTATGAAATTACGACGGTAACAAAATAATAATGACGTCGAAGAGAAAAATCGACTGCTATTCGATGGTTTTTTTTAAATTTTTTCGTCGTTATCTTTCGAAATATTTCTACGACGATGCGTAATCGTACGATAGCATGAAAATGTAACGATAAGATTTTAATAAAAGTTGAATTTTTTGAGATGTAAAAAAGGAGAATAAAATCGGCAGAATTGTAAACTTACTTCGTAGAAGATCCACGAAGAGAAGAGAGTCTGTATGAGATTGTATACGACGAGTACACCTTTGAGATTAAAAGGTTTTTTGTTTTCCATCATTCTCGGACCCAAAACTTTGCTGAAGTAGACGTACGTAAGGCATATCATGGCTGTTGGTATCGGGCTGCTCATCATCATCCAATCTTTTACTCTGGGATCTGTGAAACATTTTATTGGCATAAAAATAACGAGTTCGTAAACACAAGGAATGAAACAATAATTAAAACCGTCTTCGCTGATTATCTTATTCGATTGAACACTGTTGAAAATGCAACATTTCTGGTTATTAATTCAACGTATTTTACGTATTAGAAGCGATGATACTCGGGGTATTTCTAGCGAGTATTAAAAACACGATTTTTTATCAGCTGATACAGCGTCACCCGACCGTCGCATTACATCGAGAAATTTAGACGTTTATTTTGTACACTTTTTTTTGTCTTCAGCCCGTTCTTACGAGGATGAAATTGATGCTCGCAATAGTGGAGAGAAGAACAATGACGAGATGTCACAATGCATCTCTTTTCACTAGAATCCACGAGGAGGTGTCGAAAAATGAGCAACGCGCCAAGCTCCTAGATAATTATTACGGTAATTGGAGAAAAAAAAAAAAAAAAAGAAAATTCTCACACTTTTCACTCGTTCGGGTGAACACGATTCTGTGTCACGATGATTTAAAAACAAACTGAAGAGATATTTTAAAGGAAAATAATAATAATACGAATTGACGAGAATTCTGATATGTTCTTGTGCCGCCGGATCATCAAGCGATAACGAAGAAATATATTTGTACACTTTTTCATTAAAAAAATAATAATATTGAAAGATTATTTAAAGGCAAAGCGTGTCTGAAAAGTAAAGAAAAGCTGAAACTTCGTTGTAGCTTTACTCGTCCAGAATTGAAAATAATTTTTTCAACTTCGAGAAACAAAAGGACGACGGACTCTGATTCGTGATAAATGAATGAAGAACTTGACAGTTGGTTCGGCTGAACTACAGACTCGTGATAAAATCGCGTAAATTATCCGTAGAATAATAAAGCGAAATAAGAATTAAGTTTGATCGAAATATTTTCTTATTAACGAAAGATTTTGTCCTCGATGACGATACTCGAGGAGAACTTTAGCCAAAGTCTTAAGTTTCCATAAAGTTTCTGGTCCCAAAGACTCTCGGAATTTTAATGACAAAGTTGAAAGAGCCAACGAAATAGAAAATTGTTTCGAGTCCGCTCTCTCGTGCTCGCGCGCGCGCGCGGTGTCACCCATTTACTATTTTTTTTCCTCTGCAATTTCATCCGTTTCGAAGCAGGGCGAGAACCGCGGAAATAATGAGAAAGATGGTACAAAAGAGCTTTTTCGTGAGCATCTAGTTGCACCAGCCGAGTGGAGTTTCTCGACATGTAGGTATTAAATGGAGAAATGGAGAGACTAAAACTAGAGGGATGAAGGGAGGTGCGGTATAAATGCTCTCGTTGCAAAGGGTACAACCTCGAAGAGCTCTCACGTTCCATGCGTGCGAGCGACTACGTACGTATGTAAACGGCTGTTTTCAAACTCTTGAGATATATATAAAAAAAAAAAAAAAAAAACAGCTCGAACTAAATGACTCCATCGTTTTATACTTCGTAACAAAAAGCAGCTCAGAAGTAAAAAATTGCAAGAAAAATCTCTTGCAAGTAAACGTGTATCATAAGGAATATCTATCGTCGCTTCGTTCAGCACTTTATTATAAAACCAATGAGAAAAGTCATCGAGGATTATCATCTGTGACATCCGTTAAAAACAATCGAACGAAATAATCGATCCGGATGCGTCTGGCACCAGGAGTATTCTCTTCGATCACGAGTCATAACAATTTCGATCATCAGCCTTTTTTCTTCTCCTAGATATTTTCTATCGTAGCACATTTATTTTGATTTATTTCGACGATTCGAATTTGATTGCATCAAAAAGTGAATAATTCCCGATTCGATAAGTACGGAGATTCACTCCAATTGTTAAAAAATCGTTTCGTTTTCCATCAATGTCATCAAACGACGATAAAAATTCATCTGATGTAATAGCGATTATGAAAAAAAAAAAAGAGGAAGAAAAATCAAGTCCCCGAACAATAGTATTTTCCGTCGCGTGACGTTTGACCCAGAAAAAAAAACGTTTAGTCGAATGTTTTCGCTCATTTGGTCGTCCCCTTGGGGTGTGTAAAGGCGAAACACGCGACTAAAAAAACCAACGGAATTTCGGATGTCGAAACTTGCTCGTTCGATTTGCTAACATTGGGAACTCTTCTTCCGATTCGGCATTCTCGTCGATGTACGACTCCGTGCTCGAGCATGTAATACTTCGTCATCGTTGAGGTCTCTCTATCTCTTTTCCTCTTTCTCTCGCTCCCTCCCTCCCATTCGTGGATAACAGAGACCGTTTTTTTTTTTATTTTTATTTTTTTTTTTCTCTTTCTTTCTTTTTCGTGGAGGCAGCGTGCCACTTTCACGCGAAGCGCGCGATTTCGAATACATCGACGATGTTCTGACTGTAACGCGATCGAGTGAGCTAATGCATGCACCTTGTGCTGGCTTGCTTGGCCTTATCGCGCGACCGAGCATCGTCAATAGCACGAGCTACAACTAAGTAAAACCATGTGAAATGAACTAAAAAGAACAGCAAAGTACCCGACTAGTGCTTATTATACTCGTTCTCGACATAACGTTTTTTATACTCCACTCAAGGCCAGGGAAATAACAATTTGGAAAGACCGAAAATTAGAAGGTTAAAGAAAAATGATTTTGCTGTACTTTTGATTTTTTAATTTTACACGATATCGATAAATCATATTAATGCGATGATGCTGATGCCATTGCTGTCGTTAATAATAATATAACAGGAAGAAGTGAAAACAGTTTGAGATCATGGGTTACGAAACTTGGGTACAAATATGCAGCGATATATTTATAAAGGAAAGGGCCAGGCAGAATGTAACACTCTTTCAAAAAAATTATTATTATTATTATTTTTTTTTTTTCGTTGGAAAAGCGAAATATTCGATCAGTCGAATCAGTAATTGCGTTGAAAAAGTAATAGTCGTTGTTGCACCTCATGTTTCTAATAAGAAAATTTTCTTCCATCTAATCTAATAAATCTAATAAAAAAATTGAAAAAAGAAATAAAAAATCTAAAATAAAAAAAAAGAATAAAAATGAATGTTATTCCATAAAAACTTCTATGGATTTCATATTTTTTCGTTGAAACGGTAATAAGTATATCTGGCCAGCGCAACAACGGTACTCATTGTTGTGTGTTCTTTGAAATGCTGATTAAAACGTTTGAAAAAACGAATCTCTGCTGAAGGATAAGCTCAACGGCTCGACGTTTAGAAGCGACTCTTTCGACCTCTTATTTTATATTTCAATCTTTAAGAAATGTTTTTTTTTTTTTTTTACTTAAAAACACAATTTTTCAACTTTTTTCTTTCGTTTCGTGATTTCTTATTCTCGCATTGTCCAAGTAAAATAAAATTCTTCCGAAATATTGCAGTTTCAATGAATCAAAGGTACTTTTAAATCAGTCCAAAAAATAGCAGCGAATTATAACGAAAATGAGGTTCACCAACTGTCCTTTATTATAATTATTTATCAACAGCATTTATTTTTTATCAACATAAAGAATATAATATGAATCTGTAAATCTAAAACGACGATGGAAGGTCGAAAGAGTAATGTTTGAATATTGAGTAGTTAAGCTTATTTTGTTGCAGAGATTTTTCTATCGAGATGCAAATGAAGCACGAGTAGAAGCAACAAAATAAAAAACAAAACACTTTGCATCGGTCGAATAAACAATAGAGAATTTTCAAACGTTTACAGCATTCCCAGTACTCTCATTATGCTAGTCGCATATGCGATTTTCCATGTAACAGAAGAAAAAAAAATATTATCCATTCAAATTTTTATTGAATATTCATTTTTTTATACATCTGTCTTTATTGCCTTCCTGACAGATTACACGACTTCTGTTTCTTACAAGTTAGTTTATAGTTTTTAACTGGTATTTAGACATTTTTTGTCTCTTTTCCACGCGATAGAGAGAGATGGAGCAGGAGTCCCCAGGGCTTCCCTCACTTCAAATTGCAGGGAATTTTCTGGTCTCCTATACTCCTGTCTTCGTCGACCTGCGTTTTCATCCTTTCGTTGCATTTCTTCTTCCACTCATTCTCTTCCATGTTCCTTCGTTCCTCCCTTCTTTTTTCCAACCCTTCCATCCATTCTTTTCCTTTTCCCCCTTGGTCCATGATCTCCATTATTTTTTCTCCCTCACATATTCTCCATCCCCTGTCTTCTTCGCCCATCCAATATTTCGCCTCTCTCATTTCGTTCTCGAACTCCCTTATTCTCCTTTCTTTTTCCTGCTTTTGTTTCTTCTTATCATTTTCTTCCTATATCACAAAGTTACTTCTCTACCGCTTCATCTCCTCTCCCTCTGTTTTCCCTGGCTTTTCTTTCTGCCTCTTTCTCCAGTTTGAGCTCTTTCCTCTTCTTCCTGATCTCCTCTCTCAAAATAACCTCTCCATTTCGTTTCCTTTTCGTTATCTCATTTTCTCCTCGAATTTTCATGCTCTTCTCCCTACTCTTATCCTTATTTTTTCCATTTTCACCTCCTCTCTCACCATGGTGAGTATCCCGGTGTTGTCCAATCTAGTCCTGACGTCCACTTTATAAATCTGTCGTGTTCTTCTCTCACCCCATATCCCATCACTTTCCATATACCAGTGTATCGAACAGCCACATTCGTCTCCCCCGTTTCTTTCCATATTTTATTTTCCCTATTCTTCACACTTGCCTCATAACAACCACCGCTTTTTTCACTCTGTCCCGAATGTCCGCCTCCTGCCCTCCATTACTCTTGAATGTGTATCCTAAATAAAAAAATTCTTTTACTTCCTCTATCCTGTTCTTTCTCCATTTCCATTCTGTTTTTTTGCTCCCCCCCCCCCCTTTCCTAAATCTCATCACCTGTCTCTTTATCACGTACCTCATCTCCTCCGCCCCCCCCCCCTCCGTCACTACCATTACATTATCTGCATACGCTAGTGTGCATATTCTTTTTCCCCCAAATTTCACCCCACCCCATGTTCCTTTGCACATTTCTTCCTTCATGTCAGCTGTTAACAGATTAAAGAGTAAAATTTCTCCCCCAACCTTATTCTGCTAACAGTTTTTTCATACACCTCACTTCTTCTCTCTCTCTCTCTCTCTCAGCCCTTCTCTTATGCCCCCTCTCTCCAGTGTCTTCTCCCTTCTATCCACCGAGTCATCTTCAGCAGATCCACAAATAACGCTATTACTTTCCCTTTTTTTTCTTTACCGTCTGCCTGTTGACTATGTAGTTCAGCGTCTACACATTATCTGTCGTCCCCATCCCCTTTTCTAAATCTCGTTTGGTTTGGAGGCACTATCATCTTTACCTCTGTTTAGCGTCACTTCTGTGTAGTTCTCTACCTTCTCTCTTCCTTCTTTCTTAATTATCGGAAGTAATAATACCCTCCTTCCTATCCTGTGGCCACCCCTCTCCCCTCTGTACTCTTCTACATGTGTCCTATGCCATATCAATTGATTTTACCCCTCCGTATTTCGAGGCTTCGTTGAATATCTCATTTCTTCACTGCTTATCTCTTCCTCCCCCCCCCCCCCTTCCATTCTCTATCCCCCTAGCAATGTCCCGAAATACTCTTCCCATTTTGTCATTTCTATTCTCAACGTCACTTTTCTTCTAATTTTTCTTCCGCTATTCACTATTTCCTACACTTTTTCCTCTGTTCTTGCCTCTGCCACTTCTCCTGTCATCCTGGTTCTTTTTTCTTTCTCACGAACGTCTCCTTGTATTCGTCTTTCTTTCTCTTGTACGAGTAGTTCCTTCCTCCCAGCTTTGTTCTGATTTACTTCTTCTTGCTACATGTCTCATTCCACCATCCATATCTTTACTCTTTTTCCATCTCTCTCCCACGTCTTTCTACACTCTGTTTTATAACTTTTTTTATTCCTCTTCCTGTCCTTTCCATTCATTCTTCTATTTCCTCCTCGTCTTCCTGTACTTCCTCCATACCTTTGCACATTCTTTGCCCTCTTTTCTTTTTTTTCCCTCCTTTTCTTATCGTCACCACCACAGGGTGACGGTCCGACTCAACTCCATCCCCTACTATTATCTTTGCTATACGTTTTCTCGTTTTTTTCCCGCCCCTAATAGTCTATCACCGTCTCCCCCCTCTTCGCCTCCTTCTATATTTCCATCCATTATTTCCCACCCCACTTCTTCCAGTAGTGTCACCAACTTTTTTCCGTCCCCGTTTTTCACCTGATCATTTCCTCATTTCTTCCTCCTCCGTCTCACCCCCTACTCTTCCTCCCTCTCGCCCTGTTCTCGCATCAAAATCTCCCCTAATCATCGTTATCTCGTCGTCTCTTTGCTCGTCTATCCAGTATCTTAGGCCTCTTATTTCCCTCTCCATATCTTCGTTTACATATACTCCTCCCCCACAGCCCGTTTTTCCTTTCCCCCTCTCACCTTTACCATCATCATACCCTCTTCTTACTCTCTTTCGTCTGCTTCTTCTATTGCCATTTCTTCTCTCATTCCTATTAGCATCCCCCATTTCACTCTCCCTCTTCTTCCATGGTTACTTTCATTTATATCCCTTTGGCTCTCTCTCTTTCATTATTTCCCATCCCATCTCCTCTTGACACGTTTCTATCAACACGATATTATCTCCCATTATTTTATTGCCTCTCAAAATTCTACATCTTTTTTCCTGATTTTCACCACATTCTATATAGAATCCTATCCTCAACTTGCTTTCTTTTTCTCTCCTTCTGTCTCCCTTTCTGTTTTGTTTCTTTCTTCTCTTTTAATCCTTCGTCTTCATTATCATTTTACTCTCTTACCACTCAACTGTTCGTGGTTCTTATATACCCTTGTTCCCTCTCCAGTTCATCAATGCCTCTCCCTGCTCGTCCCACGTTCTTATCTTTCCATGGCTAACCCACACTCTGTTTTCTTTTTCTTTGCTTTTCTCTCTTTTCCTAGCCTTCCTTTACGCTTTTTCACACTTTCTCCCTTTTTTTTTTACTCTCCTTTTCCACTCCCTTTGCACTCGATTTATCTTCTTCTTTCCTTTATTCAACGCTCTTTTATCACTCTCACTTTCGCACCTGTCACTCGGCTTTCACTCCGGAAACGGAAGTCCCTCATTTCTTTTTTGTTTTTCTCATAAACAAATGGATTCCAATGTTCACGTTAGAAATATGAGTTGTTTCAACTACTATTACTAATTTTTATTATTATTATTAATAGCAACAACAAAAATCATTTTTTGAGGGAAGTGTCTCGCTTTGCCTGGGTATTCCACTTTCTCTGGCTCTCTGTTATACGTTGGAAAATGAAAAAACGAAAAAGGGAGGAGCCCATGAAAGAATTTGGTTGAAAAATTTGATAGATAAGACGAAAAAAATTTGGCGATAAAAAACATTTCATTTCGTTCTCTTCTGTAGACGCACTTATGAAAGAATTTCACGGATCGAAATCGGGATATTTAATATCCGGGGATTTAGAAGCTCCGAGGCGTGCATCGAGCCACAATCTTAAGAGGGCAAGAACAAAAATGATGTATATTAATACATCTAGGAGTTACGAATTCGTATATTACGAAATGGGCAGAGAAGAAAGACGCGAGAAAGAGGAAGCTCAGTGAAGAAACGGTGTGACCGAGCGTTTCTCCAGCACGTTCTAAAAACGTTTACATTGAAGAGCCGAAAACTCTGATTGTAGACGTCGTGTGTAATATACACCGATACCTTTTGTTCCTTATAACGATGCACGAGAATCTGAAAAATTGCTCCAATTTTCAGCGGTACAAAAAACTTTTATTCCCATCTGCAAGTAAACAGCGGTGAAATGATCGTTGCTGAATCGACGGAGTGTAAATTGAACTTTTTTCGAAAGGATTTCAGATATCGAAGAATAGCATCGATCATTTGACAGACTCACCCAAAATTTCCGGTCATTTCAACGTTTAAAACGATAACACTTTTTTTTTTATATTCAATATCTCGCTTAAATCGTTTTAAGGGATTTCAACATGTATTACCAATATTTATCAATTTTTAAAACAACATTTGATACTTTACTCACCGGACTTGTTGTCCATTATATCCCTGTAACCGTGGATGAAATTTGTTATTATGCTCGTCATCTTGACTGGTGTCTGAAATACGCAAAAGAAAAATACTGTTAATTGGACATTTCTCGATATAAGCCTGGCGTGTAAAATTAGAGGGCAAAATTTCACATTTATGAAAAACAACGAGAGCATGAAACATTCTTCACGACGAATTCATTTCTTTGAGACTTTCTATAAAAACATAAAAACTTCGAGTTTATCCACGAATGTATTATTATATCATACATATGAATATCATTTATTTTTTGCACGAGTTTAATTTGTGTTTTGACAGGACACTGAGAAAAGGAAATTGGTCATTGAGCTTAATCGATTTTATAGAACGATTTTTTTTTTTTTTTTTATGGCAAATCATTTAGTTTTTTTAACAAAATCATGAAAATTTCTTGTCAATGACTCAACCGAATCAGCGAAACGAAATGATTTCAATAGTACTAATCCATTCATTTGATTACGGTTACTATACGAGTTGCTTTGATAAAATATTTGAACAAATCTTAATAAAAAAATTGACTAACGCAGCTAATCGTCAATATAAATAAATCAATCAATTCATTCTGATGGTATTTTTTTTTTTGCATAAACAATCCGTTATATAATTCACAAATTATTGTGGTGTTTCACGGACAGAAAAATATTTAGTGCGTTCCTATCCAATCGAATATTTTGCTCAAGAGAAACGAATATTATTTCGGTCAACAAATTATTCGATTCGTTGCACATAATTACGATTTTATACACAAATTTGATAACACCTATTAAAATATGTGCATTCATTAAATATTTATGAATTTTTGATAAATGCGTAATTTTGAGATTATTAAGAAAAATGTATCGTCGACGTTACGAAAAGCCATGTGTTTTTATCGAGTTTTTTTAAACCGCTATTATCGGCCCGCACGATGCGAGAAGCATCGTTTTCACATAAGCATATATATGAGGTATTCCACGTCAAACCGGCGGACTTTTTCCCTGCCCCTCGCCGATTTGGTTAATTATTTTTTATATGATTATATGAAGTCTAAAAGACACCCTGGAATTTTTTCAGATTTTTCTGAAGAGTCATTTTCGAAAAAAAAAAAAAAAAAAAAAAAAAAAAAACATCCAAAAAAGTCCAAAAAAAAGCCCCATTTTAAAAATCTGAAAAAATTCCTAAAAATCGCTGATTATATGCCAAACACTTTGAGCTACCGCCCGTAGTGGAAGTACGATTTTTTCTGAGTGTTAATCGGCTAATAACGTTGAAAAAATTCAAAAAATGCCGAAAAACACGTACTTTGACCCAATAGTTGAATATTTTCGTACCCAAAAATTTTCTTTGAGCCAAAAAAAATTTTTGGCTTGAAAAATTCAAAAAATTTTTTTTCAAACCAAAAAAAATTTTTTTGAAGACAAAAAAAATTTTTGGCTTAAAAAATTGAAAATTTTTTTTAAGCTAAAAAAAATTTCTGGGTACGAAAATATTCAACGATTGGGTCAGAGTACGTGTTTTTCGGCATTTTTTGAATTTTTTCAACGTTATTAGCCGATTAACACCCATAAAAAATCGTACTTCCACTACGGGCGGTAGCTCAAAGTGTTTGGCATATAATCAGCGATTTTTAGGAATTTTTTCAGATTTTTAAAATGGAGCTTTTTTTTGGACTTTTTTGGATGTTTTTTTTTTTTTTTTTTTTTTTCGAAAATGACTCTTTAGAAAAATCTGAAAAAATTCCAGGGTGTCTTTTAGACTTCGTATAATCATATAAAAAATAATTAACCAAATCGGCGAGGGGCAGGGAAAAAGTCCGCCGGTTTGACGTGGAATACCTCATATATATATCGGAACTTCGGAAAGCGAGAGTAGCGAGAGCACGTTGTATTATTAAAACAGTAGGAATGAAATTTTCCCCACGAACCGGTTCAACTTGATTATTTTGACTACGTTTTAATAGTTAACCATGTTTCTGCATACGAATGGCAGGGTATGAATTTGGGAGGCATTGCTTCATTTGATTTCAAGACTGTCTAATGGTCGATTCGTCGAGTCGATTAAGCGGTTTCATTCGTACCCAGGAGGGGAAGCCCCGTTATATAAGTGAAAGAAACATCGACTGTTAACTTTCGTGGCACCACTATATGCAGTAGCTTATCGTCGATGACAAAACCTGCTGTTATACCATTGGGTTTCCTGCTTCGTTGAAACGAATATTCGATTACAATTTGTTTTTAAAATCATTTTATTTTTTTTCGTTGCACAAGAGTTCTTGATAAATGTGAAAAAAAATTTTTATTCGTCGCAATTTTATTTTCGGTTTCATCTAATCACGACTCGGATGATACAACATTTTTATTTTTCCAGCAAAATCGATTTTATGGGGAACAAGAAAACTTATTGAATTCAAAGTTCTCCGTAATGCGATCGACCGAGAAAAAAGTTGAATCGAGGAGTAACGAAGATGTGCCCTAAAGTATCAAAATTTTCAGCGAAATACAATCGTAAACAATTGAAATTCTAATGAAAATAGGACGATTTCGTTTATCTCTGGGATATATCGATTCGAAAATTCGCCTTCTAGTCGTAAAACGTCGCGCGTTAAACGATAAAATGGGGTAGAGACAAAATTGAAGAAGGAGAGTAGAACTTCGCATCCGCGTGGAGTTGAACGAGTTGGCCTACTTTTTAAATTTCATGCAGTTTTATTTTTTCTCTTTTTTTCTCCGCATGAGTACGCAAAAGTACAATAATTCCAAGGGCCTCCTCTCGCTCTCTTTCCCTTCATTATTTTCAATCGTTGTTTTTTTTTTTTTTATTCTGATGATTTTGTGACAGCTTCGGCTTCGATACCGTTGAAGAAAATAGGAAATAAAATCAGCGAAATAAGGATATTTTTTGGCATCTCAAACGCAAAATACTTTAAAAACACTCGAGTTTTTGCAGTCTATGTGTATCCGCGTGTTAGTGTTCATCAGAGTGTGTTTTAATGCCGAATTCGAAGTCCGAAAGCGCACACGCGAACTGAAAGAAATAGGAATGAAAGAGCAGAGTCTGGAGCACAGTCATCCTGTCGCCTATATTCATCGATCGTGAAAGCTCTCTGTAGTACACAACACTCGGTGAAACGATACACCGAGCACTTTTGTTTTTAAACTCGTTTATTTATTCGTTTTTTTTTTCGTTTTATCGAGGCGCGTATACGATTAGACAAATGGAGTTAATTAACACGAAGAAAAATATGACGAAAAGCGAGATGAAAACATTATCGTAATTACGTATGAGAACGAGTCCGGTGTAATTTGTAGGCGTGCAGGTAATTAGTAAGTTAATAAATAGTCATTTTATCCATTTTCTCCATGATCACTGGTGACGGCCTCATTTTTCGAGCAAATGCTATATACTCTGTGCTTTAATAAATTGAAGGACAGTTGAGCGAAGAACAGAGCTTAAAAAAAAATGAAACGATTAATCATGATATAAAAAGCAGTAAGTGAGTGACTGAAAGTAAAAAATGGCAATCGTAATTGCCTCAATGCACAAAGCAGCAGCAGCAGCAGCAGCAGGCAGCAGCGATAGTACAAATGTGCTACTCGAAACCGATTATTCACTCATCACATTGCTTCAATTGAAAGGACAAGATTTTTTGGATGAAAAACAAAATGTAAATAATTTAGCGAGAGGCGATGAAAAAATATTGGAAGACATCGGTCGTGTTATTCCGAAGCAATAAGGTGGGGGGGTCTCAACGACGTCGCGTCTAGTAACTTTCTCGCGGTATCACGCGGTCTCTTCGTTCTCGCGAAGCCCGCGATTAACGAGGTGGAGAGGACTCGACAGCGAAGAGATCGGTTGAAGGTTTTACGTAAGAGATTCTCAAGTGGTATGTACAGGAATGACAGAAGGGGGGAAGGGGGGGGGGGGGCACGGAGTGCGAGGTCGATTCGATGCCGCACGATGTTTGTCTTTCAAGAAATGCCTTCTTAGCGACGTACCGTGTCTTATAGTGCGATTTATAGTTTTCGTAGACGCGAAGGTGGGATTTAATATTTGGAACAACCAAATCCTGGAAAGCTCGATATTTCAAAATTTTATCATTTTATAATATTGAATTATGAAAAATCGATTAATTCGAAGTTTTTATTCTCGACAGACTATTCCCAGTAGATGATGTATTCAATTCAATATTTTTTCATTGAATGCGCATTTATTCGAAAATTCATATTCGGATTATCTTTATTTCGAACGCTGATATTAGAGATCGTTATGATGTAAACAAGATTTATATTTTCAAAATTCGAAATGGAGAGTAGTTTTTATTTTTTATTTTTTATTAAAAGACCAGAATATATAGTAGAAATGGATTGAGAGTAAATTTTTCGAATGCACAAAACGTAGGTACACAAAATAGCGAATGTTAAGAAAGCGAGGATTTAAACAGCGAACGCTGAAATAGCCAACCAGAGCCATCCGTTATAGCCTTATTGGAGAGCACGAAGAAATGAGAATCGTCTACGAGCTCCACATGCTTTTGCAATTTTGATCGTTCGATTTTTGGGTGTTTCGCTATTTCAACCGTTCTACGACTTTCCGGTGTTTAGCTATATTTTGATCTCATTAATATTTAGACTTTCGTTATTACATATTCGAAATTGTGAATATTCATAGCTTGCCGATTCCAGTACTTGATGATTCGAACACTGAAAACGAAATTTTGTTGCCTGAATCAAATAAAATAGTCGAATATGTCGAACAGAATATTATGGATGAATGCCAAATGGAGGTGCACAGAACCAGAGATCTGTGCACCTCAACTGTGGCATAAAAACTAGAAATAATCAATGGTTGAATCAACAAAATAAATTTTGATCAAATGAATTTTGTTGGATCAACAAAATTCCGTTTTCAGTGAATGCGTGATAGTCGAATTTTCGTAAAATTCATATTTTAGCCTTCGTCATTTCGGCTACTGTTATATTCTGTTTTTGACGTGAATTTACTTTCAACACTCCAGTTTGAAGAAATTTGATTGAAATTAATATGAATTTGAATATAAAAACATTAAAAAAAATAAAACACAAAAATAGAAAACGTATCGTATCGCTGCTAAACTTTCTCACGAATAAATGACCTGCTACCATTCGTTGATATTTACTTCTTCATTGGTATTCTTTGGATTGAAAGAAACTCTGGGACGAATTACATCAGCTAACGATCAAAGAAAACATCTTGAATGACAGGTAATTTACGATTGTGTGTATTTTTGTGCTTTCGCCTAACACACCTGTTACATGATATAAGAACAGAGAGAGCTTATTATAGTCAAGAAATAATCAACGACGAGGTTTCTCGTGTCGTCCCAACAATAATCCGTAACGTTAGAAACTCGTCTAAACCACAAACGAACTTATCGACGAGACAGACAATAAAATCAAAGCACTGTAAAAAGTGGGCTTGAAATTTTTGAATATTCCGCTCTGTTTCTGGCAAAAGAGTGGGGGATTCCAACGTGTACCGTTGAGATTCTTATCGATAGTTTCTCGAGCACTCTCGTTCGGATCGTCGACATGGTTGGATCGATGATAAATTGAATATTTTTCTTTTTCTACATTCATCTATTCTCATAAGTCAATAAAAAATTATTTCATCGAGAGAAGAAACGTGCATCGCGAGATCAAGGACATCCGTCGTCGCAGCTTCCAGCCTCGCATTATTATCATCGACAAAATCCCCGGCCAATTTTAGTTGGGAGCGTGCGATATCTCGTTTTGGAAAGAACAAACGAAAACCAGATATGTATCAGTTCCTTTTAATAATATTCTCGTTCACTCGACCGACTCGATCCAACCTGTTATCGATCTTTGTATATTTATCGAACGTAGAAATTATTTTCACAACATTTTTTTTCAAAATACGAAGAGAAAATGAAAAATTGATCATTCCATTATAGCAGGATGCTTTCGCGCTGCACGGTGATGCCGATCGATTTCGATAATGCGGTTAACTAATCGATCAATAATCTTTGCCACAATCAAATGCTTGAATACTTCCTAACTGATGATGAAAAATTCTTCACACTGCGGATACAGAAATATTGGTTAAGTCAATTGGTGCTTTTTCGCTCGTTTTATTTCGTTTTCTCCTCCTTATCTCATCAGCATCGAGATATTTTTGGGAGAAACTATTTACAAAAAAAACGTGTCTATAATACGACTGTTGCATTTCATCAAACACAATTTTATTTGGCTAGACACTTCATCAGTCGATTGATTTGATTTGAAAAAAAAAAGTCGTCTGGAATTGAAATTATTTTGGACGAAAATAAACTGTGGAAATACCGAATCTTAAATAGCAAGTATATTATTGGTGAGCCGAAAATTTCAAATCTACCTCGAATAAATTTGATCAAATCTTCTCTATATATATATAAATCTGTTAGCTAAAAAATGTTTGTCCGCTTTTCAATCGAAAACGGCTGAACCGATTACAATGAATCTTTCACGAGATTAAAGATCACGATTCAAACTGAGTTTGTGGTTTTGTAAAATTTCGTTATCTCAATGTTTACAGAAATGCAAAAAAAAAGTTTGGTGATTTTGTTCATTCTCCAATTTTCAAAACTCGACGGTAGTTGAATACTAACGATAAATAAAAAAAAACGATTAACCAATTTGAAGGGAATTAGAAAACGAACAAAATGAGCGGTGAATAAATGCTCAATTCGGTATAGAAAAAAATTTACAGCATTAGTAATGAAATTATGAAAAATTAAAAATACAAAAATCTTTCGTTTGATTATTTTATCCAGAATAAAACTGAAGAATTATGTCTGAAATTGAAAAGAAAACGAAAAAAGATGGCCTAAGTAACATCAGAATACTGATGTTTTTATTCCTCATTCCTCATCTCTATATATATAAATCTGTTCGCTAAAATATGTTTGTCCGCTTTTCAATCGAAAACGGCTGAACCGATTACAATGAATCTTTCACGAGATTAAAGAACATGATTCAAACTGAGTTTGTGGTTTTGTAAAATTTCGTTATCTCAATTTTTACAGAAATGCAAAAAAAAAGTTTGGTGATTTCGTTCATTCTCCAATTTTCAAAACTCGACGGTAGTTAAATACTAACGATAAATAAAAAAAAACGATTTACCAATTTGAAGGAAAGTAGAAAACGAACAAAATGAGCGGTGGTTGAATGCTCAATTCGGTATAGAAAAAAAGTTACAACATTTTTAATGAAATTATGAAAAATTAAAAATACGAAAATCTTTCGTTTGATTATTTTATCCAGAATAAAACTGAAGAATTATGTCTGAAATTGAAAAGAAAACGCAAAAAGATGGCCCAGGTAACATCAAAATACTTTTAAAAAAATTTTTTTTCTGTAGATTCACAAACAATTTTTATTCCTCATTCAATAATTTTATTCCTCATAAAATAGGAAAAATTCACAGCTAGAATAGGCTAGATGCGCCTGCTCTGTGCAGCGGGTGAAGCCCGCACGCACAGCTAGTGATGAAATAAATGTCGAAATAAGTGTCAAATATTCGTTGATTTTGCCCGAATATCCCAACAGCCAATGAATATTTGTAGTTGGCTCGAAAAACATAATAAAACAGACACTTGTCCCAAGGAATTGTTATTGCAATCGAGATGTTAGTCCGAACGTCATTATTTTCACGATTGCACCGAAAAATTGTTCCACACTTGGAAGCATGTTGAAAAATCATAAGAAAAAAATTGTTTTTTATTTTTTTGCTTTTCATTATTGTAGCAAAATATTGTTCCATATTTGAAAGCGAGTTGAAGAAAAAAAAACAAAGTTTTTCCCCAAGGAATTCGTTCAACTGGCAGAGAAAGCAGTGGCCCGAACGTGTAGCCTGCCCTTAATCACGATAGAGTGGCTCGATAATTCGGAGTGTGCAGTAGAGTCGGAGCCAGAGCTGGCGACACATATGATTATTATACATCGAGTTACGCGAATGTACACAGTTCGTGCGAGAGCTCGTTCGTGAAGATATGTAGTCGAGAAACACGAGTAAGGCGTACCAAAAGTAAGAGAAAGAGAGAGAGAGAGAGAGAAAAGAGAAAGAATTGAAAAATGATGGAACATTAGCAGCCAGCGTAGAGTGAGTAAAGACCTTTTGCAAGTATTGTCCAGTCTCAGTGTGTAAAGCTGCTTTTGACAATAAAAGTAATGCGTCAATAATTCTCACGTTTCCCGTATTTACTTAACTGGACAACGACTGGTTCGTGTTCGAAGTTCGTGTCTTCAGTAGCTAAAGTCATCATGTGGGTCGCCGCTACGTTCATTTCGTATGAAACATCACGCGTGTCCACGATATGTCTCCTCTCTGGTGCGATAGTCGTTTCTGTGTGTCGTTAGTCGTTTAGCGGTAGGAACATACGGTTCGTGGTCATTTTATATATTGATTTTTCTTTTATTAAGCTCGATAACGTGTGGAACGACGACACCACCCCCGAGCCAGCAGCCCCTTGGAGCACATTTTTTTTTTTCTTGTCCCCTTTTGTACGCACCCTTTCACCACTCTTTCTAGGCTCGGCACTCACCCCGTGCTAAGCTCGCGTTTCATCGTTTCGTTTTAACCCTCAGTAGTATACCTCCTCTCTCATGCTCATCCCGACTGTGAATGCCCGGTGATTAGACCCTATCACGTATGCGGAAGTCTTCGAGCTTACTCTACTGTATTTCAATCTCTCTTTCTTTCTCTCTTTTTTTTTTCTGTCTCTTCTTCGCTTTCTTTCTGTCTTCCGGAGTCTCCACATGTTCACTTTGTGCTCGATGGCTCGTGATCAATTCTGTATACCTTCGCTCCTTTTCTCTGTACGATGAATCCCGTTTACCCCCTCCTCCCGAGTGAACTCATCAGAGTGCAAAAACAGTACAACACGCTCGACTTCTTGCGGGGATCAAAGCAGTCGAGAATTTTCCCTTACCACTTTCCTTTCCTTTCCATTTACCGAACAACTCAAATTTTGCTTCTAAGCGTGCAACGCTTTTCGGAGAGTCGCTTCACCGCTAAATGCACCCCGCTCATTCGAACAATCACTCGACCGAAAAAACGTTGGTGCCTGTGTGTTATATTGACAGCGTTGTATTAGAAATGCAGCTTTGAGGTAACCGGATAGTTGGACGTTTTCATTTTCGTATTATCATTGAAAAATGATAAATTCCTTTCTTTTAACTCCCGACTGCCCACTCGGGCAAAAGCCGGGAGTTATGCGTTTGACCGTGATCAGCTGATTTTCACGAATTTTTTAAGCAGAATCTTTGTTGAAACGGCGAAAAATTACTTGACCAAATTGGAGAAACAGGTTCTATTACCGGTGGACGTGGTTTGGAGTCGTAATTTGATACGATTGCTTGTATATTTAAAGAATAATTAGAAAAACAAAAAATCACCGTTCAACCATATCGACACAGGAATAGGTGATGCCGCCATAACTATATTCACTCGCAACATGTGCGCCATACTTCACTCGGTTGGTTGTGACCGATTGGTTGTTGCTGTGACTGATTGGTTGATTGTGTATTATTATTTATTTATTTTTTTATTTATTTTTTTTATTTAATTATATTTATTATCAATTATATTTATAATAATTAATTAAAAAATTATGAACTTTAAAAAGTGTGAAATAAAAAAATGTTTTGAAAAAACATAAAAACTCCCGACTAAAAATAGTAGTAATGGCCAGAGTGCGAAGCTTTGTCAGATGCTCCCTATGTTTACTATGCTTGTGTATTAATTTTAAGAGACGGTTTCGTGATAAAAAATAACAGGTATCATATCGACAACATTCATGTGTATATCATTTTTCAGTCAATTGCCAATAAAATTCATAGTCAAATTGTAATTTCAATACAATGTTGACAGTAAATGGATTCATATGCAGATGTATTAATTATCCATGACAAATATAGTTCATTTCAATGCATGTTCGCAAAATTATCACATTTTATTTCAATATTCAATGTTGTGTATATTAAATTCCATAGGAGAGACTAAACTTTATATTCATGTCTTAAATTTGGTATACGAGTACAATAATTTCCATTTCATATATCCAGTTTGTAAATTTCATACGTCATGGTATCGTAAAAGTATTGTAAATTTCATATAATTTTTAACAGTGAAGCTTTAAAAAGTCTGAAACAATAAAAAATAGATGTCGGGATTTTCGTCGGGAGAGGTCTTTACTTCTTATTCAATGATTCGATTAGAGACATCTCCCGACGAAAATCCCGACATCTATTTTTTATTATTTCAGACTTTTTAAAGTTTACTACTATTTTTTTTTCAATCATTATTCAACTTGAAAATTCAATTTGTCTGGAATAATGAAACTTTTTTTGCTTGCTATCGCGATACCTTCAGGACCATGAAATTGACTAAACGTTCGTTGTTAAGATGATAAAATGCATAAATTCATTGAGACGATATCGCTTGTTTTTTCGGTCTAAAACCTTTTTCCAGCAACGACAAATTATTTCGTCGAATCTGAAAACATTTTTTTGTCCTTATAGAACCCAAATGCTTTGGTCGAAATGAACGAAATTTGTTTTATTAAAACGTTTCGACAAATCGAATTATTCGTCGCAAGAATTTTATTCAAAATCTCTATCCATCACTATAATCAGAGATTTATCTTGGTCCCAGAGATAATAATCTCAATTTGGGATTGAAGTTTGAACGAAAATTCATCACGATTAATGGAAAACGAAGACGAAGAGAGAGAGAGAGAGAGAGAGAGAGGGAGCGAAATCACGCTTAAAAATGTAAAAAGTTTTTCTTATCTAATCTACCAGCCTGGACCGTGGACATTCACCTCCAAATAACCTGTATGTCATAGAATTCCTCGTTAACGAAAAATGCGTAGAATTTAATTCTCACTAATCGTAGGTATGGATCTGCTTCAAGCTCCGTTCATTTTTTTTATCGCAATAAGATTCGATCTATGATGGTTTCATTATTTCCTGATCGAAAAATACTGAATTCAAGATAACGTACACGTAGTATCGGGATTTTTAGCAGCGGCTAACAGGGCAAGATCTGTTTCAATTAGAGCGAATCCTTTCACCGAGACGACTTGGACAAGATAGAGGGCCCGAGGGACTGCGAAGGGGCGATAAAATCGACTGCATTACTCATCGATTACATCATCGAGGAGATTTTAATCGCACACGTTTCAATGAGTGGAAGCAAGACAAAAGAAGGTATGAATTTCGGGACACGTTTTCAAATTTTTATCAATCGTTCTGAACCCCAAAACCTATTTGATAAAAGCCTCCTTTTCTATAATACACTTCTCTAGTGAAACCTCGTCGACGAGTAATTGCAAATGAGTACACAGATGTCCAAATAAAAGCGTTTTTATCACGTGGAAGCTTACACGATTGAAATGCAGCGAAATGTTTGTTTTTTTTTTTTTTTTTTCGTATGATCCAATTTTTTCGTATCGGCCATTCGCACTAAAAATTTTGCAATCAGATTTTTGGATCTTGAATATAAAATCCATGGAGCTTCAATATCGATCAATTTTTAATCGTTCCGGAGAAAATGATTTTCTTCGGAATCTTTGAGACAGCTGGGATCATAGATTGATTCCGTAGCGATAATAATGAACTCAGAACAATTACAAATTCACACTACAACCGTCGTTGTAAACGTAAGGCAAAAATTGTAGTCTTGAGCCTCATTAAAAAACCTATAATTATTAATTTTAAGGATCAGTTGTACGACTCATTCAGTCTGTGGAAAAAAAAAAAACGTGCGCACACACAAACGTACCCCAGAAAGAGTGTTTTTGCGGAGCCACGGTGAAAGTCTCTCGAATGACTCTCAGCTGAATATGCGTTGTCTTCTCATCGCCGGAAGCTGCCTCAGTTGACCGCACTCAAACCTGCGATTCAACGCAATGTTTAACGCGTTGTGCAACTGTTATGTTGATCCTCTCGTGTCTTTCAATTTTTACATTTTACACATTTTTTTTTCTTTTTTTTCTTTCCGTGTTAATCGACATCGATCCTCGCGTGTCAGTACAGAATCAATGAGAGCGCTGTGAAACTTCGGACTAGCAAGATAGAGCTCGATGAATAAACAATCGGATGTTGAATTTAATCGATTATTTTGATCTATAAGCTTGTTTATAAGTTTTTTAAATAAATCATAATGGTACCGAAGCGTAAGACGTTGGAATGCAAGAGAATTGATGGATTTCGAATCGGTAAGGAAGCAAGATCACAAGATCAAATCCACCATTGTGACTTCAAATTTTTATATGATTTAGACAAATTTTTTTTATGCGCCTATTGACAAAATTTGGGCTGTATTAAAATTGCGAAGTCGAGCATTTTGAGCGACTGAGAGACGTCGTTTTATATGGGAGACGATCGACCGGAAGTGTCGTGAACACGATTTTTTCTTTCCATAATCCAAAATTAGCCGTTGAAAAAACTGATTCAACCAATTTCTATTCTCAGTGTATATTGGATATTAGAAATGTATGAAAAATCATACCTCATTGAGCATAATTAAAGCAGTGATATCACAAAAAAAAACGTTTCAACTTCCGGTTGAAGAAAAAAAAAAAAAAATAGCACCGATGCGGTCAGAAAAATCTAATTGGTAGGTTTTTATTTGAGTAAACTAATTATTGACCAGGATTGTCGAACATTGGGATAAAAAAAAATGAATAATATGAATATTCGACACGAATCGGAATGGCTTCGAGCATTTTTTGTTCAAGCTCTTCCTTCATTTCCTTTCTTCATCGCGCTTCCTTCATTTTTTTTTAATTTTCATTGTCTCGACAAAATTTAAGAAAAAATGTATTCAAAAATTTTTGAAAAATTCAAGTATTTCAGACGCTTACCAATGGAAGCTCGAATATTATAATTTTTTTTGTTTTTTTGGATTCGTAAGATGTTGGAAATGAGATGAGGTGAAGCAACCGCTTGGAAAAGAAAGTCGATGACGATTTATGACGAACGGGCGGACGGACTCACGGGCACAGTCACATTCACGCGCGCCTATTTCACTGTATTAACTTTATAAGATTGTGAGCGGAAGTCACGCGGGGCCCTGGAGCGATTGCGGATTCTAACGGGTTAGCGAAGTTCCGGTGGCGATCCTGTAGCGCCGAGAAAAACGCTGGTCAAACAGTCGAGGAACACGATGTTCGTTAGAAAATTTATTCCGTTGCGTGGTTGCACCGAATTCTATGAATGTCGGAATACAAGAATTACGAAAATAATAAAAAAAAAAAAAAAAACCCCCCCAAAAAGCTTCGCTGTGAGAAAGACTGGCCGTTTGTTAAATGACAAAAGTAAGACGAGACTAAATTTATGAAAAAGTATAAACATAATGAAAGAATGATGAAGCAGAATCATTGTAGTATAAGCTGAATAATAATGAAATGAATCTACGAATCATAAACAACGATGAATCGATGAAAAATAGAGAATAATGATTATGTATTATTGAGCAAATTCATTCTATCCCAAGAATCAATAATGAAAGTTATAACATTTCGGATTCATCGTTAATTATTAATTCCCCTAGCAGTTATTCCGGCGTTATTATAAATTATTATGCCTTCACGGGAAAGCATATTCCCATGGCAGGACTACTATCGATTCTTTGACCGAGGAGGGGAGGAGAGCTTTGTCTTTTGAATTATAGAAAAATTCGATGGATTTCGTCGGAACACGAAATTTCACGATCACGATTTATTTTTACTTTTTCATTATCTCCCTGCTCTTGTAAGACGACTGAGACGAAGAGATACGTTATGTTGAATTTTGCAACGAGAAAATGAAATAAAAACTGTGATTTTCGGTCAATTTTCCTTCTCAAGAGCAGTCGGGGGGGGGGGGGGGGGGGGGGGGGGCTGAGACTTTTTCTCAGACTTCGATTGAATCGTTAAGGAGTTTCGGTACAAAAGGCAAAATGTTAAGAAATTAATGAAATTTGGTGATAATGTTCTTCAACATCAAGCACGATAACACAAGTTTTTTCAAAATTTTCTTCTACTTAGTTATCGAGAGTAATTATGCATTAAAGCAGATTTCTTATGCCCGAAGTATATACCTATATATATGGAAACGCTATGCTTATACACGTGAACTTTAGTCTTCAATTACTCGATAACCGTGTAGAAGAAAAATCTGAAAAAAATTGTATCGTCAAATTTGGCACTAAAGAATATCTTCACCAAATTTTATAAAATTCTTAACTTTTTGAAATTTTTTGTCTTTTTAACATGGTTTAGCATGGCAACATTGTATCGCCTGTACCGAAACTCCTTAATTGCCTCAACGTTTTAAATGGTATTCAAAATTTTTTCAATTTAACATTTTTCATTGCAATAAAATACACAAAAATTGACTGCTCGAAAAGTCACAAAAATATTAGAGTAAATTGAAGAAAAATCATCGTTATATAGGAACATTGAATAAGGAAAAAGTTTTCATATGAAAATACAAAAATTTAATAGCCTAAAAAAACGATCGAACAGCAGAGTTACGAGTCACTCTCATCGGTCTCAGGCTTACTGAATTATGTAGAGTAAAAGAATCGTCATAACCCTTGAAAAGAATGAACATGAGAGATAACTACGAGTTTTTGAGAGCACGCTCCTAATTAAAACACTTGTAACTTCGCTAGCTTTTCCTGCTGCTTCAATCTCACTCTTCAACAGCCGACTGTCAAGAACACACACATACTTTCTTTCTCGTTCTCTCTTTCTTCCATTTCGCTGTGGATTCTTAGTTCTTTGTATACATTTTAGGTGTAAGTTGAAACACGCAGTAATAAACACGTTTATTAATATGAAGAACACAACGAATTTAAAGCGATATGAATATTGAAATTTTTACCGACGACAATGTTCCTCAAAGTCCGAGACGAAAGAGCAAAATCAAGTGTCATCGAGCCACCAAGCATCGAAAAAAAAATTAATCAGTTGTTTCGCTAAGCGTTATCAATAAACACGATCAATTTTTCGATTTGTAGGCACCGAATCCAAACAGTATTTCGACGTTGAACGAGGAAAAAAAAAACATTCGATATTCGATGGATTAACATGTGTTTGTACCGATGAGTCAGAATATACAAAAAAAAAAAAAAAAAAAACGTTTTCTTCGAATCTTAGTTGAACTTTAGTGAAGAAAAGAAAAATGGAATTTTGTTGAATTACACAGCAATGAGCAGACCTCAGGTTCGTATAAAATAATTTTTATATTATGCTTTCGTTCGACGTATCACGCGTATCATGTTATTTTCATTTATTTATTTATTTTTTTTCATATCGAAACAATGTTGTAAAATTAATTCGATGACTAATTTGAACACACCGAGGGTGACAGGTCTTTAGTCCGAATTAAGAAAGTGTCATCAGCATGCAAGAGTAAAAAAAATTCACTTGACAGAAGTTACGAAAATAGAACACGAGTTCTGTGATTCATGAAGCAATGACAGTATCGTATTTTTCGATACAGTTGAGGTGGAACTAGTCGAGACAGAGAGAAGTAAACCTACTTCAAGATTTCACAACGAGCAATGATTTGAAAATAAAAAAAAAAGTTAATAAATTACTTATTTTCGATCTACATACGTAAAATACAATTTTTTTTTTCCCCATTGATTTCTGTCTCGTGATATATTATTCCACAGGATTTTATTTTCAAAAGCAAATATTTCGATAACGGGACGATCAGCATAAGTGAAATTTCACCGAGGAGTGCAGGATAATCTAAATAATATTATTTTCAAATATTTAAAAATTCAAATTTTCAAAAACAGAAAAAAAAATAAAAAATTCAAATACAAAAATTGTTTTTTCTTTTTAATTCTGTCTCAGACCATGTTGCAGATGTACTATCTTATGATATTGATTGAATTTATGTACACTTGTTTGAGTGATTAAAAAAGAAAAAAAATACATATTTTGCACCAAACTTTGTTTGGCATTGCAAGGTCTACAAAATAACACTGCCTGGCTTATAAAGGACGACGAGGATTCAGAAAACTAGCTCGGGAGGAGGGCTAAACAGAAATGCAATGAAAACGAAGAAAAAAAAGGGGCGGACCGATGAATGGTTTGAATAATAAAGTATTCGGCTATAATTATCGATCGAAAGACTCATAAAAGACGTTATAACACGTGATATTTGTTATCGTAAGGTCCGATGGCCGTGAAAACAAAGCAGACGTCTTGTTCGATTAAATTCTCCAAAAATAGCTTCGATATCTTTGATCGCACGCGTGACCAGTACGATGAATCATGCATCACCACCTCGATTAACCTCAAAATTTCGTACGAAACCGCGCCTACTTTTTACACTACGTTCTGTAACACATATTCTTGCGGTTGAAGAATTTTTTAAAAGAATAAAAATACACGAAGATGATTCAAGAGATATTTTGGAAAATATCGAAAAAGTACAGTGAAATAAAAAATAAAAAAATCCCAATGAAAATCCCGTAATTAGAACTGAACTGATTTTACAAAGTTTCTGTTTAAACTCACACGTTGCTAATACAGTACGAATTGAAAAAATATTTTGATTCCGTTTAGTTAATGTGAAAAGCTCGACATTCTCGTACACAGGGCGTTCGTAATGTTGACACCTTCGACGATCCTTTATATTGGAAGTATAAAAAAAAACATCTGTGCAGATGGAGAAGTGACAACGTGAGAACGAGAAATGTTGTGTTTCCGTCAACGCTGAGATTATGCCGCTCGCGACTGTACAAGCTTTTACAGAATTATCGAATGAGAGAACGATAGGAATAGAAAAAGAGAGAAGAATGAATCGATTGCGCGCGGTGCGGTCGCCCGGCACTCTAACCTCAACAGCCTTCGAGGTATAGTCCAAGATTATCGTCGCGCTATTTTGTCACCCCACCGCACAACGAAAAAGCACAATACGAAAACACACCGAAAACTTGATTTCCATTGAAAGCCATGAAAACACATGTCTCTTTAACTTGTAACGAGAATCCATTCGAGGCGAGTTAACTTTTCATTGCTTTGATTTTGCACCATCTTCCCATCTCCAATTACAATCCATCTATCGGCGGTACACAATACTATCGATATATAAATATATATACATGTATTTTAATATGCCAGTATGCGCGTGTGCGCTCAAGTAGCAATATTATCGAAAATTATCGTTACGTAGATCGTATAATGGCTAAACATATTTTACAACGTAATGATGCTAAGCAAGAAAAAAGCAAAATAATATGTAATCAAGCATTTCGATGTAAACGTAAATAGGATAGGAGCGTCCTGAAGTAGAGTTTTAGCATTGGACAAACTGCGCCTGCGCACATGGATCCAACTCAACAGTTATTATGCATTATATACGTTTACTCGCACACATACACTGTTGTATATATTTTTATAATATATATGTATATTGTTAAAAGTGCTCGTCCCATATACGTATGTAAATAAATATATATGCATTTGTTGTAAACGGATTCACACACACACACATACACGCCCATATATTTATATATACGAATATATTGGCCGTTATTGAGATGAGTTAAACCTCTAAATTATCGCAATTCAACGTCAAGTACGTATGGAAATTGAGTCCACGTATATATGTGCAAATAACCTAGATTTTTTATCTCTCTTCATAATTAAAGAAGCCTCCCGTCGAAAGAACAAAGTATTTGTTTTTGAGGATAAACTTGCGAAAAGGAAAAAAAAAACCAAACAAAATGAGAATAAAAGGCGAAAAAACGCAAGAAGACACGCTTGTTTCTGACCAAGCAGACGCACGAGACTACACCCACCTGTGCTTCTCCGATCTCTTAACTGTTCCTCTCGTAATAACCTCGTGAGCACATACGCGCAGAAGCTTGAAAAAAGCCGTTTTTATTTTCTGTTCACCAAGCGTCCTCGTCGCACGTTTATTTATATATACACGCACACGTTATACATCGGCCCGCTGCTTTTTACTACACACACACACACACACATACGTATACATATATACTTGTATATATTTATGTTTCGCACGTATCAAAAGTTTTGAGGTTCATAAACGAGGACAGAAGAGTATTTTTTAGTTATCCAGAAAAACCGGAGATTCGACGAATCTCTTAACGCGTGAGGCACGCGCTCGCGCCCTCGTGTACGAAACTAAACTGTCACCTCTGATCGTGTACAGACTTGAACATACCCTGAGCCGAGTACCGGCGGAATGAACACTGTCTGCCCGCGCGGCCGCGCGCCGGCAACTTGGACACATCCAATCGAGTCTTTCTATCTCTCTCGAGAACTCAGGGCTGTCACAAAAAAAGGCACGAATAGGGGGGCCCTTCGGAATATTCTGCTTACCGACAGATCCATTTGGAATCGTTTCGCACGCTTTTTTTTTCCTTCTACCGTCACCCAATGTTACTACGTCATTAGGCTTTTAATTTATACAGATATTTTGACGATTCTTTGCCCACTATGAATAATTCATTGGAATTTTTCTTAAGGATATCTTTTACACGGCTTTTTTTTCTATATTTTGCAAATTCACATTAGTTCGTTCATCCCAATTTCCATATTTCACAGGTCATCTTTTTTTTTTTTTCTTTTTTTCTGTTCGATATTAACAAAAGCTACCGCATAAATAATGGACTATGAAAACAACCATTATACATCAAATCTTCTTCGTTTACCGGCTATTTTTTTATTATTACTGTGAAATCATTGGTTTTTCATAAACTGTACTGCAGCTCCCTCTGGCGGAGCGAAATTAATGCTGACAACGCAATGTCGTTCGCAAGGGGCAAGGGGTCTTTCGTACGGTGGTATATGACGTATCCTTCGAAACAACCGGGACAACAATAATGTGTCGCTGCAAATTTTAAACACCCAATAATTTTTGTGTATCAATGTTGCTCACTTTTGACCAAACGTCGATTTAACTCGGAGCGTATATTCTCGAGTGCCCCAAAATTCAACATTTCGACAGAGTCGCACGTGTGTTTATTAATGCTGAAAATAAAAATCTCGTGGAACTCTCGCCGGGGGCAGAGAATTTTGAAAAAACTCAAACACGATATAAATAACAAATATGCGAAGATTTCATATTAAAAACTCATCGTATTTAGAATCAACGATAGACTTTCTGAGTTTTTTTTTTTTTTCGTCTCATTTCCATTTGCTGATTAATGTAAAATTAATTCGTAGAGAATGGACGTTTTATAGTACGTTTTTCGATTTACCTATGAATCACTGCGAGGCGTCCGATCCAATGATTTGACCGAGGTTCCTTAGTTTCGACGAAATCCACGAAGAATAACGATTATTTTATCTTATTCTTTTTTTTTTTTTATTGGCCTATTCACGTATATTCACTCGAGCTGTTAAATGATAAATGAAAATCTTTTAACAATGCTTATCACACCGCGGACGATCAGAGTTCGTAACAGCCTGGAGTAAGTAATTGTTGAGTTCACCTACTTATACTCGCGATCAGCGACAAACAAAGAGGTACCGAAAAAATATATTCCTTTTCATTTGCATTCATCAAATATCTACGAATATTTATTTTCAATGACACGCGATCGAGCTAGTCGCGCTCGACTGAGACACTGAAAGTCTGAATCGTACCAGCGGTATAGTAAACGCCAGCTCCGTCCCCCACTCCTCAACAGTCCAACAAGAATCTTCACCCCACCCTCACCATGCAGCCTGTAATTTATACATTGTACCCTACATTGTGCAGCAACAAAGTGATTATGATTTTCGACTTTCAGGAATGAAACAAAGGTTTTCAGTGTACTTGACTTTGAAAAAAAAAAAAAAAAAGAGAATATACAGCGGTGTAATCATAGTCTATAGACGTTTATAATGGCGATCCTTGCGCGGTGGCTAGATCATAGGATTCGCGTGAAAAAAATTTAACGCCGTTCTTCATAGATCCAATGCTTGTTCTCACAAAATTTCGGGATGGGTTATCGATCAATTGAGAGAGAAAAAAATGATTTAAAGTAGGTGTTCTCCGTGACGGATACCCAGGATGACAGGAAAATCCGATTTCCGGTCACCGAAGATCTATGTATCTTAGTGAAAATCCGTAAGATATTTAACAAAAATCAGATTCAAGTTCTTCAAACTTGTAGCAATCCAATGGTCTCTGGAAAGAAGAGGGTTATCTATCTAGTTTTTATGGAATATTGAGTTTAAAAAGAGCTTCCGACATTGGACAGTGTTTTTGACACTTTAGAAATGAAGAGGTTAAACCCGTGCGTATCGGCGCGGTCGAGTACTACGATTTCATTACAAAACTGTTATTTTTACAAGCATCAAAAATCGAGATAAGCATAAGTTCCGAATTTAGTGATTAATATGACCCCCAAAGTAGCAACGATTACCTTAACACGCGTCTATTTATCTCCCATCAAGATTTCTGTTTCTCTCAAATAAGTATTTTTTTTTTTTTTTTTTTTTTTTTTGCTAAGATTCTTATAAGAGGCTTCCGGATGGTCGCCGCGTAGCTTATCAGCGTATTGCCGAAGTTTCGCAAACGTTACGGTTTGCATCATCAGGGCTGGGAGCTCCGATACTGAAGCTCCCTGGTCTCAGGTAGTCCTTATATACGCGTGGTCTTCGTTACGGATTACTGCATTAGCCAATCATAGTTTTTGGTTGATCAGCTGACCAATTAAAAAACCGGGAGGACGGTGTGCCAGATCGGGTGAACTTGATAACCTCCATCTCTGTTGAGGCTATTCTGCGTGTTTGCGAATTTTCAGGCCTTATCTGTGTTTTCTAGAGCAGTAACTCGAAGGGTTTGCCTCTTATAAGAATCTTCGCATCAACAATGATCGCGTGAAATGCCTCAAATCTGGAAGATTTTTTTTTTTTCAGAAGTTTACTGTTTATTTACTTATCGGTTTACAGTAACAACAAACGAGAAAACGGAAATGGCAAAAAGTATTCGTTGACATTTTTGTGTGAAAATATATATTTGTTCTCAACAGAAAAAATTACCGTTTTTAGTTGGTCGACTACTGATGATATCAGTAGTTGCGTCAAATCAACCGTGTTAAGTAATTGAAAAGCAAATACAGTCGTTAACGCCTTTATTTTTAAATTTTTTGAAATAATTCAAACACATATATGCCATACGATTGCAAGGCGACTTAGAGTGGGAGCACAGAGTGTAATGAACGAAAACTTCGATCGCTATGAGAGTAAAGATCACCACTGAAACACATTAGTTGTTGTTATTACTGTCTCGATTGTTTTTTTTTTTTTTTTTAATTTTATTTTTACTGCGCGTCTTCCCGTTCGAGTTTTTACGAGGCCTGTCCCATCATTTTAACCCCACACTTTTCCCTTCGCTTCACTGTTCCCGTTCTTAGTTATTACGAGAGATCCTCCCCTCTCGGAATGTTGCCCCCAACCAATCTTTTCTAATGTTCTATGATATCGCACATGCCAAAGATCAAAGAAAACTGTGAAAAATTAATGGTGCATGGCTAAACGGTCATCCATCCAAGTACTGGCAACGCCTGGAGCTGCTTAACTTTGGAGAGCGCCGAAGCTACACGCTGACCGCTACACTCATCGGTGTCGATCGTTATTAATGCTATTAATCTGTACTAAGTAAAAAAGGAACAGAAAGTAATTCCATTGAAACCGATATTTCTATAATTTTTTGAAAGAAAGTCTACGAGTTGGTGAAAAGGATTGCAGACGAGGAAGATCACCGAAAATACATGAACAAAAAAACTGACTTAAACTGAAAAAAACAAGAATATTCAAGTTCAGATATAAATACTGGTTTGGAAGAACACGCGAAAGTTTGGTGCCATAACTAATCTAGAAATACATATGGAGGAAAAATTGAGACTCGACGAAACGAACGATAATATTTGGTAAGGCATTGGGACGCAAAGAGCAAAAATCAGATCCTTGGAAAAAATTTGTACCAATTGTGTGTATAAAATTGGAGCTACATTTTTGAAGGAGTGAAGAAAAAATGTAGTAACGAACAGAGGCTAAAAGAAATATGGAATGAACCTCAAAAATTAGGATTAAAAGAAAACAGGTTGAAAATAAAAACATGTTTTTATGCCCGTCATGACCATTTCCGATACCGTTTGACCGATTGGAATTGAAAATAAAAAGTATTAGCCCATGTAAAAAAAAAATGGCAGAAATGCGGTGTTTTTGCATGGGCAGAATTTAACTCACAATCAGTAATTGATTTTCAAAAATTGTCTCTCAATTTCTCTTCATGATATTCGTAACGGCAGGGCATTTACTGTGTTTACCAACAATTTCGTTGCCCGTTAAAAGATTATATCTCATTTGCACATGGTACACATTTATACGCAACTCGGTATGTTTACTTGATCGAAGAGCGCCACAACCGCCACAACGTCGAGATTTGAAGTTTTCTCAACGCCTGGAAACGTTTCCGGGATCTCTTCTACATCTACATCTGCTGGTAACAGCCGGCAACCGTCATTCGCAGGGATTCTCAATCGCAGGCTTATTATACACAACTGGTCCTTCCCGGCTATTGCCGGATCTCGTCTTCCGATTCGGATTAATTTTAATTATAATCGGTGTTGTTAGTATGTCTATGCACCGGTAAAAAGGCTGGCAGGTAAAGTTTATCGTTGCTTCTCTTTTTCAGAAAAGAATTCTATTCAATAATTTGACGTATTCTGATAAAATTTGTGGTTTCGAACGAAGGTATATACACTTCGTGTATACCAATCAGCTGCAATCTTCACTAGAAAGTTACTATGTATTGAATTGCAGCGATCAATGGTACGAGTGGCGAATAAAATTCGCACTAACCGCTTCCTTCAATTCTTTCTGATTTCCATACTGTTGTTTTTTTTTTTTTTTTTTTTTTTATGTACTGTTTTGTTTACATCCGTGAAATGTCTGTTTCGATGAATAGTGAATAATGTGTTTTGCTCGATTAAGGAGTTTCGGTACAGGCGATACAATGTTGCCATCCTAAACCATGTTAAAAACACAAAAAATTGTCAAAAAGTTAAGAATTTTATAAAATTTGGTGAACATATTCTTTAGTGCCAAATTTGACGATACAAATTTTTTCAGATTTTTCTTCTACACAGTTATCAAGTAATTGAAGACTAAAGTTCACGTGTATAAGCATAGCGTTTCCGTATATATAGGTATACACTTCGGGCATAAAAAATCTGCTTTAATGCATAATTACTCGATAACTAAGTAGAAGAAAATTTTGAAAAAATTTGTATTTTCGTACTTGATGTTGAAGAACATTATCACCAAATTTCATAAATTTCTTAACATTTTGCCTTTTGTACCGAAACTCCTTAAGGAGTCGTTTTTTATTAAATTCGTAAATCAGCATCTTTACATAAAATGCTTTCGTAAGCAGGCTCAACGCTTATTGACTTACTTTTTTCCAGCGTTTACTGGCATACGCAACTTTAATTGAGGTTAACCGTCAATTCGCTCTTTCAAAATAGATTTATTTTTAACCTGTTGACTTCAAGCCATTGCATGATTTTCATTGAAAAAACTATGTTAATATGAATAAATTGTTGGTTAAGATATACTTTAATGTGAAAAAATAGATCGATATGACTGTGAATTTCGAGGTTAAATGTAAAAAGTGTTTTTTTTGTGGTGCAAACTGCCAGATAATCGCTGATTAAAATTTGAAATCAACAGTCTTCCAGAAACAACATCAAAGTCAGATAATTTCTCTTAAGATTTACTATATTCGAGATAATTGGATATCATGGACTGTTATTTTCATCGTTACAATTGGTTTTTGGAAAAGATTCACATGTTTTTAAGTGTCTGAACAATAAATCTTGTTCGATAATGCGGATGATACCGATATTCCTTTTTCTTTTTTCACACAAAAAGATGTTAAACATCCTTTTGTGCAAAACAAAAAAGATGTTAAAAAATTGTCTGGCTTGTTGGCTATCCTCGTGTCAGTTATCAATTACGTTCTTTACCTTTTGACTTTTGAAAAACTCTGAACTTTAGCTCGGTCAATAGTAAAAAATTTTTTCTGCAGCAAACAGCAGGTAAAAAAAAACTGTCTGATTCCTTGGCAAAGCGAATGAACCGGACCCATAAGTAAAGTGCTTATAGTAACAGGCTGATTTGCACAGGATTTATTGAAATCATACTCAATATTCACAAGAACTGATTGAATGTTTAATTTTTTTACGATGTAATATTAGCGAGGCTTATTCATACATTCGTGGCTCGTAACTGCCGTAACGATCATTTTCAGTTATACCGCCAGAAGAAGAGTTCTGTTCGAATGCCTTTATTTCTAATTCAAATTCTCTAAAAAGCTCACATTGTCGAATATCTAAACGACGCTAGAGATTTTTTGTCCGGCGAGTGTGTTGCGTTTATAAATAGCTCAAAGTTTGAAGCAACGGTCTAGACATAAATTCAGCCGCAAATAAGAATTTGTGCGAAGGAGAAAAAAAAAATTGATGAAATATTGTTATCCAGCTGAAAATTGGTTTATTCTCGAGGAAAGATGTGGCCGGAAGATGGCAAATAAAAATTTTGTCTTTTCAACAAAAAACGTAGCCGGCATTATTTCGACATTTTCATTCATCATCAAATCCATATGAATAAACATACCGAGGACTTGGAGAAGAAAAGATACATTGAATGAAGAAATTCATGCTGATTTGAAAAGTAGAGAACAATAAAAACATCTTTCAATATCGTGAAAAACGATTATTCGGTTTTCTTATGAAGCAGCGATTTCACAAGAATTTTTTCATAAATGCTAATTGCGTAAATAGCTGGAACTAGTTTGTTATCTGCAGTAAACAAATTATTAGTCAACTTGGAAAAACGTGAGACTGTTTAAAGAGAGGCAAAGTCCATGATTTTTTAAGATCGACGTGTTGATTCATATCAGAGCAGCATAAAATACATAATTTTTCTTTATCGTAACGAACCTATTTACATTTGAATCAAAGCTGCAGAGTTTACATGGGGCAGCAGTTTTCGAAATAAAAATGAAAATTTTTACGTAAAATTATATATTCCACGATAATGTCAATTAGTTGAAAATGATTGAATAAAAAAAAAAAAAAATGGTGAAAATGATGTATTTCATGCATTTGAGATGAAAACGCTCGGCTGAATTAATCTACTTATGAATTATTAAATGATCCTTTCACTCTGGTTTCAATTTTTGGAACAAATTATTCAGTATCCCCCTGCAAATGGCACATGAAGAATAATATTTCGAGAAAATGCTTAATTTTCTCGATGCCAGGGCGAGTCAAAGCCGTCCCTAACAATCTAACAAAATATCTCTTTAACGAAAAAAATAATTTTGATTCGTAAATCAATTAAAAAACATTGTAATTCCATGCACTTGATAACTTGCACTCATTCAATATAAAGATCGTCCAGTTCGTGGCGCTGTAAGCGCCGTGCACTATCCTTATCGTTTTTCCAAGAAGCAATTTTGTGCTATTTTCAGACAAATTGAGTCGGAAAAATTGGTTAAAATCACCTGATCGTAGTGAAACGTTAAAATTCTGTTGTTTATCCATGCGGACGACTGTATGGAGTCGATAAATATTGAAAAAGTATTGAAAATAATGATTGCACAAATAGTGGACAATCTGAATATTAGTTTGAAATACTCCAAATGTATGCGAACGATAATCGAAAAACAATCAAAAAGTCACAGCGCATAATTTTTATTTTTATTTTTTACAATTTTCTGATCGTTACATCACGAACGTATAATCTTCATAAGTTGAATACTATACGAGAAGTGAAAAATATGCCGATATTTTTCTTAATCATAAAGCGGAGCTTATGTCACAGCTGAACGGAGTAAGAAGAAAGGAATTTTTTTTGTATAAAAATTCTCAGAGATTTTAGAATCGGATATAAATTCCTCGAAGATTCGCTTTTGTATTTACTCGTTTAAGAAGCTTTGACCAATTGGTTTTAATCAATGTGAAGAGACAGAGGGAGAGAGAAAGGAGGTCTAACTGATCTCTATATTACAACTGAAATATAAGCACTGTGTCCTACTGCTTGGCTTGAAGAAAAGTCGCAACAGCCTTGCCAGGTTGAATCGTTACGCAATCAGTCGAATCGAAGCAGGTTGGGCGTGTTAGAGACCGCGACCGCGGTCAGCGAAAGTGATTCTACCTGTTTTCTGGCTACGCGGATTCACCCATGAGTCCTCTCTGTCACGCGTTAAGAATGCTTCGAAAACGCTCCCAATCGCCGGATACATTTTTTTAAATCAATTTAGCCAGTCCAGTCGTTTGTTGAGCTTTTTTTCAGTCGAATAATACATTTTTTTTTTTCAGTCGTTCAATAAATTATTCATATTTTATAAAATCCGAGAAGGAGAATATTTGATTTATCCTCTACACCGTGGGTACAATGTGTCGAGACTATTGGCATGCTATAAAGAGAAAAACACCCGAGCGATCCGATCCGTTTTTTTGACATCACCAACCAGTTGTTCATCTATTCCTTCAGAAGAGGTAAAGAAAGTTGGTGAAAAATCTATTTCTTGTACGTATTTTTCATTGGAGCAGTTGAATGAAGATATTTCGTAGATAAAACGATCCAATTTCCAAAATGTTTTCAATTATATATTTTTCAAAAAGGGGGGGAGGGGGGTATGGAGATGGTGAACTTCGTGAAGCGAGTATATGTAATTTGGCAAATTAGTAAAAACGATAAAAGATTTGATCTCATTCATAATGGTAATTTCGAGATTTTTCCGTTATACAGCTGGCTATTCAATGACTTTCACCCACTCGTTTGTTATACCGCGAAATATCGATGAATCTCTCAAATTCACAGTGATGTAGAAAAAATACTCTGCCAAACGATCGGTCCAGTCGATGGATTATTATTTTATTATTATTTAGGTAGATCCGATGAAAAGATTTTAATCAGTTGAGCCTCAATCGTATGAATTTCACCGTTTTCGTACAAGATTGCTAATATTCGTTCATAATTGCTTTGTCAGTATTTTAATTAATTTTTTTTTTTTTTTTCAATTTCTCCTTGTTTCTGCGTACATCCGTGCATCAGGGTTTTTCGTGAAAATGCCATTGCTTCAATCCCTGAATCCCTGATATCCCTGAATGATACATTCTTGTATCGCATTCGTATGAAATTCAAGGGCAACTGCCTAAAACCTGCCATCATTAGCACCATCATGAATTTCCACCCGTTCGGCGATTGATTCGCGATCCAGTGCATGGCTAAGCGGTCACCCCATCAAGTATTGGCTCTCGCCCAAGGCTGCTTAACTTTTCAGATCGCCGGAACCATACACCGACTGTGTTGTAATTATCGCTGTCGATACCTGCTAACTATATATATATCAGTCATGTTCACTTGAAACGCAACGATTGATTCATCGTCGATCTCGAGCGCAGATTGACCAATTAAAAAACAGCGAAGTCATTGATTCCGATGATTTCCGAATGATTCCCTCAATTTCCCTTGGGCCTTGATATCATAGAGCATCGAGGGAGAGTGCTTGTGGGCAACACACTCTGGGGGGAGGGCGTGCAAGAACGGCAACAGAAACAGGAATAGTGAAATTAGGGGAAAAATAGGTTTGAAATGATCGGATGGGTTTCTAAAACCCCGAAAAGGTATAGCCAGGAATAATAAATGAATAAATGTTACAGAGTCAATGAGAACTTTCAATGATCTGATTTCAAAGAATTATAAATATTTGAACAAATTGTTGAAACGGAGATTTGATTTTTTCAAGTTAAATTAAAGGAGGGAAGGGCGGGGGGCACTCGATAATTATTTTTCCTGCAACAATTTTTATTCTTTTTCGGTTGACAATTTTTCAATCAGGACAATAACATGCACGTTTTATTCATACGTTTCTTCGAAGACGATGATTTGCATTTTCCCAGTATCGATAATGCGTATGAGTGACAGAGAACCGAGAATCTTTCAGCAAACATTTGATCGCATAGGAATATTAACGCATACACGTAAGATCCATCAATTTCTGGACTCACAACTTGACTGCAAATTACACATCGATACTTCACTCATTGCGCATGCGAAGAAAACAAAAAAATAATAATAATAATAATAATCAATGTATTTCTTTAACGAAAATTGAAAATAACGAATTGCATTGTAAATTATCAGTTCTTTGTCGTGTAATTCGTGTCCAATTAGAACGGGTTGATTTGGGTTTTGTTTTTTTTTTCTCGTTTCGCGTTGTTCGACAAAATTTGTTGGCGTCATTTCGAAAAACTTGAACGTCTTAAGTCCTCACGAGTGTTCCGTGAAATCCTAATTCTCGTCATGAGAAAAGTAAATCTTTGATTTTTTTCACTCATTCGGTTTATTTTATTTTTTTTTTTTCTTCTTTCTCGCCGAAGTCAATCACCATAATGTGCGAAAAAAGTCTATACATCGCATGTATAAACGTACAAACTACTGTGCAATCCAGGAAGGCTGGAGTACCACGAAAGGTCACGTAGTTCAACAGCTCATTAACAAAAAATACGGAGCGGATGTTTGATTAATAGACGTAATCGATAGTTACCTTTGTTCCAATTTTTTTTCCTCGTTGCATATATCTGACCTATTGTACCTAATCGTCGATTTGCTCAATTTATACGAACAAAAAAAAAAGAAATTATCGAATGATTTCTATAAAAAAAACGTTTTTTACACAGAGCGAAGTCAGATATCGATAAAGATCAAACAAAACAGAGGAACTTCAAACTCTGCTCCATTCCGTCGTCAAAGTCATTCTGATTCTTTTTTCTTTTTATTTATTGCAATCCTGTTGAAAGAATTCTGCGCAGAATAAATTATTCTCAGCTAGACTCTGCTCTCGTTATTTTTGACATTTAGATAATGCTTATGCGTGATCAACCAATTGAGTTTACCAGTTTCTATCCAATATAAGAAGGAACTTTTGAAATTCCTTCGTCACTCCGCAAGAATAACGTTTGTTGAACTATCGATAATCATAGTTTTACGTGGCTACGTGCTTACAGGACGTAAGCGCACAGTCCCCCTCCTTCCCGCGGTAATCGTATGACTGCGATCAATAACGGAATCGATGGGTCTGATTTGCGCTTGGACGTAAACAAAATTAGTCAAGTTGACCCTGGGTCATGGAGCTAATAGGTCTTGTCACATGGCTACGGCAAAGATTCTTCGGTGGGACAAGACGATGACGTGCACTCGAAATTCCAACTATTTCGTTGTTGACTCCGACAACCTCTCTCTCGTCCTCTGACAAGTGTTTACAAAAATATAAATACAAAAAAATCTTGTTTCAAAACTACCACGAAAAACTCCCGACCGCGAAATGGCATATAGCTGAGAAGAATATGAAATAAAAAAGCTGAAGGAAGAATCACCGATAATTATAAGGATATAAAAAAAAAAAAAATCATGAAAAAGTGGGAAAAAATCTTTCCATTGGCGAGTGTGCTTGGCTCTTGTGCATAATTTTGGAGACATCTGCTAACATCCCGGGTAAGGGTTTGGGCTGCTCTAGCCTCCTGGAGAAGAGTTAAACAAATGTATCACTTGAACAAATTTATTTAAAGCTAGTGACACTGCTGTAGGCATCGATAAAAGGCCATCGTATGTAGACCTTATTCTCCATAGGCATTGGAAACATTGATGAAAAGGGAAAGGAAACAATCTTGATGAAAATTTTCAAATCGATCAAAACATCCCATAATTTCTTCTTGCTGTAACACTATTAAGATTAAATGAGAGAAATACGAGATCGAGACGAATAAAAAGCTTTTGATAAGATGTAAAAGATTCCACAATCCATCCAAACGCCAACGTCGTTGGATCGACAATGTGATTAAGATCAGTGACATCGATCCAGAATCGTTCGCTGCTTACAGGACGCGCACATGCGCCTATATCTGCAATGAATCGATATGATAAATCATCTGTTTCTGAACATACGATCCACTGATTATCGAAATCTCTTTTTATAAAGTAGGGTTGTGACGCGTGAATTGGCTGTTTATTGTCATCGCTTTTTCGCGATTCTGATTGGTTCGCTATGTCATTACACGTAGTCCAAGAACGACTCTGAACTTATTCTGTCTGCTCTCAAATGTTACAATGACAGCTGGTTTTTCAAATGTTCATGACAACTCAGATTCCTTCTTGACAAGTCATGCATCGGACGGAATTAACGATAACGAGGAAAATTATTCTCAATATATTTCACAAAAGAGAAATTTTATTAAAACTTGAGCAATTGATAAAGAATAATCTTTTGTGTATAATTTATTTTTTCAAATTAAATTAACGGTTCGAATAATGTTGAGGTTTGTTTCATAATTAAAAATAACGTCAGACAAAAAGTTATCGCGTGCGAAGCGTGCGCTTAAATCGCCTAGGAATCTCTAAAGGAAACTACTATAGAATTGAACTGAGCTGTAACTGAAGTTCTATTACGATCGTATGAAGCACCTCTTCCGAAGAGTGATCTCTTCGGAAGATCACCCGAAAGCTGGGTATAATCATCGTTCCAATATATGAGTCAAACCTCAAAATATATTACGGTAATATTTTCATTGAAAGAGAGACGAATGAAGTAAGAATTAAACCGCACTTCTAGGTTTATCAAAATGTGGTTCTACATTATGATCTCTTCCGAATAAGCATTTTATAGAATTATGTTAAAACTTTACTCACAGGTAAATCCGTTTAATTATAAAATAGTTTATTTTAAAAATTACTAAGAAAATCGAAGTATACATGGATCATGGGGAAAATCATTTGGCTTGAAGTTCAAAAAAATTTTTCAAAATCATTTTAAAATTTATATGACATTTAAATTGATCTGAAATCAAGCGTATATCCTCAACAAGATCTCTGTAACGCGTATAGCTACGGCATTGATTTTTTTCCTGAAAAATAGGGAAAAATCATTGGAAAATAGCTATCAAGATTGTGTTTGTTAATTCGCAATAAATTAATTAAAGTGCAATTTTGGTGTTCTAAAAGCATAATGGTTAGTACCTACCGCGATCGGTTGCTTCGCATTTTAATTGACCATATTTGCACATAATGGGTCCCAATTTTCCTCATTAGAATTGCATTGTGACATCGGGGGTCAGGATGTACGTTAACGTTGCTAAAAAAATCAATATTTTTTTCTTCCGGCCTCAACCGAGAACGTTTGCACAAAAATCACGACATAAACATTTTTTTCTGCACCTTGAACTAAAGTGTGATACCATCAGATAGAAACGTAGTGGCCCAAAAACTGCTTCAAAAAATCGTCTTTGATTTTTTTTCTATTTTTAACAATTCTCTATTAATTGTCATGGTCTGAGAACATCTCGAAGGCCGGCTTGGACGGTTTTTTTTTCAATTTGTTCGCATGTTTAGCAAAAAATTTCATCGAATAATGGCAACAACACGAATAATTTTAAACGATATGTTAAAAAGTGTGTATACCAGTCAATGGCGGATTAATGTTCAAAAATTTACAAAATTATCCCGATGAATCGGTTGGGCCATACATTTTTTTTTAATCGCCGCAAAAGAAATAATTCTCGAAATTTTCGACACTCGAAAATTCTCTATCCATTAACATCTCCACCAAAAATTCACGATTCAAAACTCCACCAAGAATAGGTCTCTTTAGGTGCAAACAACGATTCGCACAATTAGATATAAATTGAAAAAAATAAGGTTTTTATTCGTGGCAAATAAAAGTTATTCACCATAAAACCTTCTATTTTATTGCAACGAAACCTTCTCTAGGCTTAGCATGTTCGTGCTAAGTATGATTTTCGCAAGTGTTTTGCCTCAAAGTGCTTCTCCATCAACAGCTAAACTATGGGACTTGTTGGTCGGTTAGAATTTATTTTATTGCAGAATAAAATGAATATGAAATATTCTTATTGTTTTGACAATCTTCGAATGAAAGTTTGGTTTTGGACCAACTTCGTTCAGGTAGTTTGATGAATATGACATTTAGCGGTGATATATCGAAGATGTAAAATAAAACCGAGCGAATCCTAATGTTTTTCTAAACCGATTGAGATATTAAGAATTTCGTATTTTTTTTTTCTTTTTTTTTTATTTGCTCAAAGCCTTAAATTTAAGAGTGTAATTTTTTTTTCACATAGACGGATATAATACAAGTAAACAACGAATGTATGTCAGCTGCAATTTCGTCTCTTGGTTCCCGGACGCTGATTCAATTCCAGGCCAAGGACAGCTTCTTTTTCCTTCGTCGCCTACGCTTCTGTACATATTTTCATTTGTGTAACTGAGAAAATGTGCATCCAGGAATAAAAAAAGGAAAAAAAAAAAAAAAACAAAATTGATCTTCTCAAAGATTCGTATGCCGTTTGGTTGGAATTTTCCTCGTAGAAACCGGACGATCCGGTAAAAATGACGTATATGATGCAATCTTCGATTGCGGTTCACCGATGAAATTTGTAATAGAGATCGTAACTTCGTGCGTAACTGTTTTGCCGAACGACCGCGGCCTTCTGTCGCGTGCCAGGGATATATGTACACTTTCACCCTGGGATTCAGGTCTCCCAGGTCGAACTGTGCGTCTCTTGCTACTTTCACTAATGAAAATCATCCGGCCTCCAGTCGATTTTAGCTTCGTCATTCCGAAATCCTAAAATCTGTCCACTTTTTTGTTCAATTGTTCGGTCAATTTGATCGAAAAAAAAAAAAAAAAAAAAATTTTTTTTTTTTTAAATCGATCAAATGTAATGATTTTAATTTTCCGATAATTGGAAGAACAAAAGAATGAGAAATAAAATTGTTCAATTAATCCACATGAAACGAAAGAGGAAAAATGTACTTGCGTGATTTCTATAAATATATTTAAAATTGTATTGTCATTTCGACAAGTGCGAATGTGCAGAAATAATAACTCAAATCACGTATTTTAGACTTTACTTTCTAGACGTATAAGTAACTCTGATACAAGTACCGTCATTTGAAAAATTTCAACTCGTACATCCCATAATAAAACTTGGTTTTGCGCTCAAAAATGAGTAAACGCAATCTTCAACGATATCTCGATTCAAGTTCAATGTGCAGCGCATCGTCTGCCGTTAATCTAGGAATTGAGAAACAGCCGATTCTACGGTTATTGATCAACGATCGCTCCCGTAGTTTCGTTCATGAATTATCATACGTCGATGAAAGTTTTACCGACATTCGTTCGAGTATACACAAGTTCGTGGGTCAGGCACAAGAGGCAATAGCGACAAGAGCACCTTTCAATTTGAGAGCCTGAAGGCAACTTTCGTTTATCTATCGATCGGTAACAATAACTGGAATCAAATGACCCGATTGACGGTCCCCAACCGATAGTCGATCTCTCTTCTCACTCGTTAAAAGAGTGGGGGGCAGAGGCCGAGCAATGGTTGGGAGCCGCCAATTGGGTGGCGTTTATCTCATAATAATTTTGCGAAAATTTTTTTTTGCCTCGTCTCTGAATAAAGACTTTTTATTTAGGCCACGATCGATAAAAGCGTGTGAGAATTAATTTGCAAAATTTGAATCAGGAGATCGAAGAAACTCTACCCAGTATGTCGAAAATTTTACACAATTATATATTTATTCTCGTTGAACAATGTTTTTGTTTTGTATTGATATTTTCAACAGCATTTACTGTTCACAGCTCATTATTTTTTTGTCGTAATGGTTGAAAGCGGCATATTCGTGTATATATATAAGAGTGGGGCAGGGCTCGCGCTGGCATTTTTCTTTTAATACTTGGCGTCGAGCCGCTATACCGCGTCTCTCGATAATGTTAATCGATGATTCAATCCTATATGGTGTCTGCGTGTCTCGTAAAGACTCGAATCTCGATTTTGATTTTTCACTTACACACTTAATAATAAAGGAGGACATATAAAAGTAAATGTTAAGATTTTCGATTTTGTTTATTATCATTATTATTCATATATACGATCGCCTGTCATTTCGATCAATCAATCAGCGCGCTAACGTTATTATAATACGAAATATTTTATGATTTTTATGAAATATAATGATACAGCGAGTTACGTGCTTACCTTATATGACAAATGACCCGTTCACTTTTATACAGAGATCGAGCGATTATATTGCAGTAATAATTAATACCTACGTGGTAGGGGGGAGGGGGGGGGGGGCGGGGAGGGACTAAGAAAATCTAGAAAAAATAAGACGTAACAGTTTGGCTCCTCAGCGTGTACAAGTTGCTATATAATTCGCAGACAGCTTTGTATTTAAGCGCCTCTTAGAGAGCACGCTTCTAATGGCATTGAATAAATAATAATTATTTTTTTTTCTCATGGATCTGAACTACGTTACGAAAAACTGAAAGAAAGTTTTGAACATATAGTCCTTGAATTCGTAGTAAAGACTCGGTTTGCCAATGATAAAATAAAAATATAAAAATATATATTCTCAACCTTTGCGGTTGATCGATGTAAAATTCAATACCATTGCGATGTCATTTACAAATTACTTTGCGGAATGAACACCAAGGATTTGAACACACTATCTTTAAGACAGATTTTGTCGCCATGATGTTGTGACAAGTGCCATTCGAGCGAACAAAATGATTCTACTATTTTCTTGTAACATATAAATTGTTGATTTTTAAAATTTATTTTCAAAGCGATTAATGAAGTATGACTGTAATCACGTTTTTGCACACAGCGAGCCTTCGATCTTTCGTAACGATTTGGTTGACTTCAATAATGGAAGGGCTCAAGTCGGAATAGTAAAATCTCTAAATTGCTATAAACACCGAACTGAGAATTTATTTATTTTTTTTTTTTTCTCTTCCCCTTCAAGGCTTTTATCAAATCAGTCAATATCTTTGGTATCACATCGAAATAAAGTGATCTTATGCGCTCGTTATGTGAAAGGGTTCCTACGTAAAATGATTCTGAAACTGTAGAGATCGATTTGCTCAAGAGTAAGCTCCGAAAGAAGTGGAAGAATAAATTAAAAACCATTTTGTTACTGCAAAATCGCTTGTCAGTCACAATGATTTAGAGAATAATTGAAACACGATGAGTTGGAGGAATAGTAATTCTCGAACGAAATATTATTGAATATGGGTAAAAAAAAAAAAAGCGCTTGCATCGATGATTTTTCCCAAAAGAGATTGTCAAATCATTGTCTAACAAGATAAATAATGAAGAATTTATCGATAACGTGAACGAATGAACCAGTGTGAGAAATAACTGTAAAAAATTGCTCGCAATAATGTTGGCATAATATTACTCGATGCCTTTGAATAATCCTTTGAGTAAATTGGGTGACGTATAGTTGTGTTTCAAATGCCAAGTTGTATGGATGATGGATAGGCTTGTGTAATGTGGTATGGCTATTGGAATGATTTTTCGTAGATGAATTATCGCAGCAACAAAATGGCATCGTAATATACATACATGAAAATAATCGATCAGAGGTCATTATTTTTTATGAGTCTGATTGTCCTTTTTCATTTCATGAATCGTTGAAGCTGCGATTTTTGTTGATGTAAACTCGGTTTCTGAGCCCCTCGTCCGATATGTATCCCGTCGCAACTCTGTAATCATCGGCATAAATCGACGATTGTCCGTTAGCAGCACGACTTTGTTGCGATTTTTCAACTCTCTCCTTCTGACTTTCCACCCTTAGATGTTCAGAGTCTTTTTCTTTAGCACACTTTTTCGTATAAGCTTCTTTGTAAAATGAGCTGAACAAGAAAAAGAATAGACACGCGTGCATTCCAATCGACCAGACAAATGCTTTCGGATAATTGCAGTCGATGAAGAACAGCTGTCCCGAATGAAGCATCACGAGAACGAATTGAACTATTTGCAGCGATGTCAGATATTTTTTCCACCAGAGATAACGCTTCACCGCTGGTCCAAGCGCCGCCAGAAAATAATAAGCGTACATCCATATGTGCACAAAGACGTTCAGCATACCGAAGAACGAACTGTGACCACCTTTGATAATAATAAAACAATAAATTATTATAAATTTACGAGGAGAGTAGGAAATTGTATCATTAAGGAGGGTGGCTACATACGACAATATGATAAGAATTTAATAAAATTTAGTGCTAACATTCTTCAGCATCAAATGCAACGACACAAATTTTTCGTCTACATAGTTGTCGAATAATTGGAGTTTACAATATGCAAAAGATATACCTATATATATATATCAGAATCCTATGCTTACGGATGTAAACTCTAGTGTTAAATTACTCGAAAACTATGTAGAAGAAAAATCTTAAGAAATTTGTATATTCATATTTAATCAAAAAGAATATGCTCACCAAATTTCATTAAATTCTAATTATTTCGAATTTTCCTATGCTTTTAACATGGCAACATTGTTGTGTGTAGCCAACCTCTTTAAATAGTAACTACGTGCACATATTTATGGACTCAATTTCAAATTTTACAACATTTTTTACGTACAGTACGGTCTCGAAAGACAAAGTTTGATAAAATTTTGTGTTCGTAGTTGTTGAGAAAGGCAATATATATATCAAGAAAACAGGGCAATATCCTTCGTTTTCTTTGTTCATTCTCTTGAATCGTTATAAATCGAGCACTTTTTTACTTTCTAGATAAAATCTGATCGCTATTATTGCACAATTCATAAGCTATCGAAAATGCAACATTTACGCAGTGAAGTGAAAGGTAATATGAATCTTTCGATTCATATCTAAAGAATTTGAATCGTTATGTACACAGAGTGAAGAATTGAGCAATTTTCTAACGAAATCCTAGATCTTTGAGTTGTTTGAGAATTCTCAATGATTTTCAATAAACGCTCCAAGACCGGACTGAGAAACGCAAATCACAATCGTAATTCATAAATAATAAAGAATACAAATTCCAATGCAGGAAGAAATTTATGTACGCAGTGATTGAGTATTTACGATCTTTCGTTTATGCAGTTCCATCAAAATTTTATTGTAAAATACCGCAGAAGTGTTTACCGTATTGAATCGACGATGATTGTGGTTACGAAATAAAAGATTGAAGTATTGCGGTCGTGGGTAACGCGTAATGCAAAATTTGAACGAATTCTATGTGTTGTTATTGGACGATTGTCAACCGTACGAGGTGTTGACCGCGATGACCGCGATTAATTTAAAAATAATGGGAAAAAGAAATGAACGAAAAATGTTAAGGCTAGGAAAAAGAGTTTAAATGTACTGTTCATTCGCCACTATCTAACGAGAATATTATTCAATCGGTACGTGGCATATTCATTTACAATTATTCGCGACTTACGATTATTCTTTAAATTAGAGAACATGTCATTGAATCCGCTCTTGAACGAAAGATTCTCGCCCAATGATAATAACACATCGATTCGGCTGTGATTATTTTGTTCCTATCTCTCTACCCGAAAAATGACTTCAGAACACTTTTTGCACACAATAATTTGGTTTCTTATACTCAATGCATTATTAATCGTTACCTGGAGTAAATTTCACACCGAACCAAACGGACAACGGCATTACACCGTGATGAATCACGTGGAGCGTCGATATTTGATTATTCTTTTTCCTAAGCACGAAAAATATCGTATCCGCGAGTTCAATGAATTTTGACATGTAGTATAACCAACATCCCCTTGCCATTCTGAGGGCATCCGGAGACTGTGAGTAATCGACCGGTTGACACCTGAACGAGTACTTTCCTCCCCAACCGGATACCAAACTCTAGAATTAATGTATATATATATTAAAATGAGAAAAATAAAAAAAATGAGAGATCGATTGAAAAGTAGCACGGTAGAAAAGGGTCTTAAAGGGTTAGTAGAGAAAGAAAAACGTAGTCACATGATTTACCTCGTGAAACAAATATATTGAAAGAAAAACTTGGATGAAATTGTAAACTAGTATTGTCCGTCTAAGAGTAAAAGGTTTTCTATTTGCCATGAGTCTAGGTCCAATTTTTTTCACGAAATAGGCATAAGACAGACATATGAGCATCGTTGGGAAAGGGCTGCTCATCATAAACCAGTCTTTAACTCTTGGATCACTTTTATTTTCCATGAGGTCATTATAGCCGCTTATCATCGTTCTCACTATCCCCGTCATCTGCAAATAAACATAATATTCATAGTATTAATTTAAATGTTAAGTATACGATCAATCGAGATTCTATTTCGTCTGTAGACATATGACAAGAGTGCCGATGACACGCAAAGAAAAAAAAATGTGTATAATAGAACGAAGTAAAGAAAATCAATTTAAATGTATCTAGAGTATATGGAAAAGAGGCAAATTATGGAGATACCCCGCCACGACCGGGTTAATTAGATACTCGAACGAACACAAAACTTTTCAGTTGAATTAATCAAGGTTGCCAATCACGTGCGAAGTTCAAACCATTTTACGGGATCTCATTGCTCGTCTCAATGACCGATGAACGTTTACGTCATTCAGGGACCTCGGTGCAAGGGGAGGCATGCTCATTCGAAGAGGTCAATACACACGGGGGTAGTAGAAGCTGAGTTGAGTTTTACCATTTTTTTCTCATTCGACCACTTTTTTCATCAAATATTATTGAGAATGCTCTTCTAAATTGATAGTTTCAAACGTATTCGATCAACGAATGTGGAGTGGAAATCAATTTCTTTTTTGACGGTTGCTGATTTTTGATTATTCAACTTTTCTTCGATGCACTGTCAGAACATCTAACTTTTTTTTCAAATCCTTCACGAAATTTTGTCGTTTCTTTTTGACTCGAATAATTTTGGAACTACAGCGGTTACCTCAATGGCACACTGTTTCAACAAACGACTGCTACGAGATCAAGTGTATCCACACGGCACTGCCAGTATCTAGAGTCACGGTAGCGACTCGAGACAAGTATACATTTACGTTACTATATGTAGTAGTCAAAAACCGAAACCCTGCAATAATTCGTGCCTATAAAAATCTCTTTCAACAAAAAACTAGATCCATCTAAAAATCCGCGACGAATCAGAACAAATTGTTTGAGTAAAAATTCTTTACAATAATTGCCTCAAATAAGCAGCTCGTTATGAAGCCTTGTGAAAAACAATGTAAAATGCAATTGACTGATAAAGGCTAATCCACAAAAACATGACAATTCAATTTTTGCAAAAGGTTCAGTTTAAATATTACAAAAAGTTGTTAAATAAATCATCAAAAAATAGCATAGATGCTGTAAAAAAGGCCGACTCCAGACGAAATTTTTTTTTCCTCCAGTTTTTTTTTTTTTTTTTTGTTATCGGGAGGTTTGTTACATGCTTTTGATGTACTTGACCATTTATGATTTCAAAATTTTCATTTATTCAATTACTTTTTGTGAAGTTTTCTTAAATATATCGAGATGTTGTGAGTCTAGACCGAGTTTTTTGCCACTCGGAACTATTATTCGCCGGTAAAAAATGTACTTGTCTCAACTTTTTTACAGCATCAGCTGTTCAGATATCGTTCTAGTGATCATAGTAGATCTAGGTTGATCGTTCGAAGGTCCAAAGCTTCGCTGAAGGAAATTATACATGGTCAAGAGAGAAAGAAAAAGAGAGAGCTAAACTCGTACTTGGTCCTGAACTCCAGATCGTTTATTTTTTCCTTCTCACTTTTTCTCCGTTGCTCTCATTCTCTTCATAACTGAATAAAAAAAAAAAAAAAAACAACAACACTCGTATCCATGTCCCTCAATCACTTTCTTTGCCATCGATGTTAGAGGTTGTGAAGTAACGCGTGTATAATTTCGTAACACTTGAGAGGTAAACGAAGGTTGCTGAAACGTACAGTGGACCTGAATAACTCGTTTTAGTAGCACATAAAATGCAGCCGTACACCGCAAACAACCTAGATCTTATAACTTCCCTCGCCCAGAAGCCCTTCTACTCTATTACTCTGTATATAAAATTTATTTCTGATTTTCTTTTACAACCAAAGATCATTAAAAATCACAAAATTCCACTAAATCGTCGTATACAACCATAGCTCAGTATTGGATCACGATTTTTTTTTTAATTGATCTATCTTTCGTTAACAGTCAATCGGGATTATCAAAAAAAAAAAAAAAAGATCGTCGCAAAATTATTATTTACCATGAAATAATTTGCGTCCCAAATTTTTGCGCCGAAACGTAAGCGTTGGATCACCAATTCAATTTCGGACTACTGTTTTAGAAAAATTGAAAAAAATTACGATTCGATAATCCAATCCAGATCATAAAGAATTTCTCTAGCTTTCTCACGGAGAATTGCTTGCCCAACTCTTCTCCACGAATATTTATTGTCAAATGACTTTCATTTACATAACACTTGTTTCACATATCAATTAAATCCAGATCTAATTATTTTTTAATTATGAAATGTATTTTTAGAGACATTTACAGAGACGGAAGATCGAGTACTGAAAATTCATGCTTCTGAGATAATTAGTGTAATCTAAAACATAAACTTGTACAAATGATAATTATAGAATCAGAAGAGCCAGTTTATTTTGACAGTCCTACATTCTTCATTATTTTCGAGCCTTATACATATGCATTAAAAATAGCACGAATGCTTGCCTGTCACGTGTAAACGATTAGTAAAATCAACAGCGAATATAAATAAAATGTAAAAATATGTATAGCTACAAATATACACCAACAGTCAGATCACACGTGTATATTATACTTTCGTAATTGAAATTATTGCGGCAGTCTATAAGTGTGTGATTTGGCTGGCTGGTCAGGTGCAACTCTACAGTAATCTTTATTATTGCCAGGTTGCTTTGGGTGGATGAAGAAAAAGATAAATACTTTCGTTACATCGGATCGCGGCATTGGTCAATGACTTCCGCACATTCGCTGCAACGGATATTTCAACGATTGATTTCCTTTCTTCACTAAAATATGTGTTTTTTTTTTTTTTCCCCCCCCATCAATAGATCGATTTTCAGATGCGTTTGTTTTGTATTGTTGTTTACTTGCAGGCCAAATACACCATGACGAAAAAATAACCATGACGAAAATCGTCAACAGTACTTTCTTCTTATCACTGAAACATCTGAGACTCGTTCGAAATATTCGGAAATGATTTAGAGAGCAATACTTCAATGCCCGAGACAAGGCACGTTCCACTTGCGATCGCTAAGATAACGTCTCAGCGATAAACCAGCTATAGATAAGCGATTATTTTCGCCTGTATACATTCGTGTTCATTTTGTTTGATCATTGAAAATTCCCCGAAGAACAGTTCTAATACCAGAGAGAATTGTAGGAATATGCAGACGTTGAAAAATCTTTAATCAACTATCAATATTTTATTCACGCGTCGAATTAACGTTAATGATGGTTTTTCGCACAAACCAGACACGATAACACGGCGAGAAATGAGTTCTAAAATGATCGGAACAATTTGACACTTTGATTGTTTTTTATAGTCTCCCGAATTACAAGAATTTCAGTTTTCCGGTGAACGTCACGTTACGATACTGTAACCGGTTAAAATCCGGAGTGATTCTTATCAAATTATCGCACTATACGTTATCCGTTTGTAGTCTGTTTTACTGACCTCTGATGTTTGGTTCGTTCAGCGCGGTGAGATTTCTTGAGTCCGTAGCACTTAAAAAGCGATTTCAGAATAACGACAACAACGATGTAGACGTATCGATGAGAAATGAAAAAAAAAAAAAAAAAAAAAAAAAAAAAAAATGTCATAAAACAATGAAAAATACGTCTATAATTAAAACTAGAATCACACCGATCGAATCTCGTGTTAACGGCTAGGAAAAAAACATCAGTCTGGCGGAGGGAATGTCCTTTCGGCCGTCGATGGTGGTTGACAAATAGCGACAAACTGAATTTACGTGAAACAAACGCGCCGCTTATATCGTCTCGGAGTGTTGCACCTGTGGCCGTGGCTTGATACACCGACACACGTTGTACCTATCCTCCCCACTTGAATTCTCTACCTTCGGTAGGGATTTTTGCTCTAAGGCCAGTCGCACTGTTGTTTCCTTTTCAGCTACACGCTTTCCTCAATCTTTACCTTCTCCTTTCGTTTCAACAGTGATGAATGCTTTTTTTTTTTTGGTCACGTTTCCGGTCATTTCTCTCCCCAATGATAAAAGAAAGACGTCAATGAGAGGAAAAAATAAAATGACATCGATAACCAAGCACAGCATCCTGGATAACGATTCGATCGATACACGAAAATTAATACTGATGTTTCATTTTTTTATTTCTTTTTCTTTAGATCTTTTTCAACAAACACCTTTGACCCCTACGACAGGAATTGAACATTTCACACATCTCATCTATCGATGGGTTACAAAAAAAATTATATAAAATTTGAATGCACCTTGAATACTAAGATTTAGGAATGGTATTTCGGAAACTTAATTTATCCAATTGGGATTCCGTCCTTCACACAAATGTCGGCGAAAGGAATTCCCATCTTACTACCGCAGTAAATGTTTGTATCGTTAAATATTCCATAACCTGTATGGTCATCGAAGCGGAAGCATTTTGTCTAGTTTAACCATTAATCGATCGATTGACGTGGGATTTTTTTGAGACCCGAATACATGCCCGAAAATGTTACCAGCAGGATAGCACCATTGGAGAAGTCGGACACACGAACAACTCGGATGTTTTTCTTGCATCAACTTTTTTTATTAAATTATTTTTATTGTCTGAAGGCACGCGAGACGAGATCATAATACTGTTCAACAGCATCAAACATATTAATTTTCATTTGTATCGATTTACGCATTCATCAAAATCAATTGATTAAACGCGGTATTCAAGCATTTTATTAATCTGCAATTGCAATATCGAATGTACTGTGGAAAAATCTAATGCGCCATGAATTTTTCATTTGAGTTTAAATTCATCATTCATCTCTGCTAGAAACTTACCTCAGTTGTGACATTTTTCAAGAATAAGCATTATGCGTAATGTGTTTATGGAAATTAGCGAAGAATTATTATAATTATAAATTTTTCGAGCACGGATTTTCCAATTTAAAATAGTTGGAAAATACCATCGGTGTGTCTGGGGATTTTTCATTAGCGATACTGATATAAATCGTTGACACGTCTAAAACATTACTAACGCAGAGAGGATTTGAACTACAAAAAGAATAAAAAAAAAAACCGGTTGTTTTATTAAGGAAGAATCCGAGCGACGATCCAACTGGAATATTCGCGAGCATTCTCAGTTCGTACGAGCTCGAGAATCGACGTCATGTATACACGCGAACTCTCTTAGGACAACGATATATTCAGTGAGAAACTTAATTCAATGTCAATTTAATCAAATTTTCACAGTGGCCGAAAATCAAGACTCACGAAATAAACATTTTTCAAAGAATTCGAGATATTAAATGTATAAAATATTCAAATGAGAAAATAGAACGAAATGTAAAAAATAATACATTTATATTTTGAATCCCATTGAGATTCCGTTGACACGTGGAAATATTTAAATATTGAATTAATCATCATTATTTAACAATAAAAGTTTTTCATTTCTATCGAAGAAATTTCGGATCAAATATGATATATTTATCCTCTCAATAGTTTATGCTCCGGTCAAAATATTTTCAACGTCTCGAAACATTCGAAAAGTCGAATTACATTTTTGTCTGTATGGGTTAATTTTTTATGCCACTTCGAAAGCCCTAAATGTATAATTTGCAATTTAACGTCATACGTGCTCCGGACAATGCCACGGAGTTTCGTATAAGAGGCATATATATATATTCTTTTACATTGCATCGATGTGATAATTTAAATTCGCCATGCGAAACGTTCGAATCATGATTATATCATACCGTTTGCACATGTTGAGCACCCCGATGATTCCTGCGAGCTCACCCACGTTGATCGTTCACAAAGCTCACATTCGCCACTATTTATAATATATATATATATATATATATGTATATTTTTTTTTGTTAGACTTCACAATCACTTTGCATTCTGAGGCACATAAATCGTGTCATTAGCCCCACGGCCATGACAAGCATGCGACAAACCTGGGGATAAACGTTTTTCGAAAAAAAAAAAAAAAAAAAAAAAAAAAAAAACAACAACGTAAATCGTATAAATGTTGACCTCCAATTTCCTTTTTCCTTTCTTCGGGAGAAAGAAATGACACCGGTAAACCGTATCGATCAATAATTTTATAGAAATCCAATAAGATTTCATTGGAAAAAGTCGAGGAACCCAATATTTGAGACATGAGAACATTTCTCCTGATGTTAGGGACAAATTTTTTCGCGCCAAAATCGTTAATAGGTTATAAACAGACTCTACTCATATCCTCCAGATGTTCATTATCTGCTGGCGTGAATGAAATTCTCATGAATATCATCACCTCGAACTAATGGGACACCGTAATTTATACAGTGACGAAACATACGCGTGATCTTTGCAAGGGTCACTGCTATTATGCCAATACTAACCTGCTCATTTCTTCAAATAATCACATTGAACTACATTAAAAATCGTGTGCTCCTTTCGCTAGCCTCATGGAAAAATGAATGAGTATTTGGACAAGCTTTTTTGATCGCACGAAATCAGCTCTTTTCAAAAATGTCTTTTCTGTTATTGGCGAACGATGCTTTGTTTTTTTCTTCTCTTTGCGATAAGATTATCCGATTTATTAATGTTTGTGCGATTTGTGCGAATAAAGAAAAATCCGAAAAATTTACGAATCGAATCTCAACATCAGGATTATTATATAATTATAAAAATCATGAGAATTTTGTTGTCAATTATAAGAGGCTCGAAACGAATAGAATTTTTTATTTTTAAATTAATTTTTTTTTCACAATTCAGATAACACACCGAGTGGCCAGTTGCTTGGAACCTTTCCGGGGATAATTTCAATGTGCTTGTTGGACTATGCTATTTGATCGTTTTCGTTGTGCCGAAATGAAACCTATAGTTGGATCGAGAAAATCGTCAACACTATACGATGAGCTGTAGAAAATTCCTTTGATCATTTGTTGGTCGATAAGTTCTTATTACGAGCATTGCACATTTCGCGCTCGTCCAATCGACCCGCGTATATATATAAATGCACGTGTATGGTTATTCTTGTAGTTTGAATAATTCATAACTCTTGACGCCACGAACGATTACTGAATGTACCTTATCGCGTATACTTATTCTCTAGCTATATGAATCAAAAGTAGGCGCATGAAGAAGGTGAGAACAATAAACGAAATATAATAAACGGAAGTCCGTGAACTTTCTTCGGTAATACGATCTCGATGCTTCGAAATTCCGATCGAGAATTTTCTACGGTTTAATTGACTGTTTTCAATTGTGCAATTCTAATGATTGAGAGGATTTGCGTCAGAATTTAATAAAAACGTTCAATAAATTGATAATTACGCATATTTAAATGTATATTTGATATTATGGATGTTTGCTAATTACGATCGTTTTGAACATTTATTTATATTTTTTCTTTAATTGATACAACCAAGAAGAATAAAACGAACGATAATTGGCTTTTATGCCTGAATTTTAAGTAACTAAAAAATTTTCATGCAATCAACGATGCTTTATCATCACGAAGAATCGATAATCACAAAAGTTTATTTCTTTAGTTTTTTTTTTTTTTTTTTTTTTTTTTTTTTCAGAAACATCTTCTCAAGAAATAAGCACATCCGGTCACATACTTTTTTCTTCCAATTGATTTACTCAAGCTATTTTTGCATATTTTGAACCATCATGGTAATACCCGATGTGTTCGTCTGTCAAGGTAAAACCAGAATTTTCTTTCAAAATACGATTTAATCAACGATGCTGCCATGAGTAAAAATAAAAAAATACTCAATCTTTTTTCCTTTTATTTCGATGTTGAAGCATAATGACTCATTTATTCCGCATAAATTCTGTAAGATCCTGAGGTCAAAATCATAACGATTAATTGTTGAAATATTACAACCAATGAGAAAGTGAGATTTCACTATTTCATACCAAATTTATCAAGCGTATCTAATCTCGTCGATTTATATCTTATTAATAAGGTTTCTAGAAAATACTAACAACGTAATAATAGTTGTTTTTGTTTTGTTTTGTTTAATGCCCATGTATTCAATAATTTGTCATTTTTCCGCAATACTTAAATCATTATCGATTATTGTAGGATCGTTAATTGCTTCAAAATGAATTAGCGTTTGCTTGAAAATCGCTCAACGTTCCAAATCATATTAGTAAAAAGAATTTTGTTTCATTTCCTATAAAAACCGTAATTATTTTCTTAAATATTTAAGTGCTTTTTCTCGTGTTTTCGCATATTATAATTTTTGCTAAATTTAAACAATGATTATTTGTGCAATCGGTGGAAAAATTTTGTACCGCCTTCCCAGATCGAAAGTAGTTCCAGGTATCGTGATAGCCTTGAATTTTCTGCTCTTCCAGATCCATCAATTTTTTTTCCACTCCACATTCCACTTTCTGAATAAATATCTCATTAGTAGTTAATCGGATCAGCAAAACCCCTGTGAAGATGTGAACGGTCGTTCGACTGAAGCGAAAGACGTCACAAAGCGTCGTATATTCGGCGCATAAATTGCTCAGACACACATAAAACCTCAGAACTGACAGTTGTTTACCAAAATTCTTTTCACCAACGCGGACAGTAACCTTCTTTCCGTTGTTGCATGACCACTTTGTTTCTACGATGCAGAATTTTTTGTCATCCAATGCGTACCGCATTTACTTTCACGGAATGTTGTTTCGCATCTCTTTTACGATCATTAAATGATGCAGGCGAATCGGGTCCCAACATTCTTGATCAACGTCAAACACGATCAGTGCTTTGAATCTTAGATACCACTCACTGCTTCTGGAAGATTGGACCCTGGTCAATTGTGATCTCTTAATGCTTGTCGTCAGCTACGCTATCAATAGTCGTGAGACTCTGCTTATTCTCAGGACAAATACGCTTGTTAAATGCGAAATGATCGCGAATTTTTCATCTACTTTTCACCCTCTCTATTTAGTCCTCCCCTCCCTGTTTAAAGTTTCCTTTTTTTTTCTTCTTTTTTTCTATTTTTACAGCTTTTCCTTTTTCATTTCGCATGTTCTGTCTTGAACTCTCCGTTTATAATTACCTTCGTCAAACACTCGTGTAGGCTCTTACATATTTGCACAGGAGAGTAAGAATAATAATTATCATTTTTACATGTATGAATACCTAGTGAAAATGTATATCAGTGATTGTAGTATAATTAGAAGAAATACGATTCTAAAATACCACAGCGGTCCGAATAATAAGAAAATATCCATTTTTTGCTCTATGAATCACTGATTTCTTCTTCTTCTTTTTTTTTACCGTATTGCAAACCGGGAAGATCAATGCACTGAGAAAGAAATGTTGTTGCCCGAGACAAATCTCGTCCCTTTCAACCAAAATATTTTTGAGGCAAGAAGAAAAAAAAAATTGTAAATGCTTAAACAAGTTATTGGCCGAACCGCAACGCAATTTCGGAGCAGCGAAATAAATTAATATCAATTGAATGAAACAATTCATTTATTCGTTCCTAAGATGAATGCCAACTCGATAGCTGAGATTCAAACGAATATTTCATTGAAGCGACTTAAAAGGGTGCTTAAGCAATGAAATGGCACGAGCTGCTCGAACAAAATCACTTGTCACGCGAAGAAATCATGAAGAAAAAAACCAAATTACATTTGGTGATTGATGTTGAAAAATATATGGATGATCATATAACGTGGGTCACACAGACCCATTTGTAATGGCATCAAGTAGCTGATAGTACGGTGTTTAGTAATGAAGAACTTTTAAATTAAAAAAGTGTGAGAAACGTTCGATTGAGCTTCAAAAATATGAATTCAACTTCGAAAGAACAAAATGTTTTTCTCGAATGAATTCGATTCATATTTGATCACAAGGTATTTCGTATTTCTTGAATGACAAGAAAACAACCAATGATTCGTTTATTTTGTGATGACCTGTATTGATCAGCAAAAATGTATAGAATATTTATTAGTCTAGCCACTGCAGATTAATTATTGAACGTTGAACTTGTGATTTTCGAAGGATCAAACTAATTAAACATGCATATAATATGGTCGTGCGAATGCATTTAAAAAAATGTTATTTTGATAGATATTTCTACCTCGCTTCGATCGCGATTCTTCCGAAGCATCTGGTTAACCCTGAACGGGTTTTGAACTGTTGTTTCGACTCGGGAGTCTCGACTCGGAACAGCATCTAGTAAGTTCGCAACACGCAACCGCGCTTCACGTCTTTTTTTTATATCCACTTTTGCAGCCAAAGCAAACCTTTTCGTATCTTCTTTGTGTTCCTTTCGCACAGTGAGACGCAACGATTTAACAATCGTGATGATAATTCTGCTTGAATCTCGTTGACCTTCCGTTTCAAAGTTGTTGCGATACCGAGTTTTCTTTTTTCCTCTGCCTCTTCTGTTATTTTTGTTTTTTCTTCATCTATCAACTCGTACAGCCTTGGCCAAAAGTATTAGACGCCCTACGAGCTTTAATTATATCCGGAAATAAAAAAATCAAATATTCTGGTGAAAACGAATCTGGTGAACAAATTTAGCAAACGCGCGGTTCTCTCAAGTCGACGTTTTGATTTTTTACTCGTGTCTCTGCGATCTTTTTGTAACCTGGCATGTTTTTTTGAAAATGTCGATTCCCCATGATTTTGTTACTCTTGATAAAATCTTTAAAAGACCACCGCTAGCTTTAGTTTGTTTTTTGAAAATTTTGTTCCGATCCTTTTTCGCAAAGTTATCTAGTTTTATCTTCTAAAAACATCGGGTCACAATAAACGTTAAGTAGTCTAAAAAGTAAAAAATTAGACTTTTTAAATTTTGGGATAGAAAGCTTAAACCGTGTTTTGTTATTTTTAAATAGAAAACTTACAGGTTGCCCAATACTTTTGGCCGAGGCTGTATTTTAGATTTAAGATTAGCGGATGCAAAATACCTGCGTATTTTCTGAGGCTGCGTCTTCCCAGAATAAGTTATGGAATGTTTGTTTCGCAAAAACACGAAGCAACTACGTTTTTTTTTTTTCCATTTGAAAAGCTCGCCATAGAGTCGGTTATGCTACCAACACTTTAAACGTCAATGGTATTGGGATAGGTCGGAAACATTTTTAACACTCCCCTGAGCATTTTTTGCAATTATTTGATGAAATAGTTGTAAATTTGATCAAATTTTGTTACAATAAAATAATAACGCAACCATTAAGATTTATTCTCGAAATGAAACTCGTATAATTATCCCTGGAAATCTATATAATTGTGTGATCTTTCTCTCGACACCAAATGTGACACTTAAAGTCCGGACACTATGCGCAAGCACTGACCACACTCAATCGCAACGATTCCATTTCACACATTAAACAGTGCGATCGTTTTTAAACTTTCATTAGGTTCTGCGCCGGTTTAACTGACAAAGTAAAATCAAAAGAGGCAAACGTAAATGAATTGTTCACTTTTTAATGTGATGCACGTAGACAAAACATTTGGAAGCACATGCAGCACTTATTCAATATTTCTTTCAAATTGAACCATAAAATTTCTGAAATCCATACACGTATTGATTAAAGGAAACTTCGTGATAACAAAAAATTTGAAGAATCGTTCGAATTCAAGAGTCTTTAACCCCGCATCATAAATATCGAATAAAAATCATTCGAATGAAAAACCTGAACAATGAAAATAAACATATAATCAAAAGTACCTTGTAACAATTCGAACATTTATTCATTAATATACATTCGTTATAACTTTCATAGAACGATTCTTATGATGGCAACCTGATTTATTTCCGTGACGAATACGTGGGCCATGCATTCTGGCCTGAATATATTTTCTTCTGTGTGTCATCATATCTGGCAGGAAGTTGAATCAACTTGGTAATGAGAGACTTTTCCGCTGTCTTGACCTAGCGGTTATAGTTTTTATTCTCATTTCGTCTCGGCGATATTTTGTTTTTGCGACAAAGTATGCTGCCAATATTATATATATATATATATATATTTTTTATTTTCGATATCATCGTGATATAAAAAACTAACGGATTCAATTATAATTTCGTATTGTTTAATATAAACTTTTTCGAAGAGGAAATGCGTTTGCATATGTGTATAATAGTCTGCGAAAAATCATTGCGTCCAGTCACGTGCATTAGCATGCGCATCAGATAATACTTGCTAAATCACTTCTGGTATCGTCTACATCAGTTTCCTCAAATTCCAAATCGTATAGTAACTCGACGCTACGAATTTTTACGCCATTGTTCACATCGATAAGTTCGAATCGTTCACTTACCACGTAATAAGAATGAAAGTATATATGAGCAACCGCGTTTAAGCCCGTGTTATTCAAATGGCACCGGACTGTATCAGCGAATTGTGCGCAGGGTTGTTACAATTATTATATACGACATAAATTCGTGATTTTATTACGTTCTATCGGGTTTCCATAACTTCTCGCGCGTTGTTCAGAATACATTTTGAAATTGTTTCAACACTACCATGCATGCGATCATCGAGAATTTTTTTTAATTTATCAAGTTTAGTTTGAATTTAAGGCACGGCGTTTGATTCAATGAAACTGGTTTAGTTATTTTGACTGCAATAATTATATTATTGCAGTCAAATATTGGGTTGGTTCAAGCCAATTTCAATTTTTTTTTATTTCACGAATCCGTTTTTCTGTGTCCTATTAATTTTCTGCATTCGCAGATTTTTAAATCAATAAAATATCTAACAAAATTCCTGATAGTAGATCGCGTTTCACGTAAACAATTCAGGTGAAAAAATTCGTTTCGTACCTTTCGACGACAAATAAAAATACCGTGTAAATTTCATTCCCCCTCTCCTGGCACCCTCCCAAAAAACGTTCTTTTGAATTTGATCAACGAATGCGATAGGCTGTCACAATAATTTATCTCAAAATTTAGAAATATTTTTTTTAAATTGTCATACTCGCCGACATTTTTCGTTAACGCGACTGTCAAAATATTGAAAAACATGATCGTTTATTTTTATACATGATTGAAATTATAAATGAGTAAACAATTTTATTTAATACCGATTGAACTGCATGAATCGAAGAAAAAAATTATTTGTGATAAAAAGTACGAGAGGTTTTGTCGCACGCAAATACTTGGCACTTTGGACTCGAGCTGTTTCGTATCATTCAATGTATTCCTAACAAACTTCGTGGCATTAAAAAGTTTTGATAATTAAAAAAAAAAGAAAAAATGAAATTTCCTTTTTGTTAAGTTAGTACAATCATCAAATATATGTGTTGCGATGAAAAACTCTCTTTTGACAACACTATAAAAATCTCTTAATTAAATTATCAACGAATCAATAGGGAATATTCAAACATCAAGGTTCATGAAAACAAGTTCATGGAATTTGAAACTTTTTTTTAATCAATGAGATGTGTGAATGTGTTTCAACAGTCAGGATTATTTACGAAGAAAATATTAAATTTTGATAGAAAAGAGTTACCTAACAAATCAAACGTGCTTATTAACAATTATTTAATTTAAATTCGTGTCATTTTTGTAATATGGTTCGAGTAGAAAACAATTTAATAATAACGTTGTACTTTCGATGAAATTTGATCTGCTTAAAATATTCTTATGGTATAAAACTCGTTGGAAATTCAATCAATAAAATACAATCCAATCAAGTGAAATTTGCCAGAAATTATAGTTGACATTTCAAAAGTATTCGAAACTATTCAAGCTATTCATTACTTCATCGAAGCAATTATTTTCGAAAACAGGTAGAATTAGGGTGCTCTTGGGACTCGCTTATAAATGTTCTTGTATCAAGTTGTTACCGCGTTAAATTGCTTTTGAATTATCCGCGTCTTTAGGACTTTCGATATATCGAATATCGTCCCGCCATTATTATTACCGATGCATACTTCACGACTCACGAGCTTCACATTTTTCACTATCACATATGTTATAAGAATCGTTGACGGTAACGGTAGTCAACGCTTTTATACAGCCGGTGTTGTCGGTTGATTTGTTAAAACTCCATAAACAATAAATTTTATAATAAAAAATGGTCAAGTTGACACCGGACTTGATCCAGCAATCGATGCAGTATATTAATCCAGTTCGAGATCGTGAATTAGATCTGCGAGGTAAGCTCACGCCGAAAGCGTAAATGCAACGCGTCTGTCTTACCACATGTATAACCTCTTTGCGCAATACATTTTGAAATCGCTCTCACAAAATATTCGTGATTAAATATTTATTCTACCGTGCGGATTTGACAAACTTGTATGTTGAATCGAAAGAAAATTTTTCATTTTTCGATCGAAGTTATGTTTTTCGTGGAAAACAACGTTTGATATTGATACAAAACAAAAAAAATGAAACTTTTTTTTTTATCTTTCAGGTTACAAAATTCCAACGATCGAAAACCTTGGAGCAACTTTGGTTAGTACCATTTTTAAATGATTAATTTTGGTGGCTAAGTGGTTAAGGAACACTATTGAAACGACATTTACCTCAATCTTGAAAATAGTTGAAATTTTTTATTATCAAAATTATGATAAAAAAAATATATGATCAAGTAATTAAGGGAGTTTTTCCAGCAATGTGTTATTTAATTTAATTTATTTTTTTCGAAATTTAATGATGTACCAATGGAAAAAAACAAGCGATCAGTTGGGATCTGAAAAACTTCATGCTTCTTGCAATGACTTTTAAAATTTTCTACAGATCAAAGAGAAATCATCTAAAACACGTGACAAAGCTTCTCAAGAAAAATTGGAATGTTTGCTATTTGATTTTAAGTGTAGCATCAAAAAGTAAAAGCTAATAGCTGCTTTTTCATGGTAACGCCAGACGCTAGATTCTCAAGCTGAAATCATTCTAGCTTTAGCGTAACTTTCCTTTCCATACAGTTTTTGACAGTCAATCTGTAGGAGGAGAAGTCACGTGACCTGATTCGATGCTCGAAGCCAGTGTCAAGCATAACCATGATAAAGCAGCCTCGGTAGGAGTTGTAGACAGCGGTATTATTTATGAAATTCAAAACTTCATATTAGAAATTTATTCAAATTACTTTGTGAATTTTTCTATACTAATAAAATATAACAACTCACATTATCCTATTCTCCAATAGAATCTTATATGCAATTTGTTTTTGACAATAATTGTTGTAATTTACAGGACCAGTTCGATACAATAGATTTCTCTGACAACGACATACGTAAACTGGATGGTTTTCCTCTCTTGAAGAGAATAAAGACTCTCTTTTTCAATAATAACCGAATAGTGAGAATATCTGAAGGCTTGGAGCATTGTATACCGAATCTGGAATGCTTGATGTTGACGGGAAATATGATACAGGAACTTGGCGATTTAGAGCCTCTGGTGCCACTGAAAAATCTTCAAAATTTATGCCTTCTACAGAATCCAGTTTCTGCTAAACGACAGTACAGAGAATACGTCGTTTACAGATTTCCACAGTTGAGATTGCTGGATTTCAGAAAAATCAAGCAAAAAGAACGAGCCGACGCTATCGAATATTTCCGCAGTAAAAGGGGCAAAGAGATGGCTAAAGAAATAGCTAAAAAAGCTAAATCGCAAACGCCTGGAATTGGACTTCCTGATAAGCCTATGACCAATCCTGAGGAACGGGCTAAAATTCGTGAAGCTATATCCGAAGCATCCTCACTGGAAGAGGTTCAGAGACTTAGCAAGCTCTTGCAATCCGGACATGTGCCGGGTGATGAGAAACGTCAAAACGGTACTTAAGATTCTAGGCTTTTTTTTTTACGTGCATAAATCACACACTCATCGCTTCGCTTATCACTATCGCTTTCACAATCTATTCAAATCTGCACTCATTTGTTACTCAATGCATCAGAGATTTGACATTTCATTTTTTCTCTCAAAAATGTACCAGCTAAAATGTCAGAAAATGTCGTTGTTGAAACGCAACGAAACGTTCATATGGATTAAAAGCTGTTCAATAACGATGGATTTCGTTGTAACTAAAAAATGTTGAATTCAATACTATATAGATTCTTGAATGTTCATTTTATTAATCATCAATGTTATAAAAATTTTAGATGACAAAATAATGGTCTTAAACGTATCGTTTTTTTTTTTCTTTTTTTTTTTTTCAGGAAACTCGAGACCCGAAGCGATGGAAGAGGAAGACGATTGAACCACCGGTACAATTCGAAGTTTTGTTTATTAAGTTTAAGTTGAAAGAAAAGAAAATCTCGCCCGGAGTAAGTATATCGCGATAAACAACTTCGAAAATGCAATCTTATAAGGAGTCATTGATATTCAAAACTATTAAGTTGATAAGATACTGTACATACTACACAAATTGCAGTATTAAAAAAAATAAAATTTTGTACAAACAAAAACGAATCATAGTCCATAAGCCTTGAAGCGATTCCAAAGAGAAAAAAACAATTCTCATAGACTTGAGAATAAAGGAACATTATTTCTAACTTGAATTCCTGTTTCTTTCAGCCCGAAGTCTACTCGATTTTCATTGTAATTATCGTCACAAGCACTGAATAATGAATAAATACATTTACTCTTGTAAACATATTTGTATTTCCATGTTTTGGAGTCTTCCTTTCAAGCTTTGAAATTATCTCGCTATTTCTTATTTCGTAGTCCGAAAATTTGTTCACCTATTCATTGGATCTTAGACTTGACTGGGAAAATTAGGTTTTTAGGCATAGTCTATCCAAAAAATCGTTCCAATAACCTCTTTCAGTTGCAATATTTACCTAGATGGCAGTTTTCAAAATATCTTCTGATCGATGTATCAATGGAATTTTGAGTTTGCTAATTAGGTTCGTGAATACAGAATCTTAATATCAGTTTTTCGCGATTTCAAAATTCAATGAATAAATAATACTTTTGTGATTATTGTAACTTTGAAAACTTCGTAGCTTTATTTACAGGCGTAATGTAATTGAGCTTCGTGCAACAATGGGTGTATATATTTAAAGTTTTCAATTACCTCCAAATTACGTAACTCATACCGCCAGATGTCAGGCATGTATCAAATTTGGCAACGACTTTGCCTTCGGCCAATACATCAGTCGATTTTTCTCGACATCATTACGAAAACAACTTTTCATTTTTCCATCGAAAATTCAAAGAATAATAAACAACAATGGGCAACGTGTTTGCGGGGGAGTCGGAGCCGTTCAAGACGGAACCACAATATCTTGGTACCCCGCAATTCAACCCTCTCGAAGGATTTCCCAATGGTAGAAAAAAGAGAGGTTCGTACACAGTGCTTAACCTCAAAATCATCGATATTGTAATTTTTTTTATTTTACGAAAATAACTGGGACATTTGGAAAATATCGATTTTCTTCTGATTATATAGATATAGACTGATTTTTCAAAAGATAATACAAAGAGTTTAATAAAACAGAAGAGTCTTAAGTACTTGAATATTCGTGACATAATTCAATCAGCTGTTTCGATCGTTTTCGGCAGTCCAACATGAGAAATGGAGATATGAGAAAAAAAAATTGGTAATTCAACAAACAATTTAAGATCCAAAAAACGTAAATAATGGAACTAAAAAAATTCTAATTCACTGTAACAACACGTTCTACACCCGGTGACCAATCGATAATAGTCTTCTATTTTTTTACTTTCCGACTACTTGTTGATCTTGGATTCTTATCTCCATTCAATTATCTTAATTATGTTTGAAAATATTTTCAGAGTGCATGCCAGAAATGAACATTTTTATTTTTGTGATCAGAAATGCTGGTAACGGAAGAAGAGATGATAGCCGTAAAACTGCCTTTGGAAGAGAGAGATTACTGTGCTCATTTAGCTGTGGCACTGGAAGATTGCAGATACCGAAATTATCCTTGGGTCGCACGCTGCAAACCTGAGGTCCATGCGTGGAACGACTGCCAATACGATGAGTAAGGATGATATTTTAATTCACAATATGACATTTTGGATAACTTTGGGAATATCTTAATAATATTGCCTGTCGATTAGATACGTTATGATATACAAAACTGGAACGATAAAATCTTAGACATTCATTCGACAAACTTTGTCATAGATTCCGGTATCATTGAGAATTTTAGAAAAAAATCTCTAGCTCAGTTCAATATGATTATGACAAATCTGAAATTTGCTTCCAATAAATAACGCTATGAAATTATGTTGGAAAATATTTCCAATCTGAGATCTTTCCAACAATTGGAAAATAAACAAAATTATGGGGAGATGCTTCGATGATACAACCATCGTTAACCCTTAGCGGCCACACCTCAGCCAGGCCACATAGCGGTCACATGGGGCCTGGGGTAACTAGTTACCCCGTGTGGCCGTTGCGGGTTAATTCCTAGAAGAGCAATGTAAGCATTGTTGATACGAAGCTCATGAACCATAGGCATTGAAAATTGTATCATTGGAACACAGAATATTTTGGTAATAGTCTACTCTTCAAATTTATTGGACAAAATTTTGCTGTCAAGGTTTTTATTTTTATTGGAATTCCATCCACGGCATTGGCAATAACAACAATTTTGACAATTTGGAAACTTGCAATAATTGTAGTCTAGCAATACCATTCAAATAATATTGTTATTCATTATGCTCGATACAAAAATTGTCAGAGAAAGTTACATCGGCTGATCAATCGAAGATGCCGTAAACTGATGTCTTCACATATTTGTATATTTTTCGGAACTAGTGTTCCGAATTAGTCAGTGACCAATCATTTGAAAAGTAATTCATTTTGTTAACGATGTTAATCATTGTTACCAAAATTTGAATAATTTCAGATTGATTTTCATGCGATTCGACATCCACCTTCCTAACGCATTAGCTAAAACTATAATCTTTTTATAGGTTGTGTATAATTCGTTGTCGTTTGAGCTTCATATCTGTGAAACGATTGAGGAAAGAAAGTGAAAAGTTAAAAACAAAATAAAAAAAAACAAATTTCAATTATTTTACAGTTTTGTTTTACGGATGAAGGAGTACGAGCGTGAACGTCGTCTTCTGGAGAGACAGAAGCGAAAGCTTCAAGCAGCTGCAGCTTGAGCGAAAAAGAAGAAAAATCAAGCAAAGAAACAAAGAGAATACAAATTGTAATAGAAATTTGCAATCAGAAGCTCGTTACGATGTTTAGCTATTAATTAAGACGAAAAAGTCGCGTGCTTTCTACGTCCCTTGTATATAAAAGGAAGCTTCAATAAAATGTCGAAAGAAATATTTATTGGAGAGCGAAGGAACACTGATTGTATCCCCCTAGGCTGGGGGAAAAAACGTTGTTCAAGGGTGAGCATCACTGAGCTTGCGACATTCTCTCACACACAGGCTCTTCATTCCGAGATAATCAATAATGTCTAGAATACCGGAGGCTTTTCTCCGCGACCGTATCCGCATCGTGCCGTTTCCGTGTTTAGCACACTCACCAGTCCTTTATTTTTATTACTTTTTTTTTTATTCCCCTTCCACATAAATTTGTTCGATAGAGTGTGAAATGAAAAATAAGTGATTTAATATTTTTTTTTTTACTGACTCGCTGCCTAATGAAATATCGAAAAAACGGAGTTTCCAACGACTCAGAGGTGAGAAGAGTAGTGTCATCATTTCCTCTACCGGAAACTTACCGTATTTGTAATCCCCATAAAGAATAGAAAAAAAAGAGAAAAAAAAACATTGTCAAGCCAAAAAAATACCCAGAGATAGTTCAGAGTTCATTTGTTTTTGAGCCCATTTGCGAGAATTTGGACACTCCGAACCTCTCAATGACCCATTTCGCTTGTTAAAGTAGATGCTTCCTAGTGGAGTTCATATGAATGATCATTCGTCTATGTTTTTTAGGGCTAAAATTTCAATAATTAATTTTTTTTTTTTTCAATTTCATATTTGGCTTTTAGTGTGCTATAAACCTGCATAATAATTGCCCTTATGGGTCGGCCTTTTCTTCAATACGAATATCCGACTACCGCACTGCGGTCATTTATATTTTCTGTGGTATTTTTTTTTTTTTCTTTCGTAGTAAACAAATCCGTGATATTTTTCAAACATGAACAGTGAACGTGAGAAAAACATTGGTCCGATACCAAAGTTTTCGGTCCACGTGAGGTTTTTTTTTGCAATCAATCGTTTTTCAGTGGTGGAGAAATTTAACAAATTTTCATTTTGAATAATTGCCATTTTACATCTGCGATACTTATCCCACTATAAATACACAGCAAATTTCAGTAAATTTTAAACTGTTGAAAACGTTTCGACGTCCGAAGAATTCACATGGATATAGAATTGTATCGATGGATTGCCGATATATATATATATATATATATATATATATATTTTTTTTCATCAGAATTGCTGCCTCACACATTTTTCTCAGACTGTGTCGCACGTGCTATGTTATATTTCAACGTTACAGTGTTACTCTCCAACACAGAAGTGACGAATGAAAAAAAAAACTGTGATATGTCCAACGTAAAAACGGACAACAATTATCACCTCTCTTGTAACCTTTTATGAATATGAAATGGCATAATAATCTTGAAATACTATTTTCGAATGTTTTACCACGATGTTGACCTTTTTTAAAATGAGAATTCAAAAACATAACTTCACTTCGATACTCTCTGTAACTTGTGAATTATTGAGTTTCTAAAATAAAACTGTAGGTTATCTGAAAAATTCGAAAATCCAAAATTTTTTATCGATTTGTTTGACATAGTTCAACGTAAAGATGTTGACAGTATAATTCGTTATGGATTTTTTTTCCTCCCACAAGATTAATTTTCGTAAGCATAAGAACTTTAAACGGATGCTATTATGATCAACGACTGATTTTATCGAGCGTTGGTAATTTGTTTTTTTTTTTCTTGCAATTATGGTGTTGAACTTTGATTGTCAATCTACGATGGCACCTTTTTTTTTTTTGCAAAATAACTTGTCATTTCTATAGCTTACATTAGTTAAAATTTAAATAGATCACTAATATTCAGATAGGAATGATGAAAATGAAAAAGAATCAGAATTTAGTAGCATTTTATTTTCAAATGGTTTTCGATAGCTTTTATCCAAAGACAGATACGTGGTAACTCCTGTTGAAAGTCAAACTTTAGAAAAATTTTCGCGTCAGAGTAAAGAGTCGAAAAGTCAGGAAAAAAAAAAGTTTTCCGTAAATATACATAGCTTGTTTTTTTTTTTTTAATTATTATAAATAAGATTATTTTATGTCTATTCTTATAAGATGATGTAGCAACATTGAAAATTAGCTCTTCGAGTTTGAGCCCGTGATCGATACTTGACTCGAGCCGAAAGATATATCGGGCGCGAGTGCTGAAGTTTCATCACTTTTTTTCTTATATTTACAAATAAAATTATTCTACAGGAATTGTTACTCGTATTTCGAGGGTTCGACTGAGAAGACGAGAAGGTTTGGAGGAATTGCTTCGGCGATGAAACACCGAGATTATTCGCGTGGCTTGGAAAGTTTCGTTGGTGGACGCATATAAAATATTTGTTTTCAAATCAAAAGGTTGTCCATTGTTTCGGGATTTCAATAAAAAACGGGGCGAAGCCAAACCGGCAATCTAAACGAGCAACGATCGCCATCGATTTCATTAAAATCGCCTCTTCAAGTTATCAGTTTATACGAAGAAAACATTTGCTCGTAACAGAGATTAAATCTCTGACTGAATTCTTCTTCTGCGCGCCATCGCTTCATAAAATCACTCCAATTTACTCGGAGCTTCCCCGCTAGGCGCTCTTCTCTCGTATTTTCTTCCGGAGTCCGTAATTCAGGAATTCGTTATTCTCAAACTGCTAGTCTGTGGCTCATTCGTCCTTTATTTGTTTAGCTGCTCTTTCGCGCAATCTTTGATACGAGCGTTGATAGAAGTCGAGGAAAAGAAGGAAAAATATTGTCGAATGAAGCAACAACAGAGCTGCCACGAGCTTAGGATAACCGCAAGGGAATATAAGAGCCTGAGCACTGTGAATGAACACAAGGAAAAATTGAACCTGAAACAAAAAGAAACGACGATATAAGTTACGAGGATAGAAAAATCTATTCGTATATTCGTTGCTTCAAATTATTCTGGCGAAACGCATTTTTCATGAAAATTTTATTTCAACAACTTTTCAGCATTATTTTTATTTATTTTTTTTCAGAGCGCTGATATCGATGTTTTATTTTTCTCCGTTCTTCGATATGCCTGCAAACGACAAATGTTTCTCGGACGAATGAATTATTCGTTTGAATTATCCGACAAATTAAATACTCAATCAAAATGTGAACACTAAATTGTTTAAAAAAAAAAAAGAAACAGATCAATTCATGCGAGTCCCGTTAAATTCGAGTCAGTTGACTCGTCATTTAAAAAATAAAAAAATTGAAAATAATTCGATAGAAATAATAAATGTATACGAGTGTGTGAATTTTTATAGGCTTGCAGTTGATCATTTCACTTGGCATATACATGGTACCGGTGCAACGAACGTTGCACCAAGATCGAGTACTAATCACGGTCGATTCGTTAGCTCATTAGCAGCAGCAGTCGTGGCCGACTATATTGGAATGTCAAATTATTGCGCCATTGGCGACGTGTGAAACACTCCCGCTACCACGTAGCGACTAAAGCCAACTCAACTTGGCTCAATTTCACATTATCACATAAATCCTTTTTTTCCATCCCGCCTCTCTCTCTCTCTCTCTCTTTCCAGCTGAAAGATTTTTCTTTCGCTCTCTTTCTCTCACGATTTTATATATTTTTTCAATTATGAATGTGCGTGCATATGAAATTCATTATCTGATCATAATTCAATGTATTTCATTGCGAAATTTCAATTCGAAAGTTTTTTTTTTTTTTTTTTTTTCATTCTCTTATTGGCTGTTTTAATATTTTTCAAAATATCGACAGCGATTGGTGTGCGGTCGGTGTATATGGTTTTGATGATTTCCCAAGTTACGCAGCCTCGGGCGAGGCCAATACTTGGATGGGAGACCGCTCAGCGGAAAGCAGTTTTTTTTTTTTTTTAGTTTCTGATGGCCCCAATCAGTTGAAAAGCAGTAAAAATATTATCGCCGGTGTAGCGGCAAGGTTTTCTACAATTTCCCTTGTAATTGTGAAATTATTTTAACAAACTGTTACCATTCCGGAGGATTTTATTTTAAACCTTTCGTTAAACTTACGAATTAAAATTTTTTGGGATTGAAAAATATTGACACAAAAATTCATTCTGCTTTTCAAAGAGGTTTTTCAAGCATTTTGTTAATACGTTTTAATTCAAATTTGTTTCTTTTCAATTCGGTAAACTGAGATAAAAAATTAAATAGGTCTACGCTATTATGAAATTCAGAACCGAACCATCGACGTGTTTCAATCAATTGGAGAATGTTATCTCGTAAATATGAGAATCTGATCGTAAAATATAATTGCTTCACGACGATTTCAAAGATTTTTCGAAAGAAATTTGGAAAATTCGTGATGTTCGATGATCCCAGCAGGATAATTATTACGAATAATAATGTTAAACTCTGAGAACATTTTTTGGAGGATCCGATAAATTTTGATCAATCGAAAAATCATAATGTATTTATCATTCGCATCGATGCACTGTATATTATAAATTTCGAGATAAAAAAGAAGCAGATAATAACGAAAGTATATGATTGGAGAAGAAAATGGTTAATCTCGGATAAATGCATCTAAATGATTGAGTACAATTGTAGAACGTCAATAGCTAAACCAGCACGAAACATTCGAGTTAGCAGGACGTTTAGATTGATCTCAATTTAACTGTTGATTATTACTTTTAGATATCGCGATAAATCTTCGTTATTGCAGTTATTACTGTTCCCATTTTCTTTAATAATTTCACAATTTTGTGTCCGTAGCGCGGTTGTGGTCTCTTATCGGGTGAATTTATCGGGACAACGCAACAATCGCCCTTTTGCTCAGCAGTTGAGCAATCCGTATCTGCGTTGGCACAATGTTCTTTGCCAATTTTATGTTTCTACATTTTTCTCTCTCTCTCTCTCTTTTTTTCATTCAAACCTTCTAGAAAAATTGAACACGTGTATATGCGTACACCTATGCGATCGATTCGTCGTCGTTGTTGATTTCGTCTGATGGCGGTCACAGCATACGCGACAAACGCGACGACCGTTCACTTTCATTCGGCTCGAATTATCGGTCGACGGGCGTGCTCTTAAACATTTCACAATTTTTCACGAGTCGCCAATATCAAATAATGTATCTCATAGTTAATTCACGATTGGGGAGCATACAGGAAAAATGAATTTCGATATTTTTCACCAACGACGAATGATCGATCGAGCAAAAAATTCTTCCGTCACATCCGATTGACTCAATGAAAAGAAGGAAGGTTAAACTCGATACAATCGTATGACTTTTGTGTCTCAGATTTTATAGCGCGTTCGAATTACCGGAGGCTGCGACTTCTTTCAATCATTTTTTGTCTTAATTAACGGTAGATTCCCCCCCCCCCCCCCTCTATTCATAGATCCTCCGAGTATACGCCGCTCATGATTTAGCGTGACTCGTCCGTTTCAGAAAGATCGCGACAAATCTCAGCGTTCCACTTTTCAGTCATTTTTTTTTGTTTTTTTTTTCATTTTTTTTCCTCGAACCTGTCTCGAAAGATCTTTGCAGTTTCATCATGAGACTGGGAACAATTGCAACACCAATTCTATACGTATTGGCCGGATATTTCCAAACGGTTTTTCAATTCATCGTATCGCATTTAAAACGCTCATTCGTTATTAATTCTCGTTCGATTACTCTGATATCGAGAGACGTCAAAAACGTTGAAAGAATCAACATATTACTTGGTTCTATTTGAATCGTTATAAATTTGTTTCTCTCACCAATTGTACGGTGGTCAAATGCTTCTTCCACCATAAATATTTCTGGTACTCCGGCCCCATTGCTGAGAGCATGTAATACGCATACATGACTACGTGGACTGCATTGTTGATGAGATTACCGAGAGTTCCGTGGCCACCAGCAATAAACTTGACGCATATCCACGTCTCGAGGGGGGTCAGTGAGTGATGGTAAAGATGCAGAAACGTAACTTGACGGTCTTTCTTGCGCAGGACAAAGAATATCTACGAGGGTGATAAAACAAAATCCCAACATATCATTATTGCACAATTGACAAATCGGACAAAAAAAAAAACATGATGCTTGATCGTACAGCAATAATTTTGGATTTGCGTTGGAAGCATGATGGAATTTGAACGTATAGTAATTTGGTGAACATATTTCAGAAAAAGAGAAAAAAAAAAATAAATAAAAACACATTCTTGTTAATTGACCAAGAAACAGAAGTGAAAGAATCATTTTCAAATGGAGGCTGACTAATCAACCAGTAAATAAGTGATTTTCCATGTATTTACTTGAAACTTCGTTGCTTGGGAAATGAAGGAATGAATTTATTTAGTGTTGAAATCGATGGAAAAAAAAAAAATCTTTCCAAAGTTAGAAATTTACGATAGCGAGAACAGAAGCAAGAGGGGTTCGCGAGGTTTTCAAGCACATCGACTTTGGCTGATCTTCGTTTCGTAATTTTCACGTACTGCTTGTAAATGTCGAGCTATGTGGAGCTCTTGCGTTGCACTTGGACGGATAGCGAAGCGTCGTAGTATTGGATCGAACGAATTATTGCTGTTAGTGTAAATTTATATACACGAATATAGATATATATATATTTATCTATTTAATATATAAAAGCTTTCACTGAACAATTACTAGTGAAACAGAGAAATATAGTTTGGTGTATATACGTGTTTGACAGCCCATGCAATGTAATAATTCTTCTATTAACAAGCGTTTCCCAGGAGGGTTTTCATCGGCAATGTTTGCAATCGAAATCTCAAGTACGTACGTACTCGAAACAACGGGGAGAAAAAAAAAAATAAATAACGACGACTCTTACCAAGGGAGATTGCGTGTGCAAATGCCATACTCCAAACTGTCTTGGTGCACAGGTGCAATGTTTTCTACAGGCTCTGTACCTTTTATGATACGTTAAGTCATCCAAGGTTTTATCGTGCTATGGTGTAACGTTTTATATGCACATCGTATACGTTTAACATGCAGGATTTCTCCCGAGTTCGTAACTTTGTTAATGAATCTAATAATAATCGGACGGTCCGAGCACATGACGCTGAATTGATCGTCCGTATCTTTGTTTCGTATTATAATTTCTTGTGTAACGCGAGCTAACAGGAGCGATGAAAATTTCTTCTTACGAAACGCGTTTGCCCACTCATCGCTTTAGGGAATTATTCTTGGGAATGTTCCAAATTTTATTGTTTTTTTTTTTCTCTCTTTCTTTTCAATATTCGCACGACACTATTCCGAGAAACTGATGCATAGCTATTCGTTAGGATGCAGAACATTTTTTTTTATTGGTAATAAAAAATGTATTTATAAATTATGATTAAAATGATTTCTGGCTCTAGCGAATGATTTCACGATGCACTGAATAGTTATGAACACGAACGACTCGATTTAAGCACGTGGAAAGGCGTTTCGATTTTACAATCAATCTAAATAATATTCTTTTTATTTACATTCCTGAAAACGTCAAATTTGATAGGAATATAAAGAGTAATGTGAGCACGAGATAAGCACTTTGATTGATATTCGTTGAGCAAAAAAATGAATTCTCGTCGAAATTGCAGTAAAATCAAGTGTGACCTTAATAGCCACAAGAAAATTGAACGTCGACACTCAACACGAAATTGCAGACATCAGGAAAATTACGCGTTTTTATGATGTTTGGTCAAATCCACCAATCGTTTTGACAACAAGCGCAATAAAAGTATTTTAGCAATTTATTAAAAATTCCAAAGATATCAGATGAAAAAAGCGATTTAGTCTGCTCAATTCTGTCTTTAATGTTATTTCATTCGTTCGACGATTTGTTGCACAATCTTGGCAGTTTCGATGTACGCGAACAACGGGTTTGAGTATAATTTATGCACGGAATTTCGTGGAATAATGAACTCACCGTGTCAGCAAATTCTGTAAATTTGCTGATAAAGTACCACCAGCATAGATTGGCCATCCTCATGGCAGTTGGGTTGTACGAGTAGTCGACAGGCTGACATTTGTAGCTGTATTCGAGCAACCAGCCGGACATGAGATGCTGCCGAAACAAAAAATTCATCCATGAATCAATATGAGGAAAACAAAAATAATAACGCGGCATAATCATCGATGTATTAAAAATTGGTGACATTGTAAAACCAAATAAAAAAGTACATTTTTAAACGGCTAAAAAAGCCGTCAGTACGAACTGAATTGTATAACGAAATTCATAAATGATCACTAATGGACTTTCACTTAAAAAAACAATTATTGTTTACTCTTCAACTTCATATCAGAGGGAAGAAATGGTTCAAAACGAATATTTATGTCGAAAACATGATTTTGAATTGTTGCATTGATTCAACGTATGTATTTCCGATAAATTAGTTCATGTGATTTTTCAATCCGAGATATTTATTGTCACAAGGGACAAGTGAGTTACGAAACGAAATTTCGTTTCGCAGGTGCTCGATTTGTGATAACTTTTCATCATAAAAGTCTCACAAATCACTGTCGTTAGGTGAGTAATTTAATTTTTACAGGTTTCTGGGAACAAACAAATTTTGTTGTAAGAAATATATACAAGAAAATAAGGTTAAATTTTCGAAATATTCGCCGTTGCTCGCTATAAACTTTCGTTACTTAAGAAAACAACGAAAGCGCGAAAAATTAACTTGCGGTTCCAATTGAAATTATTGGAACGATAGAAAAATCTGTAAAAATAAAGTTACACAGCTAATATGTAGCCACGATTCAATCGCGGTTGCAGATATGCTAATGAACTTATTCGATTATACCAAAGTCTGCACCATTCGGACAAGTGTACTCACAGCATAGGAGAATTGAGAGAGGCGTTTTAAGAGAGATCGAGAAAGCCTTGGGCACATGGAAAGTAGTCGAAGGAAATTCCACATACAGGGGAGAGAAGGGGAGGGGTGAGTTGGGTGGCTGGTGACGAGGGAAAAAAAAAAAAAAAAAAAAAAAAATCGTTGCTCAAACGTTCGAAAACAAGATGGTTTGCCTTCAATGAACTACGATCTCTTGGCTATAAACGATCGTCGATACAGTGTGGCAAAACGCGTCCACTTTTGCTGCAATCAGAGTTCTTTCGCATGGGCGGTTATACTCTTCATGTGTATTTTTTTCGTTTGCGATCCAAAAAATTTTTCCCATTGAATTTATAATCGAAAGATTATTTCAATTATATTTTTCAGCATTCTTCTACTAGACCTACGTTATTCTTCTGACGACGGTGAAATATTTTCACTCACAAAAATTATATTCCGAATTCTCTCAGGTTAAACAGCCTCGGACGAGGCGAATACTTGGATGGGTGACCGTTTAGCCATGCACCAGTTCGCGCATCAATCACTGAGCGGGAGGCAATTTTTCTGAATTTCTGATCGTCTCAACCAGTTGAAAATAAATCAAAATTGAGCTATCGCGGTCGGGTTTTCTACAGTTTCCTTTGGTCCTAGGGCAAATGCGATTCAGTACACTGCATCAGAAAAAAAATTGGCTGCGGGCAATACTCTGTGAGGAGGTCTGACGACAGGAGCAAGAATAGGAACTATGAAGTGGGGGGAAAAAAGTGAGATTAAGTGATGGGAAGGACTCGTAAAGACCCAAAGGAGTATACGAAGGAACAAAAAATATATTCCGAATAATGAAAATGAAAAGATAAACGAGAATATATCAGAGTGGAACAGAGTGGAATCCTCAGTAAAACGATTGATTTTGAATCATTTTCTTTCAATTGAATTATGCCAGATTTCATTCTCTCATAACAGTAGAGAATTATAATTTTTTTTTTTTCGTGTGTATGGAGAAACTTATTCGATTATCAGAAAAGTTATTTTATTTTTTTATATAGGATATCGTCACGAATAATCTCATTGACAAGAGTTTTCTATGTAGTTGTCTGTCAGATTTAGGTTCAAGTAAGGTTTTATGAAACGTGCATATAACTCTGTCGAGTTAATCAGTCGTCATATTTGTCTCGTTATAGCGGTGTATTATCGAATCCGACGATAGTGATGTTCGAGTAGGGACCGGTATTCAAATGAACGTGTCTTCGTGTTCATGCGTTCGTGTGGTTTCCCAACATTTATTGTCGCTGTGAGAAAGATTTTGGTGTAATGACTGTATAAAAATTGGGGTCTCCGATGAGTGAATTCGGGCAAAGACCATATTATTTTGCACGGCCCAGCATATTACCGTTATTGGGTCAAGGTAAGTTTTTTTTTTTTTCTTTTCAGAGACCAGTTGTTTGAAGAATTTGCTGCAAAATATATTGGGTCACGAGTGATCACAGCGAAGTGCTGATACATCGATATTTTATGGCTCTGTTATAACAAATGTATTTTCGCGAAGTTTCACGCGAATATATAAATAATTTAGTGGAAATGAACAGATTTCTCGAATTTTCTTCGGAAGAGAAGTATCGCCGGTAGCAATTAGTAGAATCGTTCAAATCTACTAGGTTTTTTTTTTTTATTATTTAATTGGAAATAAAATACTCGCTAACAAAACAAAGTGCATTACCCGAACTTAGATTCGCTGAAGAAAAAAGGTATCGAATAGCTCGGTCGATCGTAATTTTTGTGCAGTGACCTGCATTTTTGCAATATAACTAAAAAATGTTTTTTTTTTCTTTGGTTTGTTTTCGAGTAACCGGGAGCTCAAAGTTTTCGATCCGATTATTTTTTAACGATTAAAATAAAACAGGTTTTATCTATTTTCAACACCGATTCTCGCCTTGGACGGAAGTTTGCGAGGCATCGCGACGAAAACGTTTCTCAGCTAGTGCAAAATTTATTTACGACGAGTTTACATCCTTGATAAATTTTTTTGTTTTTTTTTTTTCCCCCCATAAACAGGATGGGCTCAGGTGTTTTTAGGCGGAATTTGTCGGTGTGACCTTCCTCGTTATAGCTCGATGAAAAACGAAAGTTCAAGAAGGTCTTTTATGCAACCACCAAGGAGTCGACCTTCACAGCACTCGAAGGTCACCATTTTTTTTTTTAAGGCAGCAGTCCTAAGGAACCGGCAATGAGCGAACGAAAGGACGTATCAAGTTTGATTCACATTTATGCAACCCGAAAGATTTCCTTTCACTCATGTTGTTTGCATTTATATTCGTTTATCTAAATGTACGAGTTTCAGATCGTTTCAATTTTCAAAGCTATTTTCTCGTTCAATATTATCCCTCAATCGTTTGAGTGAAAAAAGAAAAAAAAAAATTCTGTTGCCAAGATTTAACTTTCAATATTTTGCAAGATTCGTTCAGGGCCTCTCTCCAATTCTTCCTCTCTGTTTCTGATCTGAATCCTCTCCCATCTCAATTATTCTCCCGAGATAAGGACTAACACGACAGGCAATTGCAAATAGTTAATGTGACTTTGAAGGTTGTACGAAATGTCGATTTCACTCGACAGGATTGCGCAATGAGTCTCGTGTACAACAGTAGAACATTCGTGTACGAAGATGTCGTTGAAATTCATACATGGCTGAGGGTAATATGGGTGTTAAAACGTTCGGGTACTCCTGAGACGTAGAATGAAGGATGAAAATGAGAAGCTCTCCCCATACCGCAAAATGGTATATAAATCTTTTGAAGCACTTGTGCATGCGAATGGTGATCCGATCACTTATTGTTCCACCACAAACTTAACATGGAATTTTCATTTCTCAATATATCTAAAAATTTCAAAAAAAAAACAATTGTGTTGCCATTAACAGTTTAAATTTACTGTTTATCCCATCGGGCATCCAATGAAGAAGTTTGAGATTGGCTCGTCAGAATAAAGATAATAATTGACGAAAAAAATAAACTGAGAATAATATTAATAATGAAAATAATTGTTAAATTTACCTCGTATAGCATTCCCAACGAGAATATCACTTGAAAGGCATTGTAAGCCACGAGGATACTCCTTAGATGAAATGGTTTTTGATTTGCCATTAATCTTGGTCCGAGAAGCGTAACGGTATACAGATAGAGAACGACTATGAAAAATACCGGTACCGGGGAGTCCATGAGAGACCAATCGCTGACACGTGGGTCGGAAGCTGTCGCGAGTATTTCAGTATATTGGTCAAGTGCCATACGAACCAGACCTTCGGCACCTACGAATGTCCTGTTCGAATCTTGGAGCTCGAGCAATGGCTCCGGTTCTCGTGCTACCACCAATTCGGCAGCTGCTGACGCCATTATGTCTTGAATAAAATGAAAATGAAGAATTATAAAAAAGACCGTAATAGAGTTTGAACTCAATGTTCATATATAATCAGATAAAGTCAATGGAACTCTATTATATTCGAATTATATAACAGTCGACCGTTTCAAATTTCCATTGAAAATTATGAATATTAAATTATTCGTTACGACATTTGTCTACAAATTGATCATTATCGTTATCCTACTACATCGGACACTAGATAGACGAGAGTGTTGCCATCTTTATGTTGTTACGAAATCAATGTCGTCGTGACTGGTGCCAATTTGTCTTATTAATATCTGCATTATTTTCACATACACGGATGCTTTAGTTGGATTTTTGAAAGTTACGATGATGTCGGTTCTGTATTATTCTATCGTTGCCCTCGTTTCATTAATTCAAATCACCATTGAATCATTTCTTTGTACTTCTCGTCGATGCAGAGAAATCTTACTGTTCATTCGTTTCTCTCGTCACTTGTCAATTAGTGAAACTATTATTTCTCTCACTTGGATGTTTGTTTTCTTTATAATTTCGTTTACTTCGAGAGTCATAAATCATTCTTTCGCATATTTTCTTCTCTTTTTGTCCTCCAATGAGAAAAAATCCTAAGTGAATCCTTGGTAAACATCTTTCGACTTATTCTTCGATTGAACTTATTTCTCAAAAGCATATTTTTACAGGGTACGCTTATTTGTGATAAATAAAAATAATAATAAATTCGATTCAACGACGACTATAATTTCGTGGTTTCCGCGAGATTAGCACCGAGGAACCGAGTTGTTTACAATGAGCCTCGTAATGACACGTAAGCTTGATTCGCTACATACGGTAGTCGATCATCATTTCGTTACGGGAATCACTGCGAGTGAATCTCTATCGAGTCATCCTCAATGATGGGCACGACGTCGTTGTTCTGTTACTTTTCCCATACATTTTTTTTTTCATTTATCAAATCATTTTGGATTTTCGATTGCGTCAACATCGTCAGCAAGGTAGTGACAGCATTTTGACGTAATCAATAGTCCAGTTTATGGGAATACACGGTGATCAGGAAGCAACAAAACTAGCAGACGGCTGACAAAAGTGAACGGGTTGAGAATCAGACTGCAGACATCTAATTTCTTATTGTGGAAATAAAATAACTTTTTTTTTTCTCTTCAACGATAATAAATTTTCTATATTGAAAAGTTCGACGAACTATACAGTTTATGTGTACCACAAGAATTAGAAATTGACGTTTCTTGAAATAATAAGTTTACATGTACGAAAAAATTTTTTATTTACAAATCAATCATATTTTTTATATAATTCATAATTCATATAAGCATTTCATTACTTTATATGATTTGTGTAAAATTTCGATGTGTAGATATTCACACAGAGATAAGTAAAAATCCGTAAAAATTGAAAATTTCCTGTTATCGTCTCAACAACGTCTTGACAGGGTTGAAATCGGTTATTTTCAAAAGTTCTTTTCATACGTGATGTTCTTTAAATGAGTAAAAAAAAACAACTGTATCGCACAACTCGAGACGCGATTCATCAAGTCACCGCTTTGAAAGAAGCCCAAAAATAATGACATCGAGTTCACGAACGTCACGGATTCACGAAAAAAAAAAAAAAAAAATCAGGGTGAGCGAATATGCGTGATAGTGCATTGACAAAAAAATCACGAGAGTTTCTCGCTATAAAAGACAATTATTGAAGTCTGACTCGCGTGAAGGTCTCGCGGTCGTTACCATCTGGTAATTAATACATTTCTCAGGTACTACATATACAAGCAACAGGTTCACAACGAGCTTTACGAGCACATACGCGATCATGCTTGTCAGGCAGAATCCATAAATTCATCTTGTGACAGACTTCACAAGAACGAAGATGAAAAACGAGACTGAACATTATATTTATCGTGTTAGACGAACTAATTCTGTTTTAAGAAGATCATGGGAGTCTGCCATTAGAAGCTATGGATAAATTCACGCTTTAAATATGAACGATATGTATTTCTCAACAATCGATTCACTGTCTAATTTATCTAGCTGCTTCACTGAGAAAAAAAATTTGAAATCGTGGCGAACAAATTAAATTTGTTGATTCAACAAAACTTTTGTTGATTCAACGATATTTTTGTCGTGGTGAGAAATTAAGTATTTGAATGAACCAAATTTCGTTTGGGTTAACAAATTTCATTTTGTTCGCTACGATTCGTTGAACCAACAGAAAATTTGTCGAACCAACAAAAAATTTGTTGAATTTACGAATTCATTTTTCTCATCAGTGTTGAGTTTTGAATCAGTGCAACATTTTTAATCGAACTAAAATGTTGTTCGTCAATACTTGATGTTAACATCACATTGAAACTAATATTTGCACTATTTCAAGAGTTATGCTTCCCACGATTCGAATTTCCTATGGTGCATCTTTTTCGTAATTGATTGACATCTGAGTGTATAAAAAAACGTAGAACTATTAAGCTCAACATAATTTTACTCTGTAGAACGAATCAAGAAAACGTTTTTTCTCGTATAATTTTGATGAATTTTTACATCGTTTATTATTGCATCAAGAGTTTGTTTACGTGTATATTTGGCAAGGTAATCCAGCGAAATTTTGCAAGGTCATTTGTGGTAAGGGCACACACAGTCGTTTATCTACAGGAACGGACGAGTTCTGGACTTGACCAATTTTTCGACAGAGACTGAATCACGTTTTGTGCGCTCGTATGATCACCTTGGGTGGAGAAAAGAAAGTTGCGATGGTCACGAGACGCCGACAATGAAAAAAAAATAAAATAAATAAAAGATAAAAAAAAAGAATTCACATATGTGCGGAACGCGAGCGTGCAATTATACAACGTAAAGGAATTAATCAGATCAAGACCTTAATGTTTACAGAAAAAAGTTGAAATCAACCCAAAGTTTTTATTAAATATTAATAAAAAAATACTGAACGATGCAATTTCACATTTTCTGGAAATTCCTCAGTTTTACCGGATTTCAATTCACTAGTATCATCAGATCATCAGAAAAGCTCTTTTTTGCTCAGCGATTAAGCAGTCATGCACCCAAGTATCGCGCTCGCCCGAGGCTGTGGGCGAGCGCGAATGAAAATTGTTTAACGCGTTTATAAATTTGCTGTGCAAAGATAAACCGACGCAAGCTCTTAGCCACACTCTTATGTACTCGAATATGACGGTTTTTGGAAGATTCTATTTTTTTTTTCAAACCTTTCTCACATCACATCAGGTCGAGTAATAAACCTGACTGAAGTGAATCATTTTTTATTGTTTTCCCTTCTCATTGGTCCCGGCTGCAAGTCGATCCGTTTACCCCATCTCGAAATAACGTAATTTGTGGATTTAGGAGACTAAAACAGCTGGACGGTTATCGCCGCTTACGTCGAGACCGCCCTGAGGTGTAAGAAAGAGGATGGATGCCTGGAAGATGCGCACGAATGCAGGGACTGATATATAAGACGTGAATAATGAAAATTTAAGATTTTTTTTTTTTTTTTCAAGTTGCAGTTTTGCTTGTAATGAAAAGATAAAAAAAATGTTTGAATATAATTATAGTTTTCATTCTGAAGTACTAACAACAGTGTGGAGCGGTCGTTCTATAACTGAGGCGATGATACAGATGAAGTAGCTCAATTTATGTTTTTGCACTTACAAGAAGATCGATAAATTATGGACCCCGGACACTTCACATAACAGTCATGCTTCATCATGAAATTACGAAATGAAAGTCTCTTTATGTCTCTAACGTAATATAAAGCCGGGTTCTAAATGTCTGAGTAAATGAATCTTGCAATATATCATGACGAAGTACTGAAATTTAACATTTTGATGATTTCGATAATTGTTTCCTTTTATCGATTGGAGACACTGGATATTTGTTCATTTTTAAAATAGCGATCAATAGATTCCACTACCTGGAAGTAACATAAAAATGAAATAATGAATAAAATGTTAATACACAGTGGATTTGATTTCGACCAATTCGGTTGACGCACAATTATTGCTCACAGACTATTACCAATCAGGAGTCAGCATTACCTATTACTAGTTGGAATGAAGAATAGTCATAAATGTGGTGCGTTGTTTGAGGTCACGGAATATTTAAAAGAGCAAAAATAGTAGCTACAAGTATTGTGATGATCGAACGTAGCACCATTCCAAGTGAAACATCCTATAGCAAGCGATCATCGCTGAAAAGCTTTCAGATTTACAGATGGCAAACGAACGGTACTTGTTACAGAGAAAGTTCCAGCTCCATGAGAGGAAGAGACGAAACGAAGAAGATGAGAGAGAGAAAGAGAGATAAGAGGAAGAGGAGATAATTGGAAAAGTTCAACTTTGTTATATTTTGAGTGTTATCTCTTCGCTTTCCTCTCACCTTTCCTCGTCTACCACCTTTCTCTCTTTCGTGCATTTCTCTCGTAGAGTATGAAGACCGAATAGACTCTTCGATCGGGTTTGTGTGTGGAATCTCCACATACAGACATAAATTCCATTTCCACTGTTTTTTAAAATAACAATGTTTGTATACAGACACTGATTTTTGTGTGTGTAGAGGATTGGTGTGAGTAATAATATCACGGTACATGTGTTACACTGGTCCGAAGGTAGTAGCGATCCCCGTTAGTAGGTAAGTGGGCCGAATGCCTAGTTAATTGCGTATTGCTCTTTTGCTAATATTATATCCGAACCCTGGAAAGCCAGCGTATGCCACGGCACCTGTGATATGATATATACTCGCGTAACGCCACTTGCTGTACACTTCGTACACTCCCATTGCGCCCATAACGTATCTTCGATCGTGACAGCATAATAGCGTATTTCTTTCTTTGACACTTAGTAACGATTCAACCGACACTTCAGGGCTCAACGATGTTAGTTCTAACATCCTATAAATTTTCTTTATAACGAAAAAACGAAAATCGTTTGATTTTGCGAAGAAAGAAAGATGTGAGACTTTTTTTTTCTTTTTTCTCCAACCTGTCTTCAACTTCATTTCATTCGAGCAATACTTCATTTCAATTCGTTATTATACCGAGGAGTTCAACTATGATATATTTGTAAAAATACTGAAATTATTTCAACATTATGCTACTTTTATTCATTGAAAATGCCCATGGCCTTAAAAATTTTTCTTCTTTTATAGAAATAATCACAGACTTGAAAACCGTTTTCACGCGGGTAATGAATTCATCGTTCTCGATGAGGATATTGTGAAATGGTACAGAGTATTGTCCGTTAACGTGCACTTGGACACGCTTCGTTGCTGTCACGTAGCAATTATGAATATCCGTCAACATTACCACTCGGATATCCATACATACAGTTTAATATTTATTTACATCTGTTAGCTGTTATAAGCTTAATTTTTCATCATTATACGACTTCCTGGATACATACAATTATCATTTGTGTGTATATTTTCGTATCACGATATCACTTCTTTGTCGTACGTGTTTCCTAATAAATTGTTTTTCAAGTATTAAAGAGGAATGTCAAGACAGCGAAAGAATTGTAAACAAAGAGGAGAAAAGTAATACTCATCGTGTTTCTCTATATGTATACAATCGAAATTTTTGTCACGTGAGCACCGAAAATAAATCGTCCAAGTTCGTAAAATCTTATCAATAAATTCACAAGTTCAGGCTTAATCTAAACTCGAATAGAAACTAATATAAGAATTGCAGTTACAATATTTTTTTCTGCGAGATATTTTTATTCGATCATTATAATTTTAGTGCGTTCATTTTTATAAGCCCATTTGAACTTGGTTGACCTTTATGGAAGTACCAAATTAAGCACAAACCAAAATACGACTGTGCCTATGACAAAATATGTTTCTCAAATTACTCATATTGTTGATGTATCTTACGAAATGATCCAACTTGTCTGATGACAAGTACTATCTTCGAGCGTGAAAAAATATCGATGAAATGAGTGTACATCAAAATATTCCGTATTAAAGTTGTACATCAGGCTCACGGAGGATATTCTATAGTTATTTCCAACAATTTTCTTCACACGTTTAAAAGGTATTAATCCTTTAAAACCTTTCAAGTAGAATTGTATGCGGAGCTCAAAAAATTAGTATTTTGATAAAATTCGTATAAAAATTAACCTCATTTTGGTACAAAGAAACGATTTCGCAATTTATGTACGCAGAAATAAAATAATGTCAACATCGACTTTGAACGTTTATCGTAAAATTGTCGAAATTTTAAGGAAAACTTTTTTTTTTCATTAGACTTTTATTTTTCAAGACAACCCAGTTGTTAATAAAATGAAAAATGCTGTAGAAGTATATACATACTTCGTAGTGTGATGAAACCTCTATAGTCTACGAGTTGAGTCTACTTGGCAGTGACCTTCTTCTTGCGACGTACTATTTTTTGCCAATAGCATCTCTCCCCGTCTTTTTTCATATATATTCGATTCCGGAAGATCACCCTACAACGGGCATCAACTTTTTTAGTCGCTATTGAAGTAGAATAAATAAAACTAGAACGTTTTTCGAGAGAAGAGCCTCAATAGCAATTGGTCCACAAAATTGCGTATCACGCTCAAGTGAAGAGACGTGCAAGATCCAAAAATAAGTACGTACGAGAATGTTACTGTTACTCATCGAATTGATAATAAAAACCAGCTGATTTTTGTTATTACCCTAACGGCATATAAACCCCATTTACAACAACCGAAATTTCATCGAAAAAAACGTTTCGTGTGCTAACTGAGATGGTGTTGGTGATGTTTGGTACCATCGCTATATGCAAATTAGTATTGTCGACGTATCCGTGTGCCTGTGTAACCTGTGTATGTGGAATGAGTAAGTGGAGCCGAAGCGGAAGATGAAATGGAGAAAAAGAGGCACGTCAGTGTTTGTTCGAGTACTCTTTTCTACAGAGAATCTTCTCTTCAGGTAAGTTCTTACTTTCGTGCAGGCACCGAACGGCACGAGCTTCACGATAGCCCACGGCTTATGTCTTCGTAATGCCGTTTTCATATACATATATATGTATACGGACTTATATCTTTCGAGGATAAACTCGTGCGTCCTCCTTTACACTCAACAGAGCTCAGGTTAAAGTGGCACACGGGGACTAATGCTTCAAGAATCATTTCCTCTTTTATTATACTGCTGAACTATAAGTGAGAAAAATGAAGATATAAGTCAAAATGGAAACTGTTTGAAGAATTTTTTACCAGTTATACATGCAGTTGACTTCTATAGAAATATGTATCGAGAAGAAAACAATTCGATTGTATTATGGTTTCATTGGTAATCATGTCTCAATGATGGAACAGAGCTCTTGAACAGGTTGAATGGAATGCTCAACACATTCCGTCCGATCCCCATTACTCTCATTGTCCTTATTTTTCGAATAAAAAATATTTTATTTAGAATAATCACACAAGGTTTCCCTCGATAACTTTAAATGATCGCCAAATTCATTCACGATATTAAAATACTCGACCCATTTACGCACGATTTCTGTATATATGTATACAGTTGGTGGTTATTCCATCTACATTCTTTCTCCATCCGTGAACTTCGAACGGGAAAATCAGGTATAGAGTATAGAGAGTGAGAAGATACAGGTTTTAATTCAAGCAAACGCAAACGGCACCGTCTATACCATCGAAATCCTCACCCAGAAAACTAACTCAGCTGAGAGAAGCAGAGAGAAAGAGAGAGAGAGAGAGACTCACGCGACATTTAGAAAGTAGGAACGATGATGATGCATAAGAGATCGACGTAAATCGATAAAGTCTATTGATAAAGTTTCAATAAAAATACATTGATTTTTCATTCGTATAGATTAAAAATAAATGAACAATGTCTAAATACTATAATTTTTAAAATATCCCACTTAAAGCCTGAGTATATGGGTAAAAGAGAAACCGTATTAGAACAAAAAATCCTAATCAATCAATTGCTTCATTGGAAAAAAAAAATTCTGTTAAAACGATTATGTATTCTCGTTTGTTCATATATTTTTTTTTTTTTTTCTCAAAATTTATCCAAAACGAAATCGTCAATTGGTGTCAGCGCAAGTCTCTTTGTTAAAAAATGTCGTTCGAGCTATTTACCGTTTGGGTTGACAAGTCATTTCAAACAAATCGATTTCCTAATCAATAATATACTACGGAGTTGGAATAAAAAAAAAAAAAAAAACTGCAAAACAGCGGTTGTTTGGATTTTAAGGTCAATGTTCGACTTCATTTTTGTAGTTCACAATTCATTTTTTTTTTTTTTTTTCGAGAAAATGTTGCGAAACAAATGCGTTAAAAGTTTAGGAAGAGATTTGGGGTATCGCTCATTGTTTATATGACACGATCTGGGCACTTTTTATCTTACGAAATAAACGAGCTTTTCGGATACCTGCGAAGCTCCAAGTGGCTAAATTATTTGGGATAAAATTTGGTTGAACCGGCATAGGTGCGTGTGAACTATCAATCGAGAGCTGGATTCAGTGACTGGTTGACATCAATTGCTGATGCGTGTAACAAGTTTTGTGAGAACGTTCGGTATTATTGTAGTGTATGAGTCGGACGAGGGTCCTGGGGGTCAAAGCAGTCAAACCGAGAAGCAAAGATCTCGCAGCAACAAGCCTCTCGTCTTGCCGGATCTCGATTTTGGCACTCACTAGGATCTTGTTTTCAGTGCAATGTTAAATGTATACTCAACGTCCTTGGACTTTGAGACAACAAGGAATTCTCATTGACAGAGTCAAGTTTTGTGAGAACGTGGTTCACCTTTGTCGTCCTTGTGTCAAATAAGTTACGAAAAGACCAGCCACGAAATTTCCGTATACTTTTTTTAAATTTTTATAATTCATTGGTTATTCCGTTCTTCGAATCGTAAGGCTCTTGTTACCGCTTCCTTTCTTCGCAAAGCGAATATCAACACATCGTGGCCCCTTATCTCGTGTTAAAAAAACATTCACTCTTACACTTCCAACTTTTAAAATATCAAAGCTGCTTTTTTTTTTCTCAATATTTATTCTACGTGAAAAGTAATGAGTCGGTCTATTTGCGCATAATTTTTCACTATATTTGAGCTCCGTCTACGCAGCAAGCCTACTTTTACTTCATTACTATATAGAATTTAAAACAACTTCAACTTTAACAACATTTAAAAATATTTCATCAAACTCGTCAGTCATCGATTGGAGTTCGCTAAATTTTCAACACGTACGAAGTTTTCTGCATAAGAAAATTCTAATAAACTTGGTCAAATCGACATTTGAATACACGTGTCAACGTCTTTTGCAAGATCATATGAAACTGTATCCTTGCTCAATGAGAGAGCTTTGATTTCACGGGCCCGAACACGTGTGGGTATATAATATAAAATCATGTGTTCGCCCATTAAATTACAGTTGAACTAATAGGCCAGTTTTTTTTTTTTTTTTTTTTTTTTTTTCACGAGTCCCATACAATAAAATACGACTTTCGTAGAGCGTTCAGCAGCTCAGAGAGTGTTATTAAAGTTGTGAAAAGTCGTGCACGACTCGCGAGACGAGATTTCGCTAGATACATTGAGTAATCCCTATGGGCGGTGCGTGTGGCTCGTATTTTTTCAGTTTTGAAGGCTACACTCGATTTTTTCATGCCTAATCGTGGGTTAATACCCCTTGCTCCTTATTTATTCTACGTTGATGCTGTAATCCACAAACACACATGTATAGATCTGTGAATGCCTAGGAAGGAATTTAACCGTTGCCATCGAAAGATTGAACGTGATCTTGCACTGTGTTTTGATCATTAAACTTTGCAACGATCGTATTCGTGTCCACGCACTAAATAAATAATCCAAACTATGCATGCAGCTATTATGGACTACCATATATGCAGCTTGAGTTGTCGCAATCACAGAAGAGTCACGCGTTTGATCAAACCTTGCTGCAATTATATAGAATATCGTACCAAAATACTGATATATTTTGGACAGGAATCCATGGCAAGTGGATGGCATACATTCCGTTGCAAAGAAGAACACTGTCATATTATAAGCGTCAATCAAACGTTGATTTTATTTCGTTCCTGAATATTGTTTGTAATTTTTATTATTAACCAGAAGCAAAACAAAAAAACTGATTGCAGGAATTTGCATGAGACAGAAAATCTACTTTTTAAAAATCTTTTCTAAAGTAAACCTTGAACGACCGATTGTGATATTTGTATTTTTGAAATTTGATTCTTAGCTATTCATTACGTGCATTTTTATTTCGTCGCACTTGAGTGATAGGATAATGCACTCGAAAGTATATTTATGATAGTCATATCTTCTCGGTGAGAAGACATTGGACTGGAATAGGTTCAGTAAGTGTGGCGAGAAGTCTCGTAATTTTGCATAAGAAATCGTGTCACGTATGGAATAACAGGAGCACTGATTGCAAGTTCTGATACCCTCTACAGTTGAAATATAATTGGTAATCGTTGACGTCTCCTGACGTTAATTGCTCGACTACCTTGTGATTCTATAGCAAAAGTCTTGTACACGATTTTTTCTAGCTTTTCTCTATAGTGCTGAGGAAAGTTCTGAAATATCACTGCTCGATACAATCTTAAAATAGGTCTTTCAAACAGGATTTTCTTGAAAATATATACAATATATTTCGACAGACTGAAGCTTCGAAAGTTCTTTTATTTTTTTTTGAACCTGGGTATTTTTTTTTTGCAGTCAAAGTGGAATTGAATGGCCTCTATACATAGACGCGCGAGAGGTGAGCAAGATGCGCTCGGAATCGGCAAGTCTGCACACGCTTTCCGATATACTCCAGTTTCCCCGAGTAAACGTTTCTCATTCATATTTTAGACGTTGATAGATATCTACAATTGTAGATGAAAAAAAAAAAAAAAAAAAAAAAAAAAAAAAAAAAAAACAAATGAAACGGATTGAAAGAGAGTAGAGTTTATGGAAAAATGTTAACGAAGGAAAAAGTCATCATTTGCAGCTTATTTCCTTTCGAACGTGATATTCAGACCGTGGAATAAAACTTCGTGATATTTAGGTAACGAGTTGTTGAACTATATTCTCTCTAATCCTCAATGGACTTTCATATCACCCGCACAAGTTAGATTCAGGTGTTTGATATATCGCGTTCCGAAATTAAATCAACGATCGTTACACCTATCAATAAAAAATAAAAAAATGACGAGAACAAAAAAACAAAACGTACGTACTTGTTGATGGTTAGTTCACGATCTCGTAGTAATTAAAAACGGATAAATGAACACTTCAATGGCGAAGAAAACGACCGCGATGAAAGACTCTTATTTCAGTAGCAGGAGAATCTTCTTAAGATCGTACGCACGCGGCTCCTCGGGGCGGTCTCTCTTTTCCGTCACCTTTCTCTCAAAGTTCCACTTTGAAAGACTTTATCGTGTGGTATCTCGTACCCGATGATGGTCTTGGTCACCGCCGTGAGATTCTTCGGAAACAAGCGTTGCGGCCGTTTTTTCCTCTCTTAATCTCAAATGCGTATACCCCGTTCGTTAACTCCTTGGGTCGTCTCCTTCTTTCGTGATGTATCATTCGTTCGAATCGTCGAGCACCACAATGAGCCAACGGGACATCACTTTCAACCTCCTTTCTATAACTCCTTAGATTTTATCTATTCTTATTTGCCTTGCTATTATTCCACCGATAAACGTTTGTAAATATATGCATATTCATACGTTTATGTATGTGTAAATTTGCATATATAAATGTATATTATATATATATATATATATATAAAAAAACGGTTCCTCTCGTTGATCACACATCCGAGTGGAATAATCGCCGAAACGTGATCATGCTATTGCCGAACGTGCGTTTTATACGATGCACTCGAAGAACTTGCGTCACTCTTATTGACTCAAATTCTCTTAACATTGATACTCCTGCGCGAACTTTAATCTTGTTGTATTGAATGAATATCACGAATTCGTGATAACGTTGGATAACACAAATTAGCGCGTCCTCTATCCCAACTACGATTAAGAAAGACCGTGTTCTTTACGTCCTCATAAAAATGTTTGCTTTTCACTTCACGTTTCTTTCTTCTTCTTCTTCTTCTTCTTCTAATTGAACATGATATATTTTATCGTTCAAGACAATCCGTACAATGTGACGATCTTTTGATGAAAAATTACCGGACAATTTTTTTTGGACTATTCTTAATTTAATCTAGTGTTCTTCCATGAGATACACGTGTCCGGGGGTCCACTGACCGATGCTGCTGAAGGAATAGTCAGAAGAGTCGTGATACTCGTGGCTTTAAGTATTGGCTTTCTGCAAGTGGGGCCCGGATGATCGTCTGAGCGAACTCGATGCGGGTACGGAGAGCCCACGATCGGATCGAAAGAGTGGGAGATTTCTCGCGGTTCCCGTCACAAACTTGGGACCACGACGTTGCACAGGAGACCGTGGCCTTCGTCCCTATACCGCCTGTATCTCCTTGATACGATTGTGCTCTTATCGACATGTAGTACACACATGTCCGCGGCTCTCTACTCCACCGTCCTTTAGTTGAAAGCAACGTCGTTGCATCGTTTGTTTCCTTTTCGATGCTCGTACGCGTTGTTAATTGCCTTTCAATTCTTTGTTGTCCAGGAATTCCAATATTTTAAGAAGATAACAATTCTTTGGCATGCACGCTGCGTACGGAATATTCATTGTTTGAATTTCAACTGCTATTTCTTTGCATAAAAAATTTTTTATCGAATACCACTGTCATGAACTTTTCTGTCCATTTTCTCTGTCCAGCCTGTGATCTTACCTCGACGGTGACACACGTGCTACTTTTGAACGATATGGCTTACACTGTCATTTTCAGTTTCAATCATCAAACATAACGTTTGATGTTTTGCATACAGGAAGTTAACATAATTTAATAGTTTATAAAAGCTGTTCAATCGTTTTGAAAACAGCTTCTTCATAATATTTTGAAAATTGTTATTATGATGAGTAATTGGCTGTTTTTCAGCTTTCTTCGTTAAATATTGCAATAATTTATTCCAGTTAAATATTAATTATTTCATCTCAAAGTTTCTAAACTTTTTGTTTGTCTGGTAATGCGATCGGGCCAAGACAAATGAAAATAATTGTTACGAAAACGATACCATTTTTCTTTGTATCCTACGATTGGCCGCAGTAACATAATTTTTCATTGTTCCACTTCACGGAGTTTGATAATGTGTCCGAATAATGTGTATTTTCAAATTTCTTCTCGTGTAATCAGAGAAAAATCTTCATTATCAATGCGAGCACTTTTGGTTAGACTGGGTATCAACGTTATTGCTTCTTCAATTTACGGAGAGGTTGAAAAATCCATTTTTTTTTTTTAATTTTCGAGCACGTATTTCGGATTCCAGATGTTACATCAAATGTAAATAAATTCGGATCGTTTTCGATGTCCGCATTGACGTCCTGACGCGGTTTGATATATGAAATAAACAAAACATGCAATAAACAAAACAAATGGGTTTAAAAACATTTGATTTTTTTTTATTCAAGCCACCTTCGCTAGTTGGCAGTCTGAAAAAACCTGAGTACGGGGATATCCCTGGTCTGACTTTGATGACTCGTGTGTTAACGTGCTTCGCATATACTTATGCATTTTCCTGATTTATTGAAACTTCATTTCGAGCATCAGAAGACAAGGTCTTAACATTACATTTCGATAAAAAAAAAAAAGAAGACAGATATATATGAAATACCCGGAAAACACAAACAGTACATCAATTTAACGAACCTGCTGGTCGACGTATACGCACACGATACGATAGAAAAATAAAATAATTGCATGTTCGATTCCACATATATGCTGGGGCATGTTTTACCTTCGTGGACAAAGTACGAAATTCGTATTATTATTGAGAAGTTTCCTTGATATAATTATAAATCAATCCATATAAAATGACATGCGATAAAAAATTATACAAACAAATTCGTACATGTAACGAGATCTTTTCTTTTACTGGATATAAGATTTACATGTTTTGATAGATTGTATCGAACGATCAATTCTCTTTTGCGATGCTTCAATGGGTCACGCGAGATGTCATCTTCGAACAATCGGAATATAGTTTTCGCTATCATTCATTGAAAAATATTTCGTTGGACTTTGATATACGTGGGCGTGCAAAAAGGATGTAATTTCTATCCGGATATCGGCTCGAAAATGATCAGCCTTTGAAAATCTCTTCATGCTCAGTGACAGAACGTGTAAAACTGTGTGCAAAAGCTACGGTATTAATAATTGCCGGCGTAATTGGGTGATCGCGCACGAGTTCGCAATTATGTTAGGTTTGAATTGGAAACGAGCCACAGTAGAAAATCCATCCTGAGTCAGACATTGTGATGCGCTGTTGCACATGCCATTTTTCAGCAGAGAGAATTATTGCTTTTGATCATTATTATATACGGGCCACATTTCAATGGTTAGTGAGGCTGAGTAATCGCAAAATATTTATTGGTACGACCAGGTATGCTGAGATGTGCATCGTTGAAAAAAAAAAATAATTTAATAATAAGATGGACAGAAACTATGAAATTATTTGAACAAACATAAACTTTTCATAGTAAAGCAACATAGTAGATGTGTTTATCGATGTGCCTTTCTTACGTGATCCAAAGCGTGTAATCAACAATCCAACGAAAACAATTGAAATTTATAAAGTTAAATAAAATTCCTTTTCTTTTAATTCACATATCACAGGTCAATGGCGGAAAGAAGTGGGAGAATGATGAATATATTCGTTAGTGATGTCGGTTTTTAAACGGTATTCCAATTTTTCGTTAATTTGTCAGGAGTGAACACTGCTCAAGCATAAATCCGTTCTGTATAGGTCAGTGACCAAGAGACGGTTCTGGTATTTCGAAATAAGAATTTCATCGTAGGTTTCGACAATATCAAGTTTCGATGTCAATCAAGGGTCCTTGTACTTTGTACACGTGGAGAAACTTCGACCAGGTTTTTGTTGGTATATCCACGAGCAAGTGCGACCAAAATATTAACAAAAGTATACGTAATATTTCTTCTTCTTACGTAAGTTTATCATAAGAAATCCAAATTGACTTTTGATTTGATATTTCGTGTTTCGATATGGATAAATTAATATCGAGGAAATCATGTCCCAATAGTAATTTCATGGCCTCGATATACATGCGTTCGAATAAATACTTTCTTTATAACTATCGATTTTCCTTTTGTTCCTGAAAAGAAAACTATTTATCGTGGCAAATATTTCCAGGTAGAGAATCTGCTGCTGCATCATTTTCCGAATAATATCGTCCAGAAAGTTACGCATAGGTCCCCTTCAGTCTTCACATTAACATAGATCGAGTTCGAATTTTCATGAACAACCACAATATCAATTCTTCTCGATCTCTCGAAATTCCACTCAACAATACAGAAGATTGGAGTTTTATTTTATAAAAAAGTACGTTATCGATCCAGATCAGTTTACAATTCCGTTGAATCTTTATTTGCCCTGAACTGTTTTATTTTTGTGAATCTCAAAATGAACCGCACCGTACAGAATCCAAACACGTAGAATTTATTACAAGTATAGTAAAAAAAAAAAGACAAGCCCAAAGGTCCAATGACTGACGTTCCATTCCACCAAGCACTTCAGCATCAATAAAGTACGAGGATATAAAACAAGTAATCTCGTCGCAGCACGGATAATGACTCAACGACACTTGTTAAAACAATCGAAACGTGAACAATTACGATGTCCACAACTACGAAATTTTGTGCATCAGAAACTATTTTGGAAAATTAATGTGAGTGTCATGCGAATTCACGACCTCGACACTCATCACTCATCCACGGTGTTTCATCGAGGGCTCGCGAACCCACGCGTACTTGCGTAACTTGCCTCGCGTAAATTGAGTAGCTCGAGGAGACAACAATGATTAAAACATAAAAATAGTCAGTGGTCAAGTGAACAACAAATACTTCAGTATTCGATTGATCGTGAGAAGTTTTGAATCATCGGTACAAACTCATTTCTATCAAATACGTTGAAAATATTTGGAAAAAGGTTTTTTTTTTTTTTTTTTTTTATACAGGTTTTCATTTCGAAAGAATACAAAAACATATCCACATTTCTGTGTACCGAATGAGTCATTTTTGTCACGTATTAACATAAAACTTAATTTTAGTCATGAAAATGGATATTTTCTTAAGTGCTGTTACCATATGAAAAAAAGTCGTATAAATGCTGCCACATTTTAACGATGGATCAGTGGAACGACCTGGATAAGTTTGTCAAATAATCGACACGATGACACGTTCCTAAAAACTTTTTGTTCTGGTTTTCATACTTTTTTTTTTTTTTTTTTTATCAGAGCGTGACTGGGATATAAATAAACGATGAACTGGAAAATTTTTTTCAGCGGAATGCCTCACGCGCCGGTGCTTCCTTATCATTCGAGCATGCATATCGAGAGGGTTGATATCATTTCTTTTTTCTCGTTGCTTTTATGTTTTGTGTAATTATCGCTTTTCAAAAGAGAACATTTAATTGTTTTAGGGTCATACGATTTAATGAAAGGTAATTTCGAGCCACGTGCATGAAAACGTGTTCTTCGTCAAATTTAAATAAAAAATGTTTTGGACTTTGATCGTGAGAATCGTAAAATGCAGCCGTTGCGCGTGGACGTCAAATTATAAAAAAGACGAAAATGTATTTTAGCATATATGCGACCTTTCAGCAACACCGCAATTTCACGCAATAATTTTATACTATCAAAATGTATTTTTTATTTTGCCGCGTTTCCGTTTACAAAGATTTGACGGGGCAGGGAATTTTGGTAGGAACCTTGACAAGAATGTGTGAACGTTTTTAATCGTTGCTGAAAATGTTTCGAGCCGGGTGTTCTCAGCGAGTATAAGTGCTCATCAACATAAAATTATATGAAAATTGACGTTACGTTTTCAATAAAACTCGTATCATTGTTGGAGGAAAGTAAAAAAAAAGGGGTTATCACCCGTCAACTTTTCCTAGGTATTGCCGGGAATCGAGAACGTATTTATTGTTTTCAGTATCTCGTATAAAAAAAAAAAATATAGTATCGCGTCATACGTACGATCAAAACATCGGATGCAAAACAATTCCGATGAAGAATAAGAAAAACTACTAACGATTTCGACCCTTCGAACTTGCTCACATGTTATTGAGATTTTGCGAAAATCATTTTCTAGTTTTTCGTAACAAAAAGAGTTTCCCATCCAGGAAATGATTACCTCGTTGACAATGTAGTAATTAGACGTGTGTACATCGGACGAGCATTTTCAAGGCAGTCGCTTCTTTTTTTTTTTTTCTGTTTGATCTCTGAAGAACTCTATGTGCTCGTTCACCTCACCACGGGGAACGATTTACGACATTTTTTCTTATTGCTTTCGCCTCTCGATGAGGCTGCAAGTAATCGGTTACACGTGTAGAATTTAATGATGCACAAGAAAATAATACGATAAGATTGAAGCCTTTGTTCTCAGTTGAAATGGCCAAAGATTCGGATTTTTTAATCAAACAATTTTAGTATAATAATGTTCATAATAATAATTTATTTCGAATTTATTTTCAATGTGGTATTATAAACTCAATCGAATCAACATCGTCTATGTCGTCTACTTCAATTCATATTTCAAAGTCTCCCGAAATTCTGCATTAGTTGCTGGAATATTAATGAAAACTGAAGCATTTTCTAACAAGAGAAATTTTATTAAAACACAGTGACATTTTCCCCTTTGATTTTCATGACAAATCAACAAATTCTTTATACAAACAAGATTTTTCAAACACGCAGAAATGGCATTTATGTTATACAAGTGAATATAATTTTATTGAATAGGAAACGTCCTATGCATATTTATTATGTGTTGAACCAGTTGTTAAATTGAGCATACTTGGAAAATTGTATAGCTATTATGCCAAATATAATCTGGTTTCTTATTTATGCGTTAAAACTTTCATGAATGCGAGAAATTTTTTTTAGAATACGATCATTGCTGAGAGTTGCTTAAACTGTTTCCTTCGTTCTGAGTCCCATAATTCTTATCAATCGTTCGTAATCAACGTAAATAATGTCGTTGTGCACGAAACTGTATAGACAAAAATTGAGACGATGAGAAACGAAAAATCACGTATCGAGCTTCGATTTCTGTAGAATTTCCGGCCTTTTTAACAGTCCATAGCAAAATTATACTCTCCTTATTAACGAAGATCCTTGGGAATTAAGAATTCTCGAGAAATTCATGGTTGGACGAAGAAATTGCGAAATGTGAATGACATCATGCTAAACGACTCCTGATCCTTTATTCTTACGTATCATGCTCAGTTTGGAGGTCAATCGAGCAAAATAATGAATATAATATTGTTGAGTTATGAGTATCAGATAAATAGAACCATACCGTGCGGAACTTTTTTTTTTTTGTACATTTTCAAGACAAAAAAATGATAAAAATCAAAGTTTATTATGGATTGCTCCCCGAGACGTCCAAAAGGAAAGCTATTTCTGCAAATTTTTTGAGCATTTGCAGGTAATATTGAAGTAATACTTTTCGATTGACAGCACTAAAACTTTCTTGAAATATGTAAAAAAAATTGTTTTATTGATGTTAGTTCAACGTAAATTTTTTCTCAGTGGTGTGTCTCGAAATTGATGCTGTTGTTGCCTGTTTCGTGTAATGGATTATCGGGAACCCAAAAATTAAGTAAGAGTAAAGCTGTCGCCCGAATTCCATAGACATTCTTTTTTTTTATAAAAATAACAGAGAATAGTGAATATTAAAAATAAAGACAATTGACAAACGAGAATTTTTACATTTTTAGGTAAAAATGACAATTTTAACGAATAACGACAATTCCAAGATATAATGTGTACCGCGCTTTTTTGTGTATAAGAATTCGTTTAATAAATAAAACGAATTCTTTTTACGCACTTCAAGTGTATATCAGAAGAGCTCGGAAGGTATTACATTAATATTCATAAACAGATTCATTTGGGAAATTCTACAAATGGCTATTTTCTTGGACATCTAATGAGGAATGACTTCCCTCGAATTTTACGTATTACATTTACGTATACTGTAATTTCGAAGACGAGTCGCTGCTGGAGGATTATTTACAGCAAGGTTTCGAACGGTTTTCGAAACCGCTTTTCATTAAATTACTTTTCTTCGTGATAATAACAGTGACAGTTGTGAGTTAGAAAAGGTTATGAAAATCGTGGATGTAAAATTCTACATTATTTTTGACGATTTTTCTTACGATTCATTGAGAAGTTCGTATTCGTTTGGACGCAGCTTTTCGGAAAGTATTTTACGATACATTTTTAATCCTGCAATAGCCGCGATACCGTAGCTCAAAATTCTATCACATATTCATTCTTAGCCGAAAGTGAAAAAAAAAATTATTGAATTCCCTTGAAAATTTGTATTGAGAAACCTATTTTTTGAGAAAATTATTTTCTGATCATATTTTGTCGCAACAACGAAAAAATTTTGACACTTTTAATCAACAAGCTGAGAATTTTATTATACAGAAAGTCAACAAATCCTCGCAAAGAAACTGCATGAAAAAAAGTCCGACAAGTGCATTTACTGCCCCCAAACAGTAGTTCCGGGTGATTCAAAATGAGCACTAGATTTCACAAAAAATCATTGAGTAAATAAAAATTTGAAAAGAATTTAGCAAAAACTCAAGAGAATGGAGCAAAGATTTCACAAAAAATCATCGAGTAAATAAAAATTTGAAAAGAATTTAGCAAAGACTCAAGAGAATGGAGCAATCTTAATTTTTTTATACAGAATATGCTGTTGTTTCACGAGACATTATTTATGAATTTCAATGAATATTCCATTTCTTCGTTTTCTCGAATTCATACATTTTTCCAGTCTAAATTCCATCAATTTTGCACGGAATTGTTTGTCCCATAATTATTAAAGGTCGTCATCCTTGCAATATTTTTTAAGATGTATTTTTTTGTTGTATCTTCATGTCAGGCATAACTGATTGCCTGCACATGAAATATGATAATGAGCGGAAGAAAAACTTGGCGAAACAAATTGAACAGGTGGTCGGTATTTCCACGCAACGAAACAAAGATCAATTAATTAATTTCTTCTCAGTCACAAAGGGGAGTGTTTAAATTTTCCACACAGATTATTACGAATCTACGAAGGTCGATTACAAGTGGCAAAAAAAAAAAAAAAATAAAAAAGAAAAAAGTTCCACGCGTTGTGTCTCCCGTAGTTTTAACGAAAGCCTCATCGTCACGATTTCATTTAATAACCGCATTTCAATCACGTCAAACAGGAAATATGCGAGTCTCAAGTGGCAAATTATTCATCGAGTTAAATTCTTGTATTAAACGGAATTTGCAACTGTATCATGATGATAACGACAACAACGAGCAGTGCCGAGAAAAATGCGGAAGTTTAGTCGCATCGAAAAGAAAAAAAAACCAAACAAATAAAACAGAACAGAGGTAATTACTGAACGAAAAAAGTACCGGTGAAAAAAAAAAAAAAAAAAACTCACATCGTCAACACGATAATGATTTTTTTATAAAAATAAACATAGTATTGAAAAGTGGGAAATCTTTGATGCTCATTGTTTCCTGACTTGCTCGCGAGCGTAAATGGTTGCCGACCGTTAGGCGTTTGTTTTGACGCTCGGGCAGGCATTATCGAATCAGAAAATGATTTTATTGTCGGACTCCAGCCCCTGAAAAATTTGCAATTTAAATTTGATTTTATTCTATTTCTTTGGATTGGATGATTTTCAAGCAATTCTTCGGACTTTTCGTTTCAAGGATTATTATACCGGGCTCTGTTATTATTTATAAATGAATTTAATGAGCACATAACTAAGCTGAATTGTAAGAACATGCTTAACTTCAATACGACACTCTTTTTTTATACGATTCTTTTTTCATTCTAGACAATTTTTTTAGTCAATCGTACAAAGAGCGAACATGGAAAATGGAAAAAAAATTGATTTTTGCAAATATTTTTAAAACCCCGATTCATTTCGTACATTTCCGGTCTTATATCAACGTACAAGTTTCTATTATTCGGTTAACAAAAGACATGAAACAAGCTGCCAACTTGTCTCATGTTTTTGTTTCAATGTAACGTGATGCATTTGATGCATATGCAGAAATACGTGATCACGAATTCTGGACATACATTAATCTTGCCAGACGGAGAACGAGTTTTTTTTAGTGAAATAAATACAAACTGAAAAAAATTGATGGTTTTTATTTAATCGCAATTTAGACGGTCGATTACTCGATATATTTCGCAAAAACAGTAGATTTAATATAGTATTAACATTTTTTGAACAGACTTCCTACTTTAGTCTTATCTAATCGATATTTCTCGTTACGGATTAATTAACTGTGTGCATGTTGGTTGACGCACGATTGGATGTCGATCCCAGGGATTGTCCTTGTGAAAATTATTCGTTGCTGCAATAAGAGTGTTTTTTTAAAATTCATTTGAATAATTTGTATTTTTTTTATCATTTATTTTAATAATATAACAAGAATAATTTGAATGTGAATAAATTACGTCACTGTTAGGAAAAAATATATAAGTCTTATCGAAGCACGTGGCAAATACCTGATAGATAATTTCAATCGGTTTAAAACGATTAGGGATCATTTCACTTATCTCATAAACAAGAACTAGAAAGGAAGAAGAGAACAATCCTCTGAGCTTCCTTTCGAAAGGATATGGAATGCTGATTGAGTGCGAAAGTTTGTTTGGAGAGTGTCTTCATCTCGAGTATCAAAAAGATAGTTCTCGAGCGATAAACGCAAGTCGCGCTGCATCTCTGTACTCGAGACTAGGCGATTTATACGTATACGGTACCAAAAAGATGGAAAAAAAATCGATTGGCTGGAGATCGCTCGGATGAAGCTACGAAAAAGTCCACCGTATAAATTATATGCACACGGAGGAAAAATTGGTAAATTGTACGAAAGATTTTGAAGGCGACGTCACAACGGTTCATAAATATGTTATTTTTTTTTTATTCAATGAAAAAGATAGATAAAAAGAAAAGTAGACAACTCGACGATTTGGCAATGTGGAACGAATCGATTACATTGCACGCGCAAAGGATTCGGCACGGATCGAATAATCGTAGTGAGCAAAGCAGGGTACTAAGTGTAGTCTTTTGAAATATCTTCGTCCTCAGTCTCTCAGTAGCTCATTGCAAATTTTTCTTTCTCTCTCTCTCTCTCTTTCTTGGTCTCTCAAGTATGCGCTATTAAGCATCGGTTTAGAGTAGCTCTAAATTACTGCCGGACTTATATATACGTAAACGAGAACACAGCACTATATTGGTGCAGGTGTGCGTGCTATGTTCGAATAAGTAATATTACCAAATTCCGAGCGACGCGAAAGTCAGCTCACCACCGGGCACTTCAAGGTGGCTGAGAACAGCACTCCGAGCGCTTACTGCTGCACCGCTTTATATTCGTATAAATTTTTTATACGGGGATACTTTCAGTCAGATTGGAGGTCCTTTTGAGCCGACTGAGATCCCATGCAGCTTCGATGAAATATTTTTATTTTTTTCTTCAAATGGTTAAACGAATGAATTTTTTCTACATTCGAATTGTTTTACTTCGGGTCAAGGTCGAAGGTGAAAGAGTCGGGAAAGTGTGAAGATATATTATTTTATTTTTATTTTTTCCAATGTAAAAACAAAGTCAGCGTATGAGTCGTGAAGCCGATTTTTTTTTTTTTTTCAGCAATTCACACTCCCGTGCTTTGCGTGCAATAAATTTTACACCACGGTAATTTGTTTCAGTATTTCGAAGAAAAAAAAAAAGAAAAGATAAATGTAATCTTTAAAACCCGCAACGCCGTGAATTTCCTTCTGAACTGGCTCACTCTCGATGACTAAAAAGTTTATCGCATTTTTCACGTCCAACTGAACTGGATAGGTGGACATTCATTTCTGTTATATTTTGATATTAAACAAAAAAAAAAAAGAAAAATATCATTGCCTCGTTCCAACGGACTCTCTGCCTCTATTTGTCTAGGTATTGCACAAATATTGAGGCTGTTTCCTCAGTTCACTCTTTACCAACGTGACTATTGCTAAATATATATATATATATATTTTTTTCTTCTTTAACTCTCGTGGTTTTATTTCGTACCTATCAACAGCAAGACTTTCGGCTTCTATGCTCCCTAAACCCAAACGTTTTAGAGTTTCTCTCACACTCTCCTCCAACGTTGCCTGTTTATCCATTCTCCAAACTAACACCAGTGGCGGTAATAAGGAGTAAGTAGCGGTGAGTTATCGATTGCAACATTCAACGATCAAACATCGCTTGGTCCACAGGGCTCTTGGTGTTCACTGAGAGTTAACATTCAACGATAGGCATTTACTTACCAGGCTTGGCTTTACCAAAGTATTAAATCCGCACACAAATTCGTCGTATCTCTATACGTGTGTTTTTTCATTGGTGTGCATTTGCGTGGATTCTGCGGTCGTCAAGTACAAGCTATCGCTCTATGGGTCTTGGCCAACTAGACAAGTGAGAGCAGTCCGAAAGGTTGTTCCCTCCAAAACACTCCTGTATTTCTCTTACTGCGAATTCTTTGTCAATCTACCAGTCGATAATTGTTCGCCCTGAATTTTTATTGCGTGGTAAATTATTAATCGCCATATTAATGATTTTTACTCAAATTCCGTTTAATTTTATCGATCTTTCGTAATTGTGAAATATTAATATTTCACTTTGGAACACTGACACTTGTGTGAAAACTTTTACATTTTGGAAGTTTATTGCTTTGCAAATAATGTTTGGCCTCAAACTTTTGAAATTCTCAAAATATCCAGTTATATTTATTTTCATTTATGACGTTGAAATACTTGCTTTCTCATTGTTTTACTAAACTATTCTTCCATTTTAAATATTTCATTTCTATTAGAAATGTAAAAAATTTGTCAGCAGAATAGTTTTTTTTTTTTTTTTATGCAGTAATTTAAATTCAATGGGAACTGTGCAAAAAAGTTCACGGGTCAACGCAGCCCATGTTTTGGTCAGACATCCATTTTCATGTCATTGGTTTGCGCATTTCAGAGTCACGTTTCGATAAACAATCAATTAATGTTAACGGGTTGAACGGCTTTTAAATGTTCGTATACATCGTCCAAGTACGCACGTGGCTCTTGCGTCAAATAATTGTTTTATTTTATTTTTTTGACGCTTGGTTCTTTGCCCACATAGGGAGTACTGCGACCAACAGGTTCAAAGGTGATAATTCGGTGAATTTTTTATAGTGTCAATCGATAAAATTTTCTGTTGCATCTGTCTGAGCTTCGATCGATTGTCGAGCGATAAAATTTTCAATAATTGAGCATTTTTTATTCATGCGTTTTTTTCTGATATTTCAAACGATCAATATTAGTCTCGTTGAATTATTCAGTTATAGATGTAACAGTTTCATTCGAAAAAATAAGTTCGACCGGAGATTGACAATCAGCTACGCTCGAATGATAATCACAATTGAGTAAAGTAAAACATAATTAATGAGAAATAATGTGAATACCAATGAGATAACGTATTTTTCATTTTGATGAAAAAATTCAGTCAGCTATATTATTTGTATAATTCTGTTACTTCTATGATCATGTTTTTGACCCGTATTTAAAAAACGGCGACATTGACCGCTGCTCGTATATTTGTTTTGCTAAAATCGGTCCAGCATTTTTTGCATCTCGTCGAAATATATGCTTTACAATAAAGTTCTCTGAATGAATAAGTCGCAATGGCACATATAACTTCCGTTAATGCCTGCCGGGCTATCCGAATATAGCAAAATCCATTGACTCCGTAGATTTGTGTATAAGAGCATCGGAGATGGTTGCTTTAAGGAGGTTGGCTACACACAACAATGTTGCCATGTTAAAAGCATAGGGAAATTCGAAACGATTAGAATTTAATGAAATTTGGTGAGCATTTTTTTTTGGATTAAATATGAATATGCAAATTTTTTAAGATTTTTCTTCTACATAGTTTTCGAGTAATTTAACACTAGAGTTTACATCCGTAAGCATAGGATTCTGATATATATATAGGTATATCTTTTGCATATTGTAAACTCCAATTATTCGACAACTATGTAGACGAAAAATTTGAAAAAATTTGTGTCATTGCATTTGATGCTGAAGAATGTTATCACTAAATTTTATTAAAAATTCTTATCATATTGTCGTGTGTAGCCACCCTCTTTAAAGAGAGATTCTCACGTCGTAACTTTTGCCGACTAACCCTAAAAGTTTTGCCGTATATCAGATTTATTTACAGGGACATGTGCACCTCCGACAGTGGAATGAGAGCGTGAAAAAAAAAAAAATTTCATCGAAGAAAAAAAAATTTATTAAAAAACAGCGATACGTATCTGTGATGCCATGGCCTCAAACACTACCGTTCCAAAACCTGGTTTACGAAGAGACTTTCATGCGAAAAATCACCGTGTGTAATTCTCACTTCTCTCACTGCCAAAAACAAATGAACTGAGAGTTCATTTGTTTTTGGCAGAAAACCGTGTCTTCTGGAAACTTATCTGTTTCGACCACGTTATGATACACGAATAATGTCAGTAGGAAGTATTTATAGTCGGCTGTTTTCTCGTTGATGAAGGCACATCTCGATACCGTTTTGAAATTACCTGAAAAAAGATGTCTCCTGACGACAACGCGTCGCGTGTACCACTTTTTAGACTATGTTCTACCACTCGTTGAGTTTATTCTGACAACGAAAAACCTCCATTCGAATGGTCCAATATTTAACAAAGAGAAATGATTCATTCAATCACGTCTTTTTACCCCTTTAAGTCGAACTTGTCTACTTGAAGAAATTTTCAAGTTTTCCCAAAAACATTGACGATATCCGAATCACAATTTCGTTTCTACCATTCCCGCTTTGCTCGGGTGTATTTCTCGATTTACAATGCATTATCGTGATTAAATGATTATCCGAATACAATAATTCGTTAGCTGGAAATAATTCGAAAGAAAAAAATAACGATAATATTCAACGCGTTTGTCGAAACACGCAGTAGCATATTCTCAAACATCGCCATTGAATAAGGTTACGAATGTCGATAAAAAAAAGTATCCCACTACGTGTTTCTCTGAGACGTGGGAGAGAGTGAGTACCAGTAACGTCACTGGATATACGTAAAAAAAATTTTATCGCTCGTATAACCACATGAGCAAAGTTTTTACGGTACGGAAAAACTGTGTAGGATTAATTTTGCGAACTGCTCATCTCTTCTGAAGTGAGAGAAAGACGAAATATATATCGTATATTTGTGTAGAAGTGCGTATCTCCGTGTGCGCCTGTATGTGATTCTAGAGATATGCAGTAGAAAGTGCTGATGTCGATCAGATCTGTGTGTCAGTGCAAAATCAAGAATGGCGAGTATATCGGCGGGTGAGGGTTACTTACGTGTGACTGTGTGTATCAGTGCGTCCTTCATCGAGAAACGGGACTATCAAAAGTTTTTTTACACTTGAATTTCCTCATATTCGTGTCGTACGGAATCTCGGTTAATTTCTTCAAAGCTGTAAAGTAGAAAGCGAGCGTTATTTCTGTATTTATCGATGTGTATGTTAATATCAGGGTGTGTCAAAAAACGTACTTGTTTTATTTTATCTTCGTCTTGAAAGTAGCTGTTGCGTTGGTAAACGTTTTTACAATTATCAAGTTCAAGCTGTTTTGAGCATTCATTTTTAACATTATTTCAACACAAAGTTATATCTTTTGAATGTAAAGCTTCACGAAAAATATTCAGGTTCGTTTCGTTTATTATCGTTTTTTTCGATAAATGTAATGAGAATTGAAGTCAATTGATCTTCAGTCCACAATTACCGCTCGAAGAACTGCATCTCCGGAAACGTCTCATCCTTGTTAATTTTAAATACATTTTCTTCAAATACTCGTACGAGAAGTTATCTTACATGAGCAGTCTCATTTATTCAGAAATTAAATAGTTTTTACGAAAAGAGTAATAGTTACACTGCAATTGCAATAGCGGAATTGGAAGGATCATATTAACATTTGTTGCGTTATGATATCAGTAGCGTATAAAAATGTAAATTTCATAAAATTGCGACGCGATGTGTCAAAAGTTGGAAAGAGTGGGTGAAGGAAGTATCGATTGTATTTTGGCTCGAGTGAATTTTATGATAGATTGATATTAACGTATCGCGCATTGAGTTACATATTCTAATCAACGTACACAACGGATCTACAAATTTATCCAATGAATTAACGCATCAGAGCTGATAAATAAGTAAGAATAGTATTAAGTAACGCCGAATGAAGAGAAATTGAGTAGAAATAAGCTCCCACATATCTTTGGCTGGCTCGATAATTTTGAGGAGAAAGGTTCTCGTCGTCTCTCGTGATCCTTTTTTATTTTGTTCCTTTTCTCTTATCCTCCTTTCATTTTTCGACAGAAGGCAGAACATTGGGCTGTCTCGAGTCTGAGCGAGTCCGACAAAACTCTCGACGTTTTTGTTTCCGAGTAGAATTAAAAAAAAAAACGGTAGAATTTTGAGGATGCTGACACACTTAACGCAGGACTTACATCATGAACGTATACATAAATCTCTGTTTATGATAATCGGCATGCATATAATAGTATAAAATAAGCGGATAATCGGAGATCAAAGGGTTGGAAAAGTCATCGTGCCTGAATAAAGTATTGAAAAAGCTGTGAGAACGGCAATTTACATCATTTAGAAAAGTGGAAATATTCGCGAATGTAGATTATACAACTTTCTTCGGTATGACGTAACCCTGACTAGCAACGATCGGTCTCGAGAAAAATGATCTAACTGGACAGTGGTGGCTGGATACTAGGCTTGTGGATCTCTGTATACACATATACTTAAAGTAACGTGTGGAGTAAACGTAAAGCATCGGGATACATGCATTCAGACTGTTTTAGATTACAGATGTAGAGGCTGAAAAGTGGGGAGGTAGCTATAATGTAGACGGGCAAAAGAAATGAGAGCTTCGAGGGAGGATTGGCGGGAGAACGGGAGAAATTGGGCCCCCCCTCGAGACGTACTCGAAAGGAATACATCGGAGAGTCCCCCCTCGAAACTTGGCAGGACTCTCATGAGACCCCCACCCCGCTTGATGTGCTTTAACTTTGCTGGGTCAGTATATACTTCTTTACCGGTCTGCAAGGTATGAGTATACGTGTATGAGTTAATGCGAACGAACGGACACAAATTGCAAAGACAGAAGTGGGGCCCAACTTCTTGCACTGGTTCGCGTGCTGAGCAGGGAAACGAGCCTCTTGGAATGCCCGGACCAGTTCATCGGTGAACAACATCGTGAACGGGACGTGTGCGAGGCGCACACAAGTGGTGCAGTTTCTCGCGTTTTCGTCGTCATCGTCGTTGTCGTTTTTGTGGTCGGTTCTTATGTAATTGATAAACAAAACAAAAAAAAAAACAGAAAAATCGATTCCTGTCATTGTAATCTTTGCTTCCGAGACTCCCTTCTCTCCTACGTGAACCTATTTGTTGCACCTGCCCCCACCGATTATTCGATACAAACTTCTTGGCCGATTTTAAGACTCATCAAACGACGATGACGGCGCTTTTCAATAATTAAGATATAAAAAAAAGCACGACAAGAGATTCGCACCCAGCGAATAGCGATTCGTGTTTTCGATCGGACGATCTCACGTTGGGACTTTCCGTAGTAGCTGGCATATACGTAAACTCACACATTCGCAAACACGAGTTAATATAGAGAGCCAACTGGCCCGCGGCAACTTACATACGGATTCTTCTTCGACGATGGCCACATCGTACATCCCCCAACGAAAAGTGTGACTTCTTTGATCTCACTTCGTGTCGCCTATAGCACGCGCCTTCTCTCACGCTCGATAAGTCGTTGTCGAGCCACTGAACGACCAACATCTCTTCTCGCCTTCTTTTCGACTTGTCAATCAATTCTTTTTCGAATCGTGCTTTAAGTTTCGGTGCGCGAATCTCTCATTTTAATTCAACGATATCATTTTATTTCAATTTTATTATAAACTGATCAATTACTTTTCCTTATCATTACAATTATACTAATTATTATTATTCTCAAAATTGGGAACAATTCGCGGTTTACCAAACAGTTTCGACAACAATTATAAGTGGTGCAGCGCAACATCTTCGACGTGTTATCGAGGATTAGGTTTAGTAATGGACCTGTAGCAGCCCTCAAACTGTCATTCGTGAATACTCTTCGTATACACTTCCGGTAAGTTTCAAATCCAGCTTTAACATTTTTACCTTTTAGCTATACGAAGTATCTTTATGTAATGGCTAAGTAGAGAACATTTTGTTTTTTCATGTACTAAATCGATGATCATTGTTCAAATATTCAAACGTCATCCATTAATTTTTTTATTTCGATGTTCGATACTAGGTATATATGTATGATCGGTACTAAAGTTTGTGTATATTGATTACACGACCATTCGAGTTACGATAAATATAGCGGTATTAGGAAGTAGATACGCGCGTATCGAGATTCAACCGCGGGATACGCGGAACTCGTTTTATATCGCTACCTTACCGCTCTCGTCGTCGCGATACTTGACGTTTACGTAATCCGAACACATTTTTCGCCTCTTTAATCTATTTCAATGTGAAATTAATGTTTTCCCCGTTTATTTCAATTAGTAAAACTGACATTTGAACTATCCGATTGATCACGTATAAATTCTGGAGAAAAAAAAATGAATATTCCAGAAGTGATTGTTATTGTTTCAACTAAATATTGAGAATCAATCGAAATCAGAGGAGAGACAAGGTAGAAGGAAGTATCTCTGGGCGTGTTTCACACTCGGTCGATCACGCAACGAGGTGGTTGTTGCGTGAATCTTTCACTGAGATCAGGCTCCGACGAAGGAAGCTTACAACTATCATTTATTTTCTTTCTCACATTCTCATTACTCTATTTTTCTTCCTTCTGCACACTTTTTCCTTAACCTACCAATTTTTTTTCACGATCGACCAATAATTGGGCTTTCATGAATGAAAAAAATTGATGAATGAACGATTTCTACGCATCACGATGATGCATTTATGAAAATAATATTTCGATATTTCGCAATCTTTATTTAAGGGGGGAAACCAGTTTAGGAGGCCGAAATTTTGTTTGTTTTTCGTGAATTTTTTACATATGGAATAAATAAACAGAATTTTTTTTTAATTTGAGAATATTTTATTCATGGTTTGAAATAGACTTGAGAATTTTTTGAAGCGATTTCCGCCGGAAACAGTGTCACTAGATCATGGACGATTACCATCGGAGTATTTTGCTGGTGGGCATTCCTGTGGTTTTAATTTTCATCTGTAATCATCACAATTTTTTTTTTTCGTTAACAACATATTTCCTAAGAATATGAACCTAATTCTGGAATTATATGATTATTAAAAATATGTTTTTTTATGCGAAAAAGGTGAAAAAATATGGTATAAAAACATAACATTGTCTTCAAACACCTCAAAAAAATGCAATTTTCAATTTTTTTTTACACAATCAGGTTCATATTCTTAGGAAATATGTTGTTAACGAAAAAAAAAAAATTGTGATGATTACAGATGAAAATTGAAACCACAGGAATGCCCACCAGCAAAATACTCCGATGGTAATCGTCCATGATCTAGCGACACTGTTTCCGGCGGAAATCGCTTCAAAAAATTCTCAAGTCTATTTCAAACCATGAATAAAATATTCTCAAATTAAAAAAAAATTCTGTTTATTTATTCCATATGTAAAAAATTCACGAAAAACAAACAAAATTTCGGCCTCCTAAACTGGTTTCCCCCTTAATTGTGACCTTTCACCTTCTTTTTTTTTTTAGAAGGAAGACGGTTGGTCTCGTTGATTTTGTGAAATCCTCCCTCCCATCTTTGTTAATTTGTGCCGCATAAATGCATACTTTTCGGAGATCATTCGGTATCCATGCCTCTAGGATCTTGAATCGACGTAATTTCCACCATTTAAGAAATAACTTTCCCCCTTACTACATTATATCTACACGATATATCTCATAATAAAATACTTTCGATCACATACCATCGCAGACTGTCCCGCGGAAATCATAAATCGAGATCTGTTTCATTCACTTCCTCATTTCGTGTATACGGAAAATCACGTTTTTCAAATAAATTATTAAATTATTTATTTATTTAAAAAATGAAGAGTGTTTTTTTTTTTTTCACCGAATTATCATAATTAGAGATTGTCACTACGTGAGACACTGTTGTTGATCGAATTCTCGTTTCTTCGGTTGTGAATGCAATTCGTTTATTTTCCAAGTGAACCGTTCGAATGTCAATTGTAATAAATCAATTGGAGCCCCGGCACATTCCCGTATAAGCGCAACATCGACATGAACAGTTGTCACATGTATTGAGTTGTCTCGCATACTAGGAAGTCTGTCGTGACGTACCGCGGTAACAGGAAGTATAATCATCGACTTGCACTTCCATACATAACGTATAGAAAAAAAAAAAAAAAAAAAAAGAATGATCGGTCGGGCCATAAGAAACTGAAACTTTGATTTGCTCCTAGATTTCGTATCATGGTGGCCATTGGATTTAGAGCTCGTGCGATATTCGCGCTTTTTATCTCTGACTCCTTCTATCTCCCTCCCTCTCTCTCTCTCTCTCTCTCTCTCTCTTTATTTCTCTCTCCCACACGCACATGAACCTTCATCAATGTACACATGCTATTCCAAAATATCGATATTTTTTTTTTCATCTCGCCTGCTTCCATCGCTTGCCGTCTCGCGATCGTTATTCGTCTTTTTTTCATCCTGATGGTAGCACGTCGTAACTTTCACAGCTTCCTCATATCGCGCAACGAGTGCTCCTACGTAAGTATATACGTAGATATCTAATACACTTAACCACATTTACAAAATATTTATACAGTGCGTAAAGCTTGATGCAGATACGGACGAGCGGGCATACGGACTTGAACGTTCTTCACGTAAGCACGTGCGCATGAATACTGGTTCTATACATATTTACAGGAACAGCGATGCACGCGTTTGTATATTGAACTCTAAATTCTCTTCCTACAGTTTTTTTTTCTCGCAATTAAACAGACTTCTTTTTAAATGAAACTTTTTTTTTGCTGTTTTTCCTCATTTTTCGCAATCGTTTTGCGAGAAACAAATGTTTTGGGAAAATCAAAATATACATTTGTCAATTATTCTCTCCTCGTACAAAATATTTATATATTAACTCGATATATTCCTCCCATGTACTTTTAAAGCCAGAATTTATGAGCGTCGTCGAATTCGACCCATTCTCCATAAGTGGTACATTTATCACGTATCATTCCATCCGTTACTGAAAAACTAAGAAATTTATACGCTGACACGCTTCCTTATCTCGGTAAAACCAATTTAACGATCGGAAATTCTATGAATTCGAAAACGATGGCGGTCATGCGCTGAGGATGAAACAAAAAATAGGATATGAAAAGTTAATTTTGAGTGATCGAAATAAGAAATGGACGATGGAATAGATGAACGATCGATGAGAATGAATTTTATAAAAAGAGTTGTAAAAAAAAAAACGTGATACATAACCAGATGTTACGAATCGTTTCGTCGTTACATCATGATTACATTGTGTCCCGAATCTTCTCTTTTATTACCGATCTCTCGTCGTTTCACTTTGGTCAGCTTCCTCATGCACTTTGCTCGAGGCGTATACGATCAATCTCCTCTCCTAGAGGAGAAACAAAGTCTATATAATCATTGAGGCAGCATTTCTCTCGTTCGAGCGTATATGCGTGTTGGTGAATTTTATGATAAACCGGTTGATTCGATCACCCCTGAGATTACACATGCTCGCACAAACATTTTTACACGTACACACACCCACCGGTCCGTTAAAGTCTATGGTTGCAAATGGGCGAAAGTCTTTCTCGCTAGTATCTCACGTAATAAATAAACGATGAACCCTCACTGAATAAAAGCCGTCGCTTCGATAATAATTCGAATATTATGAGGTTCATCTCTTCACCTACTTAGGACGCCTCTCTTCCTTGTGCTTACTCGTAACTACTCCTTGGATCAAGGGAATACTTTTGCAAATGTCAGGAAAGTCTTTCCCTTCGGCTAGTCGTTACATATCGCTGTGGATATATATATATATATATATATAGATTGCATGTGCCTCTCTTGTCTCGCAGTTGTAAAGCAATGCTGGATATACGAGAATTGAACTCTCGGATCAATCCGTACCTCACGTAATCATAAAAGACCGCGTAAGTTCGTGGAGAGACGAGGAAGTAATCATGACGTTAGGCGAGGGACCGCGGGCTGCAGCACCGTGCTATTCCATATACTCTCTACATACACTTATTGATACATTACATCTTTATTACGTACATTCACATATATATTTATTCATATCCATGCACAAATACACGTATCCATATGGCAGTATATTCGTTAATCCAGCATGTATAGGTAAACTGTATCATATATCCGCATTATTCTTTATGTTCAATTTTCTTGTGCAAGTAATACACTCGTTTGTATATACATGGAACTCTCGAAAGATCGTCTTTGCGGACGCGTAACCCGTTACATTAACAACAGGTGAGCATCAAGAACTCTCGTATGTGCGCAAACACACGTAGTATTCGCATTTTCGTCGTAAGGTGCATCAACGACGTTGGACATTCTGTGGTAACAGGTTATTGTGTTGAACGCGAGCACTTGTAATCGCGGTCACGCGAGACGCTGGTAAATCTTTCCCTTTCGTTACGAGCCGCAATGTTTTCAGCCACAAACGAGAAGCGAATCATTTCAACTCGTGTACATTCTTCGTCGTCTAATGAACTTCTTAATTTTTGGTTGTTTTTTTTTTTTTTTTTTCATTTTTTTTTCATTGGTAACTATCATTTGCTCCTGAGATATGATGCGCATCCCATACACGATCAAGGATCAATGAGATTTGAATAATGAGTTTTTAGATACGATAACGATCGATGAAGATGATGCGATTGATGCCCTGCTTTTAATAATAATCGACTTGTGCTATTATATAGAGTTTTCGTGAACGTCGTTTTGACATCGCGGGATCGTTTAGACGTGGCAGAACTAATGGTTGAGAAAATAAGTAGATCAATATGGAGACATTCGTGGATTAAAATAGCAAACGAATGCGAAGAATATCTAGAGGCAAAAAGACAAGTAGAGAGTCCATTTTTTTCCGGTGTACTATAGACGAAACGTTTCGAAGAATGGACAACGGCTGGTAGTGTGATAATTACATAGAAAACAGTCGATCGAAGGTACTATGTTACGCCGTCTCGTTTAATTTTTTGTGCAATTTCCGTATGTTAGTATGTATTTTTTACGAAGAATCGTTGCAATAGAAAAAAAAACAGTTAATAAAAGCACATGAAAAAAAAATTTGCTAGACGACAAATTACGTCAATTACACGAAATCGAGTAGATGAAAAAAAAAAAAAAAAAGTAATTCAGTTTACGCACGTTTCCGATGGGGTATCCAGATTTCCAAGAAATCTTCACCAAGTTTTCCATTATCGTGCACATTTTATACACCTTTCTTACGTATATATCGCGTCTGTCGGTTATTGCGATATGTTAAAACCGTTACGTCGCATCTGATATTTTTCTCATAATTTCTCGTACGTGTGTGATGTTCCGTAATTGCCCTCGTCCACAGTGCAATGAATAGCGATAAATAAAGTTTTTCTTACGACGAGAATTTGTCGAAAAAAAAGTCCGTGTCACGTGGACGCTTGAAAACATTATTCAATTCCTACAATTTCAGGTCATCATTAGGTTTCGATGTAATTATAAGAGTACCAACGAATTCCTTAATTATTCGAATTCATTAATATCGTGAGTGACGTGCGTAAGCTTTGAACTTGAGCGAATTGTTTCTTAAATCGTCAATTAAATTGATGAGTTTGTTATTCTCCAGTTTCTGACTTTGAAATTGTTTTTATCTTTTGTGATTGACTGCATACTAACGTTATTACCTATGACTTCTGATGCTGAACGGATTTTCCATATTATTTATTCGAATACGTGTTAAATTGTTTTTTTTTTTCTGCGAATCGCACTGCCGGGATAATTGTAACGAAGAAATGTTCTCGAACGACGGAATTCATGTGACACGACTCGTTCATTTTTATCTCGCCAATTTAAATCATACAATTTTCATAGTTTTGTGATCAACCTTGCACGAGGAAGAATTATAATTCTCTAGCACAGGAGCGTTTCATGCGCAATTTGCACAGCATTAAAAAACCTTAAGGACTGCTTCGGTTTCGCTATCTCTACATAAACCTCTGTGAACGATTAAAGCACGACACATCCATCGTATACAGATATAAGTATTCAGCCTGAAGAACTACTCCATTACGCGAGGTCCGTTCTGTCGAACCTGTATAGCGTCATGCCAGACTCGAACATATAAGAAGCAAGGATCGTTGAGCGGTGTATCGAGTCTCGTTGTGGAGAAATGCGAGCAGGAAGAAAGCGTGGCGGAAAACCAATAACACGCTGTTACATCGACCTGGCCAACTTTGTGCGAGCGCGTTTAAGACTGGGAATATTACAAGGGTCGCATGCTACTACATGGATTAACCACACATATTACTTTTGGCAAACATTTTACTTTCATTTTTTTTTCTTTCTTTTTTCAAACACTATCCCACAAGACAACAAAATTTCCCATAACGAAGCACGTTGATTGTTACATCAGCTTAAAATTTATCCTGATTAAATTCGTGACAGAAGTTATTGATGAGTCATCGCGTACATACATATATCTTTTGTTGTTTCGAATTAGGTAATTGTAGAAAAATTCAAAGTTCATTAAATTCGAGCACTGATATATCTGCAGGCAGAGAATAATGGAAAAAATGTCTTTTTGCTACTGTTAATAAAGTTTAATGATGCTAATAGCTAACCGTCAATTCATACACGGCGTAGAAAGATCTGATAACAGAAATCATGGTACGATAAAATTGGAGATAGAAGCGAATTTAAGCGAAATAAAACGCGGTATAGTGTACAAATCCACGAATGACTGAATTCTACTGCAGTCTCGTCGAGTACGTTGCTCCAGAGCTTTTTGTCAGACCTTCCAGATGAAAGGGTAGCACACGGCAAGGACAAAGAGATTGGTCGATTCTACCGTGTTACGTTGAAAAACGCATTCTTTATGTCTCAACCGGGTCGGCCCGACTTGCGGATCAGGTAGTTCAAGGATGTCTCGGGCATTGCCCCGAACGCTCTCATCCGAACCGTTTGGCATACCGCATGCACGATGCTATTACATGTGATTACTTATATATCTATCACTTACATGAGTGCTATATATAAATCTCATTGATTTAGTTGTGGATACAATTTGATATCACTGAAATATTGGATGTATAGGAAAAGGTTTGTCACCGGGAGAAAAGAACTAACGCGTGGTCCGGTATTAACGGGTATACGTCGAGTGAAATCCAGGCCACCAGTCCATGTACTTACATGAGCCATGTCGTCCCGGTCAGTCGTTGTAACTGCGCGATTCACCGTCTCACCTTAGCAGTGGTATGATCCAGTGCATGTGAAGACTGAGGTAGCTACTCCATGCTTATATATACGTACATTCGTGACTATGTTCGTGAGTGTTTATGTATACATGACACACAACATATACAATGAATGTCAGAGATGCTCACACAAACTCTACCTTCCGACTAATCACGGCTCGACGATCACGAGCAGAATTATATCTTCCTAAAGTTTCTCTTCTCTTTTCAATTCTCGTTATTCTTTCAATAATTCATCATACCTGCTAGTACATTCGAGTATCAAAAGAAGGCAAAATCTGCGTCAATACCGTTGCATCGCATCGCTCATTAAAAGCAGCATTATCATCGGAGGTGTGTTTCAGCGCGTGAAAAGTTCGGATGAATCTTACATTGTATATACGCATGCACGAGTGTCTACCTTTCGTTAAAAAGGGCTTAGTTTGCATCCATCTGGGATGGATATTCCACGGTGGTTACGTCTTTTCATTACGACAATATTTACTGGTATAATATAGTATACAATAACCAACAATTTCCAAAAGAAATTGATGTTATTGAAAGAGTTTTGTCAACTGAAATGCGCCGTTTTTTGTCAGAACGAAAGCGCAGTTCGATCAAAAATTAATGTGTTCGTTCAATGGTTTATGACGTTATGATGATCATATATTTCATCGGCATTCCGCAATGAGAGATTTTGTTGTTCCAATAACTTTTTTTTTCTCAGTGAACAATATAGATTTCTTTTTTTTTATTGAACGATACAGGATTGTCACTGAAATTCCCATCACTTTAACCTCATTTTTTCGTCTCTATTCCTACTCCTGTTAGAGCCCCTATGGAGTGTTGCCTCCAGCCGATGTTTCCTGATACAGTACTGTATCGCATTTAACCGAGGACCAAAGGAAACAGTAGAAAACCCGACCGATACGCGCAGCTGAATTTTCACTAATTCTCAACCGGTTAAGGTCACCAGAAACTCATAAAAACTGCCTTCCGCACGGTGATTGATGCGCAGCCCTGTGCATGGCTAGACTTTTCAACTTTTTCAATAGTCACCAAGATTCTTATCTCGTCTGTAGTAAAAATGTGACTGTTTGGGTAGCACAAGAATAGTCACGCTTACAAACTCTTGGCATTCGTTTATACTGACTAGTTATTGACAGATTTTTTTTTTTTACATTATAGATTGAGAGTTCACGATTTAACGACTTGAAAGTTTACGGTTGTTTTTTTCTTCTTCAAGTCTTTAGTTTTGAATCGTATCAGCAACTTATTATAACTTGAAAATCATATCAGCTATGTATCGCCATCGAAATAATTGTCAAGAAATCGCCGAGGCTGATTGTTTTTCGCAATATCGTACTTGTACGATTCCCGGGTGATTAATAAATCATTCGTGTCACTTATCTTATACGAGAAAAGATAATAAAGTTTTTCTTTGTAATGGATTTGAGAATTTATGCGTGTGGTGCAACTGACAATAACGTTTTTCTTGAATATAATTATTCAATCGTTAACGCTATAACGAACCCCCTGTTATTCAAGCTATCCATCAACAATCGTGTTTTCTTATACATTGTTGCATTATCGCCGGATAATTTGTATCAAAAGATTGGAAAAAAAATTTAATATGCGTGTGATCCATGAATTAAAATAACATTGATATGTTCATGATCGATCGACGTGTTATTGTAAACACTTGGAAAACTATGAAGGAAAACGTTCCTGATGCGAATCGTTGCGGCAAATATTTTCAGGATGATTCACCTGAGATGATTAAAACGCATGACCGTATGTCCAAATTGCACAATATAAGATACGAGCCATGATTTTAACTTTAGAGTAATTTGCCTGTCATCCTCTCTATGTGATTCCATGCTTGATGACCTTGGAAATGAAACCCATAAACTAAACGAACAAGTCGAGAGGTCACCAGAGAATGCCATCGTTGTGCAAGAAACGTCCGCTCTTTTCCTCTCATATGGCACATCTTTATCGTTTTATTATTGGTATTCGAGAATGCTTCGATCTCGCAATATTTTTCATAGCACAGACAAACTTTTTTCACAATAAATCTTCCAAAGTCCTTGAATCCTTGAACTTTGCGAAAAATCTTAAGATTCGAAACGGATGGAAGTGTGTGACCGTGACTCAGCTCTTTTGTCTTTTAAAAACAAAATCTTTTTGTCGAATTTGATTCTGTTTCGTAGAACCAAAGAAGTTGGACAATTTTTTCAAGGCGTGAAAATTTCTGGCGAAAAATCGAACAAAAGAGAATGTATGTGTGGAAGAACATCAAATACGAATACCAGCTGAACCGGTTCGATTAATCATCCACTTGTGATTTCATTTTTTCGTTCTACCATTCACCTCTTTCAAATGTACCCGGATTAAAAAAGAATTTTATTTCCGCTCGTGAACCGTGCTCGAAAACGTGCGTTTTTTACGCTTTTTATATCTTTGCGACGGACTACGCGCGCACGTATTGAGATATAGAGTCAACTGAAAATTGGTGAGTGAATTTCTAAATTATTTTGATCATTTGTCAGTGGTGAAATCATTCCGGACGCAGATATACCTTAACCGCTGATGTCAGTCAAGATGAACTTCATCTCCAGATGGTTTATGGCGATCAGACATGTGCCAAGTTCATGTTGACGAGCCTTCATAAATGATTGCGAGAAATATATCGAGTCATTGTGTTAATAACATCGCATTTCAAGGTGCGATCGATTTAATCGAGATCTATTTGATATACGATAAACATAATACAGACTTATTGATTGTCATTAGTACTTATGGAAAATTTATTTTTGAAAACCTTTGAATGTTGCCTTTTATCGAGAGTGCTCAGCAAACAACAAAAAAGTCCTTCGTTTATCACACATTTTAAATATTTTGTTTCAGTATCAAATTAAAAAATTGAAAATTCTATCAATAATTGAATTGATTAATAATTTATAATAATTATAATTATGTAAAAAAATGGTTTCATTTAATTGTAATTAAGTTATCTACTCAATTTTCATTTTGAAAACAGAAAAGTCTATCACACGTCTTCGTCATTGTTTCTTCTATAAACTGGACGAGGCGTTGTCCCTATGGAACTAGTTACTCAAATAAGACGAAGGGAGACTCTGATCTTCTCATGACTTTTTCGATATTCGATTTGTTTTTTTTTTCGACAGATTTTTTTTGCTACCTTGTGGACAAAACCTGTGTTGCACGACTAATGACGTAGGCTCGGAATTTTCGGTTCCGCGTGATGTTCAATATTTAGGCAAATAAATATATGACAAGGAGCTGAAGATCTGCTGTCAAATCCAGATGCGAAAACCGGAATAAAATTTAAATCAATTCGAAACCAGATGTGATTATGTCAAGTTATTAAATTGATACAACCTTCGAATATTCTTCAGAAATTCATTGAGAACATTTTTCTTAGCCGTTTGAATCTTTATAAATCGTATAACTAAAGAGAGAGAAAAGTAATTTCACACCCAGTGTTGTTATTTTTATTCGTATTTGAAAGCCCAATCAAACAATCATTGCGAACCATAAAACTTGAAAGAAGATTTTTCTCGTTTTCGTAGCACTCGTCAAACAGCCTTTTTTGTAGGAAAAGAAAAATTATATAACAGTGCAATAAATATAATATAATAGAATGTTTTGTATATTGAATGACTATCGGTCACTCATCTTTCGTCAATAGCCTCGAGTCAACGCAGAGTAACTTCCTTCGTAATTGATTAGATATTCTTCTCTTTTTCACGGAGGGCCCAAAAACCGGTTTGTCATCTTCGAACCATCAAATTATTGTGAATTTTTTACAAGAGATAAAAAAATGCAGTAGGTGGGGGGGGGGGGGGAGGAGAAAATATTAAAAAAACGGTGGAGCGTTGAACTGTTAACCAAAACACTTTACACACGCGAGGAGACAATAAATATTGAATTCACATGAAGGAGAAAAACTCTTGCGATGTACAAATGGTACAGAGAGCGTCCGGGTCACTTCCGCTGAGATCACCGTTTTTAGGTTCAATTTTGAAGCCCATCACTCTAGAATTGCGAGAGATTTCGAGACAATCGCATAATCATTTTGGTGTAGAAAACTTCTTATGTGAGCAAAAATTGTGATTGATTCCAAAAATATCGAACGAAAGAGAGGATTTTTCCTTTTCCTACCATCGGGGCACTGTTTTATAAATGAAACGTAATTCAAACAAAAATGAACAAGAATTCTCGAATGAATGAACGACAAAAATAGTATAAATGATTACGCAAACCGAAGAGAAATTGTTCGAATTTAGTAATATGTAGAGCAGCCTCTCGCGAAATATGTCTTAACAGATTGACGACTAATTCGTTATCCATCTCGCCGGGCGTGTCACATAAATATAGTTATATACGCGTATATATCCATCTTTCACTCTTTCTTCTACGATGTTGTAACTGCAAGACAACGATTTCTCCAGTTTGTTCTTCGTTGGAGCGATAATATGCGCTAACTATTGCGTTTGGCAAGAGAGACCTACAACTATAAAGATAGAATAGATATAGGTATGTATATACATTCAAATATAAATATACATACAGTGCAGTGCGTTTAAGACGGTCATTGGTAATTTTGCATTTCTCGCCCTAGGTAGTATGCCCATTGCCAATGTTGTCGGTGGAACTCACGGTTGTATGGGAGTCACTTAAACACTGGTGGTCAAATGACTCAAGAACTACCGTGTTATTCGCAAAAAGTCATGCACTTGTTCATGCATCTATACGTGTTCGTGTTGCAATAATCGCTTGCATTGGATAGTCGACCGTATCAGTAGCTACTTAATAGCTGTTTACTCGGTAGACGAAACGTATGTGGGTCGATCGTATCCTTTATTTTCAAGTTAGGCTAGCATTTTTTGCTTAATCTCCTTGCTGCAATCTATAACTGAATTACGATAGTATATTTTTTTCCAAAATTTAATTACGCTCTCAAATCTTTAAGGCGATAGTTTGAAAAAAAGTAATCAATTTTATAGAGCCTTACTGTCTGTTTTGTCGGAATAGTGTTCAAGTTGAACCGGGGCGAATATCAACGGCGACGAATTAAGATCCAGCAACCGAATACAGGTGAGCTGATCAAAGTCTTTTGCTGTGAACGTTCATGGCTAAAATTTGGAGAAAGATTCCTTTCACGAAATATGATTCTTTTGAATAAAAATGAACTCAAATATTTGATACAATTTTTTTTTTTCGCTCTTCTATCAATGCACCAACTCTCCGCAATGAGAATTTGCAAATAATGAACTAAGATCACAATATGTTTCGTTGCGCATAGCAAAACATACCGTAACCGTTCATCGTGATTTTATAAAAGAATATTCATTTGCATGAATCAATACAATAATTTACATGAGTCAATGGTTAAGATCGTCTCGTAGAACACGCATGCTTAACGAAGTTCTCGATCGCACTTGAAGAGATCATTGCACGACAAAAGACTTTCACAGGAGGCTGCGTCCTTCTGGGTGCGTGTGCGCGTCAACATTTCTAGGTCCATTAACACGATAAATCGGACGTGTAATCCTTACTTGTCTGCTAAACTGAGTATAATCTCTACGCATATTACAAAGTCGTAGTATATATTGGTCGATCACACCGAGGCATTCTCTCATACATATTACTAAATTTCATCACACACGTGTACGTGAATATTCGTTTATCGAGAGAGAAATAAAGAACCATGAAATATGCAATATGGAAAACAAGGAGAAAAATAGTTTCCCTTGTATGTTAGCATGAGCAAGTTGAGCGAACGGAGGACCGTCATTTATTTGCGGCTTGTAACGCGAAATTTCGTAATGACGATTTATTAACGGTTGTTTGATTGTGGATTTTTAACGACGATAATAAAAGACCGCATAGAGTTTTCAAGCCTCTCTTCCTCTCCATTTTACTCTTCAAACATCTACGTATACAATAATCAATTCTCGGGAGATTTTACCTCATTTAAAATTCTTTCTACGATCTACTGTGCGGATGACGTTCATCGTAGGTGAAAGAAAATGAGTTTTGATCTACTAATTTATCGAGAAAAACGACACGTATATTTATATTCATACAACACAATTGTCGCAGAACGTTCAAAAAGACAGATTTGTGCCGCATTTATTGAAAATTATATTTCGTGAATTTTGCTACTGTAAGATCGACACGAAATGAGGATATTTTACGAAAATAACCGTTAAAAAATGAATTATATGATAGCTTCAGCGAAAGGTAAGAAACGGAGAGTTTTGTTTGCGTTATGATTTATTCTTAAAGCGATATTTTATTGTGAACCTCAATCCTATACCGTTAATTCATATACGATGTTTAAAGAGCCTTGATTTCGCGCCCACGGTAAAAGTAGTTTCGCGAAAGGTTTTGCGAATTTTTGCCTGCATAAACAAGCTGGCATTGGTGCCACTCGTATTCACCGGTTACAACACTATGAAAAGCGTCATTTCCTTTCTTAATCGTAAACCGTTTCCCCTTACACTCCTCTCTCAAGAGGTCAGGCTCCTATACCGTAAAGATCTTTTGACGATGAATAAATGCCTTTGGATCAAAGATTCCACCGATGAGAATGGACTACGTGACATTATACACACACTCCTTCGATCCACTAACATATATGACAATGCGACATGACTATATCTTAGATTCATATTTTACGTATCACTTATCAGTGATACGAGTCTATGTTACGCTGACTTGTTTACTACACTCAATGGAAATTCTTCATAATTTCAATATACGTCAGGGAGTAATTTGCAAAAAGAAAAAAAAAAATAAAAACAATTCGCTCTTGTACTCAACTTATTTATACCATTTACGGTGCTATAAATTATTAATGAGTTTATGAAAACAACTATGGACTAAGTTTACGTAATGATTTCGCAATTCATTCAGTGACTTTGTTGTGGTAATGCTAAATCGGTCCACAGTTGACTTAATTGCATACATTAAGGCGCTTGTAACAATAGTTTTAAAACAGTTTCGTATAGCAGGGCCAAAATAAAATAACGGATTTTCCAAAAAATACAATTGCTTATTTGTCTGACCGGGTACAGACTTTACCACTATATAAAACTGGTACATAAGCGCCAATAATGAGCATCGTTTTATGTGCTGCTAATCACATTTTTAGCTTTAATAATCTTATACATGAGCTCATACGTAAAAGTACCTGGCATGTTTCCTTTCCCAATATCGAACAATGTCAACAGAAGTGCAGTCCAATGCACATTTACCGTTTTTGTTTGTTCTTCGAGTTATCAATGAATGCGTTCATTGACGTAGACGTTCGATTGTTATCAGTTCCTAGCGCGAAAATAAAAAAAAAAAATGGGCGACAAATTACGCAATCGACTTGTTTCTCGCTCGCCTCGAAACTTTATTTTTCGTTACGTCATAGTCGAAGACACGTTTCCCGTAATAACGCTTTCGTGACCATGAGTACTCTCGTTTGATCGTTTCTTTGAACTATACAAATTTCTATTCTTTTCAATTCTCCGCGCATGGACGTACGTACCATTCATGGAAGCTCTAATGAATCTGAGCAAACTGAAGTGATCGTTAAATCGATCTTGATCGTTGCTGCTACCATTGACCGTTAGCACAAAACGAAAGGTGAGCCGAGTGATGAATGTGATCAATCTATATTCTATAAAAATCAAACGTACTTGAATGCCGATAAAATTCTTGTTGTTTCAAAAAATCAATCACGTTATATGCCAAATGTTTGAGTCTGTAACCGACGTTACACAATCACCATTAAATTCTCAATTATTATATTCGACCTCCACGAATGATGGAACAACGACTATCTACAAAATGCCAAAAGTCTTGAAGACTTTCGAATTCACAAAATTGATGAAATTAACTATTTTGGCCGTGTATCGGTGGTTCATAATCGTTTCGCAATTTTCATCTCTCAACAGAATAAAATGCATCGAGTACGAGGGACTAACTTCTACAAACATCGTTTAGAATGTTGATTGACCGACAAATGGATGGTACGATAAAATAGATGATCAGTGACATCGAGGCTGCTACAGCACGAATAAGAACATAAACATAATTTTTGACTGAAAACGACTCGTTTTCTGAATGAGATTTACGAGAGAACGTCGAAATTGATTACCACGTGCTCGAGTTTTTCACACTAACAGAGTTACGTATAGATCTTCGGGAACGGGCGAGGGGGCGTTAAACTGCAGGCTCGTCTAGATTTAAATGCACCTTGGGTCTACGTTCTTCCACATGTTCAACGGCAAGTTTGAGATGCTCGGTTGCCTCTGGTAATGATCAACGTTCGTTCGGCCTCTGCACGCCGGCTGATGGTCGTTGTAACGAAACGTCGGATTGCCGTATTATCTACCAGTACTATTTCTGTTTTATAGTATATGACGGTGGAATACTTTTGCCGATTTCCTATGACATATACCGTTTCTCGAGGAGTCACAGGGCGCTCACTGTGTTTCGATTCATTATCGTGTCACTCATTCCTCCTTGAAGCAAGTGAAATGTAGTAGTATGTACTATTAGTCGATTGGAAATAGTACATACTATAGTAATGAAGTGTATTCAATTTCACGACTACAGAAGCATGCGTTTCTTCTTTCACGACGTGACTGGATTTCAGTCATTTTTTTTTTTTTTTTTACTCATCTCTAAGAATCATTAGTGGCTCGAATATACGGACTCGCTAAGTTCACTATTTCGCTGATTTATTATAAAATGGAGGATTTTGAGAAAACAATTATTCCATTTTGTTTCCGCAGGAAGATTGGGCAAACGTTTTTTCATTCACAGTATCTCCTGAGTCAATGACTGAGATAGAATATTATATTTTTTATAGTCCCCATGACCATGCAGTACTATTCTCTCCTTATATTTCGAAAGTTAAGGGGGTATTACCGTCTAGAAGCTTGGTTTTTAAAGTCATTTTCAGGAATTATTTTTGCGAAAACTGTCAATCCTACAGTGCTTGGGTTTTTTACCCATAATAAGACATGTTAGAACTAACACTACGAATTTTTTATGAAACAATTTATTGAAATATATACAAGTTATGCGCTGTTATTCAGGTTGTGGCGTAAGACGGTCGTCCAATTGGGCGCAAAGATTGTGGTGGTCCTAGTCGTCGGAAACAGAAAACCAATTTTTTTTTTCAAACTATATGAATATAGTTATCGTCTGACCTAGATCTAACCGAGTACGAAATTTTTCATCGGAATTGCAGCCGTTTGAACATTAAGTTTTTATTTTCCTGGAAAATTGTCAATGAAAACCTGACGGCAGGGCTAAAATATTCGAGCGTTCGGTTTCATTCTAGATCACACGAGAGGTGACAAGTCCCTCGAAAGGTGTGCAAAACCAGAGGTCAATCGGTCCGGTAGTTTCTAAGAAAAACGTGCGCCCGACTTGAAAAATTTCGTTTCGAGCTAAACACGTTTAAAGTTTTTATTGATTTGAAATTAAAATTTGATTAAAGTAACTTACCCTCAATCGGCTATACCGGGACCATAAAGACCGCCTTCTTCGGCTTCAAAATCAGAAAATGCAAAAAAATGAAAATCGAATTTTTGAAGTTTTCAGATGGTAACACCCCCTTAATAGTCGTTAAGAACATCGGATCGTATGATCACAATTTTATTTTTGATGGTGTGATCAGTAGATCTTTTTCATTTGTTTCAGTTGCCTTCCCAATGAACGCCAGCGTCGTTTTACCGGCCAGCGAGATGTCGAACATCTACAATAACTCGGTTGTTCGTTTTTGGCAACACATATTTCATGAAGTCGCCGGTAGGTTTCTCTTCGGAGGCCATACACTTTGTGGCATATTTTCCTATTACGATCCAACTATTATTTGTTTTGATATTTCATTAAGCCGATTATTATTATATTTGACAGATCCAAGAACGAGAGACTGGTTTCTCATGTCCTCGCCGGTTCCCGGTGCGAGTATAATGTTCGGTTATCTATATTTCGTTCTGTCATGGGGACCACGACACATGGAACACCGGAAACCTTATAAACTCAAAAACACACTCATATTCTATAACCTTATCCAAGTCATACTCAGCATATGGTTATTCTGGGAAGGTCTTGATGCTGCCTGGCTCAGAAAATACAGCTGGAAGTGTGAGCCCGTTGATTACTCCAACAGTCCTGAAGCATTAAGGGTAAATTGTCCTTCTCTCAAGCCCTCATTGTCCAAATTCTATTAATTCATTGTTACATTATTTTATTACGATAATTAGTGAATCAGAACTCATGGAAATTAATCTAACATCGCACAGGTTGCGCGAGGTGTATATATGTACTTCCTGGCCAAGATCTCTGAGCTCCTTGACACTGTGTTCTTCGTTTTACGAAAAAAAGAGAGACAAGTTACGTTTCTACACATGTATCATCATACGGTGATGCCTCTTATATCTTGGGGTGCTACCAAATACTATCCGGGTGGACATGGCACGTTTATCGGTTAGTAGCGGCTGACAAGACTGCACAAGATATCAATTATAAAAAAAAGTGTTTTATTGAAAATTAATACATCATGTTTTTTACAATGTTTTTAGGTGTCATCAACAGTTTCGTTCATATTGTTATGTACACCTACTATCTTCTAGCTGCAGCTATGCCTCAATATCAGCAATACTTATGGTGGAAGAAATACATAACGACCCTACAAATGGTTCGTTTCATTACACTACTTTCAAATGTTTCGTTGAATTCGAAAAAAATTTCATTGTCATTGGTATTACAACGAAAAAAGTTAATTTTTTAATCTAAAATTTAATTTGATGCAAATAATTATTACGAATAATTTGTTTCTGAACTTATTTCTGTTACATTGCTCTATTTTTTTTTCTTCTTCAGGGACAATTCTGTCTGGCCTTCATTCACAGTTTACAGCTGTTGATCTATGACTGCGATTATCCGAGATGGTCGCTAATTCTTATTTTACCGAACGTCATGTTCTTCTACTTCTTGTTCTCCGATTTTTACAACAAAGCTTATAGCGACGAGGATAGAAAATTGATGGATAAACAAATGAAGAAAGAGCTTAAGGCAAAGGCGTTAAAGGAGAATGGGGTAATTAAAGAAAACGGTGAAATGAACGGAGATGCGGATGATTCAAGAAAAGTTACGAATGGCAAGGTTTCTAATGGAAAAGTCAAAAAGTCATAACCGCAATTTTGGAAAGTAAAAAAAAAAAAAAAAACAAAACAAAAGCATAACATGATTGGGACAAAAATAAATTTGTAAATTTGTGGAGGAAAAGCCGAGTTTAGTGAAACGCGAAGACTCCAGTGAGTTCTCCGAATATTCCAATGTTCCGAACAGGCTCGTCAAATGACTCTAAAACTTTGGTGGATCAAACGGGGGTTCGATTTTTCAAAAATCTGTAAAAGTGAAGGAAACGATAATTTATCGGCCAAGTGGTAAATTGATGTACCGACAGAGCGATTGTTTCATCAACGGTGCTGATATCTGGCGGGCGTTACCGATCTCATCGTGGATGGTAAAATATTCTTTCACGGCTCGGCTTTATCCAAGTCGTGGTGAAAGATATCTGTTTTCAAATTTTGTTTCATATCGCAATCGGGTCGCCATGAGTCATTGAATGACTCATTGAATTAAACTAAGTCAACGGAAATTTTTCTGTTTCACCTCCAGCAGGCAAAGTCAAATCACTGGACAAGGCGATTCGCGTATACAAAACATATATTACGCAAGATACTGATTCCAAAACCGAGATGATTTTTTATAGATATTATTTCTGCATCTTTTTCTATGCGAAAAACATTAGAGTTCAATTTTTCTGTTTTTTGGTATGCTGATTTTTTTTTTTTCGTTCGATTAATGAAGCAAGAACATGGATTATTTTCATGCATGGAGAAACACGGGAGAATGAGAAAATTGTGAGGATGTCGAAATTAAAATTTCACGTAAAGTGCCTCAGTGGGGTGAAAAACGATTGTCAGCAGTATAAAATTGGGTTTGAACATTGTCCCTTGTTGATCTGCTTACATCGAGGGAAAAGAAAACTTTTGTGACTCGTTGGATTCGCCAAAAGCTATGCATTTTTTTTTTTGGTTAATCCTGATTTATTTAAACTTTTCATTGGTAAAACAGTTCTCGCCGTAGAGACTGACCATTTTTTTTGTGTATATATTACTTTCGCATGGTATAATCTACGGGAAAGAAAAGACAGTATATTGTACAAATTGTTTGCATATTTTATTGGAATGTCAATGGCCAGTTGGAAAAATGAGAAGCCGAAGATCGGAGGACTCTACATTTTCTATTCATGGTAGATCCATCGACATTACAGGTTTCTTTAAGGTGGAATGAGACAGTGGAAATCACTGTGAATTTGTTGTTTGTCGAAGATTTCATTTTTGTCTGACAGCTCGAGAAAGATTATTCATAACGTGGGTAAAAAATTTTAATTATGTTTGTCTTCCATTTTGGAACCTGTGGGAAAGATTCGTATGCGAGAGAAAACGAAGTTTTTAAAACTGTATCCTATATATGTAAAATATATTTGATGATAGTTTTGAGGTGGATGAAAAGTATGTGCAAACAAAAGTAGATCCGAAACATTGTTTATATTTACTCGAAGAATTTTCATTTTCATTTACGTGACAAATTTCGTGTTCAGTCACGTTGCAGTTTCATTTAAAACAAATTTTAGTCGTATTTCAATGAACGATGAGTAAGTTCGAAGCGTTATGAAATCGGAATTTTTTAGTGAAACATTTTATTCCTTATTCCATGTGTATTAAAATTTGTCTTCCATTAAGTTCGATAATTTTGTTCCGGCAGAGCGTTTGGAGGACAATGTGAAAGGAGATTTTTTCAATTTGTATATGCTGTCAAACAGAGAATTCATCTTCAAAGGAAATATTTTAAAGCACTGAAAATGAACTGCAGTTCTTACGGAAAGTCTGAGTTATTGGAGTGAAAAAAGTTTCATTAATTTGTGGCTATACTGCAATGCTGATTACGCGGAAAAGACAATTATATTGTTCACGATACAATTATCTTTTCCGTGTTATTAATGTTGCAGTATTAAATGAGCGAAAAAAATATATATTCTATAAAAAAAAAACAAGGAGTAACTTTTTCCAACAGTTCTACGCAGCAGTAAAATAAAGCATTTCCTTATCATTCCATCTTGGTGTATACAACCTCACATATTTCCGTTGTGGTAACAAGATTTCAATCGTGGGCTTTTTCACTCAATCGAAACTAAGTTTATAGAGCGCCCTTGATATATCATATCAGAATATTCTAAATCAGCTTCCGAGAGATCTTGATCAAATTTTGACTCCGTGATCCACCACCGCTCAAAAATAAAAACATGAAAAAAACGTGCCAATGTGTGTTCCATCGATGAATTATGAAAGAAACGAAAATAAAACTAAAAAAAAAATATTTAAGGGAACGTCCTCTTTCGACGTTGGAGTTAGATCTTGTAGCTGTGTATAGTGTGATCGTGGCCATTGAGCTCATAATACCCTGATAAGATATAGCATGTACGGTAAGAATAAGTGGGCTGAGATAAAACCACATGCCCAAAAAATAATTTGCTCATTTTGTTTCTTGCATCTAAAACAAAGAAATAATTGTAATGATAAAAACCGTTTTATGCCGACGTGCAACAAGTACAAATGCACCGTGGATCTATGCGGATATCGTATTGATGCAAAAGCATGAATATATATTTATATATGTATGAATATACATTCTCTTTGATTGATGACGCATCGTTTCGGTTGTTGAATTTCACCGAATTCTCAGTGACGATTAATCTCTATATTTATATACATATAATTGTTTAGTTTTAATTCTGAGTTCGTCGCGTTAAAATTAAGCGAAAAAAAGAACGAACGATAATTTTTAGTATTCATTATTATTAATATTATTTTTCTTTGATCTTATTTCATTATTATTATTATTGCGATATGTTCAGGGTTCGGACCGAGTCCCAAGGTTTTTTCTCAAAGTGTACAATGACCTTCCCCGACTAATAAATCGTGTCTTGCAGGTCAATTGTATTAAAATTATTATGAATTGTGTGTACCGGTAGAAAAAACATCGGACCCAAAGATCATGGCTTTAAATTCGATGAGTTGATCGCAAATGCGATTGCGTTTCAACGCAAATCGAGTATTCCAGAAAAGGCCTAAGAATGTTTATCTTTTTTCTTAGTTATTGTTTGTTTTCTTTTTCACGCCATAATTACAATTTCCGGCAATTGTTTCAGTTTTTTTCTTTTCTCAATATTTCCGCATTTTTGTTCTTTCATTTCGTCTTCCTTGTCTGATTTGAGGAGGAAAACGAAACGTGCTGCCAGGAAAACAAAATAAACGCAGTATTTCGAGTCAATTCACCGACTTCTTGACATTCAGAGTTTTCATTTACGATTTCAACTATCAATTTCTTTGATTTGAGTCGATAATGACTGAACAAGAAAAAAAAACATTCCACAATGGCAGCTGAGTTCAATTTCGAAATTTATAAGTTCATTTCCAGAGGGCAAAATCTACGGCATAGTTGATTTGGCTTCGAATTTTTCATACGCAAAACTCGTCAAAGACATCTTAGAAGTATACGAAATATTTCATATAGTAGCGATTCATATATTTAGTATATATCTTCTATACTACATATTAAAATACAGTGAGAAGAAAATTTTGTTGTTTAACACAAGTTCCGTTGCTTTCAATCAAAATATTCAGTTCGATGCGGACAACAAACATATTTTGTTGGAGCAACTGAAAAATATACGTTAGAAAATAAATGGAATCGATTGCTCAAACAAAATCATTTGGTTCCGATGATTTAGTTATTTTATCTACAGAAAATTTTCATGATTCAGTTGAACTAACTAAATATCATTGTCCATTCAACAAAAAAATGGTTGAATCCATCCATTTATCATCGAACAAAATAAATTCAATTTGATGAACAAAATTTTTTTCTCAGTGTGTATGAGAAGTATACGTCCTTGAATTCATGAGTCATCCAGACATGGAAATACACTTGGGACATATGATTGAAGCGAAATTTGAAGTCTCCAATACATTTATTTGTCAAATTATCGCTTTCCGTTAAAATCCCGAATTATTTAATACAATAACAATGAAATATGAAAGAAAAAATTGTTCACTATTTTTTTTAATGTGCTTATTGTTTTTCTCAAATTTTCAATACATTCATCAAATCTAGACAGTTTGTTGATTGATTAGTTCTCTGAATTGAAAAATGTACTTCGACATTCTTTTTTGTATTATACCACTTCGTTGTAATTGCTCTGTATAGTAAAATGTATCGTTGAAATGAGAAATAGACGAATATATGATTGAAATATAAATATATCCATAGACATATAAAACAAATAAATGATCTACGATGTTGATTGGTCAATGTACACAATTTTATTAATAAATAACAGTTACAATATTACTTTCAATATAATTATTCAAGTACCTATCTATTTGAGGGAAAGTTAAAGAATCTTTGTCACTTCATTTTTCGTCGTGAGTGTATACAAACAAGTCGCTTTTCGTTGATATACAATATATTTGATTACAAATTACACAATTTCAATGAAGTAACGGATATCCGGAGACACAAACACCAGCACTAAAAATTCAGCGTGAAAACTGGCACTTGTTTCCATTTTATTCTGATCCCGTTTGTTCCCCTTCTTTTTTCAATAAGTGATCTATTGATCAAGATATTTCACCGATTATCAATGCAATTGATAATTATAGCTTATCAGGAAACGAATCTTTTATAATTTAATTAATTTATCCAGGCTGGCATTTTCGAGGAATCGTTCCTTCTTTGGCTACCACATTTATTAATAGTGTACAAAAGCGGGGAACGTCACTTTGCCAATCACAATTTGTCGCAATAGAAACGAACTAAATAAAAACAAATTTACCGTCTTTCCGTTCGTACACTTTTTTTTTCTTCTACACACTCGAGACAACGTTCCAACAGTGTTCCTTTTATGCCACTTTTTTATTTTGATAAGCTTTTCGGTAGAACTTACTGAAAAGGTAAATGAATATCGCAGTATTCATTGTGAAAAAGTATGTAAGAATTTTTGGCATTGAGCAATCCAGCGCCAGAATCATCAACAAATAGGCGACAATCAAACCAAATTGTACCTGAGGACAGAGAAGTACGTGTTAAAAATTGTAAAAAAAGAAAAAATCCACTTTGGTTCGAACTGATCGAAAATCATTCATTTTGGTCAATAATATTCTACTTTTTTTCTCTTTACTAAAATAAAGGAATTTGCTGAGCAGCGAACATACCAACTGTATAACAGTCATATATTTTTTCCACCAAATGTATTTTCTGTATTGCGGTCCCATCGCGGCGATCATGTAATATGTGTACATGATGATGTGAACTGATGAGTTGATAAATCCGACTAGCAAGCCCTGCTCACCGGGTATAAATTTCAGATATGCCCACGAGTATAGGGCCGTCACTGTATGATGATAAACGTGAAGAAAGGTCACTTGATTCTGCTTTTTCCTCAGCACGAAAAATATCTAGATCGTTTAAATACAAATAATGAATTTCGGAGCTAGAGAATTTGATTATCGAATCAAATGTTGGCAACATCAACTCTATCGATGAATTGTTTTCAATAGTACTGTTTTCGTCGGTAATAATTCCTTATTTTTGATTTTTATTCTCGAAAAAATTGATTATCTCATCTTCGTAATATCGAAATATTCCTTTAATCAATAATTATCAATATTGATAATTGTCAATAATTAATCAATAACGATCAATAAGTATTTTCAAAAATTTTACAACGCATAATTGGATCTGTGATTATTATCATTTTTTCTGAAAATTTTTATCACGATTTAATCAAATAATGTCATACTCAATTACCGTATCGAGAAGCTCAATGATTTTAGCGAAGAAATACCACCATGCTGCATTTGAGAGCTATTTTAGAAGAAAACAAAAGTCATGAAAAAATAAGATGTAAACAAATCGTGAAAAGCTTGAGTCAAATGATATCTTACCCCGGATTGGACCGAGGCATTTCCACTGTTGCAAGTACCCATAAGGATATGTGTATAAAATTTTGTCCTCAGTGTCTGTAAGCGGAACAAAGCGAATCTGATATATATATATATATATTTATACGATATGTTTAAAAGAACATTAATATGATGGATTGTGTAAAAATTCTTACCAAAACGGTCAACCAGATGCTAAGTAGAACTTGTATTGCGTTATACCAAATTAATGTGTTTTTGAATAGAAACGGTTGTTTGTTTTCCATGTATTTAGGTCCGATCTTAAGGACGAATGTAAGGTAAATGGTGAGAATAGCAATGATGGGCCCTGGCGAGCTCATGAATGGCCATTCGTCGACCGTTGGATCTGTAAAAATAAAGTCATCCGATTATTTCCGATTATTATTGAAACATTCATCATTTTCTTTTTCCTTGACATCCTTCAGAAGTCATGAATAAAGACATTTTTATGTTATTTATAAACCTCACTTTAAACTTCCTGAGCGAATGAATGAGGTCTCAAAATATAGCTAAACAAATGACTGAACTTGCATTTCATTTCCTGATTATTACGAGTGTTTTGAATTTTCGAGTTATTTTTTCTGCGTCCCCGAGCTCAGAATGACTGACTCAAATTGATAGAATTTTTACTCAAGGCATTATCCATTGTATTGAAAGATTTTTGGCATGCATTCGAGGATTACATGCGTATACCGATGGATTCGAGATGGGCCTGAAGAAAAAAAATGGAGGTTAATGAGTTCGAGCCATTCGTCGAACGCTCAAAACCGTATTGAACTTTCAATTGGTAACTATCATTACGAGATTGCAAAATAACTTGTAATTCTATTGAGCAAAGGGAATTTCAACATATGTTTCGAAAATTAATAGAGAGCGATGAATACTGCATGTGCGAGCTTTAGCAATCGAAACGCAAATGCGATTTATTCCATTCATCATTGAATGAATCTCAATCTCATGTTCTGTGATTTGGTTGCATTTTTATTAAGCACAGTGACTTTCGTCGTCGAGAACTTGTTTCGTTTTGTTACAATAAGCTTATCAATAGAGTGTATTTCAGGAGATCAATTTGTTTATTTGATTTGATGTATACAAATGTTTGAAAAATTGTCTTGTCTTACAAGATTACGAGCCGGAATACTATTGAAAACATGTTTATAAGTATGAAACTACTTAACAGAGGTGGTGAATAAGTGATACGCAAAATATGACACGAGTGACGCACAAATGTGTCTGATTATCATAGCATAACCGTGGAAAATAAAAAAGATAAAACTGTCACTACCTGAAAATCTACTTCAAATTCTCTCTGACCTATAAATCACTAGTTCAAGACCCACGACGTTATCTATTCTCATATAGGGTGAAATTAGGTATCATGCATAATTAAAAAACGACTTATCCCACGAAATCGCTGAAATTAGTTAAGCAGTCAACAAAGTAAAGGGTTATGAAAACGAGGAAACGTGAAAATAGCTTATGTAAATAGAAACGATGGGAATAATGTCAAACCTATTAAGTCTGTGACGTACTATTAGGGAATGTGCTTGTTCTAGCACGTATCGTATTTCTCGGCGTCGTACGTATAGTTTTGAGTTCATTTCGAAGCACCACTTTCGTTTTTTATATTTCCTCCAAATTGTGTGTTTTTTCGTTATCTATTACAATTGAGTTCTTGTATATTCAACGCTCGTGACACTAGAAAATAGTTCAATCACAAAAGAAGTGTTGTAAAACCGAATGAAGCCCGTGGTCAATCGAACCGATTTCTGTGTGAGATGAAAATATTCCTAAAAGTCATTGTACTATTATATAGATGATTAACGAGCGACAAAACGGGTCCCTAATCATATCGCTTCGTTTTAAATCTCGGTAAAACAGTAAGAGCCGCGTGATTGAGTTTTCTCTCTCTCTATCTCTCTCTTTTCTAGTTGACAGGTGTTACGTACTCAATCGTTTGGTTTCAGCTCTCAACGCGTTTGCGAAAGAAGGACATCTTTAAACTTTGTCCAATCTTCAAATACAATATCTCCGAGGATACTGAATTTGAGAGTAACGTTAACGGTGCATGGAAGAATTTGGGTCGGTCGACGACCGGCTTTCTAAGCTACATCGCAGCCTATGGTTCCTCTTGTGATGGACGATAGAAAAAGAAAGGTAAACGAATCAGAAGTGGGAAAATACAATTTTGGTTATTATTTCTCGATCAAATACTCTCGTTGAATTGGAGGAGTGTTTTTATACGTGCTTAAAAATTCATTGGTACCAAACGATTTCTGCAATTTTTTAATACGTTTAACATTTTTTTGCCAACATTATTCATTTCCCCCAGTTTATCTCTGGAACTCATTCACAAAAAAAATGGAGCTCTATCGTTTCAGGTCACGGCTAACACAAAAGTTTTCCATAATTATTTATTATCGTAGTGGCGTTACACAGTTTTCCTGGATTATAACTGATATATAGTATATATATATAATTGTCACATAAATGACTTCAAATGAATAGGTTAAAAGATGCACGTAATACAAACCTCTTTGAGCGTTGAAAACTTCATTCCAGTTGCTGACAAAGAATTTCATGAGACTCGTCATGATTGCAGAGTAAGGTGTTTTGACTTCGAAACTTGGAATCTTATCAGTCAGCCTACAAAGACAATTATTATGATTATCATAGTCGACAAATTTATGTGGACACTTATATTCACACCTACACAGGCAATTGTACGAATATATTTTATCAATTCCACAGAGAAACACAAAAAGCACTTGCTCTTCCGGCATCAACGTATTATTAATTTTTACACTGAAAGAAATAAAAACTGGCCCGATTCCGCGTCGATGGTTAGCACACGTGAGAAGCTTCCATATACTGTTTATAACTCGATTGTCTCGTGTGTTCTTATTTATTTTAGTTGAATGAAATAAAATAGTAAACTTACTAAATAACCCAGGTATATCGGTGATAAGAATTATAAATGGTGGTAAGAATTGAATATTTGATATATACAAAAACGGGGCCCGAGAAGTTCTAATGAATGAGAACGCGTCCGACACGCCCGGTACCCAGGAATCCACTCAATGAAATTCTCCCGAATACTCGTAAGATACGGAGCGTAAAAGAAAAAAAGAAAGAACTGACCATCCATTTAGTGAGAAAATGGAAGTGGTGGTACTCTACCAACGTAGTGGGACACTTCCACCTTGTTTCCTCTTCCCCACCCTACTGTAGCGAGCCCCTTCTTTTTTCACTTTGTTTTTGAAGTGAGACTTCTATAGCGATGATGTTCTATAGTAACGGAATTTTTGGCATGTCACGAAAAAGCGTCATGAAATGTTACATTCAGTCAAAAATTGTGACAAAAAAAAAGGAAAAAAAAAATATATATTTTCCGCCAGGATTCGATAGCAGAACCTCATAGTCTCCAGGCTGCCTCAGCGCTTGTGAGAATCTCGTATACTTTTGAATATATAAGGTTTATTTTCAGTCTACGTAACTATCGTAATATTGACAGATACGCGAATAAAAATCCATTTTATTTTTATCGGTCACATGATTATTATTCCTCATGTTACAACTACTCTGTTATTAATGCAATTACGGCAATAATGGATATTCGAACTTCACATATCCATTTTAGTTTTTATTTTCGTTACCCATTCGAATTATTATAGTAATATGATGAAAAATTATACTTCATATTATCCAAATGATTTTTGAAATTTATCGAAAAATAATAATTAAATGACTCGAAGGATAAACGCTTTGTAACCGTAAACTAAACCCGAAACCTTATAGCTATAAGGCTCATGCCCTATTACCTCAGTCACAGATTTACATGGCCATGAAACATTATTTTGGGGATGTTCGATTGTTTCTGTCTACGTCATCGTCCTCACACTTACAAAGTCATAGGTTGGCTAACCGTTTTAGTAGAATAACGAGAACACAATGAAAAATAAATAAATAAATAAATACGAGAAGCGGAAGATGCGCACAAATCTAAGGTCGGTGAAATATGTGCTGCCGAATGCGTGATTGTGAGTGATAAGCGGATATTATTGGTAACAGCTTATATTTCCCTAAACCGCACCGTTCGCGAGATTAAACGGACTCTCTAGCGAATGCTGCTATCATATACATCTGACGGTGTTGTGGTCTTTGGTGAGAATTTAGAAAATTATCGTTCAGGTCTTGAAGGGGATTTCAATATTAATTTTCGTACGCCAGAGACACGACCGATAGCCAATTTTCTAAAAAAAAAAAACTGAGATCGGAACTCAACGGCAATCCCGAATAAGTCGAGATTTTTCAAATTCCATCCTACAAGGCGGTTGGTGTTGGTTATTTCCTGGAGTATGGAAACACGCAAAGAGAAATAAAAATAAAAAATTCTCTTCATCGAACAGAAAATCGTCTTTGTAATTGTATTTGAGTTATAATATCCTACTGTTATACCCGTTTTAGCCAATCCGTTTATACATCGCACAAAAGTTTCACTTTTACCGCCTGACTTTTCACGCACTAGTTTTTTTTTTTTTTTTTTTTTTTTTTTCAAAATAAGCGCGAAAGTTTTGACTTGTTCTTATATGGTGTGCTTCTTTTCACAATCAACATGAAACATACCCGCGTTCAGCTATGTTGACGATAAACGACGAGTGCAACGCATAGGAGTGATGTATACACCAGATTTCCGTTCTTGTTCGGTTAACCACGAGAGCCCAATGAGCCTGAATTAATACACATAAGTAGAGCTTACTATCTTATATAACCTCTCGCGACCGGCTATTTGTACAATCACCACGTGAGTTTGGGCATTCGTAAAAACACCTCGTTTCCATTTGGCAATTCCGATACTTTATCTTCTTCGAAAAAAAGACTCGCATAATTTATGCAACAGGTTGAAATTGTCTAGGTGGAGTTTGAGGAAGAAAAAGAACGAGTTTGGATCTGCAATGATTTCTGCGTAAAAATTTTGCAAGTATAATGTCAGAATAAAATTCGGAAGGACGCGAACGAGGAGTATCGTCCTCGGCGAGCTCGTTTTCTGTATTTGAAATTTTCTCTTTACGCGTTCTCTTAACGCGTAACAAAAAAAAAAAAAAAAAATATTTCGAGTACTTTCTCTTCAACGCGTTTCGAGAATTAGCAGAGATTAGGCAGAATATTCGATTCGATTTATCATGGACTTCATTATACCGATTCCTCGTGTTCTTTGAGCAATGACAATGCTGATTTCTTTTCCTCGTAACTGCTTTGACGATCAGTATTTTTGATTTTTCGTGCGTAAGTCGCGATGACATTGGAAATATTTTAATAAATGAACTTTCCTCTTTTATCCGCAAACTCGTCATTTTTTGATCACTTGTTGTTTTGGAAATTCCGATCTTTTCAATCATTCGCAGCCAGCTAAAGATCCCTTTAGTGAATGGTGCATGTTGAAGTGATATTCGATTGAGCACTGGGAGCTTGAATACTGTATGGAATTCTGACATTTCAAAAGAGCATCGTGTTATAATTAGCTGTCGCATCTCTTGATATCATGCATATTATTTAAATACTGTTTTAATTAATATTATGTCGTGAAATTACTTCCCTCACTAAGGTATGAAACATACATTTTTTCATTTATCAATAAGTAGGAAAGTAATGTTTGAAGATGACAGAAGGAAATAAACGAATTTCTCTTGTTTTCCAAATATCTACGACCGTGAGAGAATCTTTTCCAGCAAGATTATTCACAGATGCCGGGCTACGAGATGCATCTGGGAAGACATGTATTTGCAAAAGTTGAAAAGCCACACAGAGCCGAGTCTATAGTACTATTAACATCGATGGCTTTATTTGCCAGGAATAAAGTTTCCCCAGAAGGTTACTAAAGCAGAGAACAAGAAACAGACACACAGGAAGAGAGCGAAATATTGACTTATATTACCAAAGCCACTTAATATGTGGAGATAATTTCGTAATGAGCGGGGTCAACCCATTGCCCGACACTGATTCATTGAAAAAAAAAAAAAAAAAAAAAAAAATCGCCGATCATTATCACTCACAAACGACGTTTTAATATCTGTCCGCCAAACCGTTGATACGAAATATTACGAATCGTTTATCAAAATTGAGAAACGAAATATTTTTGCACTGTAAGACGTAACTTATATTTACTTGTACCAAAGAATAATTGTTTATGATTTACAATGTATCGAATCGATAGATCTCAATGGTTTCCTGTTTACTACTTACGATTGGCATTTTTATTTTTTCATATAAACAGGCCGTTGTTTATGTAATTTTTTTACTAAATATACGTCATGTATTTTTTTTAAGTCATCGCAGAATTTCCATTTGATAATCATGACGAAGAAGGAAATCCTTTTGAAATAATTAATCGTCATCAATGTACATCATAAGTTACGTAATAACGTAATAAGTAATCTTTACAGATTTTTTTTTCGAGCTTAAAATAAAATTATATTCATCATAGAAATATTTTCACGGTCTTTTCTAGTTTGAAAAGATCGGACGCAAGGTTTCAGAATAACGAACGACAAGTCTACCTGAGCTGCAGATTAAAGTCGTTGTTGTCTATTTTACTGTATGAAATAAACTTGCCGAAAAGATCTCTAAAAATTAAGTCATACACCTAATACTACGAGTTCGTCAAGGGGAATAATACTTTTGGATCAGTAAAATACGCGAACTATTATAATTTTTCGAGCAGATATTGGTATTCTTTTATCAATTCAGAAAATTGAGGCTTTTTTCATCATCACTTTCTTATTGTAACATAATTTTCTCGGAACAACATGTTTCAAACTGGTGAAAATAAACTGCTGTATTCTGAAGAAGCGTAAAGTGTAAAGTGGCGTAAGGTCTAACCGCTGTCGACTTAATGATATTAAAAAAATCTGACAACTTTTTTTGCCTTGAAAACATTCATGTAGCGTGCTTGAATTATAAAAAAAAAGCGACGAGTTTAATATTTAAAAAATGGTACGCTCTTGAAAATCGTTTAGGTCCAAGTGTTAAATAATACTGTTACTTAGATGTGTGTCAACTGGAAGGAGGTCGATCGAAAGAGCAGTCAAAGCTTTTAAACCGATTGTTTGTAGAATACAATATTTTTTCATTACAGTAATGAGGAAATTTAGGATACGAATGGAATAACGACGAAATTTAATGATGAAACAATTCTTAGATCGTGATTAAACAAATGTGAGAAGAGCACATTGAAAAATGAAGCATGAGTCTCGGAATTATTTAGTAGAGAAAAGGAAGCTAATTTGGGATACAAAATAACCCCAATTATCTCAATCATCCCAAATTAGCTGCCTTTCCTCTAGCGTAAAAAATCGGAACTATTTGTGCCCATTTTTGAGTATAGAAGTTGTGAAATGTAGCAAAAGTGGGAAGCGATAAAACCGTTAGTCACTGTTCAAGGGTATGGCTGCTGGAATCTTTCACAAATCTTCATCATCCATGTATATATATATATATATATAGAATATATATAATCTGCCAAGGTCGAGATTTAAACTTGACCTAATGAGGTGAAGACTAGTGATCAACGGTACAGCAGTTGCCGACCACCTCTTTCCACCATTTGAATTTGACATCAGTTTTCGAACGTTCTTCACAATAGTTTACGATTACTCGTCGCTGACGAGGTGTTTGCTTGTGTTATAATACAGCGCAAAATATCGTCGAATCGTCGGTGGTAGAAGGAATTGCATACTAAGAACTAGTCAACGTTACATGTACATACAATGAGCGTACTGGTCTGAAATCGCTTGCCCAATATCCTGTTGTTAGGTATGAATATTGAGTCGGAAAGTCCGGAGCTCGAGGCCATTTGGTAGTTATGCTTCTAATGAAGAAAGCAAGTTGATGAAAATATTCTTCACTCATTTCTTTTGAAATATTAAGTCATAGTGGATTGCGTCAGAACAAGTTTTTCATTTCCACAAACCATTCTCATGAACATGGTTCAAAAAACCTATAGCTTGATACCTCCTTTTATTCATATTTTCCTAGTTAAGCCGACGAATAAAATAAAAAAAATTGTACAATTTATCATTACGAAGTGGTATCCGAATAATAATTCGACTTACTAATTGACAACAGTTTATTAAAATTACCGTTAAGTGTATACATAGCCACATGTACAACATGGTTTTTGGAGAATCGGTCAATCGACTCGAACGGGGTCATTTACGTGTGTATTCTTATTTGCCGATGAGCGCAGGATTTATGGCGTGAGTCGAAACTCTTATAAGAGAAGCTCTCAAAGGAAGATAACAGCGATGAGTAAAACGCGAATCATATGTTTACGCGTATATTATTATACGGAACGACCGAACATATATACAGTTTTTTAGCAAAGGATTATATTGATTGTGATACAGTTTTCCAATTTGCGTTCACCACATGTATGAATGAATGAATACCACTAAAAATGTCATGACCCAGTTGTTATTAATGATCAGAATAAAGTAGTGAATATTTATAACTCTTACGAGTAGTACTTCCTTGAAAAACCTTGATAACTGATTAACTCATTTTACCATAATGAATTAATTATGAGAAACCGATACACAATTTTGAATTGTAAAAGCCATAATCGTATAGGGGAGTACGAGGCAAAATGAACACTTAAGGATTTAATCATCAAGTTTTATCGATGGGCATATGGTCCTTTTTTATAAAGTAGGGTTGTGACGCGTGAATTGGCTGTTTATTGTCATCGCTTTTCCGCGATTCTGATTGGTTCGCTATGTCATTACACGTAGTCCAAGAACGACTCTGAACTTATTCTGTCTGCTCTCAAATGTTACAAAGACAGCTGGCTTTTCAAAAAATGTTCATGACAACTCAGATTCCTTCTTGACAAGTCATGCATCGGAATTAACGATAACGAAGAAAAATTATTCTCAATATATTTCACAAAAGAGAAATTTTATTAAAACTTGAGCAATTGATAAAAATAGTATATTACACAACTAGGGCAGGAAAATAAGTAATGTCTCAGATCACATGTAATTGTCGGCCGAGGCGAAGCCGAGGCTAACAAACATGTGGTCTGAGGCTTTACTTTTTCCTGCCGGAGGTGTGTATACGATTTTTCTGTCCGACGTAGCCGGAAAGTGGCTACTTTCGGCCCGCTGCGCGGGCCGAACACCTCGGGCAGGAAAAAGTAAAGCCTCAGACCACATGTTTGTCAGCCTCGGCTTCGCCTCGGCCGACAATTACATGTGATCTGAGACATTACTTATTTTCCTGCCCTAGTTGTGTAATATACTATTCTGTCCTCCGTGCCGAAAGTGGCTACTTCCGTCATTCAGTTGTTTTACCAATGCAAGAAAGACCGACTTTCTTGCATTGGTAAAACAACTGAATGACGGCGGGAGCAAACACTTTTTCCACGCACAGCTGTATGTGAGGCTCCCACAACTGTCACCGGTGACAGTTGTCCCTAACCATTTTTTGTCTCTGACGTCAAAGCTGCTCTTTTGTTTACGCTGGTTATTCATAATTTGAAGCATCATATAAATGGACAAAAATCAAAATATCTGTCTGTCAATGAAAATCCACATAATTTATTCGAAAACTGCGTATTTCATGGTGACATAATTAACAATTTTTATTATGCATGTGACCATGGTAAAAATGAAAAAAAATAATGTACGCATTAATACTATTGATAATTTGCATTTTACGTTTGTTTAATTTATAAAAAATTATGTTTGTTTAATTCATTTGGATGCTTGTTTAATTTAAAAAATGTTCATGTTTGATAAATTTAAAAAATTTTCTGATTAAATGTTTAATTGTCTACATTGGTTTTTTTTTTTTATTATTTATATATATTTTAATAAAAAAAACTAATGTACGCATTAATATTATTGTTAATTTGCATTTTACGTTTGTTTAATTTAAAACAATTTATGTTTGTTTAATTCAAACAAATTTTGTTTATTTAATTTGAAAAATTTTCATGTTGAATTTTACGAATTTTCATGTTAGTTGAATTAACAAATTTTCACATTTGTTGAATTAAAAAATTTTCATGTTTGTTAAATTTTTAAAAATTTCCGATAGAATGTTTAATTGTCTACATAGGTTTTTTTTTATTTGATGCCTGCCCCCCCGACCAGCAGCACTCGCTTCGCTCGTGCCGCAAATGTCGGGGGCAGGCATCAATTTTTTTTTGATGCAATACATTTAATATTTTGTCTCCGTACTTTCGACCGGCTATGAAGAAAAATAGTATACACCACACGGGCAGAAGTTTGAGAGCCCTGAACTGCGCGTCAAATGCCCTCGGCTTCGCCTCGGGCATTGTGACGCGCAGTGCAGGAATCTCAACTTTCTGCCCTTGCAGTGTAATATACTATTTGTGTATAATTTATTTTTTCAAATTCAATCAACGGTTCGAATAATGTTGAGGTTTGTTCCACGATTAAAAATAACGTCAGACAACAAGTTATCGCGCGCGGAGCGCGCGCTTTAATCGCCTAGTCTTTCAACTATATTTGATTCCCAAAAATGATTCCCAATCACTGTTCTTCGAATTTCGTAAATAACAAATTTTTGGGACAAAATCTAACTTTTTATTTCGATTTACAGAAATTTAAAGCAACTGTTTCCGAATGTAGCGACAACTTGGCACTATAAAAAAAAATAATGGGACTACTCGGGCTTCATTACTTGGATGTAAGGAAGTACAATGAGCAAATCCTGAGATTGCATTTGGGCCAAGTTTTTGGTTGATGCACAAAAAATGAACTTTGGCTCCTCTGCGCTGGTAAATAAATCATGCTTCAACTATATTTGTGCCCCACAATTGATTCCCGGTTCTAGTTATCCGAATTTCGTAAATAAAAAAAATTTCGGAGCAAAATGAACACAGCCCCCCGCAGGCATCAAAAATTAAAAAATGACATATTTTCGCAATGGACACATTGAAAACGACTGTTTCCGAATGGAATGCGAACAGATTATTATTTCAGTTCTTAAATGAGTCATGAAAGAGAATTATTAATGATGAGAACGTAGTTTGGAATTAAAAGGATGGATCAGTTGACGAAACACCCCGCCGCTGTCCCTCATGCTTGGCGGTACTGCAGAGCTCCCAAGGAGCTATCGCAGACTACCACTAGATGTCGCGGCGCGAGACTTCCATCAGATTTCAACGCATACCGGCGCTGTGGTCTAGTGGCTAGCGTGCGCTTGCCTCTAAGCCAGAGCGTCGGGAGGTCCTCGGTTCGATTCCCGGTCCCGTAGTCTTTTCGCGAGAATTAAATAAAAGCGTGACCAGCTTCAGATGTATATATGAGACATACGCAGGTACTTGTACATGCGTGTGTCACATGTATACAGCTGTAGTTCATGTTTACATTTTCGCAACAAGGCGTGACGTAGCTCCGGTACCGTGAAGCGAACCCAGGGCCGGCTATAGTGGCACGGGTTTTCCGCAGTTTCCCTGTGCCCGTGGAATCGAGTGCCATGGCAAATGCGCTACAGAGGGGGAAGTCGGATGCGGCCGCATGGGGGGACTGGCTACTCTGCCGACCCTGCATTAGACTATAAAAGTATCTACGCCAGGGGGACAATGCAAATGGAAAAGAAAAAAAAAAAAAAGATTTCAACGCATTAGACGTGCACGAGAAATCTGACGTAGTTCAATGAGAATTGAACTTAGCCCATTGGCCGGTATGGAAGCCCAGAGGCCAGGGAAGAACGCCTCTATTGAGGCCCTTCCAAAAAGAATAAAGAAGAAGAATTGAACTTTCCAGTGATATAAACCACTGGGTTCTCGCTTGAAAAAACTGTAGGAATCAATAAACAATTGAAATCGTTTTTTCGTACGACTCCGCAACGATTTTTATCGTTGGCCAGTTCAATGTAAACTGAACTCTCCAGCGATAAAAACCACTGGGTACTCGCTTGAAAAACGATGAAAATATACATACACAAATTATATAGTTTATAAGGACTGACAGTTCTTTCAACTGTTTTTCGAGCCAAAATCAAATTTTGTTTCATACGACACAACGCTTTTCCGAAATTCACAATGTTGCGTCACACATTTGTGACTGTCGCTAAAAGATAGATGCAACTTTCAATTTAATAAAATATTGTGTATGTTTAATACACCCCGTATACCTCGTCAGGAATAGATCGTCTGTCTCTCTCTTGACGGGTATTGAAGGGGTAATAAAACATTGGACGAACTCGAAAGGGAAATGCCCAATGTCTGGCGGCCAGATGGCATTAATATAGCACTTTTTTCGTGAGTTTCTCAAAGGTCTTCAAACGCAGGATTTACCGAGGTTTCGGGCATTTTTTAATCCCTTTAGTACATTTTATTTAAAGAATACAGCGTTTGGGTATTGGGAAAGTCACGTAAAGAGCATAAAGCAAAAAAGTGCGTCGCTTGACCCTTCTGGCAAGCGACTGCTTCTCAATTAGTTTCACTGCATAATAAATGTTAGAGTACAGCATGTTTTTTCTTAAACTTCTTAACTCGGACATTTGGTCCGGTAATTCTTAAATCCGCCTCCTCAGAGAGGAAACTTCATCAAACTCTGATGATTGGCAGCAAGCAATTTTGCGACTCAGCCCTTTTTTGTAGAAAGAACCAATGAACGTTCATCGACAAAACAATATTATTTCTGAGAAGGGCAGAAGAGTTTTGCTGCCGATCACCAAAGTCAGTCTTCTTCTGAAAGTCTTCAACTTAACTTGTCTATACTATATTCTATTTTGATATTTGTTAATAATTTCTATTAATTATAATAAAGATTTGTTTTTTGAAAGTTGTAAATCTTATCGGCGGAATAATTATTAATTCCCTAAACAGTAAACTCTGCTCAAGCGTAAAAACTTGAATAGAGAGTCTCCTCCGCGAAATAATCGCGCACTTACGAGACATTTTTTGGTCCTTCGAGCCGGATTTTTCTTTCGTTAGGAAGTCCGAAATAAAAAAGACAAGTTAGGTTAATTTCAGTGACTCCGGTATTGCACTGCAAAATAGACAAACTTTATCAATTCATCTCGTGACAAACCAAGTGTTGTGCGTGAGTGTACTTCAAACAAGCATCACCATCAGAATCCAGACAACATATACGCTGAGATTCTAATCACATCAAACTCCAGAAGTCGATGATTCTGTCAGCATTGGAACAGAAGATTCAAGGGGCAGTTTAAGGTTGCCAGATAACACGGATCGGCATCAACGGGGACATCAGAAATCATCACGGTAAGCTCGTTTATTGATTAGCCAAATCTTTTCCCCGTCCTTTACCGTACAAACATAAATCAATCATGACTGGAGAAACCAGCAACGCGTCGGCAAATGAATCAGAAGATACTAAATATTGCCTGAAGAGACGCAGAACTATCAAAGCGCAAATTACTCATTTCCACACATTTATTGACTCCATGCAAGATGAGCCTGATTATGACCACATACAGCAGCGAATGGAGAGTTTGAGTAGTTTTTTCGAAGAATTTAAAGAAGTTCAAATTCGATTAGAAACTCAACAACCCGAAAATACCGACCATGACAACGCGAGGATAGAAATCGAAGCAAATTATTGTCATGGAATCGCTCGAGCCCGGACTCTTTTGAGACGAGCAGCTCAGTCGATTGGAATTTCATCGGACAATCCAAGTTTGCTCAGGACAGAAACGCCATCACAATTCGCAGAACAGGCAAAGGTTTACAAAAAACTACCTGAATTAAGCCCACCTAAGTTCGATGGTCAAGTAGAAAATTGGGCAACCTTCAAAGCGCGTTTCTCATCCATGATAGGCCAAAACATACACTTATCAAACTCCGATAAACTACAATATCTGCAATCATCGCTCACGGGTCGCGCATCTAAAGCCATCGATTCTTTGGAAATGACAGATTCCAATTATGAAGACGCATGGCAACTGCTCATGGAAAAATATGACAACACACGCAAGGCCATTCTAAGGCATGTAAATATATTAATAAATTTAGAGCCTCTCAAGAGCGACAGCGCCGAAGCAATCGAAGAACTGGTTGACACGGTGCGTCAACATCTTCGATCTTTGAAAAATTTAGGGCAATCTATTAAAGATTGGGATTGTTTTATTATCGGTCTTCTCACCATGAAAATTAGCCGCGAGCTCACGCGACAATGGGAGTTGACACTCCCAGATAACAAATTACCGCCATACTCTTCATTAATTGAGTTTTTGGCGAAACGTGCGAATTGTTCCGATGCCAGGTCAGAATTGCTTGCACGACCCGGGCCAGCCAAGGGTCAAGCGCACAACAAAGGGGGTAACGCAGGTAAAAAAGGTAGCGGGCATCAAGCCTTTACACTTGACGCCAAGGTACAAAAATGTTCGACATGTAACGAAGAACACGCAATTTATGAATGCCCCAAGTTTCTAGAGTTGCCCATTGAAGCACGCATAAAGGCGGCACATCAAGCACAAATATGTTTGAATTGTTTGCGCGGCAAGCACAAAACAAGGCTGTGCAAGTCGACAGCACGATGCCGTACTTGTAACAAGCTACACAACACCTTATTGCATTTGCAAAAGGACGATAAAGTCGCTGAACAGAATGTTGCATGACTAGAAGATGCGCACAAAGGATGTCAAGGAATCACCAGCTTTGTCTTAGATTCCTCCCACAGCAAACTCATGGTGTCAGCAGTGGTCAATGTTGTAGACCATCATAAACGGCTTGTTCCGTGTCGAACGCTTATCGACACGTGTTCTAATGCCAACTTTATCACGGAAGACTTCGTGAACAAACTGCATCTAACACGGAAAAGATGCAGCATGCCTATTGAAGGTCTCAATGGGGTAAGCACTCGTTCGGGTTATCAGGTCACTGTGACCGTCAAATCACGCTACAACGGCTATAGCAGGACTCTGGAATTTCTTACAGTTCCAAGAATATCGTCAAACATGCCGGAAACACAAATAAATCGAACAGCGCTACAAATCCCCGGGGATCTATTTCTTGCAGATCCCGAATTTCATAAGCCGGCTCCGATCCACATGCTTCTTAGCGCCGGAATTGCACTCTCCACGTTTTCAGTGGGTCAAATTAAATTATCATCGGACGGAGAACCGGATTTATTCATGCAGAAAACACAGCTTGGATGGGTTATCGGTGGTAGCGTCAAATCACAACAATCAACAGACAAAATGGTGTGTCATGTCACAGAATCTCCATTGGACCTCTCCACGTTCTGGGAAATAGAAGAAGGCGCCTCCATTAGACATTACTCCAATGAGGAACAAGCGTGTGAGAATCATTTTTCTACACACGTAACACGTACTAAGGAAGGACGTTACGTCGTTGCCTTGCCTTTTAAAGACAATAAAACCCAATTAGGGGATTCATACTTAATCGCATTAAGACGATTTTATGGATTGGAAAGGAAATTTAAGAATAATCCTGACCTGCACCAACAATACACGGCTAACATAAACGAAATGTTGAAATTGGGATACCTGACCAAAGTTGTTAATCCAATACAAGAAGGCTTCTATATGCCGCATCATTATGTAATTAAAGAAGATAGTCTTACAACAAAAACAAGAATCGTGCATGACGGTTCCGCCGTCTCCAGCACGGGCATATCCTTGAACCAAACTTTAATGGTTGGACCAACAATTCAAGACGATATATTTTCAATCATTTCGCGCTTCCGCACACACAATTATGTGTTAACAGGGGATATCGAAAAAATGTATCTCCAAGTCGTTGTTCGACCCGAAGATCGCAAGTATCAGCGGATTCTCTGGCGTGACGAAAATGGAGACATCAATACTTATGAACTGAACAATGTGACGTTCGGATTAGCATCATCACCGTTTTTAGCGATACGCAGTCTTCATCAACTCGCAGATGACGAAGCACATAATCATCCGTTAGCATCTAAAATTCTCAAAAGGGATTTGTATGTTGACGACATGCTAACGGGAGCCTCTACGATTGGAGAGGTCATTGCATTGAGAGACGAACTGTTCGCTCTCCTACGTCGTGGTGGATTCAATCTACGACAATGCGCATCGAATACATCTGAGGTACTACATGGGCTAGCCGAACAATCGATCAATTTACGGTTGCAATCATCCAACGATCGGACTTTGAAAACTTTGGGGGTATATTGGAACTCGCAGCAAGATGCCATAATCTATACTATCAAAAATATAAGTCAAACGACAAAGGTAACAAAGAGAACCATATTATCAGAAATTGCGAAGATCTTTGATCCTCTAGGATTATTACAACCCGTTGTCGTGAATGCCAAACTCATCATGCAAGAACTCTGGAAGCTGCAAATCAGCTGGGATGAATCTGTACCACTTAGCATCTTCACACAGTGGACGAATTTCATCTCTCAACTTTCGCAACTGCACAACATATCATTTCCAAGAAAAGTCATCACCCTCAATGTCTTGAATATACAGCTCCATGGGTTTTGCGACGCAAGCGAGAAGGCTTACGGAGCGTGCATTTACATACGGTCCATAGATTCCAGTGGACAGGGGCACAGTCAATTATTGTGTGCAAAATCTCGAGTGGCCCCTATAAAGAAAGCGCAATCGATACCACGTCTCGAATTATGCGGGGCACTACTTTTGGCAAAACTGTACAAGGCAGTTCGAACCGCTATGAACATCACAATAGATCACGCTACATTCTGGAGCGATTCTACGGTAGCATTACATTGGATAAAAACATCTCCTCATCTTATGAAAACTTTTGTGGCTAATCGAGTGGCTGAGATACAAACTAGCACTGACGCAGACCATTGGAAACATGTGAGGACACACGACAACCCAGCAGATCAATTATCGCGAGGGCAGCTTCCAAAAGATTTCCATACGAACATTTTATGGAGACACGGTCCTCAGTGGTTGACACAACAAGAAGAAAATTGGCCGCAATTGAAAATCGAGCGTCCTAAAGAAGAAATGGAAATGCGAAAGATTTCATGCTTTCTCAATACAACAATTGATCTGAGCATTTGCGAACGATATTCATCCATCTGGAAACTTCGACGTATTGTTGCGTACTGTCTCAGATTTATTCGAAGCAGCAAATGTCGAGGCCTACCAAGTGTCAGTGAAATGAGACGAGCAAATATAAGCATCATGAAATTAGTGCAAGCATCGGCCTTTTCGAAGGAAATTCAAGAGCTAAAAAATGGCAAACAATTACATCACAAAAGCAAATTATTGTCACTAAGCCCGTTTTTAGATCATCACGGTCTTTTACGTGTAGGCGGGAGATTACAACAGGCAAATATCTCGTACGAACGTAAACATCCGATATTATTACCCAAAGCAAATCACGTAACAAAATTACTAATAGAGGATGAACACAATAGCAATGGTCATGCAGGTATACAAACTACTTTATATTGCCTTAGACGCCAATATTGGGTCATCGACGGTCAAAATCAGGTCAGAAAGATCGTACGACAATGCGTCAAATGCGTGCGGCTTAATCCGCCAACACCTGACTACCTGATGGGTCAATTACCAAAGGACAGGGTTACTCCTTCCAGACCTTTCAATACCGTCGGCATTGACTATTGTGGGCCCTTTTACATGAAAGAGCGACGTTTTCGAAATCGCGTCAAAATAAAGGTCTACGTAGCAGTGTTTGTATGTCTGGTGGTAAAGGCTATACATCTCGAGGTGGTGTGCGATCTGAGCACTGAAGCGTTTATTGCGGCGCTGAGGCGATTCGTTTCGAGAAGAGGACGACCGAGCATCATAATGAGTGACAATGGAACCAATTTCGTCGGGGCCCGAAACGAAATAAAACAGATTCAAGCACAATTGACGTCAGAGGAACATCTTCGAGAAGTCCATAACTTTTTGGCAAAAAAGAACATTATTTGGAAATTCAACCCTCCCGCTTCACCGCATTTCGGTGGAATATGGGAAGCAGCGGTTAAATCATTTAAACATCATTTGCGACGTGTAATCGGTAATGAATTACTCTGCTTCGAAGATTTGAATACATTGGTTATTGAAATTGAAGGTATTCTTAACTCACGTCCTATATCTCCTATGTCTTCGGATCCTAATGATCCTATCGCGTTAACTCCTGGTCACTTCCTCATTGGCGAATCTTTAACGAGTATACCCGAGCATGATTTCACAGATACACCATTCAATCGATTGTCCACCTGGGAGCACGTGAAAAAACTGAAACAAGATTTTTGGGCCAGGTGGCATAAAGAGTACATTAACGAACTTAACATTCGACATAAATGGTCTACGGGCGCGCACAACATCAACATCGGATCTATCGTCTTAATCAAAGACGACAATCAACCCCCACTACAGTGGCTCTTGGGACGAGTCGTAGAAACCCATCCAGGGCCGGACGGTATCATACGAGCAGTTCGGATAAAAACAGCGACAGGCCATCTCGTCAGGAACATCAAGAAGCTGGCTCCATTGTCGAATGACGTCCCAGAAATTAGCAGTGCTACGCGTGAGAGTGTGCAAGGGGACTAATGAACAATTATGAACATAAAATTATAATTCACAGAAAAATATATGTTGATCCGTAACCCTCTCAACGGGGGGAGTATGTTGCGTCACACATTTGTGACTGTCGCTAAAAGATAGATGCAAATCTTATCGGCGGAATAATTATTAATTCCCTAAACAGTAAACTCTGCTCAAGCGTAAAAACTTGAATAGAGAGTCTCCTCCGCGAAATAATCGCGCACTTACGAGACACACAATGCAAACGAAACCTCGATTTTTCTTCAATCAAATATTCCAATACTGTATGGGGCTGCACGGGCTGACGAGCTCCGTGTGCCGATTGTCAAACATTTGAAGTAAAACCTCGTGAAAGAAAAATAATCGATAATTAAGAAATTGATGTTTGCATCACGAGTCGGAATTTCGGTGAGCTAAAATTTGACGAAGTCAGTATGTTGTCGATAAATCTTTTCAGAAAAAATTCAAAATTGCAATTCATCGTCAATTCAGCATAGATTTCGATGCAACAAGGCTCAAAATGTTGGTTTAAATGGCATGGCCTGACAGGCCGATATTTGATATGTTCATTATTTTCAGAGTAATCGTATGATTACTCCGGTGGTAACAAAAAATCGATTTTTTTTTTGAAATTCGAAAAATCGCTCTGTCAGGCTCTTTGTGCCATACCACCGTGTACACAGTTCAATTTTTATGACAATCGGTGGACAATATTTTCGTTCGAAAATTCGAAGCCGACTGATCCATCCTCTTAAAGTCGGAATTTTAGAAAATTTATGAAATTTCAAATTCGATGTGTGTCTATTTTTCTTTAGAATTTGAATTTCTTGTGCATTCTACCTTAGTATTCAACGATTGAAGCTAATTCAGGGTCAGAACATAGTTTGGGTCTGAAGTGACAAATTTTATGAATTTTATGAAATTTCATATTTCGGTACATGAAATGATAATGATAATTCGTTTTGATAACATGGATACTAAACGATTTAGTCAGTAGCCAGAACGTGTCTTGACCTATGATTACCTCCGGACTTTGATTCAACACGTGACCCCTGCTTAGCGCTTATGGGTTCATGCGCGTATAACCTGGTGGTAACCTGGATGATCAGTTAATCATCATATAAGTACATCAGTTAAAATACTAATTATAATCCCAACTACTTTGCATCGGGAAGATTACTATTGGATACCGTTTTATTCATACTCTATGTGCAACGCTATGGTTTATTTTTTACAGGATTTTTTCCAAAACAGTGCCTAATAATTATTTAAAGTTAAGAGGCTGTAAGAACTTCTAATAAGCAGTTTTAGAAATGCAGGTAATAAGTGCCGTTATTGTTGTCGTGATGCCAGTTATCTGGGCGATTTGAATTACTATGTTGCTCCGACACTTCAATGTGTCATTAAATTTTCATAATTTTAGTAAATCAGTGAATCAGATGAATTTCGGTGCTTCTTCTCTTTTGTCAATGGCTTTATTTACCTTGATTGGGTGCATAAATGTCACGTTGAGGTTTGATCCAGCCAGTTGGTCCAACACTTTTAGCCGAATTCCACAGTACTCATAGTCGTACAGTTGAGACAAGTGAGTTACTGCATAGACCAAAGTCCAGCTTCCAGTCAATTTTGTGAATGGTATTTTATGAATATCCAAGGGCAAAAATCCAGTGCGTAGACTCGTCATTGTTAAACTTACTCATACACTTTCTTTCTTCTCGACTTCATACGAGATAAAAGCCTCAATATTCTCCCTGTATAAGCCCCGAATTAATAGTTTTTATATTTTTCTAATATTAAGTCTGTGTTAAATATACCTAAAAGATAAAGAAATATTACTCCACGACAAAGTGATAGGTGCAAGTTGAAATAATCGCTTTCTATTTTTACAATTTATGCATATCACGAGGTTTTCGCTACAAGAAAAAAAAAATTCGAATTGTGATCGGTGACAACTCCCACTGATTGTAGACTCGTTTGATGGCTAAGGATATGAGGAAATGTAATTCGAATTTATTTTAACACTGTTTGATTGCGCGTGTACTTGGAATGATGAAATAATATATATAATCTTACGTAATAATCAAGACGAGCCATACTTGCCGGAACACATAATAGTTGTTTTCCTTCACGCGTGAGATATAACCACGTTGAATGACGTCCAAAATTCCTGGTAGGCTGAATTTCAGCAGCTCGTTTTTCGGAATACAAAGGCCTCGAATTGGTGAGCAAAAAAAGTGCTAATATTTATGAATACTTCAAAGCTGTGTAATTTCGAGTTTAACGGAACTACACAATATAGACAATGACTTTTGTGATTACACTTTAAAAATTTTCATGACAAAATGTTGCTGAGAGAGCAGGAAAGACCAAACGACCGACGTTTCGTTGTTTGGCTTCGACATTTTCACTTTTGAATGTTAGATAATCTGGAGAACCTACGACAATTCAAAATACATGGTGCTCAAATGTGATAATGGTATTTTTCGATACTTAAAAATACTATTATTTTGAAAGTCTCCTAGTTTATTGTCAAACGGGATGTTCGGCGCGTTAATTCGGTCATAAATACTGTCGGGCCTTCAGTGGTAATACTGGAAGTAATAATTTTTCTTGAGCGATCAGCGTTACGAAAGTGTTATCAAACTCGCCATGAATTCTCGGATATATACATATTTTCCATTCGTAAGTGGCAAGATCCCAAAGAAGTAGGACAGTATGTATCTGGTTCACTGTGTTTTGTTTTTGATCTCTTTCTTTCTCTTTTTTCTCAATACGGTCTCTTTTCATTTCGAATTGACACGTAACAATTATTCATCAAGTCCGTAACGATGAGGGTTCGTGATATGAAGAAATGTTGAGTTTTGCTTATAATCCCAAACCGCAAGAAATGGTGAGAGTGCAAGCGAAAATAATTTAAATAAAAAACAAAAAATTTCCGGGTTTTCCGTGTTGAAAGAGTTGAGACGTTATTGTATATTCATTTTGCGCGTGTTGAGCTTCGTGATGAGAATAATAACATGACGATCGTGGTTTTGAAAAATACCGAAGTGCGTGTTGGTAATATTTTATTTCCTAAAACTCTCTCATGATATTCCTTACTTATTTGATATATAAAACTTGAGAGTTGATATTATGGTAACAAAAATCTGCATTCGATAAATCATAATAATCAAAATTTGAAAATTAAAAAACAATTTGGTTAGTTCCACGAAAGAAAAGTAGATATTTCGACTGTTTAACGGTATTGCCAAAAATGAATATCTCTCGATGACTCATGAAATATATCGTGAGAAACGAAATAACGTGAATTTTAGAAACGAAGCAAGCTTACATCGAAATAAAAACATGCGTAACCCTAATCAATCGAATAACGAAAATGAAATTGAAGCATCGGGTGAAATTACTAATTGTCTGTATAGGCGTTGTATAACATGATTTTCTTTCATCGTATATTGATGAGCCTCTCCAGTGTAGTGGTTATTAGGAACTGAATTTTTTACATCTCGGACTTTCCTGGGTGAATTGAAATCTTCTGGAAGGAACGATGACTTCAGTGCGAGAAATGTTGGCACTCTGAGACGTCGGTGCACAAACGAAAGTAAACACAGAGCCGAGAATGTGTATTTAGTTGTCATCGAACGTTTGTAAGACTTGAATACGTCATTTGTTCGTCCAAGAACTAAAGATTTCACTACATGTCAGAAATCCCTGAAACGTTGGAAGCTGTTTTTTCTTTTCGTCACTTTATTTGATACTCCATTATTTATGAATACGAATATTCTTATTTCTCAAAACTTCAGGATCTCTCATCCCACGGAATATGCGAGATTACGTCATGAGTCAGTGAATAACCGGAATTGTGTGGACAAATGTCTCTTGCATCTTCGTGAAAATTGTAATCAAATAAAAAATCCTTGCATCGCTTGCATAGATCTAACTTTTGGTCAATGAATAGCAGAAAAAAGTGTTCATTTGAATTACAAGCTGTATTGATATCGATCGAATCGAACCAAATCTTTCTATACTGCTGTCGCCATCTTTGGCTTTCTAATCGTTTCTGGTTGATGATCTTTCTGAATTCTTAGTGGTAAATCATCCGCGGTGATGATGTCGGTAAAACATTTCTCTCGATCGACCGATATTCGGAATCGAGCTGACCTCTGTCGTTTAAAAAATGCATCGAGTATACAACGATCGACCATGGACTTGTCTCGTTCTCGTCGATACAGTACGAAAATCAAATAGTCTGCTTCTTTTCGGGACGTTCAACATTTAAAGAGAAATCAAGCTAATAATCTTTGTATGCATTTTGTGATTGGAGCAAAAAATAAACTTCACTGGAACGTTTTTCCACCAGAACGAAATGGAGCATTCTTTTTGTAATTTTTCAACTATTTGATGCTCAGGATGGAACTTGAACAGTGTATATATGAGAAAAACTATTCTTTCGGTATCCATACTTTCAGAATCGAAATTTCTTTCCACCCTACGGTGAAATCCTTATTAGCATTCGTTGTGAATAGTTTCATACAAAAATCAAACGTCATGACATATCGTTACGGTGCGTACGATCCAAAGTTCTAGTTCGGTACAGTAGAAGGTTTATTGTATGACAGAATTTATAAATTTTCGTAACTTTACGCAAATAATGAAATCGTCAATGCTTCCGGATTCCTGTATCCCAAAATATCCCAAAAAATTCCATATTCTGAAAGATTAGTAAAATTACCAGCCCTTGGCACCTGCGACTTCAATGATAATACAATTTTTTTGTTGAATCAGCGGATCGATTCCTGGTAATTTTTTATCATCCTAGATGGCTACTAAATATTGTGCAATTGGCTCATCCGTCTAATTCACTATCATCCCTCCGACCGCATATCAGCTTTAGTGCTGTTAGCCTGCATATGGTTCCAGTTTGATTACGTATCCCGCAAAATTTGCATCTTGGTGAAAAGAGGCTGAATATTTTTGACAGTTAATTACATTTCATGGCTCAATAGGTTATCTGTCCAATGAATAGGAATTTAATCGTCTAGCAATTGAAGGTTCCTTGACAAGATTTTCGTTTGACCCCGAGAATTTTAGAATCAGCCTGACGCTGTGTGCGGTCGAAAGGTTAACACGAAAAATGGACCAGTAACTAGTGTTTACGTAACCAGGCTTTAGGTTCATGCAGAAAAGTGTTGAAATACTAGTAAGGTGAAAGTCGACTGTTACATTGTTTTATTTTTACAAAATTCGTAACAAAGTGTTTTGAAGATTTTTTTCTGAGCATTCAGTTCTTAGGTGAATTAAAAAATTTTCAGGTAATAAAGATGTTGTTATAATTGTTCCAAATGTACATCGATCGTTGAGTTGGGAATAGCAATACAAGTACTGGAGATATTAATCGAAATCAGGAATCAACTGCAAGGTTTTGATGGTCAAGGACTTTTGATTACTGTACACTTTTAACAAAAGATCCATGAAATTTCTGCTCTCTCAACCATTCAAGGGTGCTGATAATGTATAAATTTGTCAATATGACGAAATCTGAGATTGATATTTGATCCGTGTGTCTATTGGATTTTGGATGTGCCATTCGTAGATAATTCTTTCACTCCATTTTTATCGTTTTCGTCTTTGGATCCGTTGGATTGTTTCTTGACATACGTCTTATAATAAAAATCCGAGAAAAGAACGATCATGAAAAGATTTTGAGGTATGAAGATCGCGGCTGGCCATTTTGGAAATCCGCAGTCCGGAATCCAGAGCAATTGAGCAAAATGATAGAGTACGAGGATAAACTGTGCTAGTTGGAGTTGAGTTACGTATTTTTTCCACCAGGGCTTTCCAATCTTCATTGATGTCACCAGATAATGAGAGTACATTACCACATGAACGAACGAATTAATCAAGCCTGACGAAATAAAAATAAATGATTCGAAAAACGTAAGGTAAAAGATAATTAAACGCGTTATGAGTCGACGTATTTACCTAAAAATGTCACATGACCACCAGGAAGATATTTGACGGCAGCCCAACCACCAAAGACCATACCAGCGTGATGATATACATGGAGGAAAGATACTTGGTTTTGTTTCTTTCGCAGTATAAAAAATACTGTATCCAAAAGGTCAATAACTTTGACGATAAAGTACAGCCACACAGTCGATGCGATCTAAGGGGTCGCGGAAATTCATCGAAATATTTATAAGGTAAAGATATTTTCGACATGATTTCAAATGGCTGAATAGCATCAAGGAAAATTACCTCCAACGATCGAGGATTCATTGAGTAATCAACGGGTTCACATGTGAAATTGTAATATCCTAACCAGCCAAGTTCCAGCGCCTAAAAAAATAAGTGCAATTGGTAAATGAGCACGTTAATCGATCGTTTTTTAGCCTATTGATCAATCTATTCTTACTCTATATTTCCTGCAAATTTCTATTGGAAATAATTTATTTTTTAAATGAAAAACATTTGTCAACCAATCTCAGCATGGATGACGTACCTTGTAAAGTAAATATGCACTGAACGCGATCTGTATTACATTGTATATCTGCATTATTCTGTACAGATTATATGGTTTTTTGTTAATCATCCATCGGGGTCCGAAAACTTGAACGAAATAAAGGTAGGAGAAGATTATCATCGCGCCTGGCAATGGTGAACCTATTAGAAACCAGTTGGCCGTTCTAGGATCTACAAGTATGAATAGTATTTGTTATCGTTGTTATCATGCGATCATTTCAGTGATGATGATTTTCATTATTCGCGAAAAAGTAATTGGTGCATTTACCTGATATTTCATCATTCATGTAGTGATAGCCTCTAAATAAAGCTTTGATTATCGTTGCCATGGTGATTATTTGTTCCTCGTTTCACTGTCACTATCGCTCAGAAATAACTATTACCTAATTAACGTTAAACTTGCACCTAGACAATATCGGTAATGAGAGAACCGTCGTAAAAGTTCTTTACGGACCGGGCAAAATGTTTATTTCTTCGGTTATTGATATAAATTTCAGTTGATCGATGTTTTTGAATGATCCTAGCTGGCCCGCAATCGCAACGGTGGTTGTTTTGAAGGGTCAGTCAACTTCTCTTTAAGAATCGAAGAAACGTCTTTCCACTGTCGTGGCTCATACCACACAAAGTTAACTTAGAGAAAGTTGTCCAAGAAGAACCCTCCAACCCACCCAGCCACCGCGGACTACCACTAAAGACTGAAATTCTTTTTCTTCGAATCGATCGAAAGAACGTTCACATTTCTTCCTCTTTAATTATAATCACGATTTAATGTAGCGCCAGCTAATAGTAGGATTCATTAATTTCGGATCATAATATATACGCGCTATTGAATACAACGTCGGCTTTTAAAATTCAATGGCGGCCGGAAATAATATTGGGGGAACGAAAGACCGTCAGCTAAAAAAGCTTACACGATAGAGACGGCAATTATAAATTGCGCTGACTTCGACTATTTAAAGCTACTTCCTCTACCATTTGGGTACTAAATATTCCAACTCCGTCCGAAAAAAAAAAAAAAAAAATGATAATTAGTCGAGGGTTGCCCGCTTGATTTCTTTGTCATCAGAGAATTCTTATATTGTAAAAAATTACATCAAAATATCTAGACTCGCAGCTCCTGAAGAAATTGTAGTCCGGTACGTTACCAGTTGTTCCAACGAACGGTGTTTGAACCTTGCGGTATCACATTTGAAAGAAATAGTGAAAACGATTAATTTATTTATAGAAAAATATATTTTTTAAATATCTCCATCGTAAAATGATATTCACAAGGTTTTATCTAAGTGTGTCGATAAATATACATTTTATAATTAATTTAGAAGACTATTGGACCTTGGACTTGCCTTCCGTATCTTTTGTAATGTCTTTTTCAGAATTTCCGGTGGAGATTTTGCTTGGTCGTTTTTTAATGTATGTTTTGTAATAAAAATCGGAGAAAAGAACGATCATGAAAAGATTTTGCGGTATTAAGAAAGCTATTGGCCATAATGGAAATCCACAGTCGGGGACCCACAGCAATTGGGAAAAGTGATACATTATAAGACCAAATTGTGTCAATTGAAGTTGAGTAATGTATTTTTTCCACCACGGCTTTCCAAACTTCAACGATGTCAGTAGATAGTGGGTGTACATTATCAGATGTACAAAGGAGTTTATTAAACCTGATGATAAAGACGAAATCAAAAGTGTTACTCGAGCAGTAAAGCATGCTTTCCACGCTACTTTCATCATAGATTGAACTTTCCTTTTTTCCAGTTATTATAGTTATGAAAAAGCTCAAAATTGAATATTTTTCAAATTACGTATATTCACCTAAAAATGTGATGTGTCCACCCGCAACATATTTGACAGTGATCCAAGCTCCCATGACCATGCCACTATGGTGGTATACGTGAAGGAACGTTACCTGATTTTGTTTCTTTCGTAGTACAAAAAATACGGTATCCAATAAATCGATGATTTTCACGATGAAGTACAGCCACACTGCTGAGGCGATCTAAATGGTAAGTTTTTTTTTTTTTTTTTTTTTTTATAATTATTTGTACAGTGGAGATCTATCGAATGAAAATTTTGACGGCTTACAAAGTGAGAGTTTTAACTTACCGCAACTGAGCGTGGCTCCATTGAATAATCAATAGGTTGACATGTATAATTGTAATGCCTTAACCAGCCAAGCGTAAGTGCCTTAAAAGATCAAAGTTCAATTTGTCAGAGAGCATTTTTATTGAAACGATAAATCAATCATTGTGCAGTACGTTGCTTTATCTTTTCTTTTTATTGCGATCACCGCATTAGAAATAAAATTTTTAAAGCGCGAATTTAAAACAGCTGTCAATTAAAATTCTTCGTATACCTGCCAAACTAAATATGCACTGAATCCAATTTGAATAACATTATAAATCTGCATTATCCTGTCGATATTGTAGGGCTTCTTATTGGCCATCCATCGAGGTCCAAGTGTCTGGACGAAGTAGAGATATGCTGCAATTATGATCAATGTGGGCCATGGTGAGCTCATCAAAAACCAATTGTTCGTTCTTGAATCTACGGATCGAAAAAATCATTGTTTTTCCTTTTGACTGTCGTTACGATTTTTTGCATGTTAACGTATACCGTTATCCACATGAGGTTAACTATTTAAATACCTGATACTTCATCATTCAAATAGACGTAGCCTCTAACCAAAGCGGCAATTATCGCAGCCATCTCAATTATTTGTTTCTCTTCTCACTTCAACGATTATTATAGCACATGAAACCCGCGTAATAAAAACAAATGAAGTTGCACTTTGAAAAAAAGTATTCCACCCGCACTCCTGAGTTGTTAGTCCTTTATAGTTAATGCTGGTTCACAGGTATCTGTCATCGTATTTATTACTCCCATAGAGCCAATTCAATAGTTTTTTCAAACAAGCATGGAGGATCGGTTAATCACGGTTACGATTGATCGGCAGATATAACGAAAGAGGCGTCGGAAGGCAAGTCCTTTGATCCACTTTGCCAGTGAGGGAGCTCTTGCGGAGTACCGCAAGATACTGAAATCGTTTTACAAAGACTCGAACGATTTATCGTTAAACTACTTTCGATTTCTAATTCTTCCTCGTCGATTAAGTTAAGTAAATGCGTATTTTCTCATTCGCGAAATTAATTAAATGCGCATTGAAATACGTGTAACCTAACGTGAAGTAGCACTGGATTTCCGAAGGCGTCGGCCAATCGCATTCAAGAGAGATAGTCCGCGCGTTCCGGTGCATTTGGCTGGTAATCTGATTTCGCCAAGATTTCGAGCTTCCAAAAATACGTCGAAAAATAATGGTATTTATATTATGTATATATAGAAAGCATTTACATTCAATGCCAATTATTATACGATGTTTTTCCTCAAGTGACTAGTAATTTTTCATGATTTGTAAAATATTTCGAACAGTCATTTCAAAGTTGCATCGTACATGTGTTAACTTTTCGGTTGAATTTCCAAAACAATATGATTCAAGAAAAGTTTTAACAAGTACATTATATTTGGACCTAACGTCCTATAAGCTTTACCGTGAACCACAATAAAAGCTTCCCCACACTTTTTTCACGCGCAACTCCTGTAAGAGTGGAATTTTACCGCTCGCTTCGTATATAAGCTTAAACGTTGTGACGTCTGATCACGAGTTCGATACATCGATTTACTTTTTTTTTTTTTATATATATATAAATTTTGCAGAATATAACTTTTGTCTAGTCTTGCGTTTAAGGAGGTTGGAACGGTCCAGTTGCGTCAAATGAGGGTTTACGGAATTTTTTTTTTACTAAGCCTCAAAAAATTGCACATGAGATGGATTCTTTAGATCATATTAGCTTATAAAATAATAGTTTGCCCACAAAATTATTAATTTTTATTTAATTATTACCAAAAAAATGAAGTAAGATTGTATCACTATGCCTCTTTGAATTTTTCGCGAGTCATAAAATGAAATTTTGAGTGCAACTATCACTTTTTTTCATGTTGATATAAACTACGAAGTAATTTATTGTTGTCAGGGATTAATAGTAAATGTACTCATATCGTAGCATAATCAAGCCTTCCAGTTGGCAATGCGTCAGTGCACGACGTGATCTCAACGTAAACACAACTGAGAGAGTGTATGCATGCGGCGTTGCCACAATGATTCACTCGCTAGTCAGAATTCGTGATTTTTCATCGGATATTGATTATTTAATTCGGAATAAATCTGGTATTTGATGAGCAACTAGTTTTTTTTTATTTATTTTTTAACTTCACGAAGGTCTGATTTATGTATATCCTCCATTTGCAATCGTTTATCTTGGAGTTATATTGTCAAAAAATATCATTATTCGCATGTGTCAACATCTTGCCCGTGTAACTTCGGTAAAAATCTGCACATAAAATTATTTTATTTCTTCGGTGTTGCCCGGTGGTAAAAAAAAAAAAATTGAAAAAATTCACAAAGACGCCGTATGATCTCCGGAATAACGTAAATTTTTTTCTTATTAAATCTCGGATTGTGACTAACGTTCCAACCTCCTTAATGTGATGTTTCGTTTTTTTTTATTTTAACGGAAAACTGTTACTATTTTCAACCAAAGAATGAAACAACCTTTCATTATGCTTCCTTCTAATGCTTCGTATGCGGTATTCGCATAAAAATTCTTACATTTGTGTATAAATTTGAATTGAATACAGAAATTTTCAACAACAACGTTACCATGTTCGAACATGAACAGCATTTTTCTGCTCTGGAATGACAAATCGTTGCAGTCTTAAAGGAACTAGCATTTCAATTGAACTCACGACATGCATATTGCATACGTGTCCATACTTTGACCCCTCAGTCGTGGTTCACCGAGACTGTCGTATGAAGATTCGCAACAGTGGCTTGTCCATTAATTTCAAACCAAAAGCTTTAGATCTTGAAGTCTGGCCTCGGAGTGTAAAGAATGAAAACAGAAACTCTTAGAAAATATTATAGGCTCGGTCCGTGGTTCATTTTATTCTAAGATAATTCGTTAAAAATAGTAATAAAAGGAATGAATGGTGAATTCTCTCGATAACTACAAATGTATCTATGCATATAGAATGACACGGTAAAAAAGGGGGTCAAAAACCGCGAAATTTTTCGTTATCCCTATTCATTAGCTTGAAAAGATCCATCGTTGTCCATCCGACAGAATAACTTGTCAGAATTAAATCAATGATTCACACTTCGGTTCAACGAACTAAACTCAGAATACAAGATAAGCAGATCGCTAGTTTAGCTCTCTAATATAGTGCAACGATTTCTGAAAAATTATTTACTTCCAAGAAAATGTGAAGAGTGTATTTTGTTACATTTTTTGCTAAAAATTTTCTTCCATTATCAGCTCAGTGACCGCATTGTGTACGCAGGTTACAATGAAGTCGAATTCCCAACTTGACGGTCATGCTTGATATTCCAAAGAAAAAGAAGGAACGAGAAAAGGAAATTAACTTAGGTATTGCAACTGGTAAAAGACGACGTAAAAGACATGCATACACACTAATTAAAGATTCTGGTGTATCACTGCTTGTGTGCGACGCAACTTTGTTTCGTTTTCCACAGGCATATGTCTTGAAAATATAGCCAACGTCGAACAGCCGGAAATGGCGACGACTCCGGGTCTCCACGGACCTGACCTTACGATGTTCCGATCGACGCATCAAATGTGCGACGTGTCGTGATTCGGTTGTGTTCTTTCGTATCCACAATCAATATCTTATTGAATATTTCGACGACTTCTACCGAATGTTTCGATAACATTTCACCTTATGCAGACCGAGCAAAAATACAGAAGCTTGGAAAGTTGTCATTTCTTTTTTTTATTCGTTGAAAATTTAATTGTTTTATGACTTTAGTGTCAATGATAAATAAGTTAAGTTTGTGATATAAATATTAATTTTTAATAAAAACTTCTGCGATGTTCTTAATCTCTCAGAGTTACAGTCTAGGGAAAAAGTATGGCGCCTCAGAGAAATTAACTCATGGCGGAAAAAATATTTTAATATTAATTAAATTATTAAGTATTAATTAAACGACGAAGAACTGAATTCGGCTGAAACTAAGTCATGGTAGAAGCAATTGAAATCTGGCATGTTGTATTACATTTTATAAATATCATTGTATTCCTATAATTATGAAAATAAAAATGGCATAGCGAAGTAGAAGGATAAATATTAAAAGCGATTTATTTATTTCAACTTGCTATAAAATCAACAAACGCATAAGATCTAAAATTTTGCAAATAAATAAATACTTATTTATTTGAGATTCAAGTTAAACTGATAATTTTTGTACCATAAATGCAACTAGGGTCAGGGAGCACGGGAATTCATGATAATTTTTCATGATGATGATGACTCTACCGGTCACGAAAAATGATACGTAAAAACAAAACCTCTCCTCTGTCATTTGTCAAGGCATTTTTTTTATTATTTATTTATAAATCCCATTATAAACTATTGAAGAATCAAATTTTTGTAAACGATGCATGTTTCGTTAAATTAAACAAGTTTAATTGCCAGGCTAATAACAGTACAAGTATTACAATGAACAATGAATTGTTAGATTGTTTTAAATTCATTTAACTCTGCATAATTTTTTTTAATAAAAACCATGAAGATTTTTATATGTCGGTAATGTAAACATCGAATATCATATCGCTTGCTTTGAAAATGTATCTGGAAAAGAATTTCCTTAAGATAATCTGTCAGTTCCAGTTCTCTTTTTATCAGAGAACAACTCCTAATTCTCTGTTTCCTCCAAACATCAAGCATGTCCGAGAAAAACGTGTATCTATTATTCAGTTACCAACCCCCCACTTATGCAACTGATAGATTACCTTAATGAAAGGAATAGCAGGACTTCACACTTTCGGTTTAAAAAAAAAAAGCCATAATACTTTTAGGCGAGACGCTAAAAATTTTAGTGTAAAGTGTTTTACAAAAATGAAATGTTGGATATGATGGAACTGAGTCTATTTAAAATAAGTATCTAGTCGATTTAGTTATAAATAATGAACACTAAATTAAGTAAAATTTCATTTATTCAATTGTTGGTTACTTCGATATAATTGACGAAACTGAGTGGTCTGAGACGACGATACATGAGCCTGACGTGATACAATGTATGAAATGTGCAGCAAACGCATTTTTTTTACCTGTTGTTCAACATATTTTTTTTATATGGAACAAAGATTACAATGCTTCGTACTATAAAATATAAAAGTGATATCGATTAAGAACTAGGTATTTATCATAAATAAAAACTATATAAGTATAATGCGCAAATTAAAAATGAAAACGTTATATTCTATAAAAATCCATTATTCTCAACGGTACAACTTGTAGTTCGTTAGTCTGGTGCATCTACATGTATAAAAATGGTGTACATATTTCTGGAGAATATAGAATGAGCAAAGTTATCGCCTTTTTCAACTTTCAGTCTCATTCCAGGTTGAGTTGGAAATTCAATTTATTCTCGTTAATGTCAGGATAATTTTAAAACCTTGGCTGGATTCCATTCGAATGTCATTCCTCCCAAGCATATATTACAACTTCATTGACATCCAAATAATACGCCTTAAACAATTCGAAAATATAATTTAACCCGGTGATAATAACTTTGGCATGCTGAAGCAATAATCAAACTTAGTGAGGCGCGATAAAACAGAGAGGAAAAGTATAGAGGACGAAAGAGAAAAAAGAAAAAAAAATATGCCTGATTGTTCAGTTCCGTCAATACCTCTTTTATCGATCGTCGATAATTCATGATCGGCTATAGTTATGTACAGGTTCCTAAAAGAGAAAATTTCTAGCGGAGATTTTTCTTTCTGAGATCTCGGTTAACTGTAATCCAATTAAATTAATCGAAAGTTACTTTCCTAGCTTAATAACACGTCGGTTTGTGTTGTACCAGTTGTTTTTTTAATTGTGAAATTTGGCAATTGTCTAGTATTTTTATCAGCACTTTCAAACCTAATTGAATAACTCAGTCGGTATTGTACTAAGGAATCGTCTGGTCGACGTTCTATAAATTAGGGAACGATGCTCGGAAAAGAATGATGATCGGATGCTCGAGGAAGTCGCATGTACGAGATCGATCGCCAATAGCAACGTACCCAGAAAAACCTCACGACCTATTTCTCGCTCATTTTCTTTAGACTTATAATTTCGCTCAATCGGTCTTAACATCATTCATTCGCCGATGAGTACCGGCAACGCCATTGCAATTTTTGGTCATTTCATCCGTTGTCCTTGAGCTACGATAATTTTTCACGTAAAACGAGCCGAACAAATAAATGAAGAGAAACGCGTTGAACATCAACAGAGTAGCGAGTTCTTTTGGGAAATTGCATTCCGAAAATACCGCGGTTAAGTTTTGTACAAATATTATGGAAAATTGAACGAGTTGGAGCGATGTAAGATACTTTTTCCACCACAGATATTTTTGTATCTCGGGTCCCATTGCCGAAAGCATGTAATACGTGTACATTAGAATGTGAATGAATGAATTTATAAAACCGAGTAGCGTCGCATGGCCACCAGGAAAAAATCTTACGCCTATCCATGCGGTGATGGGCATGAGTGCATGATGATATACGTGAAGAAATGATATCTGACGTTGTTTCTTCCGTAGAACGAAGAAGACTGTATCGAGCAGCTCGATCAATTTACATATGTAATACAGCCACACAGCTCGTGCCATCTGCAAAATAATTAAATGTCAATGAATTACAATGCAATAAATACCTTAATATTGGAAAAATAATCAATTCAGAGACAATAAAAACTTCATCAGGATTATATTTCAAGTGCGCATGAATATTATTTACAATACCGAATTTTGAGGGAATAAATGCAACAAACGATGATTTACGCATTATTTTATGAGCAATATAACGGAGCAAAAATGCAGTTACTGAAGAATGTTGTGCCGAGTGAGAATGTAAATGAAAAATAATTGAAAACTGACGGTATACGATAATAAAAATCATTAAGATTTTGCTTAAACATAATTCAATTGAAAAAATATGATTTTTATTACCCTGATTGCACTGGGATCCATCGATCGATCGACCGGTTCGCACGTGAATCGATACTTCCATAACCAACCAACGATGAGACCTTCGTAAACCAGTATGATGCTGAGCACAACTTGTGTAAAGTTGTAAAGAATGAGAGTATTCCTGAGAGTGTACGGTTTCTTGTCACGCATATACCGTGGTCCTGCAGATGTGCTAAAGTATATGTACGAAATAACGATCATGAGCAAAGGTCCTGGTCCGGTAACCATGAACCAGTCACTCGTCCGTGGATCTACAAACATCGTCATTTTCAAATTAAGAACACAATAGAATCGAGAGTGTCTGAAAAGTATCCTCAGCAGAAGAGAATATTGTGTTACCGTGAAAAGAAAATATGATGATAGTTACCGATCTTATTTTGCATGACATCGTTGTACCAATCGACGATTCCCATCTTTAATCGAAGCTCGAACCCAAATGAAGATGGAATTCAAATCTGAAATACAAAATAATAAAAAAACGATCATTAAACTTTCATCGAATTGCAAAAAAATCAAGTGAGTCTATCTGGATTTCAAGAATGTAGAAATCAAAATTCTAGGTGATGATCGCATGATATTTTTTGTACTACGTCTGTTCGATCCTCATCAACAGCATTGTTGTTTCGGTAAATATTTTTTTGAAAAAGGGGTTTCGAGATGTCATAAATAATTCTTAAACGACGAGATATATTTTCTTTACTCCAATGTCAGTGTTATTATAATAGTGAGAAAAATTATAAAATAATGACGCCAATCATGCACTGTTACCCTGTCACGTTTAAATTATTTTTCATTTTTTTTTTTTTTTTCAGCAGAAGACGGCGATAACTTCTGTACTTCAGTCTCCACATAATCAAAGCAATTAGTCACATCGTACGTTTCGATTAACGACAAAAAGTTCCACGAATTGTTACAAAGTTCTCCGGGCTTGGAGATCGTACAATTTTTTCTCTGTACCTCTGTCATCTGGCATTTGAAAAAGAAAAGATGTGGTTAATTGCCGGACAATTATTGTCATCAAGATGAAACACCACACGGTATAAAAAAAAGGTATTTAAGGGTGAGAAGTATTTCTTTCATGGTATTTGAGAATTCGTTTCCATATAGTTACACCCGTACGAACATTATAATATACTTTATGTAAAAATATTCTTCTCCAGAACATAAATAAGATGAAAAAAAGTAAAAATTCGATATGGATGAGCGACAACAATTTAAGATGTTTTTTCACTACTCTCTGTTTTGTCAACAAAGTGTGTGTTTTCAACTTTTGTAAAATAAAAATGTAAATGAGGCGATGCAAGGTGCTCAATGCCAAAACATATTTTCACCGATCTTTTGCCATTAGCGGAACAAGGGAGCAGCCAAATGGCGTTTTTTTGTTTCAACATAAACAGGGAGATCGTTAACCAAGGTGAACCAGGCCATTCTGGAGTCTGTCTTTACACCGGTGCTCTCCATATTATTCCTCCTTCTTGAAGAAAACTTCATCGATCACTCTCCATCTTTATCAACTCAGTAATTTCCTCTCGCTTTTGTTTCGCTCGATGGTCTGTATGTGTGCCAATAAGTCCTGTGCAACCCGATCATGATGTACTTAACAGTGCGTAACGGACGTGTCGTGATCAGAAGACGAAAAAAAAAGTATGAAATAAATTATTCAACCATCACTTATCTCACACCCGACTCGATGCAACGGTGGCTGCAATAGAAACGAATCGAAAGTTTTCGCAAATTGTTTGGATTACCGATAAGGGCTTTATTGCGACGTAATCATAACCAAGTATGGTTTTGTCATTTATTCTTATTATCATTGTAGCCTGATCAAAAGACAAAAGGTAATTGGATAATGAAAGTGATTTGAGAGACTGGGAAAATGATGATTTGTTGTTGCGTTCTTTACATCTTATCCGCTGGTTCGATTTATTCCGGGGGTTCGTTGGAGTAGAAGCGATATCACGGAAATCTCGATCACGATTCGTGGTCTGGAGTTCTTATTTATTTTTTCACCGTTCCGACAGAAAATACGAACAGATCATCGAGACGTTAAGAGGTATTTAACTCTGATGCTACGGCTTTGATGTGTCTGTATGTCACTAGCCCATGAGATCAAAGACCCTCTACAAGATTGATTCGAAACCGGTTGCCAAGTTCTGTGTGTTCGCGCATTGCCCCCTCGCGTTATTTACGATCATAAGCGATCATCGCCATCATCGGAACGTGGATTTTAACCTCTCCCGGTCTATAATCATTTCAATTGCAAATAAAATATACGTTTTTTCATTTACGACATTATCAACTCGTTATGAACGAAATGTCATGACCCATATTTCTTTGCGCGTGCAATTTAGTGAAATACGTTCTTTTACCTTCAAGTATAATAATCTATTCAGTAATTTATAAAACATTCAACATTGGCATGATTGAAAATGTATTCACGATGTGAAATATTAGGATATTGACCTATCCATTTTTTTTCTCCCCGATATTCATTGTGTGCATGTGTTCATGCTCTAGTGTGAGGAACTCTGCATTTTTCCGCGTCATTAGTACGATCACCGACTCTCATATATTTCACCTTGAGCACACTTTCCATTGAAGCCTCTTGATTTGCAAACGTTCGCTCCATACAGTGATTCATATCGTGACAGAATGTTGCTTTAGTTTTTTGTTACAATTTTTGCGACAAGAACAAGTCTTGTACTTCCTGTCAATTAAGCTTTTACGCTCGGGCTAATTGAAGTGTATAAATCCTTCGTGCAAAAAACATGAATCCGATCTTCTGAGAATGAAAAAAATTACAACTTTTCGTGTTTAAAAACAGAGAGAGGCTCCAATTTAATTGATAATCGATGAAATTTATCATTGATTTGAGTGGAAGAAACAAATCTTTCAATGTCGATAGATACAACGTGGAAGACACGGGTGTCCTGTGGTAGTGGTGTGGTGAACCTCCAGCTAAGAAATTCACAGAGCTTGACGGCCTTGCTCAAAGCGAGGTTCACTAATCCTTCATATGAAACTTATTACTTTTCGTTAAGTTATTGTTGTTTATATCTATGATAATGTATTCAACTTTCGTTTACCTTGACAAAGTACAGTCGAGGTGGATAAGCAGAAATACACGTCTCGAATCAAAATATTACATGAGATTCAAAGAAATGTGTTTGAAAGATATAAAATCATTGCGTTTAAATAAAAAAATAAATATTGTGTCCAACGCAAAATCACAAAAACGCGACATTGCTGGAAAATGATTGTGGAACAATGACTACGAGGTAAAAATCAGCTGGATAATATATTGCGCAACCTTAATGCAATTGAGACGGTAATATGGTCGTCGTCGCGACAATAGTCATTAAAAAAACCGTAAAGTATTTATTTGCGAGAAAGAGACAGTTTGACTTGTGAACGACCGATGGTCAGTGAATATACATATAATTGCACGGATGATGTTTCATCGCGTCTCTGATTTTTCATGTATGCCACACGCTTCATGCAACATGAATATGAGTTGAACGAGTGAGGGGCGAGTGAGCTCTGCGATAGTCATTATTTCAGGTGAAGAGCTCTCGCGTGGATTCGTCTTTCGATTTCAAGGATAAAATCGTCACAAATGCAGGCGATTCGTTAATTTTTTAATTCCATCGATGTTCAAACTCACCAATATTCTTCCGTGTGAGCGTCTATAAATTTCTCACATTACAAGGACATCATGATGCGATAAGTACACGATAAAATGCGTGCGTATGCTATTAATTTTCTTCAATAGTGTACATTCATTACATTCATTTTCATTCCTCTGCTACAACTTTTCGATAAACGATTCATCCTGTCTATAAATTCTGTTTATTGTTTGGTATCTCTTTTCGAAGTGCTTTTGCAAATAAGACACGCCTATAAGTGTATTCCTATTACTATTCTTACTATTTTTACTATTGTCGCTGATCTTGTGATAATCTCAAATTTATAGACGTACTTGATTCATATTGATGCAACTTTTCTCCGACAACCGGATTGATTCGTGTCTCACTAGCTCATCCAATGATATTGCTCGTTATGATTGTTTTTTTTTTTTGCAGGGCAACGTGTGCAGGAATTGATTTATTGCTCATTGGTTAATTCCTTTGTATACTGAATAGTGGACTGCTCAAAAGATGTTATATTCACTACAGGGGCAGTGTATACGTATTAAGAAACTTGTTCCGCACGCAATTGTCAAGCAATGAAAGCGTGCTCAATGCGAAGTTTCAATGATTCGCTGCATAACACGAATCTCAGGTTCGTAGCAGTAAAAAGCAATGAAGATTGTTTTCATTATTGGTATTTTTTTTTCTTTCACCCGTTCAGTCTACGAACATTGGTCAAGTATTTTTTGACTTATGTTGTGGAATTTTAGACTGGAATTTGAAAGAGTTCGTGACAGTGTAGTTCAACGGAAAATGGTAAAATTAGAAATGCCTTAACATTTCAACGACGCAATTCGATTTTCTTGCAATTCAGATTTGAATCGCGGTAACCAACAGCATTTGCCAATATTCAATTTGGAAAGTAAATTTATGTTGCCCTTTAACGCAGCGAAAAAATGTATAAATAAAATTTTTAAGTATAAATGAAAGAATTTCTGATTGGAAAAAAAAAAAAACTTCTTTTTTCAGGTTTCCTTTACTACCAACTAGATTCTTTGAAAGATACGACGAAATTTGTTATTGAGATAGTTGTGAGTGATTGATGTTTTGCCACAAATGTTATTGGTTTCACCACGAATTTTATACCGCATTAAATCACCGAGCAGAGTCATTTATTTTGAGCTTAATGGATTCTTTTAGATGCACCAGCTCTCGTGAAAACACTGATGGTTTCAGTATAACACTTTCTGCATTGATATTGTACTTTTATACAAATACTACGAGTAAACAATTGCAATAACTTCAGTTGGATAGAAAAAATACTTGAAAAAATGAGTCATCTCCATTATATTTTGAAATCTTCCTTCAACTATTCGAATTGTAATGAGATTATGTCAATACACTGTAACCCCGCACATTTACACCATTCGATAACACAAAACAGAGGGATCTATGTTCACCACTTTTGATGTTATCTCGGTGTTATTTTCAACACCACATTTGTTACAGTGTTATTTGATTAATTAAATAAGTAGCCATATAACTTTTTTATACCAAGCGACAACATTGGGTGCGCAGCTGGTGGCTTCGGCTATCTCCAAAGTTGAGCAGGCTCGAGTGAGGACAATACTCGGTTAGGTGACCGCTTAGCTATGCGACGGCTGGCGTATTAATCGCTGAGCGATTAGTTGCATTTCTATGCATTAGAAAAGAGATTTCTATTGCATTAGAAAAGAGTTGCTATGGGCAACATTCTGGGAAGTATTTCAAGAATTAAGAAATGAGGAAGTCAGAAATTGGTGAAGTCAATAAAAACGGAGTTTAAGTGATAAGACGGGCTCATCAAAACTCGCAAGGGGGAAAAATAATATTATCAATTCGTACCGATTGCCGTGCATGCACGATTGACACATGGCTCTGACGACCAATCAATCACTAGGTAGTAAACAATTTTTCTTACTTTTCGAACATCGCTCACCTACTAATTATTGATAAAATTATAAGCACTCGTATCGTAGCCGGGTTATCACAGTTTTTCTTTGGTCACTTGCAAATGCGACACAATAGTTTAATAGAAAAGAGTAGCTGTGAGCAGCACCCTGGAAGTCCACCAGAAATATGGCAGTTCGTAAAGTATAGAAAAAGTGGCATTGAAGCGATGGAATGAGCTCGCAAAAATCGGAAAAGTATACGCAAGAATAAAGAAAATAAATAAAAAACAGAAATTGGTAAAATCATCAGTTGAATAAGCATAGTCGGAAGATCGCAAAAAATATCTGAAATCCCATCACAAATAATGATCACAATGACAAAAACATACAAAAAGTAAACAATACGCCTTACTTGAGAAATCAAAAATTTACCACAAATTATACTTCCGCATCTGAACTTCAAAGTTTTGTTTGCCAGATATGTCACGTTCAGAGCAGGAAAACTTACACAGAAATGTGACAGAGGTTGAAATGTATTTGTTTTCAAATGCCCGGGATCACCGTAAGAAAGACGGTAAATGAGTAAAATAAAAATAAACGGTGTGCAAGTATTTCAACATTTTTTGCATTATTGTCATTCGTTTTATTGCACTTATACTGCATTTATGATAATAAAATATGACTGGAAATCAAGATGTCTGAAAATTCCGATCTCTATCAACTCGGAACTAGAAAAGCGATATCGCTGAAATTTCTTAGCCCTCGAACAAAATATACGAACTGTAATTATCATGTATAACAGAAATTATTGATATCAAACGTAAGCTCTTTCTTTGTTGCTGCACATAAACTTTGATCGTTAATCGGGACTGTGAACTTTGCACATTCCGAAATGAATCGAACGGTTCGAATGCACGATGAATTTTATTTCAAATTATAAATCAAGTGTAAACCATGCTCAGTTACGTCAGAATACAAATGTGAATTAATTAATTATTTATTCCGGGGTCACTCCACATAAATCTTTCTAAAACGAACATTACATTGGCCTTTTTTTAATACATCCTTTTGCTCTAGCGGAGCCTGAGAAATTTTAAGAATTTCTGTTATTGATGAACGGACAATGGAGAAGGTCAACGATTGAACAAAAAAAAGTTTCGTTGATTGATCATTGATCGTTGCATTTGTAGGATTCATCACGTTTTAGTAAGAAATACAAGGATGTAAACATGTATACATAATTACGCTCAGTTATAGGCCTGGTTTTAAAAAGTTGAGATTTAGCGTTTGCAGCTTGCCAACGGTAAGATTTTTGATGCTGCCCAAAAGTTGTTCAATCACTGGAAGGTTATGCAGCATTTAATAACGATTGAAAAATGCAATAAAACAAGTTTTATTGGCGATTCGAAACTAACAAAGTGTTATTCAAAATAGGTTTATAATCTGACATGAAAGATTTACGATCCGACAGAGATCCGTAAATTCACAGCTGCATTTACGTTTTTCATCAATCGATAGTACACAAGAACTGTACGAATACATACAGTTTTGCTTGATTTCAAGTTCTTTTGTTGCTGACAAATCGGTTCGAGTTCGATAATTCATTGTAATCATGACTCAAAAGTATTGATGTAGCATTAAAGTTGATGATTTACTGAATAGCAATAAATGAGCAGTCTAGCCAGCGTTTATTCGATCGTTTAAAAAATGTCCGATTTGCATAAATTTCCATGATCTTTCCTATTCGATTTCGTACACTCTTTCCTGATGAGAATGTTTATCCAGACATTGTGCAGTCTCTTCAAAATAGCTCATGAATGGCTTCTGTAGGCATACAATCTATATTTTTTTTTATTCTTACAATAAAATCAATATTCATGATTTGCAAAATTTTTGTTGGTCTTCATTTCAAAATTATTATTACCACATATCCTCAGGTCTTCACTTTCGTACTATAATCTTTCATCATAAAGTATATTGTCTTCCTCGAATGTGAAAATGTATGAATTGTTTGCAAAATTGCAACACGTTTAAAAATTCCATTACAGCTATCTATCGAAAATTGTTTCATGTCACGCGGATGAAGGAATAAGCGAGCACGGTATTGAATTCACATGTTCTAATGAAATAACGAGACAGAAGAATCTCAATGTTAGAGAACGCAAGCGGTAACAGTTACGCTGGATTCTAACCCCGAGGTTAGTATTTTTTTAGCATAAGTTCGTGGCCAAGTTCCATATAGGAGGAATTTGATTCTAATGCACTTGTCTCGATGCTAATGTACCGATGGATAGAGAATCAGATACTGCATGCATTTTGTAGAATATCTATGTAAATTAATTTATAATATGCATTCTTGTATGTATAACATATTCGTTAACTTGAGAATAGGTTGTTGCGCGTTATATGATGGAACGTTCAATGATATTCTAACCATTTCGTTGTATACTTGCTTTGATTTAGTGATCACAATTTTGTTTTTGTTTTTGTTTTTTTTTTTTTTCACTTCACGGAAACTGGAAAGCTTGTTTGTTAAGGACGCCAGGAACAATTACAGATTAATAATTGTACAGTCATTTGCTTAACAGATCAAGTTATTTCATGGCAAACCATGTTAAATCGACTCGATCAATTCGCTCTATAAAACTTTCCGTGATCGATATACATAAATTGATTGTGATTATCGATAATTGAGGAAGCGATTAGTAGAGGCACAAAAGATCGTCCGACAATAGAAGCCTTTTGATTTGATGAGTGAATTGATGATTATTGTTTGATGCTTGAAATAAACTTACCTGATGTTTTTTTTCCGTGTTATTACACGAGGCTCAGACCAAAGAATAAATTAATTTCCAAAACGTTTAGATTCTACGGTTGTTTCCGAGATATTGATGTAAAAATCCAGTCGGACAGCCAGTGTGAATGGGAGTCGAACTCAATTACAGCCCTCCGAAAATGATGAAAAAATGAAACGTGACGAGGAAGGCTTGCGAGGAGGTGCAAAGAAATGGTATGAGTGATAGCAAGTGCCCACCTCACCACCCTCTCGCTTATTCGACTTAACTCTTCGCTCGTCCACTGGACCACTGACTGTCAGAATCGCGTGCCACTTCGTAGCTTGGCACTTTGGTCGCTCGCGAGACCCCCAAGAAATTCTTTGTTCATGCAAAGAGAGGCCGCGCACAGTGATATCAAGGAGAACCCTGCCGTGGTTCTTGCCGATCGCGGTCCCCGTACCTTACGTCTTACCACCACCACCACCACCACCACCGACTAGAGTTTTTTTTCTGTCCTCTTCTTCTCCCTATCCCGAGTTATTCAACTGTAGTCCCGTGTTTTCTCAATCACAACGTCAACTTGCGATGCATTGCATTTTCTGAGCCTCCCACCCTTTCACTTTCACACGTGCTACACACATAAACTCCAATTCTTTTTCGTAGATCGACCGACAATTCCCCACCTTCGTTTCTTCTCTTAGATCAAAAATGCTTATTTTTTCTTGTCGTAACTTGTATTGACGCGTCAAAACAAAATGAGCCGCGAAGCAGCCAAAAACGTAATGAGTATAGGGCGCCAGTGGTGCACCATAGCTCCGTGATATTTCAAGTTCTTCGCGTATACGATGTACGAAGAACCACGAATCGTCGATGTCAAGGTACGTCCTTTTCGACGTCCATTCAAACATCCACCCCGCGGAATTTTTTTTTACCATTTTTGTTTGGTCTCCATTTTATTCCTCGATTACTAACCTGTCAACATACGAACTCAAATCACCATAAACTTTTAGGAACTAGAGAGTTTTTTTATCTCATTTTAATCATTACAAATGACATGCACTAATCGATTCGGTTCACGCCCGATCAAACCAGTTGGATATCGCATTGTAACATATGAGGGTGAAAAAATAAAATAATTCTAACAATATTTCATAGTCAAGGGAAAATTGTGAAATGCCACGTACGCCAATGCATAACGCCATCTTCCAAATGCATAACAGTCCACCTCGAATTTTAATGGGTTTCTACGAATTCAAGGATCAAACCAGAAAAATTGTTTCAAAAGCTGTTAATCAACTTTACAAAAATAGTCTCGAATTTACACTTCGATTTCATCGCTTTCAGGACATTGCTATAAAGGCAATATGATAAAATTTGTTGGAGGTTATTCGACCGAATAAAAATTTACATGTTCGCATTCCCACGAAGACGAAGTTTGCTCATAAGATAAACGTATGAAAAATGACCAAATAAAAATTGAGACACTATTTTTTTTTTCATGAATCTTTACTCTTTCTACCAGGGAGGATCTATCGATATATCATACTTACAACTACTGATACTCGCGTCTGCGGAAAATTCGACTAAAACAATTCGTCTAAAAAACGATTCGACTAAAAATACTTCGACTAAAACAATACGACTAAAACAATTCGACTAAAAATAATTCGACTGAGAACTAATCGACTAGTAACGACGCGATGAAAACAATTCGATTGAAAACGTTACTCATTTCCGTGTCTGGGGAAAATTCGTCGATAAATGTTCTTTTTTGTGCCCGCTCTCAGCCACACCCGGAGTCAACGACGTACATAGCAGATATTTGACTACATTTTTATTTTTTTCTCACTTAACGATTGCGCAGACACATCGAGTGCGCTCTAAACTCGTCCAACGATTCCGCACACACATCGAAGGTGCTCCAAACCCACCCAACGATTCCACACACACATCGGAAGTGCTCCAAACTCACCCAACGATTCCACACACACACACACACACACACACACACACACATCGAAGGTGCTCCAAACCCACCCGACGATTCCACACACACATCGAAGGTGCTCCAAACCCACCCGACGATTCCACAGACACATCGAAGGTGCGCCAAACCCACCCAACGATTCCACACACACATCGAAGGTGCTTCAAACCCACCCTACGACTTCTAAGGCTTACGTAATTCGTATAATAAAAAATAAAAAATAAACAAATGGAGTCAGGAATCCACCACGTTCTCGTAGCAGAATTTTTTTAGTCGAACTTTTAGTCAAAATGTTTTAGTCGAATTGTTTTTAGTCGAATTGTTTTTAGTCAAATTGTTTTTTAGACGAATTGTTTTAGTCGAATATTCCGCAAATCGATACTCATTTGTAAAGGAGAGTGAAAAAACCAGTGTGCTTATTGTATCCTCACCGTAATGCCATAGGTCAGAATGAAATGCAAGCACTCGATATATTAGAAATTCTTTTTGTGTTATTTTCTCTCTGTCATTCAACTAGTACCTTGATAAAATATGCGTGACTTATCATTATAATTCTCGAATATTTGTGCACAGGATTTGGTGAATTTTCTAACTCTTATTGCCCTCAGGTCAGTGAATTTAGTTGATTTTTCATTTGCGTTAATCACAATTTATTTGAATAACCGAGATTTTGCACAAATCAAATGCGTTTTTTCCTTTTTTTTTCGTTCCAGCGAAATGGACAAAACTTTTTCCAACCAGAAAACCTATTGAAAGTGTTACGCGAATCGCTCATTTAATGATTAGAAAGATCAACTATTTGTTCAGGAATAGTTGGCAATGTCAAAGATAGTGAGATCAAATGCCGATTTTGTGAGTTTTCTCTTTAAAGATGAGGTCATAATTACATATTATGTAGGTGAGAAAAATTTTTGGCTCGTGCAGATCGATGTATAATGCATGTGCATCGCAGTAATGATGTTGAAGTACATCTCTTACCAGTCTTATTCTTAATCAACTCTTCGGTGAAATAACTGTTTTCTGGTTCATCACTGTTCTCAATTTTTGCTGAAAAAAACAAACAAATGATAAACGAAACGTGCACTTATTATAGCATTCCTTAATTATCAAATGTTTTTTGCGTTAATTGAGAACAGAATTTTGACATGAAAAAGAAAAGAACTGTGTCAGAAAAAAAATATCTTTTCGAATGAATTAAGAATAAAAATGATTGAAAATAAATATTTGTTATGATGATCATATTTATTCATAGGAATGATGAAGAATAGTGACATCAAAGAATCATTTGAAAAGAGAGAAACGAGGAAAAGTGACCCTATTATCTCCAAAATCTTTGTACTCATTCTTCCCTGTACAATACGCTTTGAAACTCATCTGATAATTAGTGAATTTAAGCAGTCCACCGAGAAGAATGACAGCGGTCTACTGGATGTATCGAGCAAATATTTTTCCTATTCAATTTCATTTGATCGAATAACCTCCAATGGGATTCGACCGCAATAATTTGCGGTCCGTAAACTAAGTCTCGTGGAATGTGATGGAAAATCGTTACGACACACATTGTCTTCTGTCGTGGAACATTCTTTTCGTAAATTAGTTCATTGACACGGTCGAAACGTAATAATGGAATTTAATCGACGGATGAAGAGTTATACATCGAATGTACGTGCCAAATGTCGTGGGTTATGGGCATTCGTATAACGACGGAACCAGAGTGCATTTACTTGCATTATTTATATCGATCGCATTTATTTTGCATTATATTGTTCCAAGGTCTTTGTTTAAAGGTATTATCGCATGAGTATTGAATCCAGACACCAGGGAGTCGGTGACCGCATTTTGCTAGACGTTATTACGCGATATACGACCTGAGAAATTATTTTTGAATAAACATATGAAGATTGTAATTAATGCGTAGTAGCATAATACTTTGGGCGAAGCATATCGAACTTGATTTCAGTGCGTAACGGAAATTAATGTTCGATGAGTTACCGACGTCCATGTTATTGAAACGAATGAACTCGTGACAACGTTGTACAGGATGACTCGGTACTATAACGAGAAATGTAATCGCGAGGGCGGTTGTCCTGGACGCGGTGGGCCAGCAACGTGTATTTCTCAAAACGACTTTTTTCGCCACTGTCTACATGATAATGTCAACGGTGTATGCGGCATCTCTTTGAAGTGTCTTTTTCAATTTATTGTTTTCAAATTAGTAACAAATAATAAGTTTATAAATAATAATATTATTCTATTGAAATAAGTACTGAATTTTGACAAGGTGTTCAAGGTCAATTTGAATGCACAAATTAAACGTAGGGTCAGGTTATCAACTGATAGATGCAAATTTTCATGATCGCACATTTTCGTAGGGATAAAAAAACAAAAATAATCCATCATTTTTCATCAATTTTGATGCCCTACCAATCCTTTACGAAATCACCGCGTACGTTTCTTCCATGATTGATCGTTTTACCATTGCACCCGCGATTGTTTACTTAGCGAAAACATTTCTTCATCAACGAATTATTATAATTCTCAAACGAATGAATTTGGAAAAAAAGCATGTGGTCCATTCGTAGAGGATTGTTTAGGGAACAAAGTAAAAGGTGGTGCGCACTAAAAGCGGTAAAAAAAAATACAGATTTTGTTTCGATGAATCCGGATAAAAACATGTTATCATGAAATCATGAATCATGAATGTTTTGATGTTTTTTTAGGTTAATTACAAATTCACGTCGAATATGATCAGTTGATGCATTGAATTGAGTATAGGATGATTTTGAAATCTTTTCACTCATTTGCCTCGCATATAGTACGGTTGTTATCTCAAGAAGCAACGAATAATATGTAATTTACCCTTGTTGTATTTGAAATGAAAAACTCTTCGATTTAAATTCTTTTGAAAACATAATTTCTCTGGACAAGGTCCAAAGTCTGTATTTTCCTAGTCTATCTTTTATTGATGATAAGTGGCAAAAAAAGTAATAGTATAATTATAGAATGACAAAAAATATTGAATCGTTCCGATGACCATGCACTTGGTCATGATCGAACTTTGTACAAATTTAATTGTGTGCAAAATGTTTTTCATCCAAATTAATCTATTTTCGTGTTTTGGCCGGCCACGATCAAAAACACGAAATATATTCGGCCTTGAATATTCATTTCTTTAATGTCTGAAGCGTGGCCGTAGTAAAAAAAAAAAAAAAAAGAACGAAACATTGCGTGTAGCGTGGGGCTCTGGGAGAAAATACTGCAGAATTTCTGGTTCTGAACAACGATGACGTCGGTGATACGAAGAAATAAATTGTTTATATATAATGTGTGCGTCTATGGTATGAGGAAAAAAAATTCAATAGAATTCGTTTTTTATCATACTCACTATTATTATAGTTATTTTTATGCTTGATTGTTTGTACATTTTTATCCCGAAAGATCTTCTCGACTTTCAAGGATTCGACGTTTGTCAAACTTAACCTTTTTTTTCCGTATGAAAATGCGAGAAAAAGTATAGAAAAAAGGATCAAATAAAATAATCATCGTGTCTGGAAACTGAGCCAGTAAATAGAGCAGACGAGTGAAGGGTATTTGTATATTGTGTGCTCGTCACGGAGCGAATACCGTGAGTAAATATTCATCGGTGAGAAAATTACCGTCCTGTGTTCGTCGTCGCGTTGTTCGAGTTATTAAACTACGGAATTGGGAACCTTGAACTGGCACGAAAAATGCACTCGTCCTCTTGGAACATTATTGTTGTTACAATTATTGCTGTATAAAAAATTTTTTTTTTTTTTTCAATTATTATATTATTATAAAAAAATACTTTTGATTCTACAGTGATTTTTCTTCGGTGGAGGTTCTCAAAATTTAGAACTAAAACGATAGGATAAAAAGCAAGAGTATTATCTCATAATTCAGATTGCAGAATCTCGCGCTGCATAGAATTTATAGTAACACCATTGTTCTGCAACATCGTCAGAATACTATGAGCAATTATTCAGGAGTTAATTACGAAGAGATGGAATAAAAAACATACCCACGCTTTGTGCTGTTTACTCTTTGCACCAATTGAATTGTCGCAATGGATGATTCTGTAAAGCTTATTGTAGTATTTAGGGTATGACGCAACGACTATTAACCAAAAAACTTGCACTGTATCTCCGAAATTTCATCTTTTTTTTATCATCATCTGCTAATAGGCTACTGTGCCTCAATCTTAATTTGAAACAAATTGAATTTTTTAAACAGTCTGTTATCCGGAGCCAGATCCAAACAGTGGACTTTTTTTTACTATCCTATACGTTGAATAAAGTAGGTCAAAAGTGTATTTTCACGATTGTTTAAATTTGCGAAATAATGGATATCGGAGCACCATTGGCTGTAGCCACATCATCGATCGTCAATTATTTTGCCTGGAAAGTTATAAAAAATATTCCATCTATCGATCACCAACGATTAACGAGAACGTGTGCACCGAGGAAAATGGAATGTGTATGTGTCATTGATAGGAAAATGCCAAGCCTGTTGCAACTATTAATAATACAGTGCTTCACACATACTAGAGAACCGATGGATTAAGAGACGGCTGAATCAAAGGAACAGCCACAATTTTGATTCGAATGTAACGTATCAATTAGATAATTTTCTGTCGTTGATAATAAATCAAAATAACAAAAGTCATTAGTTATGAAGTGACAATAAAAAGACTCGCTGCTTCGTTATTTTAATCGCCATTTCATGAATACAACGCGACTCTAGGAATTCGTAATCATCGGAATTTTTTACTACTGCAGCACAACTCATGTATGAAATAGAAAAAAAAAAAAAAAAAAATTGTAGTCATAGAAAAATTTGGAAAACGCTGAAAAGCTGGAATCCATTTTACTTTACACTCGTTGACATTAATAATGGACACCAAGTCTTAAGTTCTCATTATTAAATTTTCTTTGAAAAATCAACTCGCACATTAATAAATTTGATTGCAACATCGATTGTCACGCATTTGTTTTTTTTTTTCACAATATTCATGTCAAGCCTCGTTCAGTTAACGGTCAACTTTCAATTCCAATAGCCCCGACTACAATTGAAAAGCATCACCGAGAAAATGAAAGCCCAAAGAATTAGTTAAGCAAGCGAATCGTCTGTATCACTGAAACCTACAAAATGTTGTTTTCTTGAAAAATTTATCTCAGTCGGTAAGTCATTTCTTTTAGATGGTTTGTCCGATCTTTCGCTCTCCAAACTTCTCCACCGAAGTTGCACCAGCACCGACATCTGTCGTCGAATATCACAAGTACCGTTTGTACATACGAATTCTACACTGCACATAATTGTTATTACTATACGTGGCTGTAGTATGAGACAGAGGAACGAGAGAACGAGAGAACGAGAATTCTCCTTCCAGCTGTGTTATCGTAAAGTTGGTGGTGCCGCTGTGGCGCTGCATCATCGAATAACACGCATTCCCTTGCGGAGGTCCGCAGAAAACGGTGGACGAGAAAATATCGTTGACTATTTATTTTTATTCTCTATTTTACCCCGTCCTTTTTTCATTCAAAAACGTTTCGTATCGGCTGAGCGCTTTTCACCGCTTTCATATTATCGCGCTCAAGCATTCGGGAATTTTCGGACATCCGTATAATCAGCCAATTAGCATTCGACTCTTACGAAAGAGTCACGGCCGCGTGCGTGCAGACCACGGTGCGTCAAGTTTATGTTCAGTGCGAGCGTGACATTGTTACCGTCCTCGTGTTTCCACTGTCTTTTCTCTGTCTCTTGCTCTCTTTTTTTCATCCCGTGTAAGGTCGCGCGAGTGTATAAACACATTCAAAAACTTTCACATGTCCCTCCTATCACTATGCTTCTTTATTGTTTTTTTTTGTCTTTAGAGAAGACAACTTAAGTAGTCGATAAGACTTCAGCTATAATTAAAATTAATTGCTATTAAAGAATAAAAAAAAGAACTATTTGGAGTGAGTAAAAGGCGTTTCGAAACAATAACATCGATTGGAATAAGCGTTACAACAGATTTTGAAGAAAACTTATTTTCGTTCAATGAAATATAAAATTACTTCAGTCATATGAGAACGTATCCTGCTGGAAATATTTTTAAGAAAAATTTTCATTGAGAATGTGAGACTAATTTTAATTTTTTGGAGTAGAATTAATCGAGTCATTTGCATTTTACTACTTGCTCATTAGCCATATTCTCACGCCATTCTATATTCATGAGATTCGTGTAAGTTTTATCGTACACTCGTATTCATCTGATTTTTTTTTCGCTCAATTATTGCAGACACGAGGACAAATTTGTTAAATTTGAGTATTCGAGAGAATTCGGAAGGTATAAGCGGGGCTTGGAAACCTCGCAAATATGTCCTCGCTTCTAGCTAATTGCTTCAGGAAATTGACCGAGGCTCCAACCAAACATGAGGTAATGAAATTATTGTTCGCAAAACTCTTCGATGCGTGAAGTGTTAATACGAGTTATGAGAGGTATATTTGATTTGTTCGAATGGAATTCGGCAACATATCTCATAGTTCAGTGAGCTCGAGAATGTTTGAAAGTTTTATAAACTCGAAGTGAAGTGCATTGTGGGACCAAATTTCGTTCCGGTTCGCTGCAACACTGACAACGAAATTTTGTCGAAAGCTTTAAATATTTTGTTAAATACGTTTAACAAAATATTTCGACGACAGAACAAAATGTTTTGTCATCTCAACAAAGTTTCTTTTCGGTATAAAAAAAAAGCTTTGTTGTAATATTCGAAATTTCGTTGCCTGAACAAAAAAAAAAAAAAATTTTTTTTTGAATACGTGCAACAAAGTATTCAAATATTTCAACAAAATTTCGTTTTCAGTGAATCTTGATAACGAATCACGCCACTTCCATTATGTCTGTCAATATTTTTACAAAATTGAAAAATATATGCCGAAAAATATATTTACGAATTAAAAAATATATGCCTCACTAATCCAATAGTACGGTGTACGCGTTGAAAAACGTTGCCTCGTTAAATCACATTCAAAAAGTATAAGTTGAGATTTATTTTTTGCCTTTTGATACATTTCAATATAATATTATTATCGAAGTAGAAAGAAAACGTTAGTCATGGCACGACGATTAAGTAACAAAGGGCAAAATATCGGGTGGCATGCGAATAACTCGAAGCTCTATCAAAAGTGTCTACATATTATTTGAATTGTTTTATTATCTTTTCGTGTAGCTCCGAGGCTTCAAAGTGACCGATATAAATCGTACCCGGAAATTTGGTGTTGCATGTCGAAGCCTTCAGGAATTGAAGAGAAAGGCATGCACTAAATTAAACGTAAGTCCAAAATGTTGTATTCGAAACTCATTATCATCTTTAGTAACTAAATTGTGAGACTGTATCAGCTCAAATCTTAATTGATTTTTAAACATTTTCAATTTATTATGTATTTGATTAATAGAATCATTGGATTCGTTCATCGTGATTATTATTATTTGAGTTAATTTGTCAAATATATAGTTAGTATATGAAATATATAATCAACAAAAAATTAATATGCACAAAGACCAGGAAAAAATGATATTTAAATAATGGAAATAATAATTCACTGCTATTTCAGAGAAGCCCGAGAAAAGTTTGATTGCTTTCGTCTCAATGTAGGTCATAATAATTAAATTTTGTATAACGTAGTTTCTCGATGGGAAAAGCAGTGAACTGAAATTATATAAATTTCATGTCATAAAAGCGTGGCGTTTTTAAATAATGTTACGATGTTTCCCGCAAGCCGAACAAAAGGCCTCTCTCGCGATAAATTCTGGGCGCCGGTTTAAGATATTTTTCTAAAAAATTTTATTTGATTTTATCGAGAGCGAGATTTTTAGGTTTTCCCGGTCTCAAATTTACATCAAGGCGGTAGAGGATCGAAGTCAAGACGTTATACAAAATTCACATCAACTCGAGAACAAATCCGGAATCACAAAATTGAATTTATTAAATGAAACAATTATTGGAACAACATTATTTTGTTTGATGTAGGTTATTTCGGGAAAAATACTTCGTATGATGGATCTCGTTTCACGAGAGTCACTTTTTACAATTCAATTAATAATAAATTTAAGAATATAATAGTTTGTCAAACGTCATATAAATTCGATATTAAATAGTCGAAATTATCGCCAGTCAATAACACAATTTTACACGAGAAATTCGAAAAGCCACGCCCCACGAATTTCGTTTATCCTTAAAAGTATTTACTCACGATAATATTCGTTGAATATGGAAATTCTCAAACTGATGACTGTCTCTTAACGAAAATGATAAAATTCCTCTCGGCAATTCGAAATGTCGAACAACGGAGAAATACGACAGATTTTATTCCGCGACTGAACGTTAACGAAAATTTCTCTCAAACATGAACGTACCCCGAAACTATATTGCTCATTGAGTCGATAATTCGTCACAATTATTTCGATTGAATGTAGCTATTTTTCAACACAAAAATGAAAGCGAGACGATGGCTCACCGCTACGGTTTCTGGGATGCAAAATCCGGAAAAGGACCACAGATTTTCGACTCGATATTTCCGGTGATGTCGTATTCTTGAGCGGGGTTGGCGACGGCTCGAAAAGAAACGTCAGGTCTCGTTGCTGCCCGAAACTAAAGTCCCAATTAATTATGGAAGCGTGATTTCGCGGATTAGGGCCCTAACCCCCCCACTTTTCGCCTACTAGGAATCTCAAATCTTCTCGAAACGTTCGAATTTGAATTTGTCGAATTATTGAATTTCGACTGGATACGACGTTGACTAACGGTTATGCCGAGCTTTGCCGAAGATCCCCGATCCTGATGGACCCATCGTTTGAGTTTAGACAGTTCCGGGTAGCAGCTTCGAGTTAGCGACCCTCGCTATGATTTTCGCGTTCCAGCGATGACAATCTAAGATGACCTTGACGCGGCCTATGCCTTTCCTCACGGATTATACGACGATAATTCCTACGACCAGAATATTTTCGATGTTTCACCTCTCTTTCTCTCGTGATCGTGGCTCGCTTGTATAAAATAAAATAATGAAAATAAAAATTGATACGATGAAATACGTTCGCATTTGACTAAGCAATTCTCTCGAAAAATTTTCTCGAGACGTTTTCTCCCGTGCCATACCGATGTTTTGCTTTTCGTGACGTGAACAAATTTACCACGTGATAATATGAATTAGTAAATTATTATCATTCGTTATTCCAAAGAAAAAAAAAACGAATCATTTTGAGTTCAGCATCGACGTGCGTCGATAAAAAAAAAAGAACCTTTGATATTTCTTGATAATAAATAACGAATTACATAGTTGATCTTGCGTTGGCATATTCCATCAAGTTTATAAAATGTTCTATATCACCTGTGACCTCTCGTTACTGCTCATCTAATGATTTTGATCGTAACTCGATTCTCTGAAAGCACGTATATACTCCGTAGAGCGTTGATTGCTTACAGTTGGCCGCTCTATCGCACGTATATACGTACGAAGTACATACAATCACTGGAAAGTGTACACAAGTGTTTAACAATATGCACTTCTCCAATATTTACAAAAGGATAGTTCGGACGAACACTCAATTTTTTATCGTATTTTTCATCTACATTATTACATTCCCAAATAATTTTCATCAGCTGTCGTTGTATACAATCTACGTAAAATTTGATCGAAAAATCACTAGCAAAAGGAGTAAAGAGAAAAAAAAATATATTCATTGACATACAACGCTTGAAATTTCAATCGATTCTCCAATTTCAGATCGTCGGCATATTAGAAGAGTACATTTTTCAACTGGAAAAGAAAACTCGAATTTGAATAGCAATTGTGTTGAGAGTGTCGGTGCATTTTGACTTATTTTGCCTTGCAAGCCTGTCATCTTCTTCCTGATGCACCAGACGCCTTCGATTTTTCAGACAGACTTAGTGAACCGCGCGGAGAGAAAGAAATAGAAAAGTGAGAGGAAGAGAGATGAAGAGAGCTTGACTATATAGAGGTCTGTATGGACCGACCTTCGTTGGGAGATTGGACTGCAACGTTGCTTTATCGAACCGCCGGCAGCAGGCCAGGCCAGGGACGAGAGAGTAAAGCGGCAGGGATATCTCACACTCCAGTTACATGGTGTAGGTGTGGGTGGTTTCCCACGGCCGTCAGTGTCACGGCCCTGAGATTTTACGAGGTCAAGGCCTAGATCTGAATCTCAGCTTCCCGGCGTTCTTCTGACCTGCTCTATTTTTCGTCATCCATGTCCCTTTTGCTTATCATCCTGTTTTTTTGTTCCCTCATAACCCTTTCGCGATTCTACTTATTCCTTGACATCTGCTTCGAGAACCTTATTCCCAACAGCCCCATTATACTCACAAGAGAAATCGAATTTATTCCGATAACTTCAAAAGTATCCAATCATCATCTAACTTTACAATCGGATTGTCGGCCATTTTCATTTTCTGCACTTTAGTTTAAGGTAGTTAGTGATAATAGCGTTACCATTTCTTCAGTGTCATTCCAGATGTATCCACATATGTTTTGTACTAACGTTTCTGTGATATTTTAAAATTATTTATTTGATAAAAATGAAACATTATTGAAATGCTGAATATGATGAAAGCCATGCTGTGTTCGAAATCCGGCATGTAATGAATTTTTATTCAAATTTTCAAATGTGTTTCATCAGAAGTAACATTGGATCGAAACCGATTGAAGTTCGCGTAAATGATTGGAGGATTAAGATTAATGGAAATATCTGATTATAGGAACACTCAATCTCCTTCGCTGTCTTATCATTGCAGGTGACTAATGACCTCGCGGAAATCAACATTTTCCTCCTCGATGGAGCTCTCATTGATGAGGATTACTTTCATACCCTCGAACCACAGACGACTCTTGTTCTTCAGAGGCCCGGTGAACAAATGCTTTCCGGTGAGCGTAAAAGATATAAACTCTGCCCCAATTTACAATTGTATTCAAATTTATTGTCTCGTATAGAAACTAAGTATTTACTGCTTTTATATGACAGTGATATTTCCACGATTATACCAATTGAATATCCTATTTTTATTGTTATTCAGAAAAAAAGCATAAATCGTCAGATTTTTATGTACGTAGCTTCCTGTTGCATCGATTCTATCGAAAATCTATCGAACGGTGCTCGCTCTCAAGTGAATATAATATCTCTAGTTAACAAGGAGATACGATAATCTCGAGGTCTCAGAAAGCCTCATTGAATTTCATTTTTTAAACGGCTCTTCCGCCGCTATGAATTAATCGTAGAAAGAGTTTTTTTTTTCCCCTGTCAAAGAGGGTGGAACAAGAACTTTAGAAGAGACGTAGAAGGACAAGGACAAGAGGCAGCGTCGAGCAAAAGAGAGAAAAAGTTTTATCGGAGATATCGTGCGAGTAATTTTTCAAAATCGTTCGCTCGATCGAGCTGAAGACGAACCGAATTGTCGCAGGCTATGAAAAATCCACAAGATGAAAAAAACATGAGAGCAAGAGAGAGAGAAAGGAAATTCCTGGTTGACACGGGAAAATACAGGTGGATTTTACAATTTCCCCGTGCGCATACTCGCGCTTGACCCTCGACCTCGAATCGATTTCCCTGAGGAGGGTTTAGCACCAACGGATATATCCTGCTCTTATGGATTCCCTGTGCGACCATTCAGATGTCATTCTTTTTTACATTGAATACATTTACGTGAATGATTTAGATGCATAATCAACATTGCAATGCATTCGGTAGTATTGATAAAACGTTCTTAATGGTCCTATGTCACAGACGCTGATCTACTCTACGAAACCCTGAGGCGAGTCAACATCGATTTTCTCACGGTTGGCGACAAGGCTGCCAAGTTCCTTACAGAGAACCTTAAAAGAAAGGTTGCTGTTATTCACAGTGTGCTTAATCGGGACGATACCAAAACTATGTTCAACAACAGGGATGAACATCCGGAGTGGTTTTGCGGTCTGGAGACCAATGTCATTACCAAGGTCTGGTCACCTGTGTAGATTAATTCAATTAGTTCACTCGCCAGAGCTCCCACAGTAAAAAAAAAAAAAAAAAAAAAAAAAAAAAAAAAAAAAAAAAAAAAAACTGTGTTAAGCAGGCTGATGTTATCGAATATACATGTTTCTGTAACATTTGCAGGAGGCATACATGCATCGAAGATGTCAAGATAGAATACGAAGTTATTTATATAAGACGATTGAGCAGATTAAAGCGTCGGAAACGTGGACGAACAATCGTCAGGCGCGGCTTCATCTGCATCATGTGATCGAATACTTCAAGATGCAGCTCCGTAAAGATCATTACTTCGGTTATTACTTCGATCGAAGCTATAGTTTTCGGGCAAACTGTGAAGATGAGGTCGACCGAATTGAGAATCGAGATAACCATTGTTACGAACATTGCCCATGCAAGTTGGATTATTATGAGGATGAGGAAACTAAAACTGAGGCACTGAACGAATCGGATTTCCAAGACCCAACCGCTACCGCTGATGATGAGATTGACGCCAGAAGAATTACACGACTTTCAGATTCTGCGGAATCAACAGGCAGAAAAATCACTGCCAACGGAACGGAAAAAGCGACATGTCCTTTTAAGCTAGTCACACGTAGCAAGGAAGAACAAGTTTCTCTTTGCGATGCCAATGGCGAATTCAGGTGCGAGGGTATGTGGAATCTTGAACGTTGCTCGTACGGTCAGAGGCATCAAATCAATCCCTATAGATCACATGAAGAATTGGTACTCTTTTCAACATGGAATCTTGACCACAAGTGAGTATATATTTTAAAAATAATCATTTGATTCATAACTGTTCCCATATTCTTCGTAAGTTCATTATTTCATGAATCGTTCGATCAATCGCGAATAATCTGTTGCCAGTGATCGAAGTTTGACATCGCAAATTTCCATATAAATATGATTACGATGTGTGACGTCATTCCTGACTTGATAATCGAATGTACTCTCTTCCAAATGATTTAATTCCAGAATCGAGAGATCCAGAACTCTCGTGCCACAATTACTGAAGGTCTCTGAGCAGGATACTATAAATGACGAGGATGTCATAAGTCTGTACGATAACTTGTTTACCGTCAAAAATTTGCGTCTCGTCCACATTATTTGTCACGACAAGGGATCTCACAAGTAATCAATGTTATAGATCTCCTATAGACACACCATATTCATGTATAGACACATAAAAAAATCGCCGATTTCGTTGATCGGTTAGACGGACAAGAAATATTTTGGCGAAATAACATTGAACGACCCTAAATGCGAGTCAACTGAAATACCAAAAACTAACGTGTCGCTCCGCATAGATTCATACCATGGACACATCGATCGATGTTGACGATAAGCTGTATACCCTTTTATCCGCACCGTAGAAGTTATTGAAATTAGAAAATTGAGTACCGAACACATCAGATATATAAACATTGTTGATATTATAATAGACACGAGTTTATCTGTTGTATGCGATGTTCTATGACGTCGTTAAATATGGTCGAGCATATATATTTTAATATATATATATATAAATATACGTGTTTATCGGGAGATATTAACTTCATTTAGAAAAAAGCATAGAAGTAACACGTGTCGGAGTACCAGATAAAAATCTAAAAAAAAATTTAGTGCTATGGACCTGTAGATATCAACATTAATATGTTTCAATTCGAACGAGGAAATTATAGGTATTACAAGAGTCTAAACATGGTCTCAATCGTCCAAGTCTGAACCGTTGTAATATTTTCATGACGAATATTATTATAATTACGATATATGTAAGAATTTCCTCTTATTTTTATCCTTTCGCTGAGTCGAAGAAATAAGAATACGAATTGATGAACTACAATGGTCTTGAAATCAAAAGATGAAGCAACAAAAATCAAACTCTTACACTACATCAATACATAGTGAAATAATGTAGAGTAGAAGGGGTAAAAAAAAATACAAAATGAAGACAACAAAGTTCTGATATACGAAGTTGAAGAGAGATTTCTATTAGATTTGGATGCTATGATCAGGGGAATATGGTGCTTTTCCTCTTGCCACAAGGCTATGAGAGAAAAATAAACTCACACACAGCTTTACAACAAAAAATGAACAATATTGTGATCGAATTATAGTAAATAATGGTTTATGTTTTGTTTTAACGCAAAATAGATTGGACTTTGACTGCATGAAATTGTGGAAGACAATGCTTGGCATTCGTACGATACAATAGGCATGTTTTTTTAATTTTACGAGGACGATTTTTCTTGTAAGGTGCTTGTTATAGGAATGAACGAATACGCCTGGTCATTCACTAATCCAGGAATATTTACGTGATTGACTTGTACGCGAGATGAGCTTTATGATTAACTCAGAAAAACATTGTAAATTTAAAAACTTTTTTCCTTTTGTGTACATTTAATCAATTGAAATGGAGTTTTCGCAAAGCACAAAAACTATTTTGAAAAAAAATTATTCAATGAACGACAGTGCTACGTGGTTCAATTAACCTTCACTAATGGAATTCACTTCAATTAATTTACCGGTGGATCATGTGAAACGAGTTAACTAGTGATAAACTGATCTCTACTGTACCGATGATACTGTTATACCTACGACTGTCGATACCTCCTAAGTCGAAAGACGCACTCAATTTTTATGAGACACAACTATGGAAAAAAATGGTTGCATTCAAACTTTCTTTGGAAGTCAAGCAGATTTTGATTTATCAAATTGTAATTGAGTATTCAACTTTTTCAAACTTTGTTTAAATCCGGAACTTTTAATAACGGATAAATTAAATATACAAAGCAGAATCAGTGTGGAGGCTGAAAAGTATCTAATATTTATTTATTCTTTAATGTTGATAAAAAATCATGAGATTTTTCCCACGTTTATATGCAGTACGGAAGTTAAATTATAAATAGAAGTAGTACGTAAAGAAAATTTCGAAGAACCGATACGCATTCACCACATCTGTTAGTTATACGTTCATAAAATGATACAACATGAAAAAAGTGTGAGATTCCATTTGCAATCAAAAAGAGACGCATCTTTCGGCCTGTATCTTATGAAAAAGCACCACAAAAACAATTCCTTCCCGTCCGGCTGAAAGAATAGTAGGAAAAAAATCGATCAGCTGATGATAATTCAGCGAGCGCAGAATGGAAAATTCGGAGATAATAATATGTTCGGAGATAATAAGTACAATCGCTGCTTCCGTTGAAACAATAATTTGAAAAAAAAAATGCCCAATATGGGGAACCACAAATTGGGTTCATCCGGAGTTTCTCATCGCAATATAATAATTGAATAGACATATATATGGGGCATTCCACGCCAAATCGACCACTTTTGAACCCGACCCCTTTTGATTTGGCACAAACTTTTTTATCCTTTTCTACGCTACCAACGGCGTTTTTCAGAATTTTTTCAAATTTTTTTACTCAACCCAGAAAAAGTTATAAATTAAAAAAAAAAATGGCATTATTTTTGTTCAAAGTGACATAACTTTTTCGAAAATTGACTTACCGGGACGTTTTTTTTTTCAAAATTTTTGTATTTGATTGTACTTTTCAGAAAAAAAATATCAAAAGGTCATACGAATTCATCTTCACCGGTTTTTTTCAGAATTTAAGAAAAAAGTGAAAATTTTGGGATGATTGCCATTTTTTATTTTTTTTTCTTTTCTCCATAAGAAACTTTGACATTTTCTACAAGTTCTCTGAAATTTTCAGAGTGGGATTTTCTCGCTTTCTATTTCTTTTTCTCGATTAAAAAAAAAAAAAATTTTCAACTCGGCTTATTTCTAATGACACCACTTTGAAAATTTTCTAGGATGTACCGAGAACCTTGAAAGTTGAAGAATAATTATAATTATAATAATTAAAAGTGGTAGTCTTGGAAAAATTTCAATTTATTCCGAAAAAATCAGAAAAAATTAAAAACAGCCCTGAATATTTTTTGTATTTTTATAAACTGCATTAAAAACAAAAAAAATGGAATATCTTTTATTATTTGGTCAAACTATAAGCTTTTAGACATTTAGAAATAGAAGAAAAAGAAAAAGCGTAGAATGAAAAAGAGAAAAATTCAAATGGATTTTATCCCGATTAACCTATTTCTAAATTTATAAAAGCTTATAGATTGGTCTAATAATAGTATATTACACTACAAGGGCAGAAAGTTGAGATTCCTGCACTGCGCGTCACAATGCCCGAGGCGAAGCCGAGGGCATTTGACGCGCAGTTCAGGGCTCTCAAACTTCTGCCCGTGTGGTGTATACTATTTTTCTTCATAGCCGGTCGAAAGTACGGAGACAAAATATTAAATGTATTACATCAAAAAAAAAATTGATGCCTGCCCCCGACATTTGCGGCACGAGCGAAGCGAGTGCTGCTGGTCGGGGGGGCAGGCATCAAAAAAAAAAAAAACCTATGTAGACAATTAAACATTCTATCGGAAATTTTTAAAAATTTAACAAACATGAAAATTTTTTAATTCAACAAATGTGAAAATTTGTTAATTCAACTAACATGAAAATTTGTAAAATTCAACATGAAAATTTTTCAAATTAAACAAACAAAATTTGTTTGAATTGAACAAACATAAATTGTTTTAAATTAAACAAACGTAAAATGCAAATTAACAATAATATTAATGCGTACATTAGTTTTTTTTATTAAAATATATATAAATAATAAAAAAAACCAATGTAGACAATTAAACATTTAATCAGAAAAATTTTTTAATTTATCAAACATGAACATTTTTAAAATTAAACAAGCATCCAAATGAATCAAACAAACATAATTTTTTAAAAATTAAACAAACGTAAAATGCAAATTATCAATAGTATTAATGCGTACATTATTTTTTTTCATTTTTACGATGGTCACATGCATAATAAAAATTGTTAATTATGTCACCATGAAATACGCAGTTTTCGAATAAATTATGTGGATTTTCATTGACAGACAGATATTTTGATTTTTGTCCATTTATATGATGCTTCAAATTATGAATAACCAGCGTAAACAAAAGAGCAGCTTTGACGTCAGAGAAAAAAAATGGTTAGGGACAACTGTCACCGGTGACAGTTGCGGGAGCCTCACATACAGCTGTGCGTGCAAAAAGTGTTTGCTCCCGCCGTCATTCAGTTGTTTTACCAATGCAAGAAAGTCGGTCTTTCTGCATCGAAATTGATGCGGAAAGAGCGTACTTTCGACCGAGGTATGAAGAAAAAACATTTATTCCATTTTTTTTTGTGTTCTAATGTAGTTAATAAAAATACCAAAAATATTCAGGGCTGTCTTTAATTGTTTCCGATTTTTTCGGAATAAATTGAAATTTTTCCAAGACTCCCACTTTCAATTATTAAAATTATAATTTTTCTTCAACTTTCAAGGTTCTCGGTACATCCTAGAAAAGTTTCAAAGTAGTGTTGTTAGAAATAAGCCGAGTTGAAATTTTTTTTTTTTTTTATCGAGAAAAAGAAATAGAAAGCGAAAAAATCCCACTCTGAAAATTTCAGAGAACTTGTAGAAAATGTCAAAGTTTCTTTTGGAGAAAAGAAAAAAAAAATAAAAAATGGCAATCATCCCAAAATTTTCATTTTTTTCAGAATTAAAGAAAAAAATGAATTCATCTTCACCGTTTTTTTTTTCAGAATTTAAGAAAAAAATGAAAATTTTGGGATGATTGACATTTTTTATTTTTTTTTTCTTTTCTCCATAAGAAACTTTAACATTTTCTACAAGTTCTCTGAAATTTTCAGAGTGGAATTTTTTCGCTTTCTATTTCTTTTTCTTGATTAAAAAAAAAAAATTTTCAACTCGGCTTATTTCTAATGACACCACTTTGAAAATTTTCTAGGATGTACCGAGAACCTTGAAAGTTGAAGAAAAATTATAATTATAATAATTGAAAGTGGTAGTCTTGGAAAAATTTCAATTTATTCCGAAAAAATCGGAAACAATTAAAGACAGCCCTGAATATTTTTGGTATTTTTATTAACTACATTAGAACACAAAAAAAAATGGAATAAATGTTTTTATTAGACCAATCTATAAGCTTTTATAAATTTAGAAATAGGTTAATCGGGATAAAATCCATTTGAATTTTTCTCTTTTTCATTCTACGCTTTTTCTTTTTCTTCTATTTCTAAATGTCTAAAAGCTTATAGTTTGACCAAATAATAAAAGATATTCCATTTTTTTTTGTTTTTAATGCAGTTTATAAAAATACAAAAAATATTCAGGGCTGTTTTTAATTTTTTCTGATTTTTTCGGAATAAATTGAAATTTTTCCAAGACTACCACTTTGAATTATTATAATTATAATTATTCTTCAACTTTCAAGGTTCTCGGTACATCCTAGAAAATTTTCAAAGTGGTGTCATTAGAAATAAGCCGAGTTGAAATTTTTTTTTTTTTTTAATCGAGAAAAAGAAATAGAAAGCGAGAAAATCCCACTCTGAAAATTTCAGATAACTTGTAGAAAATGTCAAAGTTTCTTATGGAGAAAAGAAAAAAAAAATAAAAAATGGCATTCATCCCAAAATTTTCACTTTTTTCTTAAATTCTGAAAAAAACCGGTGAAGATGAATTCGTATGACCTTTTGATATTTTTTTCTGAAAAGTACAATCAAATACAAAAATTTTGAAAAAAAAAAACGTCCCGGTAAGTCAATTTTCGAAAAAGTTATGTCACTTTGAACAAAAATAATGCCATTTTTTTTTTTTAATTTATAACTTTTTCTGGGTTGGGTGAAAAAATTTGAAAAAATTCTGAAAAACGCCGTTGGTAGCGTAGAAAAGGATAAAAAAGTTTGTGCCAAATCAAAAGGGGTCGGGTTCAAAAGTGGTCGATTTGGCGTGGAATGCCCCATATACACTACCGTCGGAAAGTTCCCGGACAAAAGTCGGAAAAAGTTGCCACACTCTTTTTCATGTTTATTCCGTCGATAACGTAGATAAATTAATTTAATAAACGGAATTTTAAAGGGGAGAAATCCCATTTTATTTTGCTTTTTTTGAAAAATTTTTGCGATTTTTTTTACGACTAGGACGTCATTTTGAAAACGACCATTTTTCGTCTTTTTTTTTCCTTTTTACAGAGCGACCGCGTTTTCAGGAGAATTTTTTTTTTTTTAATTTCTATGACCGGATCTTGAAAAGGAAAAACTCAAGCTTCTAGTCACTCGATTTTTTTCAGGTTTTTTTTACGAAATTTTTTTTTTTCCATTGATTTTAGTCGAACTCCAGGTCTATCAATTTCCGTAATTTAAAAACTATGGGTTTTTTCACCAAAAGTCCAAGGACGAAAAAGTTTTATTTCTTCATTTTGAACGTTTTGGAATTTTTTCAGATTTTTTATCTCCGATGATGTTCATCATCATCGTCAACATCGTCGGATAAAAAAATTCGGAAAAAAATCTGAAAAAATTCCAAAACGTTCAAAATGAAGAAATAAAACTTTTTCGTCCTTGGACTTTTGGTGAAAAAACCCATAGTTTTTAAATTACGGAAATTGATAGACCTGGAGTTCGACTAAAATCAATGGAAAAAAAAAAAAATTTCGTAAAAAAAATCTGAAAAAAATCGAGTGACTAGAAGCTTGAGTTTTTCCTTTTCAAGATCCGGTCATAGAAATTAAAAAAAAAAAATTTCTCCTGAAAACGCGGTCACTCTGTAAAAAGGAAAAAAAAAGACGAAAAATGGTCGTTTTCAAAATGACGTCCTAGTCGTAAAAAAAATCGCAAAAATTTTTCAAAAAAAGCAAAATAAAATGGGATTTCTCCCCTTTAAAATGCCGTTTATTAAATTAATTTATCTACGTTATCGACGGAATCACATGAAAAAGAGTGTGGCAACTTTTTCCGACTTTTGTCCGGAAACTTTCCGACGGTAGTGTACAAATATATTATATTTAAGGGGGGGAAAACCTTTAGACCAGTCATAACAAGACAACTTTGATGTTTTCTGTAAAAGTAAACGGTTATTTTGATATTTTCCAATTTTCCTTTCCTAATATTTCTTTTACATGTTTTTATATAATGGTGAAAAACAATTTTTTACAATAGTGTCTGTGGACAATATTTTATCCTTAATTGTCGATTCATAGTTGTCAAGACACACTGGAAAAACTGAATGCATCTCCATTTTCAAGATGGCAGTAAAATGACAACATTCCCGACCTCGAAAACTCGCTTTTACACTTATGGTTGACCCCTCAACACAATAAAAAAAAAGAAAATCGCTGCCTACATGAAATGCACGGTTGACCTTTTTTTACGATGTTCTGACTCTGTAGTATAGATCACAAAAAAGTGCAAAAAGAGTACATAGGTTTTTTTTTTATCTGCCTCATGACGTCAAGAGCATTCCGAATTTCGCTTATCAAATTTGCATACATATTTTCATATGTATTATTATTATTTTATGGCAAACAAAAAAATTTCTAATGTTCGGAGTTTCCAGAGGTTTTATCCCCCTAAACTCATTAGCGACACAGCAATTAAATACCGTTAAACAGGGTTCAATCGAAGTTTAACATATTTTTTTAGTATCTATCGAAGATGAAAGTTGCCCCTTCAAGATGCAGTCACTTCAAAATTGACTCAGCAACATAGTATTTTTTTTTTTCGACTATAAAAAAGATTCCTTCGAAATCTCTGTTGCAATTTAATGACTGATGTTACAAAATATTGTTAACTCGCATTAGCATCATACAAATAATGAATAATTATCGGTAAAAAGTTCTAACACCGTGTACATTAAGAAGCATAAATGTAACAAGAAAATTTTGTTAAATTATTGAGAACAACAGTTATCTTATCGTTGTTTTTCGATTTTAATATCAAACTCGATGACTTCTTTTAGTTACTATATATTTCTTTAGTCAGGAATAATGGACGAGGAATAAATTTAAAAAATTACGAGCAGACATGCTATATTTTCTATAGTTCTAATAAAGTGCATCCATTATTTTACAGCGGATATTAAATATGAAAAATACTTATTTATATTATTATCTATGCTATTATACTCAAAAGTATTTTCATTGAAACACAATAAAGAGTTATTTGAAGGCAGTCATTCAACTGGGCATATATTTTATTTATCCGAAAGTGGCAGCGTGTTGAACTTTCAAAGTTTCTCATTATATTAATAATAATAACGAATTATGAAGACAAAAATTGCACAACGTTTTTAACGAGAGGACCACGAAAGCATTATCAAGTTCAACGGTCGATCGCATCTTGAAAGAAACCCTTCCAAGTAGCTTCCTAAAAAAACCGGACTGGATTTTTTGAGATGCCAAATTGACCTCGCGAGCGTCATTGAAGAGTTTTCGTCCTGACATAATTGGCTTGATTCAAATTCTCTCAACCTTTGTTCGTCAGTGTCATCCTCTTTCTCTCTCTCTTTCTCTTTCTCCTTCTCTCACTCTTTGTCGCTCTCTTTAGTGAACGTGATATTCTCCTCGCGTGAATATACGATCGGATGCGTCATTGTCGCTTAATAGAGCAGTTAGCGTTAACCGGTGAGACCAATTACTAATCAGCGCCGTTTCATTCGCTTCTCTCCGTCCCTCTCTCTCTCTCTCTCTCTCACTCTCTCGCTCTCATTCTCTACGTTGAGTCAACGCACGCAACGACATTGGGTTGGATGAAGCAGTCGTTATTTTTGTACTGTTGCATTTTCGATCTCACTCCCATTGGCAAACCAGTATTTTTCTCCACTTTGAAAGAAAATAAAACGGTTGATAAAATAATTATCGGTATAAAATGTCGATGACATTAACGTTTTGTTAATGTCGTTCAACTATTTTCGTCAACGAATTTCGATCGAACGAGAATTTTAATGGAAATACGTGATTTTTATTGCGATGAATATAAAAATACCGAGCGGATTTCCACAAAGTTCAATGTTTCATAGAGGTAGAAAAAAATGGGTCAATCTGTTACACGGTAAGGGATATTTTTCATGACGATAAATAGAATATTGGAAACGCTCAAAATTAAAAACATTCGAAACTCGGGTTTTGTTTTTTGAAAACAAAAAAAATATCCGGAGTTATGAGAAAAAGTCGTAAAAATTGAATTTGTCAATAAAACCAATTCAATAGCCCTCCAGTGTCGAAGCTATATATATTTTTTTTTTTGGATGCAGATTGCTTCAGCTTCATTGAAACATAGAATTTATTTGTTACGGGTTAGTCAGAGTTGTAATATTTTTTTTCAAAATAACTGTTCCCGTATTGGCGAATACCCAAAAAGTTTGCAGGTTAAAAATCGTTTCGCTTTGTCGGGAATTCTTTATTTATTGCATTCACGTGTTGTTACATACAAGCCTGGAGGTTGGCATTTTTCTCGCTATACAAATCTGTCCGATATTTCGCCTCGTGACCACGCGAAAGGTTATAACGTGCCTGCTTTCGCCTCCATGCGCCATTTTTCGTTTCATCTTTTACGATGCACTCACCGTTATTGTTTTTCCTGCCCGGGACTTCTACCTCTCTCTCTCTCTCTCCCTCCTTCCCTCTTTATCACTCTTTTCTTCCAACACACACGTATACACCGATTCTCTTATTGAAAGCTACAAAATCTGATCTCTCTTTAGAAGTTACTTTGTCTTAAATTTTTTGTTAATCCCCGTGAGGATCAGTGTGATTCCGATTGCTAGAACATCAGGTTAACGTTTTACAAAGATTCAAAAATGTAAAAAAGAGACAGGAAGATAATTTTCCATTGGTAATAACAACCATATTCAATACTATATTTTGTGATAAAAAAAAATAAAAATTTCACATAAAAAGAAGCTGTATCCGACGGTTCGTATTTTAATGACAGGACTCTTTACTTTTAATTAAAAAGCTTCAAAACGAAGAACTCATTAAGCAACATCAGATTCCTACATTTGTATTCTAATTTCGATCACTGTTACAGTAAAAAAAAAAAAAAATTCTTCCTCAACTATGGTACATGCATTCGATGAATTTCTAAAAAAAAAAAAAAATAAAATAAAACCACCATTTTCTATCGAGGATATATAAATTTACAGTTGATTAAACCGCTCAAGCGCATGCTTTTCAGTCTCCATTTTTAGAAAGATTTCTATTCCGGGATGAACGCATATGCTGAAGTGTTCAAGATCCGTGAAATCCCAAAGCTCGGAAAATAAAAGTTCCTCACGCGCTCAAACTTTTACGTTAGAAAAAAGATGAGAAATTTAGGAAAAAGTAAGTATCCACGATTGAGTAAAGAAATATACATGGGTGTGTATTCTGAGAAAGATTAGAAAGGATATAATAGGTCTGTCGAAGAATAGAACTAAAATAGTAAGTAGATGAAAAAGGGGGAAAAAAAAACAGAATTTAATATCCACGTATACGAAGGAAGAAGCGAGAGAGGGAGAAGGGAAAAATGATGATGAGGTTTGAGTGTTTGTCTTGTGGTTAAGTCAAAGTTTTTTTTATTAGAGTCGTAGACGCGCTCCTGTGCTCCTTATTCACACAAATATAAAGATATATGTATAAGCGCAGAGGTACTACGGTATAAAGTATAGTCTAGTTGTATAAGGGTGAATGGATGATGGCGATGGATGCTGCTGCTTGGTGCTTTGGAATAGGGTTTTCGGGCAAGGTGAAAGAGGAGATGAGGTGGTGTGGTTCCGCAGAATGGAAGCGAGAGAGAGAATGAGTGAAAGAGGGAGGAAGAGGGAGAGGGAGGGATTTTGGAGCTGAATGCGATGGGGTTGCCTGAGGGATTACGCAAATTGCTCCGATTGTCGGGCACAAGCTTCTCGCCGCGCTTCACGTCCTATTCCCGTCGTCTACGCTCTCTTTCTCTCTCTCTCTCTCTCTCTCTCTCTCTTCCACAACTCCCGCTATTCCATGTGCATGGGAGATTGTCTCGCTCTTCCACTCACCCGTTCATATGCATATATATAACGTGCTATGTACATTGATGGTGCCGGCTCCGCATAACGTGTGTGGATGTATTTTATATATTCGCTGGAAAGCGTCGTTGACGGAAAATCCGATGCATAGAATGTTTATGTATATATAAACACACACATATATATCCATATACTATATATATAATCATACACATATATCCAGATATATTTTTTTTAAAGAAAAAGCGAAAAAGAGATGAAAATAAGGTGTAAAGCATCACGTACAGAAAAGTAATGTATCAGTGTGTGTATGCGAGTGTTTGTGTGTGTGCGGGTGTGTCATGGGAAAAGAGGGGAAGAGACAGGAGAAGAAGAAGGGTGAGCTGGATATGTAAAATCCTTACGAAAATATTCAACGAGCATAATCGACTTTCGCGCCGTAACGCGTCAGCGACCTGAATAAACATTCGGGTCTAGTACTATATACCGTACGTGGATGATGCTTACGTACTCTCTCTCTCTCTCTCTCATTTTCTTTTTCTACAGTTCTTCCTTCTTCGTCTTCTATTTTTCCTTCTCTTCTACCTCTTTCACTCAGTTTGACACACATGCACATTTTGATCTCCTCGCTGCATCATGGCACCCCGAGAGGGAAACCGGGGGAATGCGGGGTCGAGAGGACGATTCAGCAGCCGCGAAATCTCCACATGTGTAACTATGTGTGTGTGTGTGTGTGTGTGTGTGTGTGTGTGTGTGTGTGTGTGTGTGTGTGTGTGTGTGTGTATGCATGCTATATGAAGGAGCGCGTGCTCTCGCGATTCCTGAGAACCACCACTGGTACGAAGACGAGAGAAAGAGAGAGGGAGATTGACATAAGTGTGGGATATGAAGGTTCGCGATGCTGATGGAGGTTGGAGATGGTGCGAGTTTCGCATCGTCCGCCGCTCTCTCAAATCTTCTATACTTATGGATGTTGAAGGTATTCCACGAGAAATTGGACCATTTTTGATCTATCCAATTATCAGATATCGTTTTATGCAAACACGTTTCTTTGATTATCTTCGTCGAAAATCATCCGCATAAAATCACGCACAAAATTTTGTATGATTCAATTAACTTGAACATCAAATTTGGGATTTTCCATCAATGTGGCACACAATTTTATTGAAATTATCTAAAAGCGAAAAATTGACATCCTTCTAACAGGAAGTAAGGTTTTGTGAATTATGGTTTCAACGATGATGAAAGTTTCTGAACGGTTTCAATCACTTGTGTCATTTGCATCGTGTGGTCAATATAAAAAGGCAACAGGTGATACATTTTTTAACTAGTGCCAACAACCCCTCGCAGTATTGAACCACGAACTTTGGTAATATAAGGTCAGAGTTTTTTTTTCGTATGATATTAAATGAGACAAGGAGTTGGCAATACTGTTATAAAAATTATACAACTGATTTTATTCAAAAAAGAAATTAAGCCCTGAAAAGATATTGGGAAATATGAAAAAATCATCGATGACACGTTCGATTAGCTATACGTTCGACGAAAAATTACTTTTACTTTGCTTCGTGTCAACTCTTTATCTTCAGCTGTGCCCTCCAATTTTGCATAATTACTGTACAGAAGATCGCCAACTCATACGTGATCTTTGCAGTATTCACTGTATACCAATGTTTTTGTGTGACTGAAACAAATTTCTTGTAAATTTATGATTTCATCATTTTCGAATTACGAACAGAGCAAATATGTATATTTTTATATGATTTTATGGTTAAAAAAATTGTTCAATAATTGAAATTCGACGAGGATAGTGGATTGCGGATTATACCAGGACCGTTATCGTCGTCCGACGAAACTGTTTTCTTCTGCACAGCCTATAATTTACACAAACAAAGAAACTATGCAGCGTGAGAAACTTTGCTAGTTTGCTGATCGTCATTGAATCAATCGATGTTTATCGAGCAGAGTAGAAAAATTCGAAAAGAAGCAAGAAATCAGCAAAACCATCACATCCGAAGAAGACATCTGCCAAGAGCTCCTGATAACAAAGTTATTGCTGCGAGCGCTCTTGCACTCTTTCCTTAGTCATTTTTATCAAAATCTCAATAATTTCATAGCGAGTACTTTGTTTACGTTTCAGTCGAAATCTTGAAATTGCCGAATGTAAAAATTCAATGAATCTTAACGCGCATTTAATTTTTTTTATGCTCAATGATATCTTAATTTCATATGCTTAGTTTCCTAATATCTAATATTTAGACCAGAGAAAAAAAATTGAATCAATCAATAAATGCTTAAAAAAAATATTATGTGTCCTGAACACTTGTTGTCTTGAAATACTGTTCATAAAACATAAAAACAGAAATAAAAGAAAAAATGCCTCGTAAATCTTTTTCTTTTTCAGGTGATTTTCATAATTTTAATTTTATGGTCACCGTATGCAAATTAAATGGTGCCCTAAAACTCTCTCATCAAAAAATCATCTCCCTTAATGTGAAAATCCCCGTGTATATAAGCCACGTGCTGGTGTACAACCCGTCCAAAATTTAATTCCCGGAAAATTTTGCATAAGCTATGCTGAAAATCGCGCGTGGTTCGGCGAGGACGAGCGGGTGCTCCTCTTTTTCATCGCTTGACGGAGAGGTTGTGAGGGCTTCATCCTTACCGAATATTCGCAGACTCGTGATTCTCTACAACGATCAGAAGTTTCTCTGTGAGATTTTCGCCTCATGTCAAGATGGACGCGAAAGAAACTTGAAAATATTTTCGCCAATTTCTTGTCTATACATATGACAGCTTCATTTCTTTTCTTCTTACCATTGCAGTTTTTCTCGATCAATATTCATTTTCTTATTCATCATTACTATTGTTTCGATTATCGATAAGACAATTGGAAAATAAATAAAATGAAATGAATTTCGAAAACGTTATTTGAAATTTTTTCTTGTAACATACAACGATATACATTCGTAGCTTGTCCAAGTTCGGTAACGCAAAACATACGATAAATGACAATATCCTGATGTTTATGTCATCGACAAATCTACAATTTGAGACTCAGAGACGGATGATACTGATTCGAAAACCCGTCATCGTTCTCTGCGGAGAAGCAGCAGGTGCCCTCTTTTATTTATTCTCTTTCCCTCCTTATCTATCTCTCTTTGTCTCTAACATAAGATCGAACAATCATATCAGGCTTCTATCACTATATTTCAGAGCTGTCATTCTCTCGCACTCGGCCAGTACACAGAGGCGACAGATTAATTACAAACACTCGGCGCACAGGGCACAGCTGTCTCTACGACACCTGCAAGATGCCATTCTCTCGTTTATATAGAAGGCCCCAGCAGTCAGTGAGGAATATGGAAGAAGAGGCCGGCTACAGTATCATCCCTCCGACATAGGGCACCTGCAGATATGGATTAGATATCAAGACGATCTCTCTTCTGTAATACCTACTCAAGGATTATAAATTACACTTCAGCGTAGTAACAGAGAAGAAAAGCAGCGAAGAAGGGAGAGTAAGAAGGGTTGGATCTAGACGAGAGGTCAAAAGACGAGTGCTAGATGAGGTATGACTAGGAACGTTCGGACCTCATCTCTGCTCTCCATGAACAGTTTTTCATTTTTATTTTTAGAACGTTACCAGTGCTAATTCTCGGGTTCTTTTCGGCCCCTTTGTTTTTGGAAACACTTCCGATGAAATATACATGAATATTTATTAGTCCGTCTAATGGTCCTCTAAGAAAAAAGAAACTGAAAGTTCAAAATGAACAGAGGAAAAGGAAACACCAACAGCTTGGAAGGTTCTGCACGTCAATGGTGATGTACCTGCTTCTGTGCATGATAACAAAAGTAAAGGACGAAAGAGGAATAGAAAAAAAATATTACGGAACATTATCCAGACTCGTCGGGGTCAGATATAGAAAAGAAGAAAATATAAAGAAGAGGGAAAAAGTTCTCTCTTAGAAATATAAAATCGAGTTCTTGGCCCTCTAGGCCTCCTCTCTCGAGGCTCCCTTGTCGCAGCGAACCGGTATATAGGCAGACACGTGGTCACCTCTCAGCCCTTCCTCCTTCCTGTCTCCGGGAGCCTACTTTGCATACATAAAACGTCAGCTTTACTTTTACATTTATAATAGACAAACGGATAGGAGAAAACATTTTATGTCGAAAAACGAAAGATGTTGAGGTGCAAAGAGGGGGAAGAATACTTTCCAAAAACACGCGATGTACCATTTTTTATTTAAGCGTACGGGAAGATCTGGCCCAAAATGAATGAAGATTGGATGTGTAATTTTGGGAATTTGGGGATACTTGATCCGAGACATTAATTCACAAGCATTGACATGAATAAACGAAAATTAATAAAGTGCTGCAGCATGTCTCATATGATTCGTAGCGGATTCTTTCGCATGAAACTTCTTTTCCTCCTTGTCTCACCAATACTTACTGCGAGAAAATTAAATTTCATTCTCCATGAGTTTGACTGCATGTGTGTACTACGAGATTGTCTTATTCGGGTCTTCCACTCGTATCCATTCAATGAATTTTTATTTTCTCGAAGGAAAAAGTCACGTTTTCACGTCTCCTTCCTTTATTTATCTACGGGATATATATTTTCCAGCTTCTATACTTTGTCTGTTTTTCCACCTAAGGAATGGAAAATGTTGATTTCATTCAAGAGTTGTTGACGAATTTATCGAGTGCAATCCTTAGACTCTTGGCAAGAGTCAATGAGAGAGAAGACATTCGCTGACGTATTATCGATCCGCAGTATCCCTCTGCAGCGCGACCTTCTCAAGTTTTTTTTTTCTCACTCACACTTTTCCATTCTCCTATCCTTTTGCATCCTGCTCGATTTTCGAGATCGAGAAAGAGAAAAAAAAAGAGGAATGTAGGCTATAAAGAGAGTGGAAGATTGCCGAAGAGAATTTGGTTGGTAAACCGACCGAAAAATTTCTGTCGTTGAGACTCTCGAGAAGCGTTTGGTAAGAAAAAATGTGTTGGAGGAGATGGAAAATGAGATGGAAGAGGTTTCTAGCGTAGGGCGTTAATTCGCAAATTTTGCAACGCTCCGGCTGTAATATACATGTATATATTTATACTGTCATCATCTTTTACGCTGATGTCTTTCTCATCTCATCGTAACTCCTCGACGAAACTCAATCACCGTTATTATTACTTCAGTTCTTCTCAACTGTATTCTGAGAGAAAAACCATTTTATACTATATTCTGCCGTATATATTTTTATGTTATATATATATATATATATACACGAATATATACAGAGAATATTATATTCCAGACCCTACAGACATTGACCCATGAAATTTTTTTCTTGTAGAAACAGTAATAATATTTGTGCTATTGCTGTTGCACACTTCTATATATTTACAACTATATATTTCCATCTAAGATTGTTGTACTAAGAGAAATTTTCGACATAATGGGAAAGCTTCAGACTTCTTTCTGTCTCTCTGCTTTCTTCTTCTTTTTTTTTCTTTCCATCTCCTTTCCCTTTTGCTCTGTCTGTCTGCCTCTCTCTCTCTCTCTCAGAGAGGCGTTGAATCGTGGGGCACCACAATGCTCGCGGCATCATTTCAAAAGATCTTTTACTTTGCACTCCCATCAGATTCTCGTGCTTATCTTTCTGTTAAATGTGTACGTGTGAGTGTACAATACGCGAGAGAGAGAGAGAGAGAGAGAGAGAGAGAGAGAGAGAGAGAGAGAGAGAGATGTCTACGTATGAAGGAGCTTTTATATACTCCAGAGGCTGAAGCAGATGATACGATAAATAGAGAAAATACAAAGTCGATATAAAAAAATTTAGGCTAATGTACTGTTCATAGGCTGGTCTGTCCACAAGCATCAAATTTTTGCATAGTATGCGTATGATATTTTTTACATATATATCTGAGGTATGGTTGGGGAGTAAATTTTTGGGGAGCGAACCCATCGCCACCTTAAATTTTTCAAAGGACGAGCTTCTCGAATGTTCTCGACGTGAGAATGGGAGGAAAAGAAGAACGAAGCGATCCATGGGTAGCTATATACGTCCATTGTACTTTTATACACGAGCGTATATTCATAGGTTCTCGAAAAATGAGCTCCTTTTTAAAGAGCACTTCTGTGTACGGGAGGTCCTCCGTGTCAGCCATGAAGATTATAAAGCAAACGCTTTCTCGATGGCATTGCAGGTACATACAGCAGCAGCAGCAGAAGCACGGAAAAAATAATCCACGAAAAAAAAAAAATCAGGAATGAAGAGAGAAATAACACAAATTGTCCCAATATCGGAGATGAATAAAATTTGCTATGAACTAGATTTCATTCCTAGATGAAGCATCTAATTAAAAAGTCGAGTGGCTATTTCCAATGCCTATCCGATGTAAGGATGAGTCGAATTAAGTGGATTTTTTCGAAGCACTTGTGTTTTATCGAATCAAGAGACGTGGCAATGGCTCATTAAATATACGTATTAGACCAATTCGAAATTCAATGGAAGTTTCGTTAATTTCAATCTAGAACAGATTGAGAAATTAAAAAAAAAAATTCGAACGATTCTTTGTATTTAGAATGGTTTTGAGATTGTGAACCGACATTCTATCGAAATTTTTACAACATACGATTAGAAAACGCAGTTTTTCATTTGAAAAAATACGAATTTTGAAATTTTTTTTCGCCACATGACAATTTTGAAAGTAACAAATATTGAATGTAAAAATTTTATGAACGTTCACGAATGTAATACGAACGTGGTATGAATAAAGAATCCAGTACTCAATGGGGCATAAGCAGCTAAAAATAACCAAAAAACTGCAGAACAGGTGAGTGAGATGATTGAAATGTTTTTTCTCGTGACACATGAACCTGCAAAATCGGTGAAATATTGTTTCAACACCGTGACGACGAGGTTACGTAGATGAGTTCATTGTAGTTGATTTCGAAGTTTTTTTTTCAACCTCATCGTGTAATTATATTTTCTTAGTGGAAATTAGTGTTACGGTCCAAGGTAAATGAAAAAAAGTAGATCCTCGAACGTTATAGATTTGGGTTCACAACCTAAAACGTTTCACGCGTACTCTTCAAATATGTATATGTATATATGAATGTGTTCGAACATCAAGGGACGATTGGAGCTGTATTCCCAGCAGGATACTGACGCGTGTGAACCCAGCCGAAACACCGCCTGATTCCGAAGCGCGCGGATTCGATTATCCTTTAAGTTAGATCCAAATGAAAAAAAAAAAATCAGATGGGATGAACCCGAGGATGAACCTTCGCCTCATAGGCTCAGCTTCTTTCAGGCCTGAGTGTGCTTGTGTCCTGAAAATAAATGTCAGTCATTTCGCAGGATATACGACGCGAACCTCAGAGTCCGATCATCGTTATATATAAACAAACTCGAACTTTCAGGATGAGGAACACGCTCCAGTCTGTTTGTCGACGATGTATATCCCATCGAGATTTCTGGCACTCAGAAAGCAGTATATACACATCTATACATTTACGTTGAGTTACATATGATGGGTAACGGATCCCGGGTGGTGGCTCTCTTTCTAATGACACCCTTAGGTGTCGTTATAGCCAACGTGTAGAAAATAATCGAATACCCCAAATATCCCTATGGATGATTCATAGATCGGTAAAGAACATTAATTATTTGTTGTGAGTATAAGTTTGATTACGAATTTATGCGATTGACGGTATTATCTATTGGGCTGTTAAATTTATCAGTTTCTTTTTATATTTATAGTGCATTTTTTAGAGATGGATTTTCACATCCTTTTAGTGGCCATTTTTTTTTTACTGTCATTCTACCGCGATTTGAAACATGATTACGTGCGTGAAAAAATAAAAAAATAAAAAATATGGGAAAATTTTATAGGATCATTCGGTCATGAATCAGACAAAACTTCAAAAATTTGATTGCGTATATAATGGAAAATTGTTCGCACTTTGCTCCTCCGTACGTTCGTAATACAGACAAAACGAGCCATCAAAGTACACTGGTCCCGCATGAATGTCTCGTGTTATGCGATGTCCCAAAGAGGAACTCTCATAATACGTATACGTGTTTTGTGTTATATTATGTTGTATACCGGTTAGACGCTACGCAGCCATTCATAAAGTTGAATACCAGCGGGTGTTGAAAGAAAATAAACATCACAGTACCACAATGTCAATTGAAATTTATTATATCTCGTTTGTTTGTGTATTAGACGTATATTTGTGCTATATTCAAGGGGTTTATTTGCGTGAAAGACTTTGAATAATAAAAAAGTCTTTTTCATTCAATCTTATTGTTTCATATATTTCATATAACTTTTGTTATTTGTAGAATTTCGTCGCGCAGATTGACTTGATGCTTAGTTGTATATTTAAACTGAATTAACGGAATAATATGATAATGATTGACAAAAAACCGTCCAAATTTTAATGAATTCAATAGAGGTCATGATTTTCGTACATTTTATCAATCAGTTTTGTATCTTTATTTTCGGCTCCAGCTTGATACTCCTGATGTTCAATATTTTTTTTTTGACAATATCATTTGAGGGAAACATATAGAGCTGACTCCAATATTCTATCTTTGCATCGATTTTCGACTTCACTCACAGCCAATCAGGAACATATCGTCCGGTGATTTGCTTCACGAGGTGACGTCTATTCTGATTCGACGGAGCGAATGAGTGGCAGATCAGTGAAACGTGAAATTAAAATTTATTTAAGAAGAATGAGAGCACAGAGCTATACATAAATTTGGGCCCTTACAAAAAGAGATGAAAGGAAATGATTGTAGGGTGGACGACGAGTGCATCGTACTTTCAGGTAATTCTGACGAATCATAGACGAGTTATAAATAGAAAAGATCAATTTGACATTGAAAGCCAGAGTCTATGTGCGACGAAACTGGGCAGCTGCTCGAAAATAGGGCCTTTTCGACACGTTCCGGATTTCTGGTGATTTAAGGTCCCTCGAAAATAAATGTTTTCCCCACAGACTACATTAATTTATACTTTTATTTATTTATTTTGTAGGCAACGTGGTAGAAAAATTTTGTCGAATAACGAAAATGTAAGAGAGTGAATAAGATGGGTAGCGTTTAATAATAATGCCATAAAGGTGCGATGCACCAGAACGTTGAAAATAATTTCTCATTCATGGACCATATCGATCCACTCGATACTATGACTTCGGTAATAAGAAGTAACGTTCTTTTATTATACCGAGATTTTTTCAAGACTGATAGAATAGGAAACTTTCACAAATTGAACAGTTCGAGACCGGGGTATCTGAGGCATAGTGGGCTGCCCGAAATATATAGAAATTTATTGTTTATTCAAAATCTTCCACAATTATCTACGTTGAAGAACTTTGCAGAAAATCGACCTTCGGTTTTGGCTTTAGTTTTACCCGTTCGTTCAAAAGTAACGACATGTTCGATGAACGACATGATTAACTTGTAATGATCATAACTTTACCGCGCAGTATATGCTTCTTTTGTGAAACATTTTCAGTCACTTATGCCAAAGAGAAAATGTCTAAGAACCTGTTTTCTACGAAAAATTTGGAATAACCTGGTAGAATACTCAAACTTTCAGTAAAAAAAAAACACTAGTCAAAGCTTATCACGATTAACGAGAATACAATATTTCCCAAGATCGCTCCTGTGTTGTCTTTCCCATATTTTTCATCTTTTATCTAGTAAATTCTTCTCAAATCCTAACGAATCAACACTAATTGTACATTAACACCACATGGATGTGAACTTATGGCAGTCCTATAATATCAATATTTTTCATTTAACGGGGTATTCCAGTGAGCTGAAAATGTGAGTTAATGGATCGTTATACATGTTGTAGACTGACGCAGCAATTTTTATACCCTATATATATATATATAATACACGACTGATCTGACTTTGGTGCAGCTGCATGACCGCGTCTATCAGCTGTGTAATCTCACCTACCATGCCTACAACCTTTATACGTAGACACTTAACATGCGTTACATATACTACGCGAAGCTTCTATTACTTTATATGCATACGTAGTGTGTTTTCGTACACACGATAGCCACGAAATGCGTGAATCTATTTCGTGACTCGAGCATTAGTTTTAACCGCAATCTCGTTTCAGTAGGTAATATATATATACATATATATATATATATATAATGAAGAAGATTCACGGTGTGATGCACGTAACATCGATTATACCGGTAACAAATTAAAGAGAGATAGAAAACGAAAGAGGAGGGAATGGGTGGAGATGAGTGCGAAACAGATCAAACTGATAGGATGTATCAAAACGCGAGATCGTGTATATGTAGATGTGCCCCAGTCGGACGGAAAATTCTTTCCGGCACTTTCAATTAATAATCGTTACGGTACACACATGGAGTGCTGGAGGCTTCGCTCTGTGCCATCTACCCCCTGCCAAAGAGATGGCCTCCAATTTCATCGAAATTACGATCTGCTCGGTGCTCGTGCACACGTGTAATTCTCAATTCGATATATTGCACATGTCCGATTGCATAGTTGAAAAATATATACGTGTACAGACTAAGAGAGAAAAAAAAGGCTGAAATAAAATAAAGGTAGTAAGAGAGTATGATTTACGCACTGATAGTTTCTTCTACGTGTACAGGCACACAAATGTACAGTCAAAAACAATATTCTTTTTTTTTTCACAAAAATCGTCAGATACTTTATTGCTCTCGATCAAATTTTGCCAATCTTTTTTCTGCTATTAATTTCATCTTTTCGCTCATTCTTCTCTGTATTCCTATTTCTCACTGTTTATTTTTTTTCGTTCTAGTTCTTTTTTAACTGCTATATCTTGCTTGGTCAAATAAATATCGCGAGCTCGGTCGGGGATATACACCCTCGAGGCTCCCGTTACGAAATCAACGGATCGACAAAGAGAGAGATAGAGAGAGAGAGAGAGAGAGAGAGAGAGAGAGAGAGATTTTGTGGATAGATTTCACAGTTGTTTCTTTCCTCACTATCCGTATATATACATACCGCATATCGAAAAGAGGTGAAAGGGAGAGAGAGAGAGAGAAAGAGAGTTTGGAGGGTTGTTTTCCCGTATAGAGTCAGTTCGCAGTAGAAATATTGCAATTCGCACCGCCTCTTCTCTCCCTCCTCTCGCGTCCCTTGGCCGTCAGGCGTTCACATAGAAGCGAGAGTATGAAGCCACGCGGATCGGATGAGAGGTAGAAGAGCAGCGCGGGGGTTCTGTACACGCAACCGGAAGTGAACGTTCCACCGAGCCGTCGGTATACGTTCACGGCCGAGCTCGTTATTTCTCCCATCGTCCATTGCCGACAATGGGCAGAGTGCCAACTCGTGATACCTTTTTACCCCCGGGTGTCTCTCTGCTCCTGGATTTCTCGTGTCTCTTTTCCTCTCTTTCTCTTTCTCTTGTTTTTTTTTCTCACCCCTCGATCCTATCCTCATCGCGGCCTATCCATTTTCCATGCACACTATACTGCACATCGCATGTTTCCGTGCGTGTATTTTACGCTTATATCCGTACAGTTACATGAATAGCATCCGTGATAAGGCTTTTCCTAAAAATATATATATTCATAAATACATTTATATGGATGGCCGTAAATGAAACGAGATTTATTCAATTGAAACGGATTATTCAGCAGTTCGAAGTTATTTGTTTTTTAACAATTAAAACATCTTGTTTATGAACGTTCATGCAATTTCATCAGATTTTAATTACTCACACAATTTTCAGAACTAATTCGTGAAGGAACATTCATGTCGAAGTTCAATCAGTCGCGGTCGTGTGATTCTTAACTTCCGAATCTACTTGTTTGAAAATTTAATCATCTTTTCGAAATCTGATTGTTCTTCGCAAACATAATTAATATCTGATTATTGAGAGTTAAAACGCTAGTAACGTAAAAAAAAGCTTCAAAAACACTGTTTTAGAAATTAAATTGTGTGAAAGAATTTTGAGATCAACCGATAATTATTCACAGAATTACAATATCCTGTACTGCATGATTCCTAAATATTGTAAAACTGGTTTAAAAGAGCTTGAAAATTTGTCTACATTTAAAAACAACACTAGAGTATACCAGATATGTGAATACGTGCAAAGTACGAAGGAAGTCGTTGACGAAATCTGCTTTCTTTTTTCTTTGGCTACCAATAACGAAGAGCAAATTGAAGGATTCTCTGATGACGTTGTATTATCAACTGGCACGAGCCTCAGTCACCATCAAGTCGAGAAGAATAATACCTCAACTATGTATATATACGAATAATATGTATATATATATATATATATATATTTACATATATACAGGATATTTGAACACGTGGAGGAAAAGAGAACGTGCTCGACGCGTTCCGAGGCACTCCAGTTTTACTAATGAACCCAGGGAGAGACGGCCATCCTTCGCACATTGCTTGAGATTTCTCTTGTTCTCTCTCCCTTTCTCTCTTTCTTTTTCTTTCTCAATGCTTGCGCCGCATGCACTCGAGAAGCACTTTTACTTCTGCACGGAACCGTGAGCTCTGCCTGCTGACAACAATGACGGTAACAGCGACTCAATGAGTTTTTTCGGGGTGCCGTCGAAAGGAAAAAGGGAGGGACATGAACAGAGAGAGAGAGAGAGAGAGAGAGAGAGAGAGAGAGAGAGAGAGAGAGCATGGTATACAGATCACACACTGAAAAAAAGGATTCGTAAATTCAACAGAAATTGAATTAAACCAACCCAATATTACGATAACGGGTGGCGAAACAAATATGGCATTAATTTAACTCACGTATTGAGTTAATTTGAATGTGTAAAAAAAATATTTTTGCATCCAGATACAGTTGACCCAACCATATATCGACTTGAAATAATAACGTATCAAGTTTGACCAACCACAAGAAAGTTTAAATCAACACAATTATACATCATGATAAAAAAAATTATATTTATTTAAATTTTTTCGTGTATTCGAATAATTTAGTTGGAAGAACTATTCTTGCAGAGAAAATCTTAGTCATCATCAAATTTTCACTTTGATTCATAAATAACCAATTGAACCTTAGAAGAACAAAAATGGCGCAATCAAAAATTTGATAGACAATATAAATCATTTGTCATGATTTGGCCATCCATGGTATGTAAAAATATTTATTATTGACTTCTGAGACAGAAGTCAGTATTATAAAGTCGCATTGGCTTCTCTTGCTTATATAACCGTCTGGAGCGCATTTTGCATATGAGAAATCTCAACGCTTTGCGCCACACTGTGGCTGAACAAAGAAGCTTTCACACCCGAAATTCAGTTAGAACAACTAAATCTTGAGTATCCAGTATTCAATAAACGTGCACGGTAAATTAAAGATGGCTAAATGTTGTTTGGATATCAACAAAATATTGTAGTAAATTTAAACCACTGTGGTATTTATACAGTATTATGTTGGTTATATATATAGTTTGATTTTAAAAACATGAAGGCTAAAATATATTTAACCTGTTGTCGAACCTGGTCAATTGATTTTGCTGAACCCTTGATTCAGCGCAACACAATATACATTTCAATTTAACAAAATACGTCGGTCAATCGGTTGCCACCTGTATAGTATAATGCCAAACAAATATTTAATTATTTGAATCGAAATGTAGTAATATTAAACAAATATTGGGTAATTCCTGTTAAAAAAAACGATGCAGTTAAAATGACTAAACCAGTTTCATTGAATCAAACACCGTGTCTTAAATTCAAACTAATTTTAGTCAATTTTAACGAATTTTCGGTGATCGCATATGGTGAGTTAAATTTACCAATCCTTTTTTTTCTGTGCAGGTTCTTTTTTATATCCGATTTTTCGACTCTGAAGTTTCGAAACTTAGGTGGACCGTTCCCCTTTTTTTGTTGAAAATTTAAAACCAGGGTGTAGGGGCTCAAGTGTTTTTATAATCACGTGGAGTATGGTGTTTGTGCGCTTCTCAGAATACCTATCGTGATAAGTTAGTGCTAAAAAGGCGGGGAATCAATGATTTTAACGGGTCTTCATGCCTTTAGGAATCGATGCGTGCACGCACACATTTATTTACAAAGGAAATATATACGTATATGAATTTTCTCCCATCTCTATTGAATGCTGACAACGTGTTCTGGCGCTATTTAATTGCTCGAGAGAGTGTTCTATGCCCCCTTGCACTCTACCTACATTTTCCTCCGCCGGTAACCCTCCAGTCGCCCTTTTTTTAGTCGTTATACGAGCCCACCCCAGTCATATACGCTTTCGCTAAGAGGATTATAATGTAAAAGAGAGTAGAATCTGTTCACAGTTCACACTCTGTTCGCACAGAGATACACAGTGTATTACCAGAGGAGATGGGTGGAGCGGAAGTACGTAGTATATCTATACGATATTCCAACAGTGTCGAAGCAGAGATCTATAATTGTGTATCTTCGCGTACGTAGCACCTCCGAGTTACAAGTGTTAAGGGCCGATGGAATTATCACTGGATTATACATTTTTTTCTTTTTTCATTTTCGTAAATCCATTGTTCTAGTTTTTTTTCGTCATTTTACAAGTGTAGCACTTTTTCTATATAGTTTTCCTTTTCGTGCCCCTTTTAACTCAGCACATTTCTACAGTAGAGTTATAGATCGGAAGAGCGAGAGGAAGAGAGTAGAGAGAGAGAGAGAGAGAACAAAGAATCTCGCTGACTCTGATATTTCGATAAATCGGATTGTCCTTTACGCAGCTATCGTTTATATCGTTGACTCGTCTCCGAACTTTTCTTTGCTCCCTTGTATATATGTAATATGTATAAGTGTATAGGTACGTTTTTTATAGAGAAAAAGATGCTCAGACGATCGCAAAGATATTTTCCCTGTGACACGGCGTTGGGTGAGTGAGATGGGTGAGAGGAGGGTTCAGAAAATCTCTGAAGAAGCACGAAAACGTACTTTCGTAGCCCCGGGACCTTTTTTCTTCATACCTCTTTCCATTCCGAACTAGAAAGATCCGATTGAAATCTCATTCCAAATCCTTCGTTTTTTTTTTCTTCCTTCTTCTTCTTATTTTCTTCTCTCAAAAAATGTCCATCTCGCCCAATTTTCGCCAATTCGCCGCAACAAAACCACGAATATACATGTACACGTTATCTCTTTATTCCCGTTTTATTCTCTTTATCCTCGACGTTTCTCTTTCTGTCACACTCTCACTCTTGTTACTTTTTTTTTTTTTTTTCTATCGGATAGGGGAGAAAAACTTTTCGCCATTCGTCCGGTTCCCAACGGACTATTCAGCCATTCTATATAAATATATATATGCAGACGTATATGGATAAATAAACACATATACGTAGCACACTGTGGCATACACAATGAGAGTTTTAGGAATTCGTACGTGTCTTTTAGATTGTAGGTATGTATTCATATACATATGTATATCGTAAGTTGAAAACGACATTGAATAATCGTAACACTCATTCTCCTCTTTTATCATTCGACGTCGACAAATTTCCCATTTTTTCCCCTCCTCAATCTTCTTTGCAACATTTTTGCGACCCTCTCGTCTACCGCTAGCGACGACGAGTAAACTTTTCGATAACAGCGTTCGTGGTTTTCGTTTATACGTAAATAGCATGGGGGGAAAAAAAATCAAAGGAAAACAAAGACAATGGAATACTTACATTTATATTGCTTTAGTGTTGACGAGTTTTCATTCATGGAAAATTCTTTAACTCATAAACTCATCGAAGACAGTGTAACGAACAGACCAATGATACATCGAAGATGAATCGATATAGAAGAAACCAACACTTTCGTTCGTATACACACGATAAAGATAATAAATTTTGCGTTGAACCTTCGTCCCCTTTTCCATTAAATCTTTCGTCTCTTCGTAAATTTCCATGGATCCACTTTCTTATTATAAGTGCGGTAAATGTGGGTAAAAACCGATGGAGCAGACTGGGATGAGAAAAGGGAGAGATTTCGGCAACGAGAATTGCCGGAGGGCCTCCACAGGGAATACGTTTTTTGATATTTTCTTACCCCATAATAATACGCCGGTATATTTATATATATATTTGTGTGTCTATATGTATATATGGCATATTAGTAGGTACTATTATGTGTAGAATACCCCAAAAGCTCCAACTAAACTTGGTTTCTCTCCGGGGGTCGTTAACACCTGCTCCTTTCCGTCAAGTTGATTCTCTGTCCCTTTACTCTCTTCGTTATCCCAACATTCCCTTTTTCGATCTTCTCACCCTTGTCTGACACGCTCCGAAGAGACTTCACACCATCGAGCCAATCGACCGGTCGAATTCATCCAAAGGAGCATCAGTGTCGCGTCTCATGCACAGTATACAGCCACGTTGCCGTTGGAACTGTTGTACCTAGGTAACCAATACCCTTGTGTCAGTATGAAACACGATCGACCTGTACACAATTAGGATTATTAATAACGAAGAGACGTGATAATATATTTTGTTTAAAAAAAAAGTGTGGGATGATACAAAAAAACAATTGTTTTCTATGAGATTTCGCCATCCTAATCTAAGGATCACAACTTACTAGAAAAAACTTGATTCAAGACCAAATGCTATTTGCGAAACAATGAAAAAATAATATCAACATCATTTTTGTACACTCTCCAGCAAAGTGAGATTTTTTTTTTTTTTAGGGAAAACAGGAATATTGATTTGAATACAGGAGTATTGAAAACAAGAGCCTAACACTAATGAGAGAGAGAAAGAGGAAGATAGAATGTTTGATGACATTGGAGGTGAACGGAATGTAGGATAAGCCCCGCTCAACCTCTCCGTCTCTCTTGAACTTGTTGAAACTCTAGTATTTTCCCTTTGTCATCTAAATCCTTAATGAACACGACTAAATCCTCCCATTCACTGTGTAAATTATTACGTTACAAATAACAACCTATGAAGATTACGAAGATTATTAACGAATAAGACGATGTGAAGACGTAAATAATACAGCATGTGATATTTTATGTGTTTTATGCACTTTATCTGCCAGTCGACACATGCATATTTACGCTCTGTATGCATCTCCAATAGATGGAAGGTTATTTACTATTCTCTACTGGTCCTTCACCAAGACCGTATGTATATCAGTTGTTGGGCAGATTGTCTTGAGTAACCAAAAGCCGTAAGCAAGAGAGAAGCTGTGACGATGTTTCCTCGAGAGCACAACTCGCAGCTACCTTAGGAGTAAGAGCGAAATCGAATTATCGATAGTGGGCTAACGATTGCACGAGCGAGGAAATGCATACAAGAGAAGTCCTGACAGAAGCTCTTGTCTCTTTGGATACCGTCTGCTTTTCTCTGAAAACCCGACTTGGTATTTCGGAGTTCAATGATGATGGATACCCAACGATTGTACAATGTTGGATGTCCAATAAGTTCTTCATTTCGACTCAAGATCTTTAAACATTTCGCTCCAATTCAGCGGTAGGAAACTTCACGTAATTTTTCGTATTACGAACAACATGATTAAGTTGAAGAAAAAGAACGTGAAATAAAATTTCTACTTGAACGGGTTTCAAGTTCAAATGTTTCATCAATTTTCCAGCATACCGATAGATTGGCTTTTATCAAGAATCAATCGGTCTCTGCTGGGTCACCGGATTCTACTAAACCAAATGAGAGTACAAGCAATAAGAAAAACAGTGAAATAATTAATCGGGAATCGTTCGAAATGCCCATTACTGTATAGACAATTTTTACAGCACCAAGTGGTACAGTATATCAAAGTAAATCGCCTATTGGAGCAGGTTGTGAAGTGAGTTAACCATAGAGATCGGGTCCGGTCCATTCCTAGCTTAGTATGCTTTAGTTTCGAATACGATAATATATGTATAGCCTTGGTCCAACTGTAAACTTTCCCTGATTCTGTTTATACTATACACGAGTCTATTCTCACTCTCTAATGCCGTAGTTGTGTTTCCATGGTTGACTGGAGACTAGCAATACTTAACTCTGCACTACTCGGAAATACTTCTCTCTCTCTCTCTCTCTCTTTCTCGCTCTGTTTTTATCTGAATATACGGATTGCTTTTAGAATTGATGGGTTTTCTTACATTCCATATGTATAGATATATATATACAATGTAGATAACGTAAAGTAGCAGCAGAACCAACAACGGTAACACTGACAATTCGGTATTGATTTTCGACGCTGATATTTTATCGAGTGCTCGAGAAGCTTACGGCAATAGCAGCGGGAACCACATTGATGTTACCAGTTCTCCCAT